>CM042685.1:314550742-315750742 GCA_023614405.1 Avena insularis
ATTATTGTATCGATTATCGCGTTTATGCAACCGATTACCTGCTGTAATATTACACGCTTTGCATAAATTGCAAATGACCGGAATCGTCAGCCGTGAGTTCCCGGAGTTGACCCAGGATGGGCTTAACTACCTGACTTGGGCCTCGGACGTTGAGATCGTCCTCGAGGGCCGATGCATCAAGGATGCGTTGATTGAGGGAACCCGATTTACCCCAGAAAACCATCCCGGCGGATAACGCCAAAGCCCTGCACTTCCTCCGCCATCACATGTGTGAGACTCTCAAGAATGAGTACATGGCAGAACGGAGTGCTTCTGCCCTTTGGACCGCCCTCAACAAGCGGTTCTCTAGGCTGAAGTACACCATTCACCACAAAGCGGAGGCGATTGATACGCCGAGGTTTGCGGACTTCAAGACGGTGGGAGAGTACAACTCCAGATTGCACCGGATTTGTACTATTCTTCAGCTGTGTGGGACCAGTACCACCGACCAGCAGAAGATAGACAAAACCCTCTCCACATTCCATCCGGACAACATCCAGTCCTCGCGAAACTTTCGCCAGGAAGGATTCACGGAATATGCAGCGCTTATTGATGCTCTCCAGGTGGCCAAGACGCAGGATAATGTTCTGAAAAAGAACTTCTCCGCGCAACCCTTCGCGGGGGGGGCCCAAGTCATGAGGCCAATGCTGGTGCCTACAAGGTGCGCAAGCCCATCCACAAGAAGAGAGGCAAGAAGGGCAAGAAGGGCCCCAACTCCTCCAACCCGGCCAAGCAACGCACGACGGGTAAGGGGGAGGCGAGGCCCAGGATCGCTCATTGTGGCTCCAAGACTCACTTCTCCAGCAGTGTTTGGCCCCTAAACACGTCGTGGACGATTCAAGGCCAACAAGAAGGCGCAAGGCGCATCTTGTCCAGGTTGAGGCACCACCTGGCGCCGAGCGCGCTGTAGTAACGTCAGCGCACATAGTGGCGCAGGACGTAGCACAAGTGGCAGCACCCTCGGCGGTCCCCACGGACGCTGTTGTGCCCATGGAGGTTGAGCACGTTGTGCCCCCGCCGCCTCAGCTAGGCCCCTTGTCAATGATGATGGCCAACGAAGAGCCGCCCACTGACCTTGAGATACTGGCTAAGCTTGGTGATTTCCTCGCAGAATCCACCTGAGCTCCTTTTGTTGTGATGATTCCTTTTCCGTAATAATCAGATACATTCTTTTCGATATGGTTGTAAGCTCTATGAGAGCATAACACTTATTTTCGGCGATTGGATGACATTTATTTTATCCATTTATTCCATTATTTGATTATGTGATGTTCTGAAATGTCTATGTGTTTTACTTACTTGATGTAGCAACTTCCCGCTCCATTATATTAATTAGGCACTATATTTTAGAACGCGTGTGGCGCCCAAATGGAGGAAACGTGTCTTGCTGATAGCGGCACCACCAATACCATCTTGAAAGAAACAAAGTATTTTGAGTCCATTACCAAAAACCTTGGTAACATAATGACGATCGCCGGCTGCGGTCCGAATGTAGTTGGCTCCGGAAGAGCAACTATCATACTCCCAAATGAAACAACTCTGATCATTGAAGAGGCATTTTTGTATCCGGAGTCGACTTGTACTCTCTTAAGTTTTAGAGACATCCGCGCCAATGGTTTCCATGTAGAAACCGATGACGATGAGAATGGAAAGGAGTTCCTACTCATTACCAAGCGCGACGAAAATGGTAAACATGTTGTCGAAAGACTTCCTTCATTAGCTACTGGGCTGTACTACACTAAGATAGTAGCACCACATATTTACACTACCCTTAAGACTGTCTTTAGAAGCTCTGAACTATTCTGCCTTTGGCATGATAGGTTAGGCCACCCCGGTCTTAGGATGATGAGAAATATAATTAACAACTCGAACGGTCATAATGTTAATGTGAAAAATTTCCCGAATCCCGATGATTTCAGGCTCGCATGCGCCACGGGAAATTGATCATTAGACCGTCCCCTAAAGGTGAAGGATGAACTTCCCGCGTTCTTGGAACGCATTCAAGGATATATGTGCTCCAATTCAGCCCTCTCGTGGCTGCTTCGGTACTTCATGGTGCTCATCGATGCTTCCTCTAAATGGTCCAATGTTTGCCTGTCAACAAGGAACCATGCTTTTGTAAAGTTGATCTCCAGATCATACAAATAAGGAATAAATTCTGATTATCGCTTAAAGTCTATTCAATGGACAATGCCGAGAATTTACTTCAAAGGCATTCGATGATTATTGCATGACAACTGGAATCAAACTTGAGCACTCTGTACCGCATGTCCACACTCAAAATGGACTTGCGGAGGCATTGATTAAAAGAATTAAATTCATTGCCAGACCACTCCTTCAGGGTTGTAAATTACCAACTACATGTTGGGGACATACGGTGTTACACGCCGCTAGTCTCATCAACTTTCGACCATCGGCCTACAACATCCACTCTCCCATCCAACTTGCGCAAGGGTCGACCAAAATTTCCCACCCACGTAGGTTCCTGCCGTATACGTACCTATACCACCACCCCAATGATCAGCAATGGGACCGCCTGTAAGTCGGGATATACGTTGGTTATGAGATCGGTCCATAATCAGGTTCTTGGACCCTTGACAGTGACCGCACACGCCCGCTTTGTCGATGCATTTTTGACGAGGATCTTTTCCCGACTTTGGGGAGGTAATCAACCCTGGATGACAAAAGTCGAGAAATCACGTGGAAAGCCACGGGATCCACGCCATGACCAGCGACCGTTGAGACTAATAGAGAAGTCCAAAAGATACTAGATTTGCACTCCCTAGCTTAATCAACCGCCCGATCATTTTAGTGATTTAAAGATCGGACAAAGTCGCATGTGCATGCATGCAATGCACCGGAAAGGGTTGAAATACCAAAGAAAATGATGGTATACCCGCTCCGCTCCAAGGCCTAAGAGGACGCGGATTCCGTTTCTCAAATCCCAAGTACTGGGACGCTCAAGAAAAGGATAAAAAGATTTATTATAGTTCCCCTGTTGAGGGGAGCCAGTTGAGACCTGGCACAAGTACGGATATTTCAGTGCACGAAATTCTGGACTTGAACTTTCCTATATCGGAAATACCCAGCGAAGTTGTGTGCGCACACATCGGAGCGGGAAAGCTAAAGGACCTAGCTCCTGGATTGGGAAATCCGGTGGAGCAAGAGGATGTGCCTGATGCACTCCATGACGAAATGGCCATTAACTATGTTAATTCGGACGAGTCATACAACTGAGCCATGGCAAATGTCGACGTTAATTTTGCCAAGAAAATTACCTCAATCATAGATCTTGACCCTGAGCCTAACACGCTCACTGATTGCAAGAAAAGGTCGGATTGGAAAGATTGGCAGAAGGCAATTACTGCTGAATTATTATCGTTAAACAAAAGAGAGGTATTTGGACCAGTTTGTCTAACTCCTCCCCACATTCGCTCCGTTGGCCATAAGTGGGTTTTTGTTCGAAAGAGAAACGAGAATAATGAAGTAGTAAGGTACAAAGCAAGGCTCGTTGCTCAAGGTTTCACTCAATGACTGTGTCGACTTTGAGGAAACTTACTCCCTACATGGATGGAATTACCTTTAGATACTTGATCTCAATGGCAGTAAACATGGACTTAAAAATGAAACTAATGGATGTTGTCACCGCTACCTATATGGTAACTTGATTCGGACATATACATGAAAGTACGAAGGTATCCCCGTCCCAACCAGGATAGAGCAAATAGGAGCTTATACAGTGTTCAGCTTAAGAAGTCATTGTATGGACTAAAACAGTCAGGTAGGATGTGGTATAATCGTTTAAGCGGTTTCCTTCATCAGAAGGACTACGCGAGCAATGAAGATTGCCCATGTATTTTTATACGGAGATCCCAGGATGGTTTCTTAATTATCTCGGTGTACGTGGACGATTTGAATATAATCGGTACACTTGAGGATATTGAGGAAGCGAGTTCCTACCTGATGTCGGAATTCGAGATGAAAGACTTAGGCAAAACCAAGTTACGCCTCTGCGCAACTTGAGCATTCCCCGCTGGGATTCTAGTTCACTCGGCCTACACCCGTAAGGTGTTGGAACGATTTGGTTTGATAAGGCATATCCTTCTAAGACCCGATGGTCGGAAGATCTTTGCAAAGAAGACAAGGACCCGTTTAGGCCTAAAGAAGAGGGGAGGAAATTGGGACCGAATTCCCCTACTTAAGTGCGCTGATGATTATGTACTTCTCATAAATTGTACACGGCCGGATATTGCATTCGCCAATCAATTTGCTTGCAAGGTCTGATTCTGAGCCTACCAAGAGGCATTGGAAAGGCGTTAAGGACATCTTTAGGTACATACAAGGGACAAAGGACCTTGGCTTATTTTACCAAAAGAACCAAGACCTATCTGTTGTAGGCTATGCAGATGCTGGGTACCTTTCGGACCCGCATACATCCGACTGGATATGTTTTCCTTTGTGGTGGAACGGCAATTTCCTGGAAATCGTCTAAGCAAACTCTTGTGTCAACTTCGACGAACCACTCGGAAATCATAGCATTATATGAAGCATCACGAGAATGTGTATGGCTTCGACGAGTAGTCAGTCACATCCAGATGTCATGTGGACTGAACACCGTACAAACCCCAACAATTATCTATGAAGATAATGCCGCTTGTGTTGCACAAGTCCAGACGGGTTACGTGAAGAGCAACCTCACAAAGCATATAAACCCCAAGTTCTTCTATGCACATGAGTTGCAAAAGATGAACGAAGTGAAAGTCTTGCATACTAAGTCGTGTGAAAATCTCGCTGATTTGTTCACTAAATCATTGCCAGCGTCTTCTTTCGAGAGATGTGTCCGAGGGATCGGCATGATGAGACTTAGGGAGATGCAAGGTTCAGGGGGAGAATCTTCACAAACTCATCGCTGAAATCTTGATCCCGATGATTGAGTGCTTAACTTTATAGTTAAGTGAATTGTACTCTTTTTCCCTTAGTGAGTTTTTATGAAGTTTCTCACATGAGGTTTTTAATGAGGCAATTCGTGCAACATAGCAAGAAGTATACCGTGTGCATTTCTTCATATTTTTCCCACTGGGTTTTTCGGAGTTTTAAGCCATGGTTATACAGATAAGATACCCAGGGGGAGTGTTGGGAAACTGGGCCGGTAGAGGCCCACTCGATGTGGCCTCTACCAGGCTAGGGTTGGCCCATGTGGGTATCGTATCCCCCTTTAGCCTATAAATAGAGGAACAATCTGTGTACGGGAGTTTACCGAGAGATTTATCAATAAAGTTCCCTGTTTCATCTACTTTGTACTGTGTGTGCCTTCTTCTAGTCTTCTTCTCCGGTGTGGAACAGCCTCGGGACCGGCCAGTCGGCAGGGGGTGTTCCAACAGTTCGGAGTGGGCGGGTGGGCGGCGGGCAGGTCGGCAACGCGATGCGGAAATTTCTGGATCGCGCGGGGGAGACGCGATCGGGCATACGATACTCCGTCTCTGTAGGTTTTTTTAATTAACACAAGGGGAAGGATTCACAAGGGTCCAAAGCTGCATTAATATGTGGGTACAATTACAAGCAGAGACTTAGAAAGATAAACAAAAATACAGCCATGTCTTGAACTTTTATAAAAAGACCTTGCACAAAAAGAAGAAAAAGCAATCGGATCCACCAGGTCCTTCTCCACCGAAAACAATGGCGAGCTCGACGCCGTGGCCGACAGCGCTTGCGTCGGGGATGAAACCACTTGACGTAGGCGCGTCGAATCTTGCCATGGCCAATACGCAGGAGGGCATCCACTGGAGGTTGAAGAAGAAGCAGCAAACAAGCCGCAGCGCGGAGTGGTTCCCATGACCATGGATAGCGGTGGCACGAAATTGCCAGCGCTTGGGTTGTCCGCCATGAGCAGCTACTAATCCCCACCGGAGAGAACGAAGATCGATTGCAACCTTCCCCATACCCTGACCATCATCTTGATGGAAGCAAAGGAGAGAAAGAAGTGCAAAACAAAGCTTCATCTCACCAGCAACACAAGCCTCCACACACCAATGCAAGAAACACTGGCTGCCTTCAGACCCCGAGCTGCTGCCACAAGCCGGAGGAAACAACCGAATATAGCGATAGTTGGAGCTTGCATGGACTTTATTTCAGTGAGCAGTGGGCTTCTCCGGCGCTGCATTCAGCTCTCTCCACGAGAGCACCGCAGCGGAGAGAATAGCGACCGCACCAAGACGGCGTTGGTCCAGCAGCGCCAACCTGGAGCACTAAAGGCTAGCCTTATTGAGAGGGATACAAGGGCCTCTCCAGCTCGCCACCCACTCCGCCTGCCACCGATGGTAGCGAAGCAGAAGAAGCACAGGACGCGGCGGATCTGGCTGCCGGAGATCGCCGTCCTACCCTTAGACGCCATAGCGGCAAACTCCACAAGGGAAAAACCAGAAAAGCCTACTCTACTGCTGTATAGGGGAGGGAGCCTCACCCGACTCGACGCCGGCCATCGCCGGAGAGGAGCGGGGAGGGGCCTGACGGCCCAAGACTTGGAGGTGGACGAGGGGAACAGGAGGGTTCAGAGAGGAAAAAGAGAGCACAGGGGAGATGCCTCCTCCGTCTCTGTAGGTGTGGCTACCGTTGATTGTTGACCGTGTACGCGAGCCACGACGAACTCGTGGATAAGAACGTGGAAAAGGCGGTATGTGGAATGTTTACCTAATGGATGTGCTCACCAACGATTTTTATTTGTGCCATCAAAGATCACAAGATTGTTCCTTCGGTTTGGGATAGCTATAACATAACCCATCCAGTGGTCAGGATATATATGACCTGGATTTTTTTTACGAAATTTCACCGATGTCATCAACATTAGTATAAAGAGTCCTAAAAGTGCCGACTATAAACACTAGAGCGAGTCGAGGGCGCGTCACCGTCCTCACCCCTCCATCATCGGAGCCGGGCAAACTTGTCGTAGTTTTTCGTTAAAATATATTTTTAGTCTATTTTTTTAGAAAAAATATCTAGACACAGTCAATAAGCTTTTCCACAAATATGCAAAATATATCACTTTCAAATACTTTGTATTTTAAGCTACACAAAATGACAAGAGTGTAGATCTGTACATGCATTTTTCAAATCCTCAAACTTTATCAGATTTTATCAACTTTTATGTAGACCACATTGCAAAGAATTTCCTGTTGCGATTTTGCATGCAACATTAACTACATCCAGAATTATTTTCAAAAAAAAATTAAAACCAATAAATTTTTATTTTTTGAATTTTTAAAAATGAAGGGAGCACCGGAGCATGGGAACCAAAGACACTTTTCGCAGTAATTATCCCAAGATTCGAGAAGACATACTCTTTAGTTAGGCTGCTTAATTTCGATGTTTGAAGAACTTGTTAAAGGGATTGGATTTTGTCTTTGTTCATGTTATTTAACATAGAGCTTGTCATTGTAAAAAACATTTAGCCTTTGAGCTAATGTTATAGTTTGGGAAATCACTTAACCCTTAATTCGGTGTGGAAAATCTGCCCACCAATGTTCTTACACTTCCAACATATTTGCTCACTCACCCAAACGTACGTATTTGAAAGTGATCATCGGCTACCTTACAATGTGCCTTCACAAATAAACCTAGAGTGCAAGAGAAGATTAAAGTACTCCAGAGTCAATTAGTACTAGACTAAACCAAGGTCCTAGTATCGTGATGAAACATTGAAGAACTGTTTATCTCCGTCGGATCATCACGGAAATGCTACTTCGTGTATAGACAACTTAGGTCAACACTAGTACAAATCCCAATGCCTCTAACTTCTAGGATGTATCCGGGTTTCAAATAACACTACAAAAGAAATTCCAACTAAGTCCAAAAAGTGCATACATTGCACATGGGATGTATGTTGATGTGAATTTAGTGATGACTGGATTCTACTCATTGCCCGAACTCAGGTAGATAAGGATGATGTTTGGGAAGTATGATCTCTACTCCATCTCCCTTCTCGTGCTTAAATAGGAACACATGTGGGGGAAACAACCATGCAATTATGCCTTCATCCAATTCAGTATTGTCATACGAAGCAAGTGGGCGGTACCATATCTGCGAGCATCCATTCCCTCACTAAAGTAGCTCTTTAATAGATATACTGATTGTATTAATCTAGGTATGCATTGTAGTTTATTTATGTTTTTTTAACAAACATAAAGGGAGTGTCTATCTTACAGCTAGCTGTTTTGAGATTCAAAAACAAACACATTTTTCAGTCCAATGAACGGATGACAGTTGTCAAACAACAATTCAATAATAAAAAAGAAGAGACCCAAAAAAAGTGTTTGTTTCTTTGTTACCGAACAGACACATTCTCGCCTCTCAGTTTTTCTCCTCTCAGTTTTCCCATAACTACAAAAAAATTAAGAATGTACAGAAGGCCCAACAAAAAAGGCCTCCCAGCCAACTATCTCTAGCCAACACGCACCATCAAAAGAAAAGCCCAGCACTAAAAAGTACATCTTCTCTAGCAAGAAACGACACAGCCACAGGTCGACCACATCCAGATCTAGCTCGACTACAAATTGGCGACCTCCATCATATCTTCTTCCCCAACATGATCGACCACCCCAGATCAAGCCTACCTTCTTCACAAAGAACAGAAGGGCTGCAATATAAGAGGTGCGGTTGGGATCAGAGATCCTTGTATGGAACAAGAAGAGAAAAGGGACAGACATGCTCTGCTGAATCGCATACCTGGTGCTGAAGATGTAATGCAGTCCCAGGTTTGGTCCTTTCTTCCTCTCCCCTCCCCTCCCCTCCCCTCCCCCTATGATTTGGAAACATATGCACAGATTAGATAGAAAATAAGCCAACTTTGTAAAATCAATTTGGAAATAAAGCAAAAAAATCTGGAACAAGTGTAAAAAATGATCTGAGCAGATTAATAATGGAGCCAACTTGTCTGATCAAACCATCGAGGTGTTACATCATGTTGTCTATAGAATCAGGATTTTACATAATAAAAAATGACTCATAAACAAATTATATTTTGTTGCAGCCAGTTAATGATGGATCCACAATTGCAATGAATGATGCAAGAGAGAATGAGGACATATTACTACATGGCAAGCAGAATTTTTCGTACATGGCACTCCTGCGAGGCGAAATCAATAATAGCTACTCATATGACAATAATGCAATGGTGGACCGATGCAAATCAGGACAAAAATGAACTTAGCGCAAGCAGCCACACCCAAGCAACCCGACTTCATGACAAAATGAAAGGAAGTAAAGCAAAGGTACAAACACAGAAAATATCCGAGAGAGAACAAAACCAAAATATATAAATATAAAAAGTAATTATGCATGTTCATTCAAAAACTTTGTAGGTAGACTCAAGCAAGTGTGATGAACTGCCATCTTCTAGTTCATCATACCCTGCAAAGAACAACAGAGACAGATTTCAGGTACATTTATTATGGAGCAGATAAATTCAAAATGATTGTTTACTGTGAACAAGAAAATGAAAATAACATTATAATTAACAAAATATCAACATGAACACAACATTGGGCATGAAGATATTGGCTACAATCCATGGGATGCAAATTTATTTGAAGACATGACACTCGATGAGGTAAGTTCAGACAAGCAAGTATTTCAAACTGATATAATCTGAAAATGAAAACTAAAACTAATATTTATTACCATCCCATTTAGATTGTTGAAGACGACAATCCAGAAGATGAATTAAATGGTAATCCATTCAACCATACATGGAATTTAGATGATCAGAATGGTGAGGAGAATTCAGATGATAAGCCAACTAAAATTGGGACTGAATTGCCTGGTGAAACTGAAGAAAAAGGATCTGAGCAGATAAATGAAGAAGATGTTGAGAACTTTCTGCAAAATGAGGAAGAAGCTACTGAGCAAGCTAAATTAGGAGTAAGCGATGAGCTAATGTCAGAGAAGGGTATGGAATTTAGATATAGAGAGGAAGCTCATCAATATCTAAACATGTATGCCTTTGCAGCTGGTTTTTCTATTGCTATTGTGTCCATTTACCGCACATCAAGCAAGAAAAGAAATAATGAAATTGCAAGAGCAACAATAAAGTGCAACAAGCATGGTCACAACACAGAAGCTGAAAAGGATCAGCTAATTGCACAAAGGCAAACCACAGTGTTTGTGAGAACAAATTGCAAAGTGGAGATGGTAATCAGTGAGAAAGATGGGTTGTGGCGGATCACTAACCTGTTCCTTGACCACAACCATCCTCTTGAGCCAGGGAGTCGATTTTTCAGGTCTCATGTCTGCATGACAAAAGAAGAAAAATCAATCATCAAGATAATGAAGCAATGCAATATCCCCACTAGAAACACTGTTTCCGTTCTAGCACACATGAGAGGAGGAATGGAGGGGCTTCCATACAACAAAAAAGTGTGCAACTATGGTACAAGTGTGAACAGAGAAATGAAGAACAATGATCTAATGAAATTTCTTGCCTGGTTCAATAAGAAACAAGCTACAGAGCCTAGATTTTACTACTCCATGGAATTGGATGGTGAAAATAAGGTCCGCAGTGTGTTCTGGTCAGATGCAAGATCGAGGCAGTATTATGATTTATATGGTGACTGCATAAGTTTTTATACTACATTCTTAACGAACAAATACAACTTACCGTTTGCACCATTTGTTGGAATATCACCACATGGGAAAACTTACTTGTTTGCTTGTGCATTCATCGTGAATGAGACAGCAAAAACTTTTGAATGGTTGTTCAGGGAATTCCTATTATCAAATGGTGGAAAGCATCCATAATCAATAATAACTGATCAAGACAAAGGCATGTAAAAAGCAATTGACTCTGTTTTTTCCAATACAACACATAGAACATGCTTGTTTCATGTGAATAAGAAGTGTGAGGACAAAAATGGAACAACATTCCAAGCAAATGAGGGCTTGTATGAAGAGATGCAAGATATAATAGATAACTCATTAACAGTACAAGAGTTTGAAACACTATGGATTGCTATGATTGAAGAACATAAGGTTGGTGGAGTGAAATTCTTCGATGACATGTGGAAATCGAGGAAGAAGTATGTTCTCGTATACTTAAAAACAAAATTCTTCCCATTTATACAAACAACAACAAGAAGTGAGGGGACAAATGCTTTATTCAAAAAAGGTGTTGGCGCACAATTCAACATCACTAGCTTCCCCAGGAAATATCAGTGCATTTTGGATACGATACATGCAAGGGAATATGAATGCGACCACAATGCAGGGAATAAGACAGTGCCACCAACAAGATTCTTGACTAAATACTATATAGAAAGACAGGCTCATGAAATGTACAACTTGGAAATATTCAGAAAATTCCAGCAAAATCTCAATGATGTTACAAGGCTACATATCCGAGAACATGAAAAGAACAAGATTTACGTGCTATATCAGGCACCCAACTATCCAATTAAAGAGCACAGAACACGAAACTACATAGTGCAAGTTAACTTGGAAAGTGAAGACTATTCTTGTGTGTGCTGCAAATTTGACAAAGATGGTCTCTCGTGCTCTCATATTTTGAAAGTGATGCTACATCTTGAATTGGAGAAGATACCAGAGAAATACATCATTGAAAGATGGAGTAAAAAGCAAAAGAAATTGAACTACATTGTCCCTGCGCTACAAGAAATAGACAATGACAGTCTGAGATATAACTTACTATCAAGGAGATTAACACAAACAACTTCCAAAGGTTCAAAAAGAAGAGAAAAATGTCAATATTTGCTATAGGAAGTGCAGAGAATAGAGGAGCACATGGAAGCAATGGACAAAGTTACCAAAGACACTGGTGAAACTCAGCCAAATTCAACAAGGACAGTTTCAAACTTGTTGAATGCATCACAATTCAACAAGGACAGTTTCAAAATTGTTGAATGCATCACTACAGGAAGGAACCAGCTCTACAATTAAGATCCTTTATCTAGATCAAGCTCACACAAAAGGGCGTCCTAGGATGCTCACAATAAAGGAGAAGATCAAGGCAAATAAGTTCTACAAATGTTGCCATTGTGGTGGTACTGAACACACTAAGAGAAACTGCACCAACAAACATCTCGTCTACAACTTACCTAAACCAAAAACGAGTAGGAAATCAAAACCTAAAGGAGCAGGTAGCAAAAAATAAAATGAAAAAGAACCTCCTATCTACGGATCATAACATCGTTTTTAAAATGAGAAAATTTTCTATTTGCTTGCAGGAATAGACTCTCCAGCCAAAAAATCGACATAGAAAGGAAAGACAACTGAAGTTGGAGCTCAATAAGACAAAGAAATTCTTGAAGAACATACAGCAATTCCATGCAGCGAAACAACATCTACTTGAAAACATTAAGGGATGAGAAAAGTTGCCGAGAAAAAGTGTCTATTATTCTCTATACTATTTATTTTTGTAATAAAATAACCAAAAGATTCAAGAGGTTGTGATGTGCTACATAGGTAGAATTAGTAACTTATACTTGTTCTGAATGATAATATGAATAACCAGATGTGTTTTTGTGTGTGTGTGTGTAATAAATCAAAAGAATGAATTAGAAAAAGAACAAATGAATGATTAAAAAAATGAAGTGGTTCCTCCTCCTTTACCCGGGCTTGGAACCGGCTATCCAAATTAAGAAATGTTGGATAGGCGGACTTCCCCACTAAAAACCCTTCCCCACTATAAGAGCAAATAAGACAATAAAAATGATGAAACTCAACAAAACAGTAAGTGAAGAACAATGAAACAAGGTACTGAGAAAGACTAAGAAAAAACTAAAGATGTCGTCTCATGACTGTGCTCGATGACAATCTTAAAAGAAATGCAGCAGGACCAAATCAACATAGGCATAAATAACTAAAGACCGTGGAAGAATGTCACAGAGTGAAGAAATGAGGAGAAAAATAAGAAACTCAAGGATTGACAAAATAAGATACTCAAAGATTGAACAACACTGAAGAGATAGCAAATGATGATTAGGTAAACTGAAAGACTGAAAGAAAGACAAGAAAGTGGACATAGGCTTACTGAATGAATAAAGTCTCGGGAATCAGGGACTGTTAATGAAAAAATGAAATACTAAACTGAATTTTAAAATGCTGAATAATGAGAAACGAGGAACAGAGAAACTTAAGAACCAAACAGTGGCACTAAGAAAAAACTAAAGAAACCGAGAACAAACGAAATTAAGTAAAAGAGAAATATAGAAAGAAACTGAAAAATTGAATAACTTAAAAGATGAATGAAAATGAGAAATATTAAGCTGATATACTAAAAATGAGATAACTAAGAAACAAAGTCAATTACCGATACATAAATATTAAGAAAATGAATAGCAAAAACAGAAAACTAAGAATAAAGAAAAATGAAAAACCGAGGAAGAATGATAAGAAAAGGCGTAATGAAATAATAAGAAAGAGAGAGACAAATCAAAGAACTAATAATTGAGAAGAATAAATAAGAAAATGAATAGCTAAGAATCTAAAGTAAAGATAAGATCAAGGACTAAAGTAATGAGAATTTGAATACTTACTAAAGTAAGAGTGAGAGATCTCAAAGAATGACCAATTCAGAGATAAACTAAAGAAAAAATGAAGATAAAAAAACTAAGAAAATGAATAAAAGAAAATGAAGTTGTGATAATCTGATATACAAATAAATAAAGACTGCTGAAGCAAAAACAGAGAATTAAAATTAAAGGAAAAAATTTAAAAATTGAGAAAGAATGATAAGAGAAAAGAGAAAAAGAAAGAGAAATTGAGGAAGAATAATAAGAAGAAGCATAATGAAATAATAAGAACAAAGATACTCAAAGATTGAACAACACTGGAGAGATAGCAAATGATGATCAGGTAGACTGAAAGAAAGACAAGAAAGTGGACATAGGCAAGAGTTTGCTTGTGCATTCATCGTGAATGAGATAGCAAAAACTTTTGAATGGTTGTTTAGGGAATTCCTATTATCAAATGGTTGAAAGCATGCACAATCAATAATAACTGATCAAGACAAAGGCATGGAAAAAGCAATTGACTCTGTTTTTCCCAATACAACACATAGAACATGCTTGTTTCATGTGAAGAAGAAGTGTGAGGACAAAAATGGAACAACATTCCAAGCAAATGAGGGCTTGTATGAAGAGATGCAAGATATAATAGATAACCCATTAACAGTACAAGAGTTTGAAACACTATGGATTGCTATGATTGAAGAACATAAGGTTGGTGGAGTGAAATTCTTCGATGACATGTGGAAATCGAGGAAGAAGTATGTTCTCGTATACTTCAAAACAAAATTATTCCCATTTATACAAACAACAGCAAGAAGTGAGGGGACAAATGCTTTATTCAAAAAAGGTGTTGGCGCACAATTCAGCATCACTAGCTTCCTCAGGGAATATCAGTGCATTTTAGATACGATACATGCAAGGGAAGATGAATGCGACTACTATGCAGGGAATAAGACAATGCCACCAACAAGATTCTTGACTAAATACTATATAGAAAGACAGGCTCATGAAATGTACAACTTGGAAATATTCAGAAAATTCCAGCAAAACCTCAATGATGTTACAAGGCTACATATCCGAGAACATGAAAAGAACAAGATTTACGTCCTATATCAGGCACCCAACTATCCAATTAAAGAGCACAGAACACGAAACTACATAGTGCAAGTTAACTTGGAAAGTGAAGACTATTCTTGTGTGTGCTGCAAATTTGACAAAGATGGTCTCTCGTGCTCTCATATTTTGAAAGTGATGCTACATCTTGAATTGGAGAAGATACCAGAGAAATACATCATTGAAAGATGGAGTAAAAAGCAAAAGAAACTAAACTACATTGTCCCTGCGCCACAAGAAATAGACAATGACAGTCTGAGATATAACTTACTATCAAGGAGATTAACACAAACAACTTCCAAAGGTTCAAAAATCAGAGAAAAATGTCAATATTTGCTACAGGAAGTGGAGAGAATAGAGGAGCACATGGAAGCAATGGACAAAGTTACCGAAGACACTGGTGAAACTCAGCCAAATTCAACAAGGACAGTTTCAAACTTGTTGAATGAATCACTACAGGAAGGAACCAGCTCTACAATTGATATCCTTGATCCAGATCAAGCTCACACAAAAGGGCGTCCTAGGATGCTCACAATAAAGGAGAATATCAAGGCAAATAAGTTCTACAAATGTAGCCACTGTGGTGGTACTGAACACACTAAGAGAAACTGCACCAACAAACATCTCGTCTACAACTTACCTAAACCAAAAAGGAGTAGGAAATCAAAACCTAAAGGAGCAGGTAGCAAAAATTAAAATGAAAAAGAACCTCCTATCTACGGATCATAACATCATTTTTAAAGTGATAAAATTTTCTATTTGCTTGTAGGAACAGACTCTCCAGCCAAAAAATCGACAAAGAAAGGAAAGACAACTGAAGTTGGAGCTCAAGAAGACAAAGAATTTCATGAAGAACATACAACAATTCCATGCAGCAAAACAACATCTACTTGAAAACGTTGAGGGATGAGAAAAGTTGCCGAGAAAAAGTGTCTATTATTCTCTAGACTATTTATTTTTGTAATAAAATAACCAAAAGATTCAAGAGGTTGTGATGTGCTACATAGGTAGAATTAGTAACTTATACTTGTTCTGAATGATAATCTGAATAACCAGATGTGTTTTTGTGTGTGTGTAATAAATCAAAAGAATGAATTAGAAAAAGAACAAACGAATGATTAAAAAATGAAGTGGTTCCTCCTCCTTTACCCGGGCTTGGAACCGTCTATCCAAATTAAGAAATGTTGGATAGGCGGAGTTCCCCACGAAAATCCTTCCCCACAATAAGAGAAAATAAGACAATAAAAAATGATGAAACTCAACAAAACAGTAAGTGAAGAACAATGAAACAAGGTACTGAGAAAGACTAAGAAAAAACTAAAGATGTCGTCTCATGACTGTGCTCGATGACAATCTTAAAAGAAATGCAGCAGGACCAAATCAACATAGGCATAAATAACTGAAGACCGTGGAAGAATGTCACAGAGTGAAGAAATGAGGACAAAACAAGAAACTCAAGGATTGACAAAATAAGATACTCAAAGATTGAACAACACTGAAGAGATAGAAAATGATGATCAGGTAAACTGAAATACTGAAAGAAAGACAAGAAAGTGGACATAGGCTTACTGAATGAATAAAGTCTCGGGAATCAGGGATTGTTAATGAAAAAATGGAATACTAAACTGAATTTTAAAATGCCGAATAATGAGAAACAAGGAACAGAGAAACTTAAGAAACAAACAGCGGCACTAAGAAAAACTAAAGAAACTGAGAACAAAAGAAATTAAGTAAAATAGAAATGTAGAAAGAAACTGAAAAATTGAATAACTTAAAAGATGAATGAAAATGAGAAATATTAAGCTGATATACTAAAAATGAGATAACTAAGAAACAAAGTCAATTACCGATACATAAATATTAAGAAAATGAATAGCAAAAACAGAAAACTAAGAATAAAGAAAAATGAAAAACTTAGGAAGAATGATAAGAAAAGGCGTAATGAAATAATAAGAAAGAGAGAGACAAATCAAATAACTAATAATTGAGAAGAATAAATAAGAAAATGAATAGCTAAGAATCTAAAGTAAAGATAAGATCAAGGGCTAAAGTAATGAGAATTTGAATACTTAATAAAGTAAGAGTGAGAGATCTCAAAGAATGACCAATTCAGAGATAAACTAAAGAAAAAATGAAGATAAAAAAACTAAGAAAATGAATAAAAGAAAATGAAGTTGTGATAATCTGATATACAAATAAATAAAGACTGCTGAAGCCAAAACAGAGAATTAAAATTAAAGGAAAAAATTTAAAAATTGAGAAAGAATGATAAGAGAAAAGAGAAAAAGAGAGAGAAATTGAGGAAGAATAATAAGAAGAAGCATAATGAAAAAATAACAACAAAGATACTCAAAGATTGAACAACACTGAAGAGATAGCAAATGATGATCAGGTAAACTGAAAGACTAAAAGAAAGACAAGAAAGTGGACATAGGCAAGAGTTTGCTTGGGCATTCATCGTGAATGAGATAGCAAAAACTTTTGAATGGTTGTTTAGGGAATTCCTATTATCAAATGGTGGAAAGCATGCACAATCAATAATAGCTGATCAAGACAAACGCATGGAAAAAGCAATTGACTCTGTTTTTTCCAATACAACACATAGAACATGCTTGTTTCATGTGAAGAAGAAGTGTGAGGACAAAAATGGAACAACATTCCAAGCAAATGAGGGCTTGTATGAAGAGATGCAAGATATAATAGATAACTCATTAACAGTACAAGAGTTTGAAACACTATGGATTGCTATGATTGAAGAACATAAGGTTGGTGGAGTGAAATTCTTCGATGACATGTGGAAATCGAGGAAGAAGTATGTTCTCGTATACTTCAAAACAAAATTATTCCCATTTATACAAACAACAGCAAGAAGTGAGGGGACAAATGCTTTATTCAAAAAAGGTGTTGGCACACAATTCAGCATCACTAGCTTCCTCAGGGAATATCAGCGCATTTTGGATATGATACATGCAAGGGAAGATGAATGCGACTACTATGCAGGGAATAAGATAATGCCACCAACAAGATTCTTGACTAAATACTATATAGAAAGACAGGCTCATGAAATGTACAACTTGGAAATATTCAGAAAATTCCAGCAAAATCTCAATGATGTTACAAGGCTACATATCCGAGAACATGAAAAGGACAAGATTTACATCCTATATCCGGCACCCAACTATCCAATTAAAGAGCACATAACACGAAACTACATAGTGCAAGTTAACTTGGAAAGTGAAGACTATTCTTGTGTGTGCTGCAAATTTGACAAAGATGGTCTCTCGTGCTCTCATATTTTGAAAGTGATGCTACATCTTGAAATGGAGAAGATACCAGAGAAATACATCATTGAAAGATGGAGGAAAAAGCAAAAGAAACTAAACTACATTGTCCCTACGCCACAAGAAATAGACAATGACAGTCTGAGATATAACTTATTATCAAGGAGATTATGTCACATCCCAAGATTTTCCAAATCTTGTAATATGAAAAATAAATAAACAAAATAATTTTTTGTTGAAAATCAGGGTGAAAAGAAACTTTTGTTTCTAAATGGAAACTTAAAATCCCATCTTGAACAAACTTTGGTAAAAAGTTTGAATTCAATAAAATCCAAATCAAGGGAAATGCCTTCCTCAATGAATGTATCTGGAAATTTAAACACTTGGAAAATAAAATCCAAACCTTAAACCCTATTGGAATAAAAATCATTTCCAAGTATCTCCAAGCTTATGGATTGATCCATATAAAAATTTGTCAACAAACATTCACAAATGATCAAGAAATATAATTAGAAATATTAAAAGACCATATAAATTGGTTTCACTTAAATTGGAACCATAAATAAAATCTTATGAATCTAATAAGATAAGGAAATTAAATTTCCACAGCTAATAAAGCCCTTATCTAAAATCCATACCAAATGGTGAGCAAATAATCCTAAAGAGATTTAAAAGGATAAACAAATATAAAATAAGATTTCACAAATTGGAATCACCAAGTTTGGATCTCTAAATAAAAAGATATGGATTTTAAAAGAAAAGAAAGAATTATTAAATAAAGAATATCCAAAGATCCAAACTAAATCTTGGCCTAATCCATTAAGCAAATGGAATGATTTTAATCCCAATCCAAATAAAATAAAAGGATAAAGAATATTCCAAATAAAATAAAAAGGCAATAACCATTCTATCCCTATCTTAATGAAGACAAATCTCTAATAAGAACAATTATTTAAATCATGAGAAAATGATATTTGGAATTTACCCAAGTGAAAGAAAAGTTGTTTAATCAACTTAAGTAAAATAAATCCACCAAATAAAATTTATGGAATTGAAACTATTTAATTCCATTGGAATTAAAACAACTACCCAATCTTAAATGATTAATAATTCAAGATGAATTATTTGACACCTCTTTAAGTAATTAAAACCTACTGAAAAGATTTTGGAAGGTTTTGGAAAAATTAAATGGTGTTTAGAAATATTAGTAAATCTATTTGAGTTAAAACTAGAACCTATTTTGAGTAAATAAAAGACCCCAAAATGAATAAGGTTTTATTCAAAAATTGATATCACAATACAATACTAATCAGTGTCTAAACCCACACAAAATTTGGCAAGATTTTGAATTCAAATGAATGCTTGAATTGTTTAAACAAAACCAAAACAGAATAAAAGAAAAGGAAAAAGAAAAGCAAGCAGAACAGAAAAAAATATGAAAAGGACCTAGCCCAACTGGCCTGGCCCAACTAAACCCATCGCCAGCCCACGCAGGAAACCCTCTCTGGATCTTTTATCACTCAAACCCGCACCTCGATCACGACGTAAAGGCCCCACCCCACTCTCTCACTCGCTGACGCCGGCCCCCACTGCCACCTCACCATCTTCTCCACCCACGCGAGGACCGCGCCCTCCCCCGGCTGTTTCCTGCCGTTAACTCCTCGGAGTAAATTACCGGTAAATGCTTGACGTTTAATCCCCGTGACCACGCCAGTTAAATCACCTTCCTCTCCTCTTTCATTCCCCTCAAACCCCGCTGCCAATGAGCCACCAGGCTGCTCCCATTTTGCGTTGCACTGTCGCTGTCTCCGGCGAGCTCACCGAGCGATTCCGGCAGCCTCGCGCCACCCCTTGCCTCCCCGAGAACGCAGGCAAGTTCCCCAGACCCTGGCGCATCTCTCTGTGGCCTCATCTCGCCCGCGAGTGCCCTGCAAGCTCGGCAACGTCTTCGACTGAGCGCCACCGCCAACTACATCAGCTCCGGTGACCCTCCCCGTAAGCCCCGTCCTTCCCCCCTTCTCTAGAGGACACCACTACACCATGCGTTCCTTCGCGCTTCTAATGCCCCCTGTTTCGCGTCCTATCGCACCTTGTAGCTTCGTCTCCGATAGCACCAGAGCACGTCGTCGCTAGAAGGAACTCCGGCGAGAAATTATCACTACCCTCGTACGCCCCCTGCTTCCCCGAGAGCATGTTGAGCATCAGCATCGTTCTGTAAATCAGGTGAGAACCCTCTCCCTCCTTCTCGCTTCCTGCAACACCGGCGACGCCACTGCCAAGCCGCCGCCGTGAAGCCGAGTCCGCCAGTTCTAGGTCATTGGACTAGGACCGTTGGATCTTGATCCTGAGGCTTAGATAGAACCACTTAAAACCGAAGGGGTACGCGATCTGTGCCGTGCGATCCCACTTTGATCTAACACTCCACAGCTATCGATCCGCACGAAGCGGTACCGACCAATCGCAGCGCGACGCGTGGCCAGTGTGTTGTTTAAAAACCAGAGTTTGATCTATTAGTTATTCCATTTTGTAAAATCCATAACTTTCAAACCACAGGTCCAAATTTTGCAAATTTTATATCATTGGAATCAGCAAGACAATCCCTAGCCAACCATGCACTTTGTTTAGTAAAAATCTTCCGGTAAAATGTTTGTTTTTGCAGAAACTTATGTATGCTTGTTTAGGATATAAAATTTATTCCAAAATGATTTTGAGGATAAAATATTTGGCAATTGGTGTGCTTTGAACCTACGGACCATAGGAAACAAATTGTGGTTTCAAAAATGTATTTGGTGAAACAAAAGAATGAATCTTTGAATTAAACCATTTCTAGTCAAATAAAAATATGGTTTACTTGATAAAAATGATTTTGGAGGAAAACCTTTGAGAAATGTTTTGAAAATAAACTCTCTGACCCTAAACACAAGGTTTTATGGTTTGAAAACATATTTTGTGAATCCTATAGATTAATGCCTTATTAAAAACATTTCTACACCACATAAAATGATACCTTGTTTTAAAAATGGTTTATGAAGTAAAACCTTTTTGCAAATGGTTTTGCCATTGTATAAAATGACCATTAGGTGCTTTCAAATGTTTATGAACCATTAGAAACCACTTTTGCAAATAAAACAATCTCTTGCATGCTTACATGCATTATTTTTTGTTTTATCATTTTATGTGATGAATTGCTTGAATGGTAGATTGAATTATTGTTTGCTTGATTGACTTGTAGTGATTTGAAGTGAGTGAACATTGCAAATATCAAGGAGTGAACTTATACCCTCTACCAAAAAGGCAAGTGATGCTTCATACTTTTGTCCCATTATTTTCACTATGCATTAGTGATATTTTCTAAGTAGGACTTGCATGGAATTTTGCTAAGTATAAACTATGCTATGGGAAATCCTAGTAGATGAAACCTTAGTAGAAATTTCCTAAGTTAAGATTCCTACTACTATCATGCTTAGCTTAGCTAATAGAAAACAAGGGTGGAATATATATATATTCATGCTATGGAAAATTTCTAAGTCTGAGGACTTGTGTTTTGTATAATAAAACAACTAAGTGAATGAATCACCTGGTGGAATGGAAGGAATGGTTTGTGTTGAGTGGTTCACAAGGCCCATTTCTATGGTTTACCTTGTGTATCTCACTTGTGGATGGCCACCCAGGAACAAAGAGATTTGAGATGTCAAATGTTGAGAAGCTTCAAGTGCAACCACTTGGCATTATGGGCTCTGCCTGGATCATATAGGTTGCAAGAACTTAGACAAATGGACAGTTGGTGGTAGGGGTTTGATAGGTTGGAGCGCGTCCATTCTGGTCTAAGGGAAGGCTTCTGAAAGATCTTGTCTTGGGAAACCAAGTCTTGTGGGGAAAGTGCACCACCTCTGCAGAGTGTAAAAATCTAAGTACTTAGCCATGTCCCTGGTAAAGGACAATTTGAGCATCAAGACATGGAATCTATCAAGAATCTCATCATCCCAATTTCTAAGTTAAAACTTGTGGTTGAACAAGGGTTGAAAGGATCACCAATTTCTATTGGGAGATGCCTTGGGAAAGATTTTGTCAAGCCAAAAACTTAGTGATTTCAAATGATAAGGAAAACCTATTTTGAGCAATGCAATCCTCAACTCCACTTTGCCAAATGCATATAGATGATAGACTCCCATATACTACCATAGTATCACTTGCCAATACAATTCAAATGTATTGACCCTTGTGGCTGTAACTTGTTATGTTGCAGGTTTGTTTGATTTAGTGAAGTTTGATGATTAGGATTACAAAGTCTACAACCAACATGTCTGCCTATGGCACTTTGAAGATGAAGGACCCCATGCTTATAGATATTCTACTGCAATGTAATGTAATAGCCAAATGAGCTATGTAAGATGTAATGAATTATTTTATTCCTGGTTATAAAGTTGTATTATGACCTTTGTTTCTTGATATTACATCTTAACTGTGGATGCTAGCTATTGATCCAGGGACTAGCATTGTAAACACAGGGATCTCTACCTTATTAAAGGTTGGGAACCTTACAGATGGTATCAGAGCATTGTGTTGCCTGTAGGATTTGTAACCCTAGCACTACAAGAAATGTGTCAACTTATGACGTTTTGGTAGTGACCATCTACAAAATCGTCTTAGATTTATGAAGATTCCGCACTGGGTGGTCTTGGGAGGGCCAAAGCCTTAGTAAACTATGACGATATTGCTCAAAACGTCGTAATTTTTTAAATGAAATCGTCATAATAAGTAGGCAGATCCCATCCCGCGCGGGAACTTACACGGATCAATGACATGGCATACCCATCCCGCGCGCAGACCCCAAATATTTTCATAGGACGCGCGTGCTGGTCAAGCCAAAATCGCCATGTCCCCGCCCTCCTAGCGAAACCTACTCCCCAACCCTAATCCTATCATCGCCGCCCCTCCTTCTCCAGCGAGATCCGCACGCTGTCGCCGCCCTCCCCGCTCGCTCCAACCCTCCTCTCGCTCCGCTCTGGTACCCCCAGCACCCGCCTCATCGGGGCAGTCGCGGCCAAGGATATCGAGCTCGGCGGTTGTGGATTGGACGGCGACAACATAGGATCTGGGAGCGGTGGTTCCGGTGGGAACGGTGGTTCCGGCAGGAGCGGTGGTTCCGGCGGGAGGTGGAGAGGAAGAAGGGGAGGAGAATATGGGGGAGGGGCTCTCCATGTCGCAGAAGCTCACCCTGCTGCCAGTTCTCCCCTCTCATCGATCCACCCCCTCCCTCCCTCATCTCTCCACCGCCACCCCCACCACCCCTATCACTCCCCCAGCACCGCAACCTATCTCCCTCTCCGATTTCCTCACCCATGGCGACCAAGATCCGGTGGTCCGTACGGATCGATCGCGGCGGCTTGGTCAGGAGGGAGATGGAGGGCGGGGTGGCTGCTGTCGCCGCTACGGCGGCTGCGGCTTCTTCTTCGGTGACCACGGCGGTGGCTCCACCGGGTCCGCCGAGCAACGGAGCTGGCGTGTTCGGGCGGCGGCGTCAGGGCGCCACCGCTGCGGCGTCAAGACGATGGTGGGCGACCGGGACGGACGACATAGTCTCCTGGGCAAGGGGAACAACAGCTTGCTGTCTGAGCACGCCTGAAGTTCGCAAGGGACCTCCTCCCAAGTACTTCAAGCATGAACTTCTCATCCTTCGTCAGCAGCTCAACACCCACGACGTTCATCCCCTCCCTCTTCCTCCCTCCCTCACTCCCCGACCCTTCTCTGCTTTCTGCTCCCACTAGTTCGGTCCTGGGGATTCAGAGTCCAAAACTCAGGAGGTTTTCGAATTGCGTGAGGACGGGATTCTAGTGTAAATAGTGTGCGTTAGTCCCAAACATGGCCGTCTCACCGGAAATTTGAGGCCCTGTCTATTTTACTAGTATGGTGATGCTCTATGTTATTAGATTAGTTCTTGCTGAATGTTTGGGAATGGGGTATCCATGATGAAACAGGTAGAAAGGGAATACAGGCAATCATGTTCTTGTTATTACTTATTGTGGATCTGTGATTGCCAAAAAACTCATATGATTTGATACTCATGTTAATCATTGTTTGCTAGATTAGAATTTAGAGAATTAATAGAATAATAAAAGAGACATCCCTATTAAGTATTGATTCATGCATGTCCCATTGTCTCTTCTCATATTAAATTTTCCTAGTCCTATTTTCTCGATCCCGTGGTAGGGTTTTAGGTTGCTTAGTTTGTTACCTTTTGATTGTTGTGCTTCCGCTGATGTGCTTCTGCAATGGGTGTTTATAATTTATCCATGGTGCCAATTTTACTAGTTCATGTATAGCCATATAGGTATAAAATATGTATATGTCTCGATTCTCTTATGCATACACCTATTCTAGGAACTGATCTGTGTTGAATGCTTATTGACATTCGGTTTTTCCCATGACACCTTGCTGTTCCAGTGTTGGTGGTGCCCTCCAATGGTGTTCTGGTGGTGTTGGTGCCCTCCCGAGGTGTCCAGTGGTGTCAAAAATTTGGTGAACAAGGGGTGTAGCTCATGATATTATGAACCAGTTATCTTTCTTAATGCATCTAGTGCTTTAATGTTGTTTTTCATATCAGGTCCATGTATGCATGGTTGTAGCTAGAAAGAAGGGGTGATAACTGTGATAAGTGTGAAATAATCGCACCTGTTTTATATCCTTTGGTGCAAAAGTGTTGTTATTATCTGTTCTTCTTTGCATGAAGGCATTAATTTGTTTGTTACGGTTGTGTTTATGCTAGAATAAATAATGCATCCACTCTAGATGTTTGATCAGACCATGCTTGCATTAGTTTAGTCAGACCATATCAATCTTGATTTTTTCCCTTAAAATATTTGACTGTCCAGTTTGTTTTTCTGTTAAAGTATAGGTCGATATGTGGTGCTGACTACTAGTCAAATAGTGTACCCTTTGTGTGCTTTGCTCTCTAAGCTTTTGTATCTTTTCTGGTGGTTAATTACTGATGTATACTTCTTGCACTTGTGTTTGTCCTGGCATGCCTTGGTTGACGGTGTTACTGATTTGTGTTATTCTTGCACTAGTTCGCTTCTGGCGTCGCCACTCACTGAAGTTGGTATTCTAGGCCGGTGTAGGATGTTGTGGCCCTCAGGTCTGCTCCCTGTGCCGCCTTGGTGGTGAGATTGATGCTGGGCTAGGTGGTGGTGTATGGTGAAGCCTTCCCCGTGGTGTTCTGTGTTGCCATTGCCGTCGATACTCCTTCTGCCTCCTCTCCGGCGAGATAGAACTCGCCCCAGGTAGGTGCTCCTTTTATGCTTCCCTCCAGGCTTTATCTACCTTGCCATGTCAAGTGTGTTTTCTGTGATTCCCCACTGTCTAGATTTCATATCTGAACCTAGGGTTCACATCCGTGAATAATCGTGTTCCGTGGAGATATCTTAGCTCTGGTTTGATGCTCAATTAACATGCTTGGTTTACTTGTGATGGTCTCAAGGCCCTGTTTTAATTATGTACCCTGTGATTAAATGATGAGGTACTATGGTAAGGGTAGGTTTATGCTACGCTTAATCTGAGTAGATGATCTGAGAAACCCTTCTGGATGATTATAGTAGACATGAAAATTCAAACCATTGGTTTGGATTTTATCTGTTTGGGATACTTGCTGGTCTGAACATTTGCTAGTTCATGTTGATAGTTAAGAACTATTGACACTGATTCCTAGTTGAATTGGTTAGGAAAATGATCTGGAAATTATTGTTGGAAATCTAATTGATGATTTCATTTAAAGAGCATGTTTTGTGATGTTGCAAATCCCCTATGGCCTGTATTTTTGTTCAATTGCTGGAGCTATATGAGTTCTAGTTTCCTTGAATCGAACTGTGAAGATGAGCAGTGTGTAATTCAGTTACCTTTGTTTTAAAATATAAAATGATTCTTAGATATTTTTGAATATCTAAGAAAAGGATTTATTATCAAACTTGTTGAAGGGCTGATGTTCTAATTTTAGAGACTAGATTGAGAGTTTGGTGGGAGTGAGTTCCTATATTCGGTGTATGTGTTCGGGTTTACAAAGTAAGTGGTTATTGGATCAGGAGGTTCCTTTGGTTAGGAACAAACATTGTTTTCTCTTGATAAACTTTGTTATTCTAGCTGAATTGGTATCGTAGAATCACCTTGCCGCTTAATAGTAAATTACAACTGTCGTCTTGTTGGTGCTTCATTTTAGGGGAAAATGTTTTTGGTGTTAATTTATTACTGCTTAGAAGTTTCAATTACTTTTCGAAGTATGGAAGAAATATTTTGTAAGTTTACTGGAAATATGATATAGTCGAAAGAGCAATGTCAGATTGGTTTTGGGAGCTTTGAAACAACAAGGACTTGTGCTACTTGTAACTATGGTGAATATAGCCACAAATTTAGCTTCTCAATTGGCTTGGCATCCTTTGGAAATAAAGTCACATCTTTAAAATTTGCAGCAAATATTTGTTCTGGTATGAAGTCTCAGTTTTCATTCGCAAAAAAGTCTCAATTTGACTAACAAGACCGGTGAGCACTAACTACTACTATCAAGCATCAATGTAAAATATACCAACTATATATTAGTGGTAGTAGTACAGACTATCCAACCTTCTATGGTATTTATGTAATTTTGCAGTTTCAATCTTGCCCTGGGCAATTTTATGCCTATGTTTATACGCACTCTTAGGAGATCTGATTCTAGAACGATATTTAGGTGATTTGTAGGGAACTGCTTATTGTACGAGATGACCTGCCTCGCAATATCGGTTTTCTTAGTAACGAAGAAGTTTAGCCCAAGCCCATGCTGCTGCCTTCGATGTCCACGACAAGCCATCCCATGTTGATTCCGGGTGCCAGGGAGTGCACACACGATCCCTTGCTCATGTTGCGCCGCCACCGTCGCCATCTTCTCTAGGTCCATCGACCACGTCCACGCACTCGAGCTCAGAGATTTATATTTGGATGTTCAATCAAGTTCAAAGATTGACCTTTCACTTGGTAAGCTAGAAAGTTTCTTACATGGGATGACTATTGTTGATCTTTTAATTCGTTGACATTCCCTTGACTATTGTTGATCTTTTAATTTGTTGACATTGCCATTAGTCTTATTGTTTCCATATATACCCTTTGTTTAGATTGTAGATTCAAATAAATTGAACATTTTTTCCATCTTCTTTCTATGCAGGCATGGAGCTGAAGCATGCTACTTCAGCGCTGATGATGATTAGATCTTATATAGTAGAGACTCATGAGTCTTATCCTACTTTGAGGCGGATTTTTCTACAAGACTACTTTCTTTTATTATATGGGAGTCACCCGAGATACATCATATTTCATTTCTGTTTACCCGATAAATAGTAGTGTGTAATTAATGAGTCGTCTATTGGAACGCTTTTGTATTCTGATTTTCTACTATTAGATTTCATGACTTAAGGAAAAATAGTGTATTTGCTTGTGCTGAAGAACTATATTTGGCTATAATGTCGTAGAAAGGATCAGGCAATCAAACTAGATTACTGGACACCGTCCTGAGAATACATCAGAACATCTATACTATAGACGTTACATATAGTTTAATTTCTTTGATTTAAAGAAAATATTATGCCTTCAATATTGCAATACACAATGTGTGTTTTAATTAAAAGCAAATTAGTGAGCAGCCTTTTTATTAATCGCTCCAGGTTTAATTTGTCCTTAAGAGATTTATGGTAAATGAAACCTGGTATGAAAGTAGGTTCTGCATGTCACTATGTGACTTAGTAAAATCCAAGTGTATCAGAAAAGAGGAGAGGCTATGATATGTTTTTCTTAAAGAGTCTGCTTGTGGCGCCAAACATAATCCGTGATATTTATTTCCGGCCATCGATTAATGCTCCCTCTGTTCAAAAAAACTAGACAATGTTTAGAGCAGGTTAAAGAGGTTTGCAAAGTTTAGGAAAACATTGTTATGCTTTGTTGGAGTAGTATGCGGCTGCTGAGTACACTGTCAAACACTGGACTAGGATGACTTCAAAAGCACACTCACGAACGAGGATGAAAAATTATGATCAGGTAAACTGAAAGACTGAAAGAAAGACAAGAAAGTGGACATAGGCAAGAGTTTGCTTGTGCATTCATCGTGAATGAGACAGCAAAAACTTTTGAATGGTTGTTCAGGGAATTCCTATTATCAAATGGTGGAAAGCATCCACAATCAATAATAACTGATCAAGACAAAGGCATGGAAAAAGCAATTGACTCTGTTTTTCCCAATATAACACATAGAACATGCTTTTTTCATGTGAAGAAGAAGCGTGAGGACAAAAATAGAACAACATTCCAAGCAAATGAGGGCTTGTATGAAGAGATGCAAGATATAATAGATAACTCATTAACAGTACAAGAGTTTGAAACACTATGGATTGCTATGATTGAAGAAAATAAGGTTGGTGGAGTGAAATTCTTCGATGACATGTGGAAATCGAGGAAGAAGTATGTTCTCGTATACTTCAAAACAAAATTATTCCCATTTATACAAACAACAACAAGAAGTGAGGGGACAAATGCTTTATTCAAAAAAGGTGTTGGCGCACAATTCAGCATCACTATCTTCCTCAGGGAATATCAGCGCATTTTGGATACGATACATGCAAGGGAAGATGAATGCGACTACTATACAGGGAATAAGACAATGCCACCAACAAGATTCTTGACTAAATACTATATAGAAAGATGGGCTCATGAAATGTACAACTTGGAAATATTTAGAAAATTCCAGCAAAAACTCAATGATGTTACAAGGCTACATATCCGAGAACATGAAAAGAACAAGATTTACGTGCTATATCAGGCACCCAACTATCCAATTAAAGAGCACAGAACACGAAACTACATAGTGCAAGTTAACTTGGAAAGTGAAGACTATTCTTGTGTGTGCTGCAAATTTGACAAAGATGGTCTCTTGTGCTCTCATATTTTGAAAGTGATGCTACATCTTGAATTGGAGAAGATACCAGAGAAATACATGATTGAAAGATGGAGTAAAAAGCAAAAGAAACTAAACTACATTGTCCCTACGCCACAAGAAATAGACAATGACAGTCTGAGATATAACTTACTATCAAGGAGATTAACACAAACAGCTTCCAAAGGTTCAAAAAGCAGAGAAGAATGTCAATATTGTCTACAGGAAGTGCAGAGAATAGAGGAGCACATGGAAGCAATGGACAAAGTTACCGAAGACACTGGTGAAACTCAGCCAAATTCAACAAGGACAGTTTCAAACTAAAGATGTCGTCTCATGACTGTGCTCGATGACAATCTTAAAAGAAATGCAGCAGGACCAAATCAACATAGGCATAAATAACTGAAGACTATGGAAGAATGTCACAGAGTGAAGAAATGAGGACAAAATAAGAAACTCTAGGATTGACAAAATAAGATACTCAAAGATTGAACAACACTGAAGAGATAGCAAATGATGATCAGGTAAGCTGTAAGACTGAAAGGAAGACAAGAAAGTGGACATAGGCTTACCGAATGAATAAAGTATCGGGAATAAGGGACTGTTAATGAAAAAATGAAATACTAAACTGAATTTTAAAATGCCGAATAATGAGAAACGAGGAACAGAGAAACTTAAGAAACAAACAGTGGCACTAAGAAAAACTAAAGAAACTGAGAACAAAAGAAATTAAGTAAAATAGAAATGTAGAAAGAAACTAAAAAATTGAATAACTTGAAAGATGAATGAAAATGAGAAATATTAAGCTGATATACTAAAAATGAGATAACTAAGAAACAAAGTCAATTACCGATACATAAATATTAAGAAAATGAATAGCAAAAACAGAAAACTAACAATAAAGAAAAATGAAAAACCGAGGAAGAATGATAAGAAAAGGCGTAATGAAATAATAAGAAAGAGAGAGACAAATCAAAGAACTAATAATTGAGAAGAATAAATAATAAAATGAATAGCTAAGAATCTGAAGTAAAGATAAGATCAAGGACTAAAGTAATGAGAATTTGAATACTTACTAGAGTAAGAGTGAGAGATCTCAAAGAATGACCAATTCAGAGATAAACTAAAGAAAAAATGAAGATAAAAAACTAAGAAAATGGATAAAAGAAAATGAAGTTGTGATAATCTGATATACAAATAGATAAAGACTGCTGAGCAAAAAACAGAGAACTAAGAGTAAAGGAAAAAAAAATTAAAAATTGAGAAAGAATGATAAGAGAAAAGAGAAAAAGAAAGAAAAAATGAGGAAGAATGATAAGAAGCATAATGAAATAATAAGAACAGAAAGACAGAGAGAAACTCAAACAGCTAAGAATCTGAAGAAAGACAAAGAAAAGAAACTGAGATAAAAATAACTAACGGACAGTGAGACACCTTCCGACCATATTCATAATGTATCAAAAGTTAAAATTTATATACAGTTCAGATTTCAGATCATCCGTACAAATAAAAAGAATATACAAAGTAAAAAACTAATCAACAAACAGACAGTAAGACACCTTCCGACCATATTCGCAAATTATCACAAGGTGTAATTCATATACAGTTCAGATCTCAGAAAAAGCTATCCCTGCAATGAAGAAAAAGGTACAAAGTCAAAACTGATAGTTCTTACAAAAAATATTCAACAATACATTATGGGCGTGTGTGTTCTTAATACCCACGGATGATAATCAACAACTATAGATTTGTCAGCATTATTCCTTTTGCAGAAGAAAAGCTTGTTCGCGTATTGAATTCTGATATTCACAATATCTTTTTTAGCAAAGTAACGACGCATATTCAACTCAGGTTAAAAGATTCCCATCAACTTCATCGTGAAAATACCACAATCATAACTGAAAAAGGTATACAAAAAGGAATTTTTTTTAAAACAAACAAAAATAAAAATGCAACAAACAAATGCAAAACTAACAAAGCAAAGGTAAAAAAACTTACGCATTATCATGCTTGGGAACATTAGCATACATCACTCCAAAGTTTTTGAATATATTCTCATCGGTTTTGAAAATTAGCTTCCAAAGCTTGATAAAATTGTTAATCTACAGAAACAATAAACAAAACTAACTTAAGAAAACAAATTAAAATGAAGAAAATAAAAACAGAAACAATCAAACAAAAACTTAGGAGGCGTCTCTTTATTGAGATATGAAAATCATCTTCCTTGTTATAGAGAGAATCGAGAAATACAAAAAATCTGCACTTGAAATCAACAGAGAATGCAAACCAATGGCGCGACCGACAGATTGGAGAAAAGAGCTAACAAAAAAAGCCAAGATAAAACTAACAAGTTACATAAAAAATTAAACAAAGGAAGGAAAGAAATGATAAAACAGGGAACATACCCTGTCAAAAAGTTCCAAACGCTTCCCTTTACTAGATGATGCAGCACCTAAGAATGCCTTTGAAACACATGAATATTGAACATCATTTTCATAATCCAATATGGACTCCTGTGAATTATAAAAGATGAAACAAGGTCACACAAATCACATAAAAAAATACATAGAATATGTATTCAAAAACAAAAATAAAAGGATTAGTACTAACTCCAACAAGGGAGAATAAGTGGTGCCTCCCAGATTTTGATGGGTGATTATCCTCAAAGAGTTTACGACAAAAAACCGGAAGCAAGAAGTTATCAACATGACCCGCGACCATTAAGGATTGCCCTAGAGAAATATAGCTACAATGCACCTTACTGAATTTTATAGTGTACGTCCTAGGCATATATAAAAGATAGTCGTTAGAAGAAAAACTGAGACAGAATTAAATAGAAATGGAAGACAAGCACAAAAAAGGCAGAGAGAAAAACTTACTTTTGAATCCCTTTGGTGTAAGCCAAATCAACAATTGCACAGTAATACTTGATGTCGAAATCTGAGACAGGAAAACGACCATTCTAAACCAAGGGGAGAACCAGTGAATTTTTTGGCTGCAAAATCACTAAATCATCTTTTGGAAGCCTCTCTTCAAATGCATTCTGAGATAAATCAATAAAAATTTCAATGGTCTTGACATCATCTAGTTTAGGAACACATTGTTCCAATCCTTGCTGAGCAACACTGTTAGACATGCTGTTATACATCTCATCTCCTTTCTTAGCTAACTCTCCCTGTCTAAAACTAAAACTGCTTTTCCCAGTTATTTCCACTTCAGGAGATTGATTGATCTACAAGAAATTCAGATTTATATAACTCAAAAGGAAGAAATGAACAGAAAGATTATATATGAAAAATAATATAAGAATCTAAAATTAAGCAAAAAATACAAAAAACAAAAATAAAACTTACTACCCGAGGTTTAGGAGAGAAATCAAAATAGGGATGGGGGCCTGCTTGGATCCAGTAAAATTCATGTTCCTACCAATTTGGTTTTCCTCTAGCAAGCATCCTTTTGAATCAGATAGTGCATTTGTAACCTAGAGCCAAACAAAGACATAAATGATTAAACATAAAAAAATAAGTAGAATAACTAAAGATGGTTATTCTCATGATCCATACAGAAGTAGAATGCAAAAAAAATAGAAAAGAAGCAAGTAAAAATCACCTTAGCATTCGAAGACGGTAGAAAATTTATTCGAGATATAGGAGACGCCATGAACACGAGGGACCTAGAATCTTTAACACCACAAAGGTACGTGTTTAGCGATGGTAGGGATTGCTCTTTAAGTACTGAATGTGATAGTCTTGACTTTACTTTATGCATTGGTTGCATTGCAGGGGCTATTTTGCATTAACCAGGAAAACATGATGAATAATTATTGGAGAAAGAGCAACAAAACTATACTAAAATACAAACTGAAGATAACTTCGTATATTAACACATAGCTAGGTACCTGTTTTGACAATGTTAATCCCACCATCCTTAGATGACAACAATTCTGTACTCCCTGTAAGAGAAAAGGTAAATTAAAAAATTACAACAGAAAATGAAAAAGAAAAGGGAATAATTTTGGTAAAAGTACAAAGATAGGAATTTACCAGGGCTGTGAACAAATTCACTCCTAGAAATAGAAGTAGGGTTTGCTTTGGAGAAAACATTTGGACTGATCAAATCCAAGTTACTTGCAATATCAATCTGATATAAAATCATTGAAAAATTACATGAATGTAGTGCAAAAAAAGACAAAAGATTGAGACAACACAAAAACTAGATAAACAAAAATATCAAATAAAAAAGGAAATTAAATATACTACTAAATGCTCGCACCAACCTCAGTATGAACATGATCAGAACTGATAGTATCTTGAGCTACAATAAAAAGATAGAAAAAGGAACCAAATAAGAAATGAATGATACTAAAAATGTAAAAAATAACATACATGACAAAGGAAAAGAACCAGCCAAAGATAGGGTAATACCTCGTACATTGGAATCCTCGGGTTGCATTTTTACTTCACAAGATTTTAAACCAATTAGAAAATTCAACACATTATTGACCAATAGTTCACACTTAAGGACAACAGGAAGTTTCTCATGTTGTGCAGACCAGACAGAATCTATAATGACATCGATGATCTATGGTAAAAAAATGAAAACAAAGAATAAACCATGTAATAAAAGGACACAAAATATTGTGAGAAGAAAAATGATAAAACAGAAAGTAAAGATAAAGGAAATAACAATACCTTAGGTTCCAGTCTACTGCCAAACTTAATGTGCAAACTATTCTTAAACTCTGCCAAAAAATGATTTGAAGCATCATTATCGCTTTTTGAATCTCCAATAGCCCCAAACTATATAAGAAAAAGATCTAAAATTAAAAAGATGTACTACATAATACTTAGCAGAAATGAAATGTTTCTATAGGATGCTAAAACAGAAAGGATCAAAGACAAAAACCTCTCTATAGCAATGTGGAAGATTTTTCTTCAATTGCCTCTTTCCGAACAAATTCTTCTTCTTGTGATCAAGGTCAGAGAAGAGTTTAATCAAGTTACCCTTCCAAACAGATATCCTAGGAACACTTTGATCAAGCTTTCTAGCCCCAAAATCCAAGGAATCAAGGTAATACACCTAAGAAAATAATTATTGTAACTGCTATTAGTTTGGGAGGAAAAATCAACATTGCAAAAAAGGAAATAGGTTCCAAAACAAAAGAAGAGAGATAGAGAGGGACAAAAGAGCTCACCGAAATAGCATAGTAGTAGCAGAACTCAAAATGCTTCGGCTTCCTTGCATTCAATTTACAAGTCCTGCTGAATTTTAATACTCTAGAAATAAGATGTCATACACAAGCAAGCAAAGGTCAACCCCACTTGCAGAAGTTGGATCTTGCAGTATACCCAAGAAATCAGTGTTCGAAAACTCGTCCATAGTAGGAAAGAGGAAGCACTTGAAAGCAACAACCATGAAACACACAAAATTTCTTTGTCAGTCAAAACTTCTTTTGATTTCAACTTGTTTCCAAAGAAAGTGATATGTGGTAAGTCTGCCAAACCAAACATAGACATAATAAATTTGGTGTCGCCTTCACTATCTGCCAGAGGAACTGAACCACTATTTGGCAGACCAATCACATAATGGATAGAATCCTTTGATATTGGTAAAATCTTGCAACCGTCAACAATAATCTGGGATGACACAGGGTCTATACAACTTGCAAGCCACCGAACAAAAACTGATGGAATCTCAGATTTCTCGAATAACAAAAGGCTTTCAAAACCAAAATTCCTAATGACCTTCCTCCGACGGATAGACAACGAATTCAGAACATCCCAGAAGTACTTGATTGAATATGAAATAAAATCATCTCTAACAGCACCATGTTCCTTTTTCATTTTATTCTGAATAAAAAAGAAAAAGAACATAAAAAGTAGAACTAAAACAACATGGCATGACATATAACATAATCAACCAAAACAAGTGCATATATAGAAAAGAAAAGAAGAAAAATGAACCTTATTCCAGATATCAGAGTCTTTACAAATATTGGAGAAATCCATCTTGAGAGATTTAACAGCCAGATAAAATAAAAACACATAGATAAGCAAACCAACTGACCACAAGTATGAATAATGGTCAATAAAAAGGATAATTTCTAAATTATTATGCATAAACCTCTTTGCAAAAAAAAAACTCAAACAAATGCATCATCCAACATCCTTTTTCTCCCAGGATTGACATTCTCCTTTATAAAAAACCAAAATATTGTATGAGATAATCTGATAGCAGCAAACAACAGGAAAAAAACCATCAAAAGAACATATAACAAACTCAACACACAGAAAAGGTGTATCATGTACATACTTTATCACTAGATGAAAAGCTGTCGATGTAAGAAAGCTCATGATCAGGCTGATAATCTGGTGAGCGACAAAGCCTAGAATTCCCTAATGACAAATTATCACCAAATCTTCTTGTAGTAAGCTCACTGAAAAAATAGAAAATAGATTGATCCATGGGTTGTATATAACGGAGATCAGTTTAACAAAAAGGAAGGGAAAGATACTGATCAAGGAAACTACAATAACATGAGTAGAACTATAAAAGGGAACAGAATAGTATGAACAACACTAGTAGTTTCACATAGGAAATGCACACAGACTCGTACAAATGGCGGAGCCAACTCACTACAGGAGCCCATACAAGGTCTGTTTGTAGCGCCACAATCCGGAAATTCCCTATCTAAAACATGGCTGATTCATGTGTTAACCCCACCTCTTAGTGGAGATGCTCCAGCTGAGCCCGGGAGCTTCCCGCGGTAGCCAGAAGATGGCTCCGCCTCTGAACTCATATATATTAACAAGCATTCCACTACAAAAAATACACATGAACTCATATGGCATAGCTAAAATCAACCCCCCCCCACCCCTAGCATGAAAAAAACACCACCATGAGCACACTCATAAGACAAAAAAACATAGTCAGCACAACAAACTAGAACAACTTACTACAACTTGTACCATCGAAATTCAGAAATAACATCTATCAAAAGACTGTCTTCCTAATTCAGAAATAACATACCAACAAAGAACAAAAATAAGAGAACTACAAACATTAAATGAATTGTTGTACATAGAATTCAAGCACCATCTACATAGCATCAATCACACATCATCAAAAACCTAACCAAAAAACATAAAAGCAAATCCGTACAACTAAGACTGTACACCACCTAACAAAAAGGATAACCTAGCTTACTGCAATATAGCCCGCATATAAATCTGCACATCATCGTGATAGTTCATCATACCTAAACTAAAAAGCATCGACTACAAGCGCAACCCAGGAAGACAGACACCCAATTTCAGAGACAAATTGATATCCCAGTCAAGCACAATACAACACCAAGCACAAGTACAAGTACAAGCTACCAACGCCAAAAAACGTCTGTTTCCCAGTCAAGCACAAGCTACCAACGCCAAGCAACAGTGCATCCCAATTTCAGAGACAAATCGACACCCAAAAAACGTAGAAGTACAAGTACAAGCTGCTCAATATCCCAGTCAAGCACAAGCTACCAACGCCAAAGCACAAGCTACCAAGGCCAATAAGTCACTGAATACTCAGATCTACAGCCGACAAGCAACAGTGCATCGGCAGACATCACGGACAGGAAAAACTCTAAACACTAAACACCATACAAAAAGCACTGAGGGGTGGGAGAAGGCTGGAGGAAATACCCATGTTGCCGCCGGAGCGCGTGCCTTCGATGCTCGCGAATCGACAGTCTCCTCGCTGTTGAGGTACAGGGGGCGTGAAACCCAGCTCTCCACAACCCTGAAAACTCCGGCTGCTGGCCCCCCGCTCCGTCCAATGGCTGTATCCCCGGCTCGCGATGCACCGCCTCCTCCGACGCCGGTCGAGCTGGCTACAGAGACGCCGCTGCCACTTCCGCCATGGCTTCTGCCTCTTACTCTCCTTGGGGAAGACGAGACTCAGAGGATAAAAGTTGAGAGAGAATTCAAAAAGAAAAAGAAAAGAGAAAGGACTCAAAAAGAAATAGGCAAAAAGGAAAAGCAGACCCTGCGCGCGACGAGATTCGGGAAGACAACCGACGGCCCAAAAAAGTTTGTTTCCCAATTCTAAAATAGATAGCTGTTTTTTAGGAAAAGTGAACGTAATATAATAATAGGAGAGATACCAATTACATTTCAGATATATGTTAGTTATACTTGGCTTTGCTTGAATTAGAGGTAAAATATCGGTCCAATTCTAACAAGTTAGCTTTATGTATTAGCAACTAGCATACTAGCATATATCTACACCCAACCTCAATTGACTAATTGGTTTTGGGAAAATAAAATTTCTTATTTCTGCCCATTGACTATTTTATTTTGAGGACCAATACTCTGATTTATTGACGTAAAGTGTACCAGGGTCTTTTAAGTTTGCAGACAGCTATCTGGGACTTGGGTCCACCAAGATAGGAAGTCTCTCTAGGGAGATCGGGAGACGATCGCGTTGAAGCTAGGGTTTTCCATATCGAGGGTGGTTATGCTCGGCGGCAAACTGCGATCTCGATAGCGTGATCTGGTTCATGCAGCGGTGGTTCTACTCTCTCATTCCTATCTCTCATGGAGGATGGGGCGAGAGGGTTTTATGGCTTCTCCTGCCAGATCGGTCTCCAACGAGAGGCATGCATCCAGGACGCCTTCCAGGTCGCCGGCAAAGGCCGGGCAGAGGAGCTAGATGCGAGACATCTTTTGCTCACGGACAAGGAGGCCACAGGTCTGGTAATCCGAGGCATTGGATATGGCTTTGTTCCAAAACTAAAGTGGGCGGCGGTAGGCAAGGTCTATTCACCGCGAAAGCTGATCATTGACACTTTGGACCGCGAAAGCTGATCATTAGCGTTTTGGATTGGGCGATGCATGAGCGTGGGGGCTTCATGTCCCTATGCAATTCAAGGACATAGGGGACAATAGATTTGTGGTGTGATTTTCATCGAAAAGGGACTGGAAGCATGCGATGAAGAACAAGCCATGGCAGTTCGACTTCCATGCAATTTTGGTGAAAGGTCTTACAATCTGCCCTTCTGACATGGTGTTTGATACTATGGATGTGTGGGTTAGGGTCTTGGACCTACCCATGGATATGTTAAACAAGGTATATGGGAGGTTGGATAGGCAAACTTATTTCTGTGGATGTGGAAGGGATGGCGTGGGGCGAAGAACTGCGGTTTAGAGTTGTTGTACAAGTTGATCAGCCTTTGCTGTAGGGAGTAAGCCTGAAAGAATCGGAAGAGGATGCTGCGGGCAAGTGGTTTGATCTACAATATGAGAAAATACCCCACTTTTGTTTCGCCTATGGCCGTTTAATTCATGTTGATAGCGGTGTTGGAGATATGCCCTAGAGGCAATAATAAATGTAGTTATTATTATATATCTTTGTGTTTATGATAAATGTTTACATTCATGCTATAATAGTATTAACAAGGAAACATTAATACTTGTGTGATTTGTAAACTTAATTTGAAGTCCCTAGTATAGCCTCTATACTTCACTAGCTTGTTGGTTGATTGATGATTGTGGTTTCCCTATCATGAACATTGAGATGTTATCAACAACAAGATCATATCATTAGGAGAATGATATGGTGGACATACTCCTATAGACAAGCGTAGCATAAAGATCAAGTCATTTCAATAGTTCAATTGCTATATGCTTTCTGATACATAGTAACCTAATTCCTTCGACCATGAGATCATGCATATCACCTTTACTGGATGGATGCTTTGATGTCATCAAACACCACACCGTAACAGGGTGGCTATAAAGGTGGTATTGAGTGTTCGGAAAGTATTGGTTGAAACACATGGATCAAAAGTGGGATTTGTCCATCCATATGACGGATAGATATTCTCTGGGCCCTCTCGGTGAAATGTCATCCAATTAGCTTGCAAGCATGTGACTGGGTCACAAGGGATCACATATCACGGGAACGAGAAAAGAGTACTTATCAGCAACGAGGTTGAACTAGGTATGCAGAGATACCGACGATCATAACCTCGGATAAGTAACATATCGTGAGACAAAGGGAAATTGGTATCATATGTAAGTGGTTCATTCGATCGCAAAGTAATCGTAGAAATATGTGGGAGCCATATGAATTTCCAGATTCCTCTATTGGTTATTGTTCGGAGAAGTGTCTCGATCATGTACGCATAATTCACGAACCGTAGGGAGACACACTTAAGGATTCGACGTTGTTTTGAGTAGTTATGGTATTATGAGAAAGAGACCGAATGTTGTTGAGTCTCGGATGGGATCCGGATATCACGAGGAGATCCGGAATGGTCCGGAGAATAAGATTCATATAAGGAAAGTCCGTTTTGGAGTTGGGGAATGGTTCCGGTGTTTTCATGGGAACATTCTAGAAGGTCCCTGAATGTCCCAAGACTCCGGAGGGGAAGGGTACATGAATGTGTCATTACATATTGGAATGATTGCATCATGTACTAAGTGTTCTCGCTGTCCAAAATAAAGGGTTTATTTAAATCCTAAATTGAAAAGTCAAACGGCTAGTTTGAAAGTCAAACGGCAAGTTTTGGAAAGTGGAAAGAGGAGGAGAAGTGGAAACCGAGTTGGGGAGGGATTCCCTCCTCCCAAGCCGGCGCCCCACCTCAAGGCCGAGTTGGGGAGGACTCACTCCCTCCCCTTGGCCCTCCCACCTATAAAGGAGGGCAGGCGCCTCCCTAACACACTAGTTCCTATCCTCTAAACTAAACCCTAGACCTAAACCCCGGTTTAGAGCTATTTCGTTTAGAGCCTTCTAATTGGTTTAGAGCCTTCTAATTGGTGTGTCTAATTACTAGACCACTAATAGCCTCTCTCATAAGCTCCACCATACTAAGACCGGCTTAAGGCGAAGCCTCAAGGATTTCCTCTACTTAGGTACCACTGTTGTCACTTAGGAATCGCGAGGAGAGTGCTACAACCTCCGCCGCCTTTGGAACAAGGGAGAGGAAGGTCTTCGTCACCGAACGTGTGACCGATCAAGGAGCGCCGGAACGTGTACCTGGAAGGATCGTCTACGTGATCTTGAGATCGGAAAGAGTACGACTACATCACCCACGAGAATCTGCTCTCGTTAACCGCTTTGGAATCTTCGAGGGTGAGTTCCTCTATCGACTCGTTGCTACAATCTAGTAGATAGATCTTGGCTTGTTTGTTTGTATGCGATAGAAATTTTTTGTTTTCCATGCTACGAACCCCTGAAGGGTATCGAGCCGTGTCTATATGTAGATCTGTTGACGAGTAGAACACAATGGTCATTGTGGGCATTGATGCTTTTATTGTAGATTGCTTTTGTGTACTTTGCATCTTGCGGTATGTTGGGATGAAGCGGCGGGCTAACCTTACATGACATCGCTCATGAGACTTGCTCCACGCTTGACATGAAACTTGTATTGCATAAGTGGCTTTGCGTGTGCTTGTTTCTCCTAGCATAGTAAAGATCCAATTTACAACGGGTGATCAACAATGCTAGTATCAATGTTGTGGTTCTTGTTCGTAAGTTAGAACGACACTTATTGAAAGCCCCAAACCACGTAAAATATGCAAAGAAAGTAGAGGCGTCTAACTTTGTTTTGCAGGTGTCGATGATGTGATATGGCCATGATTGTGATTATATTTGATGTATGCAATGTTCCTTATTGTAAGTTGGCAACCGCGGAGCCATATGGTTGTCTTTAATTTCATTAAGACCTGTGTCTATTTAAAATAGTTGTAATAGTTGAAGCTGGTGGACGACAACCATGAAGAAGCGCCATTGACCTTGATGCTATGCCGGTGATGATGGAGATCATGTTCGTGCTTGAAGATGGAGATCGGAAGCACAAAGAAGAAAGGCCATATCATATCACATATTATGAATTGCATGTGATGTTAATCCTTTATGCATCTTGTATTGCTTAGTAGACGACGGTAGCATTATAAGATGATCCCTCATGCACATAAATTTCAAGTTCTAAAGTGTTCACCCTTAGTATGCACCGTTGCCAAAGCTAGAAGCTTCGAAGCACCACGTGATTATCGGTTGTCTTAGATTCCTCGGGTGAATACAACGTAAGCAAGCCAGATTTGCTTATGCGGTAGCTAAGGTTTGATCTTGACGAGCCTAGCATGTATGCACATGGCCTCGTGAACACGGATCGCGAAAGGTAAAGCATGAATCATATAGTAGATATGATGAACATGATGATTGTTCGCCATTGAAACTATATCAACTCTCGTGATGATCGGTGTTGATGTAGTGGATTTGGTTCGTGTGATCACTAAAACAATGTGAGGGATGTTGTTTTGAGTGGGAGTTCACCTAGTTTAATTTCATTAATTAATTTGAACTCAATTTGTCATAAACTTAGTCTAAACTATTGCAAATATGTTGTAGATCAATGGCAGCCCTACCATCAATTTTAATGCGTTCCTAGAGAAAGAAAAGTTGAAAACAATGGAAGCAACTTCATGGATTGGTTCCGCAATTTGAGGATTGTCCTCACGGTGGTAATTTGACCTATGTGCCGGATGCACCGCTAGGTGACCCACCTGCATTGATGCTACCGATGAAGTAAAAATGTTTACCTCGCTCGGAAGAATCAAGACTCTATAGTTCAGTGCTATCTTGTATGGTTTAGAATCGAGCTTCGTAAAAGGTTTGAAGAGTCGATCCATATGATATTGTCGAGGATCTCAAATTAATCTTTGAGACTCATGCGGCAATTGAAAGTTATGAAGCTTCGAAAAGTTCTTTAACGCAAGATGGAAGAGGGTAGCTCCGTCGGTGAGCATGTGCTTAAGATGTGCAGGGCATAAATAAACTTCAAAGTTTGGGTATAGTGATTCCTAATACTTTGGGGTTTACCGCATCCTCCAATCACTACCACCAAGTTACAAGAACTTTGAATGAACTACAACATGCGAACATGAACAAAGAGTTGCGTAACTATTTGCTATGTTAAAATCTGCAGAAGTGGAGATCAAGAAAGAACACCAAGTGTTGATGGTCAATAAGACCACCAAATTCAAGAAAGGCAAGTCTAAGCAGAAGGGACACTTCAAGAAGGGTGGTAAGAAAGTTACCATACCGACGAAGAAGACCAAGGCTGGACCTAAGCCTGAAACTGAGTGTTTTTACTGCAAGGGAGAAGGTCACTGGAAGCGGAATTGCCCAAAGTACTTGGCGGATTTGAAGAACGGCAACATCAAGAAGAAAGGTATATCTGATATACATGTTATTGATGTGTATCTCACTAGTATTCGTAGTAGTGCCCGGGTATTTGATCTTGGTTCGGTTGCTCATATTTGTAACTCAAACAGAGCTGCGTAATAAACGGAAGCTAGTGAAGAACGAGGTGACGATGCGCGTAGGAAACGGATCAAAGGTTGATGTGATCGCGGTCGGCACGCTACCTCTTCATCTACCATCGGGATTAGTTTTATACTTAAATAATTGTTATTTGGTGCCTGCGTTAAGCATGAACATTATATCGGGATCTTGTTTATTGCGAGACGGTTACTTGTTTAAATCCGAGAATAATGGTTGTTCGATTTATATGAGTAATATGTTTTATGCACATGCACCTTTGATAGATGGTCTATTCATATTGAATCTCGATAGTGGAAATACACATATCAACAACATTGAGGCTAAACGTTTGAAATCAAGCGATAATTCGACCTATATGTGGCACTGTCGTCTTGGTCACATTGGAGTGAAGCGTATGAAGAAACTCCATTCCGATGGACTTCTTGAATCACTTGATTTTGAATCACTTGAAAGATGTGAAGCATGTCTGATGGGTAAAATGACTAAGACTCCATTTTCTGGTATGATGGAGCGAGCTACAGACTTATTGGAAATCATACATACCGATGTGTGTGGTCCAATGAGTGTAGCATCGCGCGGTGGTTATCGTTATGTTCTTACCTTCACGGATGATTTGAGTAGATATGGGTATATCTATTTCATGAAACATAAGTCCGAAACTTTCGAGAAGTTTAAGGAGTTTCAAAGTGAGGTAGAGAATCAACGAAACAATAAGATAAAATTACAACGAACAGATCGTGAAGGAGAAAATCTAAGTTACGAGTTTGGCGAGCATTTGAAGAAATCTGGAATACTTTCGCATTGACACCGGGAACACCACAGCGTAATGGTGTGTCTGAACGTCGTAATCGAACTCTCTTAGATATGGTTCGTTCTATGATGTCACTTACAGATTTACCGCTATCATTTTGGGGTTATGCATTAGAAACAGCCGCATTCACTTTAAATAGGGCACCGTCTAAATCCGTTGAAACGACACCGTATGAATTATGGTTTGGGAAGAAACCTAAATTGTCGTTCCTTAAAGTTTGGGGATGCGAAGCCTATGTAAAGAAGTTACAGCAGGACAAGCTTGAACCCAAAGCGGAAAAATGCGTCTTCATAGGATACCAAGGAAACTATTGGGTATACCTTCTATCATAGATCCAAGGCAAAATCTTCGTTGCTAAGAATGGATCCTTTCTAGAGAAGGAATTTCTCTCGAAAGAAGTGACTGAAGGAAAGTAGAACTCGACGAGGTTGTCGAACCTTCTCTCGAAATTGCAGTAGCGCGCAGACCGGAAGAAGTTTCGTGGTGCTGCACCAATAAGAGAGGAAGCTAATGATGGTGATCATGAAACTTGGTTGAAGTTGCTCTGAGCCTCGGAGGTCAACGAGAAATCGTACCACCTGCATTGGTATGATTCCGTTATGAATGTCATGTTGGTGGACAACACCAATGACCCCGAGACATATGAGGCGATGATGAGCCCAGATTCCAATAAATGGCAAGAAGCCATGAAATCCGAGATTGGATCCATGTACGAAAACCAAGTATGGACTTTGGTGGACTTACGGATGGCCGGAAGGTCACGAGAACAAATGGATTTTCAAGAAGAAAACAGATGTCGATGGTAATGTTATCGTCTATAAAGCTCGACTTGTCGCAAAAGGGTTTCGACAAATTCAAGGAGTTGACTACGATGAGACTTTCTCACCGTAGCGAAGCTAAAAGTCCGTGAGGATTATGTTAGCAATCGCTGCATATTATGATTATGAGATATGGCGATGGATGTCAAAACAGCATTCCTCAATGGAGACATTGATGAAGAGTTGTATATGATGCAACCCAAAGGTTTTGTCGATCCTAAAGATGCTAACAAGGTATGCAAGCTTCAACGGTCCATCTATGGATTGAAGCAAGCATCCCGAAGTTGGAATCAACGCTTTGATAAGGTAATCAAAAGTTTTGGTTTTATACAAACTTATGGAGAAGCTTGTATTTACAAGAAAGTGAGTGGGAGCTCAGAGCATTCTTAATACTATATGTGGATGACATATTGTTGATTGGGAATAATGTAGACCTTCTTAATAGTGTCAAAGAGTATTTGAATAATAGTTTTCAATGAAGGATCTTGGCAGCTTACATATTAGGCATAAAGATTTATAGAGATAGATCGAACGCCAAATATCATTGTCACAAAGTACATATTTGGACAAAGTTCTAAAGAGGTTTGGAATGGAAGATAGCAAGAAAGGGTTCTTGCCCATGTTGCTAATACGACCTTGAGTAAAACTCAAAGTCCGACATCGGAGAAGATAGAGAAAGGATGAGTAAGACTCCTATGCATCAGCCATAGGATCTCTAATGTATGCCATGCTATGTACTAGACCCGACATTGCATATGCCGTTAGTTTAACTAGCAGATATCAAAGTGATCCAGAGTGGATCATTGGACAATGTCAAAAACATCCTTAAGTACTTGAGAAGAACTAAGGATATGGTTCTTTCTTATGGAGGTGATGAACAGCTCGTTGTTAATGGTTACACCGATGTTAGTTGGAACACCGATCCGGATGATTCTAAATCACAACTGGATAATGATTTATTTTGAATGGTGCAGCAGTTAGCTGGAGGAGTGCAAAGCAAAGCGTTGTGGCGAGATCTTCAACTGAATCGGAATACATGGCTGCTTCGGAGGCTTCACAAGAAGCGATATGGATGAAAGAGTTCATTACAGAGCTGGGTGTGGTTCCAAGTGCGCTGGACCCAATGTCTATCTACTGTGATAACATGGGCGCCATAGCCAATGCGCAAGAACCAAGGTCACACAAGAAGTCAAGCATATCAAGCTGCGTTTCCACGCTATTCGAGAACATATCCAGGATGGGGATATAAAGATTTGCAAAAGTACACAAATCTGAATGTGGCGGATCCGTTGACTAAACCTCTCCCGAGGGCAAAACATGACCAACACCAAACTGCCATGGGTGTTCGGTATATTACCATGTAATCTAGATTAGATGACTCTAGTGCAAGTGGGAGACTGTTGGAGATATGCCCTAGAGGCAATAATAAATGTAGTTATTATTATATATCTTTGTGTTTATGATAAATGTTTACATTCATGCTATAATAGTATTAACAAGGAAACATTAATACTTGTGTGATTTGTAAACTTAATTTGAAGTCCCTAGTATAGCCTCTATACTTCACTAGCTTGTTGGTTGATTGATGATTGTGGTTTCCCTATCATGAACATTGAGATGTTATCAACAACAAGATCATATCATTAGGAGAATGATATGGTGGACATACTCCTATAGACAAGCGTAGCATAAAGATCAAGTCATTTCAATAGTTCAATTGCTATATGCTTTCTGATACATAGTAACCTAATTCCTTCGACCATGAGATCATGCATATCACCTTTACTGGATGGATGCTTTGATGTCATCAAACACCACACCGTAACAGGGTGGCTATAAAGGTGGTATTGAGTGTTCGAAAAGTATTGGTTGAAACACATGGATCAAAAGTGGGATTTGTCCATCCATATGACGGATAGATATTCTCTGGGCCCTCTCGGTGAAATGTCATCCAATTAGCTTGCAAGCATGTGACTGGGTCACAAGGGATCACATATCACGGGAACGAGAAAAGAGTACTTATCAGTAACGAGGTTGAACTAGGTATGCAGAGATACCGACGATCATAACCTCGGATAAGTAACATATCGTGAGACAAAGGGAAATTGGTATCATATGTAAGTGGTTCATTCGATCGCAAAGTAATCGTAGAAATATGTGGGAGCCATATGAATTTCCAGATTCCTCTATTGGTTATTGTTCGGAGAAGTGTCTCGATCATGTACGCATAATTCACGAACCGTAGGGAGACACACTTAAGGATTCGACGTTGTTTTGAGTAGTTATGGTATTATGAGAAAGAGACCGAATGTTGTTCGGAGTCTCGGATGGGATCCGGGATATCACGAGGAGATCCGGAATGGTCCGGAGAATAAGATTCATATAAGGAAAGTCCCGTTTTGGAGTTGGGGAATGGTTCCGGTGTTTTCATCGGGAACATTCTAGAAGGTCCCGGAATGTCCGGCACTCCGGAGGGGGAAGGGTACATGAATGTGTCATTACATATTGGAATGATTGCATCATGTACTAAGTGTTCTCGCTGTCCAAAATAAAGGGTTTATTTAAATCCTAAATTGAAAAGTCAAACGGCTAGTTTGAAAGTCAAACGGCAAGTTTTGGAAAGTGGAAAGAGGAGGAGAAGTGGAAACCGAGTTGGGGAGGATTCCTCCTCCCAAGCCGCGCCCACCTCAAGGCCGAGTTGGGGAGGACTCCACTCCTCCCTGGCACCGGCCCTCCCACCTATAAAGGGAGGCAGGTGCCTCCCAACACACTAGTTCCTATCCTCTAAACTAAACCCTAGACCTAAACCCCGGTTTAGAGCTATTTCGGTTTAGAGCCTTCTAATTGGTTTAGAGCCTTCTAATTGGTGTGTCTAATTACTAGACCACTAATAGCCTCTCTCATAAGCTCCACCATACTCGCACCGGCTTAAGGCGAAGCCTCATGGGATTTCCCTCTACTTCCCATTACCACGCCGTTGTCACGGAATCGCGAGGAGAGTGCTACAACCTCCGCTGCCTGGAACAAGGAGAGGAAGGTCTTCGCAATCGAACGTGTGACCGATTGCGGAGCGCTGCCGAACGTGGCGCTGAAGGATCGCTTCACGCGATCTTGAGATCGGAAAGAGTACGACTACATCACCCACGAGAATCTGCTCTCGTTAACCGCTTTGGAATCTTCGAGGGTGAGTTCCTCTATCGACTCGTTGCTACAATCTAGTAGATAGATCTTGGCTTGTTTGTTTGTATGCGATAGAAAATTTTTTGTTTTCCATGCTACGAACCCCTACAAGCGGATGCCAGGTGCCCGCGCGGGGGGAGGGGGAGGGAGCTATAGCAATTGTTTGTCAGGTTCACAGAGGGTGGAGGTACTATTCGGGATATTCCAACATACATAGGGAGTGCAGTATCAGGATCAAACGCAATCCATACACATCGGAACTTTTCACTGAATTGGACCTTGTTGGCAGAATTCATCAGCAAAACCTGGACAATCTTCCATAGATGGCCATTGGAAAGACAAAATTTTCCACCCCTAGCGTAACTACAGTTCGGAAGAGAGGCAGAAAGATTGAAAGGAAATGAGTACTTTCATTGATAGTGATTGGAGGTTTTTATAGTACCCAACAGTCGTGAATACATAGTCGGTTACATGCTTTGTGTCGATTCGGAAGAGGCACAGCGGTTTCGGAAAGACACGGTGACGGTTCGCTATGTACAAGCGGTTGGACAAAACGAATATTCTATTGGAATCTATTAACCGTCTATTTAGCTAATAATTGATTCCTAACACTCCCCCTTGGACAACGCCATTTCTATCTTCATTGTCTTGAGAATCATCATATATTTTGGACGTCGGAGAGTCTTGAATACTTTGATCGTCTTTGATCTTGATACTTCAAGAATCTTCAATCTTGTATTTATTTGTCTTCCAAAATCCCGTTGGAAAAATATAAAGAGAATATAGGAATCCAATATACCGTTGGTATAATAATTGTACCATTAAAATCTGTATGAGAAATCCATTGGAGAACTCATATGAAATAGTACAATATATTGTTATCGGATATTAAATACTAAGTTTGGTCCTAGGAGATTTATCCCCCTGAACTTTGCAAATTTTGAAGTCGTCTCATACCAATGCCATGAATGCATTTTTGAAATGCAGATGTTGGTAAAGACTTAGTGAACAAATCTGCAAGATTGTCACATGACTTTGTTTGCAAAATATTAATTTCTCCATTTTTCTATAATTCATGAGGAAAGAATAGTTTTGGAGCAATATGTTTTGTAATATTACTTTTAATATATCCCATATGCATTTGAGTAACACATGCGGCATTATCCTCATAGATAATAGTTGGTGATTCTAATGAACCAATACCACATGATGTTTGTATCACTCTGCAAAGCCATACACACTCTCGTGAGGCTTCATATAATACAATTATTTCAGAGTGGTTAGTGGAAGTTGCTACAAGAGTCTGTTTTGTGGACTTCCATGAAATAGCAGTTCCACCATATAAAAATACAAACCCTGTTTGTGATCTAGCATTATAGGGATCAGAAAGATAGCCAGCATCAGTATAGCCAGTCAAAGTCATATCTTGATTTTTTTGATAGAATAAACCAAGATCTTTAGTACCTTGTAAATATCTAAAGATATTCTTTACACCAGCCCAATGGCGTTTTGTTGGAGCTACACTATGTCTAGCCAGCAAATTTACTGCAAAGGCAATATCTGGTCTAGTACAATTAGCAAGGTACATTAGTGCTCCTATAGCACTAAGGTATGGAAACTTAGGTCCCAATACATCTTCGTTATCATCCATAGGTCTAAAGGGATCCTTTTCTCTATCAAGGGATATGACGACCATGGGTCTTTTGGATGGATATGATTTATCCATATTGAATATTTCCAAAACTTTCTGAATATATACGGGCTGATAAACAAATATTCCTGAGGGAAGGTGCTCAAGTTGTAAACCTAAGCAGAATTTGGTTTATCCCAAATCCTTCATCTCAAATTCCGTCATTAAATGATTGCTGCTGTGTTACCAATGATGTTGAGGTCATCAACATTAACTGAGATGATGCAAAATCCCTTTGAGGATTTCTTTATGAAAACGCATGGGCAATCATCATTATTTGAGTATCCTTTATGGATAAGGAACTCACTAAGCCGGTAATACCACATTTTACCCGACTGCTTTAAGCCATAGAGTGACTTTTGTAATTTTACACAATACATATTGCGATTTATGTTTGGATTCGGAATTTTAAGTCCATCAGGGACTTTCATATAAATATTCGCATCGAATGATCCATATAGATAAGCGGTCACTACATCCATTAACTGCATTGATAAATTCATTTGTACTGCCAATGATATTAAGTATAGAAACGTAATTCCACTTATTACAGGAGAATATGTATCGTCGTAGTCGATACCGGGTCTTTGCGTAAACCCTTGTGTTACTAGCCTAGCTTTATGTCTCACCACCTCATTATTTTCGTTCCTTTTCCGAACGAAAACCCATTTAGCTCCCACAGGGAAAACTTTATGAGGAGTAGGTATTACTTTAGAGAATACCTCTCTTTTATTGCTTAGTGCGATTCTGCCTCAATTGCCTCCTTCCATTTAGGCCAATCTGAGCGCTTCAGACACTCTTTCATAGATGTTGGCTCTGGATCCAGTTGAAGGGTTTTGGCAATTTTAGAGGAGAAATATGTGTCGACAAGTGTAGTCTTTCTATTATATGATTCTCCCGAATCGATATAGTTTATGGAGATTTCATTGATTACCTCAGGCACCGTGTGATTTCCCATAACAACGGAGTCTGGTTGTTTCGATGTCCCAGGATTAGAATTTGTGTGCACATTTATGCTGGGCTCTTGATGTTGAACATTTGTTTGGTGTCTATCAACTTCAGGTTGATTTGCATTTAGTGATTTTCTTTATTTCCGCGGTGGCATTTGAGAAGTCTTTTCCCTGGTGGCCAGATTTCTCCCCCTTTTATATGTAATTGGCGGTTGAGTAGTTTTATTTGGTACCTCTACTTGTTCTGGTGCATTAACTGCAGGGATATAAGATTTAGTGACACCTTTGTGATCAGTAAATGCGTCTGGCAAGTTGTTTGCAAAGTGTTGCAAATCTATTATTCTCTGAACTTCAGATTCAGATTCTTTAGTACGTGGATCTAAGGATTGGATGCCTGTCATATTCCAATCTATTTCTTGGCATTCATTGTGGTTTGTTTCTCCCCCTAATGCCGGGAAATGATCCTCATCAAAAATTGAATCAGCATACCGGGATGTAAACAGGTCCCCTGTTAAGGGTTCTACATATTTTATAATTGATGGAGAGTTATATCCCATATAGATTCCTAATTTTCTATGGGGCCCCGTGAATATACGCTACGGTGGTGATATCGGTACGTATACAGCGCAACCGAATTTTCGCAGGTGGGAAATACTTGGCTGATTGCCTCGTACTATTTGAAACGGGGAAGTTTCATGATATGCAGTTGGTCTGACTTGTATCAGATCTGCGGTGTGTAAAACCGCATGTCCCCAACAAGAGGTTGGTAAATTGCAATTCTACAATAGTGGTCTAGCAATTAGCTTTACTCTTTTGATTAAAGATTCGGCCATTCCATTTTGAGTATGCACATAAGGTACCGAATGTTCTAGATGAATACCTAAAGTCATACAATAATCATTAAATGCGCGTGAACTAAATTCAGCCGCATTATCTATTCTTATTGTTTTTATCCTATGTTCAAGATGATTTGCTCGCAATTTGATAATTTGAGCAATTAATTTGGCAAAGGCATGGTTACGTGTGGATAATAAACACACATGTGACCATCTAGTCGATGCATCAATTAGCACCATGAAGTACCTAAATGGTCCAGATAGAGGTTGTATTGGACCACATATATCTCCTTGAATTCTTTCAAGAAAATTGAGTGACTCATTTTTAACTTTGAGGTAGGATGGCTTAGTTATTAATTTTCCCGTAGCACATGCAGTGCATACAAAATCTGATGATTTAGGAAATCTTTTAATTGGTAAATTATGACCAACAGAATTGCTAATAATTTTTCTCATCATACCTATTCCAGGATGACCAAGGCGATCATGCCAAGTCTTGAATTTATCAAGATTTTGAAAAATTATTTTGTTCGCAACATAAGGTACGGGTTTGATGTATGTAAAGTATAATCCGGAAGAAAATGAAGGGAATTTTTCAAGAGTTTGTTTCTCATATCCGTCGCTTTTTATTAAAATCAAATATTCTTTCTTATCCATCTTTACAGTTTTAAAATGGAAATCATTTGATCGGATATCTTTGAAACTTATAAGGATACGTGTAAATTCAAGATACAAGAGCGTATTCTGAATTACAATAGTAGTACCCATAGGAAGTGTGAATGTGGCTCTTTCTGAACCAATAATTTCTTTGTTACTCCCAGTTATAGTCATAACATCTTCCTTTCTCTTGGTAAGAGTTTGGAAGTATTTTGTTTCCCTTAAAATTGTGTTAGTGGTAGCACTATCCATTAGACATAATTCTTCTTCCATCAGATTGTTTTCGTAAAATTTCTAAAAAGTAGAAAGAGAATATTTTAGAATAAATTTATTTTATTCATATATTCATCAAATTACATACATAGTATTTACATCACAGATATGAAATATAAATACATTACAATATTATGTCTGATTCACATAATATACATAGTCTGAAAGACTTTATTCTAGTTATTGTTATACAATATATAACATATCGTTGTGTTTAAATGGCTAAATGACATCAATTATTTATTGTCAACACCCGGATTTTTAATCCCAGATGCTTGTTATGCCATACATCGCAATCCCAGGATTACCATTTTTGCGAGACATAACAGAATTGGATACCACAGTACATCATCCATTACAAACCATACATAAGGTCTTACACAAATAAGGATCTCATGATCCGGTTCTTAATACAACTCAGGCAGCGGAAATACGTAATAATAAAGGTAGCGTAGGATCACAGGCAATGCTGACGATGGGAGATGATCCTAGTTGTCGTAACCTTCCTGGGGTCCATCATCCTGGTACTCCTCTTCATAGTCTAGCCACGGGAATAGCCAGGGACAAAGCCATGAGTACTCTTTAAGTACTCGCAAACTAATACTAACAAGTGAAGGGGTTTTTGTAGTAGGACACTAAGCTCTAGGGTTGTTTTGCAAAAGCCAGATTTACCTCTACTAAGTTCTGGAGCAAAGAATGCTAGTTGAAGATTTTATATCACCTAAGTGGGAACTTGCATTTCATATCACAACCCTGTTGTGGTCAAGTCAAAATCTCAATTCATTTCACAAGTCATTTTGAAAACATCTGACGGGGGAACAGTATGGCCATCTAATCGTCCATAATCATGCAACGACTATTCGAATAGTTTGACACTCTGCAGAGATTGTACACTTTCACCACAACATTCGATACATCCATTAAGAACAAATCCTGAATTCACCATACTCAGTATGCAGATAATTAATCCTAACCTTTCAATTACACGCCCTAGTATAGGCACCTCTCCTGTAAGTTTGGCCTCCCAACCATGACCAACTGTCATCTTGGGTACTGCACAGGTGGACAAGCTTCACAAGGTAGCCTCAGCTCAGACCTTGGTCGTGTGGGAACCCATACTAAGGTATATAAGTTTCCAGTCAAGCCCTACCCAATCTTCGGGTATTGTGGTTGTACGGTAAAAATTGGAATGGTATCGCATCCAGACAACCATCAGTTTTATAAAGGGCTAAGGCTCATGCCTCAACATTTTCATCACCAAAATCATCTGGTGTTCAGAAACACATGTCAAAACATCTCAGTAGAATGATCCATCATTCCAAGGTTTTCATAACCATTTTCCACCAAATATTCCCATCTAAAGTTGATCAAGTTTTATGCTTAGCACTAGCATCTACAAGTGGGGGTGAGTACTAATGAGGGGTGATAAACTAGTGGAGCTTTAACTAAGTTCAATCTCATGCCTTAGGATGACATCAAGATTATCTAGCTTAGGCCAAATTTTATGATCTTTATGCAACCTTCAGTTATCTTCCTAGAATCTACAAGTCACTTAAGTAAACTCTAAGGAAGTAGCTTTGATAAAGGAATAAAGTAGAAAGCTTGCAAGTAAAACTAGGATTGGGTTATCAAGTGGGTATGATCACATATACTTAAGGCATATGGTTGGCATGGTAACAAGCAAGTATTTGCTTGCATAGGTCAACTTGATTAGTAAGGCTTGCACAAGTATCAGTATAAGCTTGCTAATTTAATAGCTTGCAAGTATTGTCTTGCATAAGTAAGGTATCTTGCAAGTGTTAGCTTGCTCAATCAACTAGTAGTATTAGGCTTGCCTTGTGGAGAGCAGTGGTTGAAGTTCTCCTCGGCTTCTTCTTCGTAGTATCCTCCTTCCTCCTCGTATCCTTGGTCGGTATTAGCGTCTATAAATAAATACGAGGTACACAATCACCAAACAATACTTAACTACTTTCAATCATCACACAAAGGGGTTCTATAGATGATCTAGCATCATCACTAACATTACAAGACTAAAGCATTTGGCTTATTGATTTTATTTTTAGAAAAGTAATTTCTACTCATTGAAAAACTACTTAAGATTTAATATTCTCCAAACCAAACATGGGATCATGTTGACACATGTCATCACCACATATTTCAGTACATGGGAATGTGATTTAAAGTGGTGTCATAAGACAAAAAAACATAGTCAGCACAACAAACTAGAACAACTTACTACAACTTGTACCATCGAAATTCAGAAATAACATCTATCAAAAGACTGTCTTCCTAATTCAGAAATAACATACCAACAAAGAACAAAAATAAGAGAACTACAAACATTAAATGAATTGTTGTACATAGAATTCAAGCACCATCTATATAGCATCAATCACACATCATCAAAAACCTAACCAAAAAAACATAAAAGCAAATCCGTACAACTAAGACTGTACACCACCTAACAAAAAGGATAACCTAGCTTACTGCAATATAGCCCGCATATAAATCTGCACATCATCGTGATAGTTCATCATACCTAAACTAAAAAACATCGACTACAAGCGCAACCTAGGAAGACAGACACCCAATTTCAGAGACAAATCGATATCCCAGTCAAGCACAAGTACATCACAAGTACAACACCAAGCACAAGTACAAGTACAAGCTACCAACGCCAAAAAACGTCTGTTTCCCAGTCAAGCACAAGCTACCAACGCCAAGCAACAGTGCATCCCAATTTCAGAGACAAATCGACACCCAAAAAACGTAGAAGTACAAGTACAAGCTGCTCAATATCCCAGTCAAGCACAAGCTACCAACGCCAAGCAACAATGCATCCCAGTCAAGCACAAGCTACCAACGCCAAAGCACAAGCTACCAAGGCCAATAAGTCACTGAATACTCAGATCTACAGCCGACAAGCAACAGCGCATCGGCAGACATCACGGACAAGAAAAACTCTAAACACTAAACACCATACAAAAAGCATTGAGGGGTGGGAGAAGGCTGGAGGAAATACCCATGTTGCCGCCGGAGCGCGTGCCTTCGATGCTCGCGAATCAACAGTCTCCTCGCCGTTGAGGTACAGGGGGCGTGAAACCCAGCTCTCCACAACCCTGAAAACTTCGGCTGCTGGCCCCCCGCTCCCTCCAATGGTTGTATCCCCGGCTCGCGATGCACCGCCTCCTCCGACGCCGGTCGAGCTGGCTACAGAGACGCCGCTTCCACTTCCGCCATGGCTTCCGCCTCTTACTTTCCTTGGGGAAGACGAGACTCAAAGGATAAAAGTTGAGAGGGAATTCAAAAAGAAAAAGAAAAGAGAAAGGACTCAAAAAGAAACAGGCAAAAGGAAAAGCAGACCCTGCGCGCGACGAGATTCGGGAAGACATCCGACGGCCCAAAAAAGTCTGTTTCCCAATTTTGAAACAGATAGCTGTTTTTTAGGAAAAGTGGACATAATATACTAATAGGAGAGATACCAATTACATTTCAGATATATGTTAGTTATACTTGGCTTTGCTTGAATTAGAGGTAAAATATCGGTCCAATTCTAACAAGTTAGAATTATGTATTAGCAACTAGCATACTAGCATATATCTACACCCAACCTCAATTGACTAATTGGTTTTGGGAAAATAAAATTTCTTATTTCTGCCCATTGACTATTTTATTTTGAGGACCAATACTCTGATTTGTTGACGTAAAGTGTACCAGGGTCTTTTAAGTTTGCAGACAGCTATCTGGGACTTGGGTCCACCAAGATAGGAAGTCTCTCTAGGGAGATCGGGAGACGATCGCGTTGAAGCTAGGGTTTTCCATATCGAGGGTGGTTATGCTCGGCGGCAAACTACGATCTCGATAGCGAGATCTGGTTCATGCGGCGGTGGTTCTACTCTCTCATTCCTGTCTCTCATGGAGGATGGGGCGAGAGGGTTTTATGGCTTCTCCTGCCAGATCGGTCTCCAACGAGAGGCATGCATCCAGGACGCCTTCCAGATCGCCGGCAAAGGCTGGGCAGAGGAGCTAGATGCGAGAGATCTTTTGCTCACGGACAAGGAGGCCACGGGTCTGGTAATCCGAGGCGTGGGATATGGCTTTGTTCTAAAACCAAAGTGGGCGGCGGTGGGCAAGGTCTGTTCACCGCGAAAGCTGATCATTAGCGTTTTGGATTGGGCGATGCATGAGCATGGGGGCTTCATGGCCCTATGCAATTCAAGGACATAGGGGACAACAGATTTGTGGTGTGATTTTCATCGGAAGGGGACTGGAAGCATGCGATGAAGATGGCCATTGGAAAGACAAATTTTCACAGAGGGAGGGGGGGGGGGCGCAATCCGACCTTGTTGGCGGAATTCATCAGCAAAACCTGGACAATCTTCCATAGATGGCCATTGGAAAGACAAATTTTCCCACCCCTAGCGTCACTACAGTTCAATAAAATGGACAAACTACATCTTGGAAGCAGTCGCCCGGAGCAGCATTTGGACTAAATATTTCTAGGGAAGTTATAGTTCCTGAAACTTGCATGAGTCCTGCTATGCAATGCCTTATACTATCCCAGGGTGATTTTTTCTTCTGATTTTTTTGAACGCGCAAGGGGGGGGGGGGGGAGGCGAACTGCCCACCTGCAATTTTTCCATTGAAAAGGGCGAAACAAAGTGCCCAGCAAACTTTTACAAAAGCAGGGGGAGGAGCGTCAGCTCAAAGGGATTACAACAGTGCGGCGCACCACTGCTCTACACTCTCGAAGCTAACACGCGGAGGAACCCGAGCCTGCCATAGACACAGATGTTCGACGACTTGCTCGAGGATCGCCGGAAGGGGGAGACGGACGGCGTCAAAGACCATCCGGTTCCTGGTTTTTCAAATCACCCAGAAGAGACACGAGGCGACAGTGCTCCACAGCGGTACTCCCCAGGAAGGGTTGCTTGCTTGTAGCGAGTCCCAGGCCGCTTCAGCGGAGGTGGGTAGGGCGCATCGATGGGGCCCAAGTGCGCGCCGCCAGAACAGCCGCAGGCGGGAGCAGGTGAAGAACAAGTGGCCAAGAGTCTCTGGTTGGCGCGGGCAGAAGGGACACACGTTAGTGTCCAAGCACCCAATGTGTCACAGGAAGACACGCGTGCGGGTATTACCATGGCGAAGGATCCAGACGAACACCTTGACCTTGAGTGGCACGTATCCGGCCCAGTTCAAGTCGTGGAGGGGAGGGCCACAGCCGGAGCTCTTCAACATTCTATACACAGCCCCGATACCGAACTGATGGGCATCACCCCACGCCAGAGACCGCTCGTCATCCGCAGTTAAGGAGCGCTCGAGGAGGCGATCTAGAGAACCGTGAAGGATCTAGAGAACCGTGAAGCACCCGAAGCTCCATCCCAGCATGGTCGGTGACGACTTAACTGATTCTATTGCCATTTAAGATCAGGGAGAAGAAGTGATTATATATTGCTCTAACTGCAACTACTCTTGCCTAGATTTTGACAGTTGGGCACCATAACGGCAAGGATGCATTTCAAAGTTGAACCTCACATGCTACAACAATATGTGACGTTTCACTTAGTGCCCAAGACAGTAACCTGTTTCAATTCAATCAAATCATCTAGAGACCCCAACTTCAGAATATGCTTTTAAGTTACTCACTTACTCACTTCGTTCACTGCTATTCAATTCAAAATATCTGGAGACCCCATAAGAATGCTGATACAAACTATACAAACGAGATAACTGTAGTTCCCTCCACATTTTCTCATCCGGGCTTGGGACCGGCAAAGGCAGTGTTAAACTACAAAACTACAAAACACAAATTAGCAAACACTACAACAAAACACTCAGCAAAGCATACAAGCTTACATGACCGTTCAAACGCAATCTTCACACACTCAATGGAACTTTGCAGACAAGATCATAACACATAAAAGAGGCATGGAGGCACAAAAAAATTGCTAATGTAGGAGTTAGATACCAAAAGTAAACAAATCAACCTATGGATTTCAGTACCTGAATATCTAGATCCATACAGACAATGAATCAAATGGATTCTAATCTCTGGTTTCAAAAATAAATAAAATACCAATAGCTAAGAGGGTGTTCTATATTCATCACTAGGGCATAGAGAAACCGGCTATGTTTTACTCCCTCCGACCATATTAGTTGACTCAAATTTGTCTAGATTTGGATGAATCTAGACACTATTTAGTAGGTTCATCGAAATTTTGACAAATACAAGTCAACTAATATGGGTCGGAGGGAGTACTATAAAGCCGAAGGCTACGAAGGACGAAACATAATGGCATAAAGAGCAATTTCTGAATTCTGGTAGAAGATAACTGTTAAGTATGCAGTCAGCAGGAATCATCAGATAAGCCAATTTTTGAAAAATCAAACTGAGTGATGCAGGAAATTAATCATTTATCAATCAAACTGACGCACTAACTAGAACAACACTTCTGAAAAATCAATTCAATAACCAAAAAACCAGAAATCACATTAAGCAAAGAAGACACTAATCAAGAAGAGGAAGTAGTGTTAACGGCAAGCTATAGAGCCTGTTCAAGTATCCAATTCAGAACCTACATCTGCGCCTTGTTTTTAGTATATATATATAGCAGTAATTCCTAACCTTTATCTGCATAATAACATTACTCAACTAGATAGATTCAAGAGGGACCTTTGAATTGATTAAATTAATATAATTTAATATACAAGTGAAGAGAGACAGCAGATGTGCACGCAAACAAAGTAGGAACACAATAGAGACCAATCAATAAACTTCAGGATTACTAATCAAAAGATCCAGATGTGCACGCAACAAAAGGATCCAAGCTGTACCGAAGAGATGAGGCCACTGAATGTAAGTTGAAAGTTGAAACTGTAAACTGCCGCAAAAGATCACATCAAGTAACAAAATGCTTCAAGATTTTTGATTAAAAGTCAGAACAGTCGGAAAAGCAGACATAGTTGATGGCTCGAAGCTTCACAAAAATAAACCCCCTCAGCTGACGTTTTGCTAGACTTCCCAACTCTGCGACCTTGCAACAAGAATCTCCAACACTGCAAATCAATGAGCAGACCAAATATATAACCCTATTACTTCAAATGTCACACATATGAACTCTCGACTGGAATAATAGATGTCATAAAGTGTGAAACAACTGCTGGGCCTACCATTCCATCCAAAATGCGTATCAGATTAACATCCGCAAGTACTCTGCAATCATTTACTCTACAAATGAACCAATGCGCTTCGGAATGAAATCGAACTGAAGAACAATCCTTAATCAAGAAAAGAGCTTCAAAGGAAGAATATATCCAAATCTAGTTTGATCTACAGTCCAGTTCTTCCAGTTCTATGATCTATAGTCCAGACAAGCTTCATGATACCTTCAAATCCTCAACTATGCAGGTCTGACCAACAATTCCAATCAGGGTCGCCACCAAAAAACAATAAATTAACATCACAAAATTATGACATGATCTAAAGAATGAGCATGTAACCCCTTCAATCCAATCTCCACCACCACTGTGCTATAGCTAGAGGAACATATGCACATACCACAAACAAGATCAACTTTATCAGTGCAAACAAATCAAGGTTTCCAGACGCACCTTGAATTAACTATTTGCCATCAGCAAACGGGATAAAGAATACACTGACCTGACTTCCCACACAGGGCATGGGTTTTAGCCACAGAAGGTCCCACCCATCCAAAAAATGTATTGCAAAGGACACACTCAGCAACATAAACACAGGGATGAAGCTTACAGATAACAAATTCAACCACAACGCAATAGATTGCAAACCTAACAGATCCCGAGCAACTGACAGCAAAATCTGCAACCACAGGAAGGAGGAAGCGAAACCTCCAATCAAAGCAAAACTGAGACAAAAACATAAGTTTACTCAAACACTGAGTTTTTTTTCTGTTGTAGGATGCGCCATCTAGATTGAAGCTCCAAAGCATCGTCCGCAGATCAATCTGAATGTCCAAATTTGCCTCTCCGTGAGATAATCTGATAATTTTACGGGTTTCAGAAGTTATTGTGAATTGAGAAGGTAGTGGTTCAGAAGAACTCCAAACAGATGTAACTCAGCATCAGGTTGGACCTATGACATTACTGTAACTTTCTTGTTCTGGGAGAAGAAGCTACTTGTATCAAGGGGACAGGATAGGTTCTCGGCTAGGAGATAGACACCAGCCCTTCGTTCCAAAATAAAGCCCTCCATTTCAATATCTGTGAGAGCACATAATTACGGACAATGGGAGAGAAAACCATGACTAGGAAGTTAATTATGAAATGAGGTCACGAAAGTTTGTTCAAGTCACAAAAAGGAACTGCTGATAACATGATGAAGCAAAATAGGGCACCTTCTCCAAGTTGCGCAAGTCCAATATCTAGCCCTCCATTTCAATATCTGTGAGCACGTAATTACGGACGAAGGGAGAGAAAACCATGACTAGGAAGTTAATTATCAAATGAGGTCACGAAAGTTTGTTCAAGTCACAAAAAGGAACTGCTGATAACATGATGAAGCAAAATAGGGCACCTTCGCCAAGTTGCGCAAGTCCAATATCTGGAGAACTAAACAATCCATATCCGAGTTGAAATTGGTCTACACTGAAGTTGGAACTGTACAGAGAAAGAAATTAAATTCAGAAGGGCCGACTATCCAAACACAACATGTAGCTTCTCTGGCTCCATCCCATGATCAGCAATCCAATCCAGCACTAACTCACAAGTTCTGACAAAATGAAATAAAGCAACGAGATCATAACCAATATAGATAACCACGAGAAGAAAGCAAACCTCAACCCTTCCATTCATCTCTCCACAACCATCCTCCTCCTACACCTCAGGTAGCCCAAACACATACCATAGAGCGAGAATCAGCTGTTACAAGTCGCAAAGGTCCTCTAATCCAGCAGACAACAGAAGTCTTATACCATAAAAAATGATCTCACAGATCCAATGAACCCATGTGACCGAGCATGGAAAACTGACCTTCCCAAGTCCCATTTGCCGTAAGGAGCTCATGTTCCGGACAAGATCCAGTCCTGCAACCAACTCGTGGAGGCGGACACAGAATGTACCAAACAGACCATCCACTAAACACTGACCTGGCTCCACGCAGAGAGTAATTGTTTTGCCCTAGGGGGTAATCTAACTCCTAAGGCAGAAAACCAAAATCACATGGAAAGACAGAAAACAAATCAAACAGAAAGATGGAACAGATATTCAGTCACTAGCAGCATGGCCTTGGCGAAAATAAATCTGCAACCATAGGAAGGGCAGATCAAGGATATGGATTGACAAGGAGCTAAATAACATAAAAACAGAAGAGTAAGCTATAGGCTTGAGGTGAGGAGTGTAGGAGATCAGAAAGTCTTAATCCGCCGTAGGATGTGTCATTCATTTTAAGCTCCAGAATATCCTTGAAACCCTTCCAGATCAATCTGAATTTAGATTATTTCCTCATGCAAGACAGGTTATCTATGTTATGATGAACTAACAAGATAGTAGATTAAAAGGCTCTGTGAGCAGATTAAAACTCAGTAACAGATTGATTTGAACTCGTCAACTACGAACCTAGGAGGAATTTCCATAAACTTTTCATTAAAAAGCAGCTAAAACATGCATCAAATGATGATGATAAGTGGATCAAGGATAAGCCTGTCTCGGTTAGTAAGGTTCAGTAGACAACAACGGCTCCAATATGCAATTTTATTACTTCGAGTCAGTATCTGCAAGAACTGTGGATTTATTAAGGCAGAGAAAACTAGTGTATGTTTGTAATTATAAAAGAAGTAAAAGAGTTAAAGTTTAGTCATAACAAGGAACCGTCATGCCAGGGTAAGCAAGACCGCCCGCCAATAGCAATTTCTGGAAAATCACCAATAACTCCAAATCAGAACTGTGGACTGTGGGAGACGATGGAAGAATTGATCTAGGGAGGTTGATTATCCAAACAGAGATTAGAAGGAAGGTAAGTCCGCGAAGTGGAGTCCCGCAGTCCCGCTAAGCAGTATAATTCCAAATTCTGGGAACCACCAACAAAACGGAATCAGACTTCCTAGAGACTAAGTGCACTGAAAAATTACTAAAATTTAATGGAGTGGGGTTGATTATCCAAAAGCCTGAGGGGTAGGGGTAAAGTCTGGCTCAGTTTAGACTGAGAGAATCAGGTACACCGGTTTCAAACTGTAAATTATAGTTCGTCCAAATGGATATCTGCAAAAACACAGAATTACCAACGAGAATACTTTTGTCTAGAAAGTTAAATTGTTGAGGAGTTTGAGAAGATGGTAGAAGTCACAAAAATGAAAAACCGAAAATCCCTCCCAGACGCACATAATATTCTGGAGAACAATCGATGGTCCAACTCAGACTTATTGTATACTAAACTGAACTGCACAGACAAAAAGATTAAATTGAGGAGGGTTGATTATCCAAACACAGATCCAAAGTTCTTCTGATACAACTGATCATCACAGATCTTATTCAGCTTCAACAACAGAACTTCAACTAAGAGTATCTGACAATGCCACAATAACCATTTAACCATAGCAAACCACAACTATCACTGAGCCATGATAACAAACAATATTAACCATTAACCATTGAATAGTAAGCAAATATCAAACCTCCATCCTCCAATTCATCAATCAACAACCATTGGCCATCCTGTGCAACTCAAGGAGCACAAACAAATACCAGAAGCAAGATCAGCTGTTACAATAATATATACTCAACGCAGGGCCTCGAATCAACCTCAGATCAAGGGACATGGCCAGCCATCAGAAGAGAACGCCAAGGAACACTACTCCAGAGCATTGCACGGGTGATGTATATTCATATCTGTGATCACTGAAAGCACGTAACACAACCTACAAACTGATCTGACAGAGCACAGGAAGCTAACCTCCGCAGTTCCCTTCGCCACACGAGGGCTATCTCTAGTTCCACAAGAGAATACACTCCTGCAACCAATGGACATTCAAGGCGAACACAAATGAACCAAACAGTCTGCCCACGGAACACTAACCTGACTTCAGTTAAAACCCAGGTAGGTCCAACTCGCTACAATACCCTGCAGACTACAAATCACATGGGTCGGGAGGATATAACAAACCAAACTATGAAGTAAAAAGATAGATAACAAACCAAACGATTTAACAGATTTCAGGCCTCTACCAAGCTAGCAGCATGTCCAGGGTAAAAAGGATCTGCAACATGTTGGGCACAAACAGTAAACCTAAATCAAAGCTATGAACAGAGGCAACTAACCAAAACAAATAAACAGATGGAGCATAAATACGAGAAAGAAACTGAAATAGAGAGCACAGTGTTTCTTCGGTTGTAGGATGTCGTTAGTTTGAAGCTCCAGATCATCCTCAGAGTGCAGATCAATCTGAATGTTCAAATAGTGTTTTCGTAAGATAATTTTATATACATTGAGTTGTGACGAATTGAAAAGGTTAGTAGATTTAGATGTGTCTTCAAACAGATTGCACTCAACATGAGGTTGGACATTAATTCGGCAACTACAACCTGCAACGAGCAAGAGACGTTCCTATGAAATTTTGGTTAAGAGAGCTCATAAGAAAATTAATTAATAAAAGAAGTATAAGCATGGAACGAGAGTGTGGTCAGTGACAGTTAGAGGCAGGGGATCAGACAGGCGACGGCAGCAGTCAGAAATTGTGAGTTGTCTTCCATGGCAATATCTGCAAGAGCTAAGGTTACTGACGAAGGGAGATATCTGCAAGAGCTAAGGTTACTGACGAAGGGAGGGAACTAATGTATTATGGATGAATTAAGTCTGAAAATTCAAGTGCAACAAGGAACCGCCACAGCATGCTGATTGCTGAACCAAAATATATCTCCCGGCTCCCGCTAAGAAGTATATAATTCCAATTTCTGGAGAACCAGCAAAAATCCGAATCAGAATTGCTGGGGAACAAAATCAAACTGCATGAGAAGTTGAGTCTCAGAGGGGGCTTATTATCCAAAAGGCAGAACAGAAGTTTCCCAATCCTACGCCTACGGTCACCAGCGCAATCCGTGTAACTTTAATCTCTGGACAACCAGAAGAGTGCCAAGTCAGAACTGACAGATATTTGAAACTACAGGCAAGAAGTTGAGTTTGAGAGGGTCTGATTATCCAAACACAGAACGGATGTTCGCCAATCCTATGATCCTCGGTCCAGTCCGTATAATTCGAATCTCTGGAGAACCACCAACAGTCCCATGTCAGAATTGACGGACAATTAGTGCATATGTGAAGAAATTAATTCGAGGAGGGAAGAATATCCAAACACAGATCACAATCACAATCAGAAGTTGTCCGATCCTACGATGTGCAATCCAATCCAGCTTCAATCCAACACTAAACCTTCGCCTCAGGAGATCTAACCATATATGTACCAGAATATAGTTGAACAATAACCAATCGAAATGACCAGGAACATAACAGAGCAAACCTCCACGCCTGGATTCATCCCTCCAGAACGACCAACCTCCCTGCTGCATCATCTAAAAAGGAGCAGAGGAACACGACCCACAAACGAGATCAGCTGATACAATAAGAACCGACTCAGGGCATCGAATCCACCTCGGGTCAACGGACGGCAGAATTCATGATCAGCCGTAGGCGGGGAAGGGTCGGGAACATGAATCCATTTGAATTGAAATCTGAAAACACCGATCGCAGGGTGACGGAACCAATGAACCGGTCTGACTGAGCACGAGAAACTGACCTGCGTCGATCTCCCTCCTCGAGGGCCCTCGCCACGCGGAGCTCCAATTCAACAACTATTATCCAATCCTGCAACCGACGACGGAACACCGGCGATCCAAATCGAAACAGGGATATGCGGGAATCACTCTCAGGAAGACAGAGATCGCAAACCAGACCAACTCGATCGATCCGGAGCCCTCGCCTTGGAATTTCCCGTCGAGCCGCGACGACGGAGGCGGATGATCTGCGAGCACAGGAAGGCAGAGGCGACGAGGAGCCAAAAAATCAAATCGAGGAAACGCGATTCGATCGAAACGAATCGAGGGGACGAGAGAAGGAACGGAGGAGGATTTTGCAAACGCGGAGGAGGCGAGAGCGAGGCGCGGGCCACCGAGACGATGGGAAAGGTTCGGGCCAGAGCGCGGTCGGGGAGGAGAGGAGCGCGCCTGGGCGCCTTTTATAGCCGGCGGAAGAGGCGGTGGAGGGGACGGATCCGGCCTTTGCTGGCGCCAACCGAGGCCAACCGATTCCTTACCGGACACGGCTGCGTCGCCGCGCTGGCGTGGCCGCTGGTTTAGGCAAGGAAAGCGAGTGGGATTGGTGACAGGGTCGGATCTACGGTGGTTCGGGGGAGGGCAGGTCGGCAACGCGGCGCGGAGGTGTTGGCGCGTCCGTGGAAGTCTCTGGATTGCTCGGGACACGCGACCGGTCGACCATAGTAGTATGATACTAATCCTCGTTCCACTAGCAGACCGCTCACCGCGTTCGTCTCCTCCAACCTTATCTTCTTCGCCCCGAGCTACAATTTCTTGGATTTCTTCGCGCCGCGCCGCCCTGAAGCCTCGCTCGCCGGCGCTGTTGGCTGAGCTGGGTGGAGGGGGGGCGTTGGTCGCTGTAGTAGTAGGGTGTTTGGGGGCTTGTCCCTGTGTTTGGTGGCCGGGTGCCGCCGGGAGGCCGTTCCATCCTTGGCCGGGATGGGGCGGCGGCGCGCCCCCCTTGCCCCCTTGCCTCGCTGGTGAGGGTAGTGTTGGGGAGGGGCTCGCATCTCCACCAATAAAGGCCTGCTGGAGCTGGAAGCTGCTGGAGTTTGGATGCTCCCCTTTGGTCCGGCTATGGTGGCGGGGGATGGGGGAGCTTCTTATGACGGCGGCTCTGTGCTCCAGTTTTTGTTTGCCTCGTCTTCCCAGTGTTGGTGACCTGCTAGTTCTCCCTCTGTCGGTCGGCCGTGGTGGCGAGGGGAAGAGGGATGCTAGCGGGGTTGCGACCACTGGAGGAAGAGGTAATGGATTTTGTCTCCTGACGCATCTGCGCGGCGGCAGGAGGCCGCGGTGGGTGATTCTTGGTGACCTTCAGAGGAGGAAGGCGCCGGTGATGTTACTCCATGCGAATTCTCGTAATAAGCGCGTGTCTGGCGCTCGGGCCAGTCTTGATGCCCGCTGCTTTTCCCTGTTTCTCTTGGCCGGCCGTGGCGGCGAGGGAGAGGTTGCAGGTAGCAGCGAGCGAAAGGCATGGCTAGGGCGCTCGGGGGAGTTTCGGTCTTTCCCCTTCCGACGGTTTTCTCCCCGCTTCTCCGACCATCTTTGCCCGCCTTCACCCACCCGTGGCAGGAGTGTCGTGCTGGAGTGTGGGTTGCTCGACATCGACGGAGTTGGCGAGGTTTCTTCCGTCAGGGATTACCGGAGCTTGGAAGTGACATCGGCGAGCTCTATCTTGACGGCTGTATGCCGTCTGTCAAAGCCGGTGAGCTCCGGCATCTTATTAACCTCCATCGGAGGCCCTTTTCCAGGTCAGCGGCCGCGTCCATCGTCGGTTTTGAAGCAAGTGGTTCTGTCCCCGTGGAGGTTCTCGGCGGCGGTGCAGCTGACCTTCAGCTCGGCAGTGGAGATAGGGAGGGTCCTGATAGCAACTCATATTTTTCAGCAGGGCCTTATCCACTTAAAATGGGGACCTATGTGTTTATTTCTTCTTCTTTTAGGGTCTTCTGTAATATTGTACACCTTCACTGTTGGTGATTAATATAATGCTTCCAGGCCCTTCGGGGCTCTTCTCATTCAAAAAAAAGGTGCATCTAGGGAGCAATCAGGGGCTGGTTAGTCGCTTCCAGCCCTCGCCCCCGATAAGGAAAGTATCCCAGCTCCTGCCGGTCCGAAAAAGGAAAGTTGCCAATTTCCGTGGCACGCGCCCAGCCCCCACCAGATTCCCTCACAGGTGCACTGATGCCCAGCTCGTACGCTAAACCTACCAACTGCCAACCACTCAACCCAATCCACAGACCACGTGAACCCTCTTCCCCTTTCTCTCTTCTTCCTCTACAAAACATCAACCCTTCCTCTTCCTTCACATATACATTAAGCCTACAAGTCTTTTTCTTCCAGCTGAGCATGATTCGAAAAGCTTATATTACACGACCCTAATTTCTCCTCCTTCTCCCATTTACTTTACCTTCTTCTTTGGATCAAATTTTACATGGGCTTCTATATTAGGATCTAATTGGGTTCTGTAACAAAAAATTTCCTCCCAATTATCAGCCCCAAAACACCATCAAGCACCCCCCCATAGAAACAACTACTCCCTCCGTCCAGAAATAACTGACTTGAATTTGTCTAGATTGTATCTAGACGTATTTTAGTGTACAGATACATGCGAATCTAGAAAAATGCAAGTTACTTATTTCTGGATGAAGGGAGTAGATTGACAGGAACAACAAAAAGTGAGTCTAATCCAAATTCTACATCAATCATACTGCAACTTATAGAGATTCATGTATTCTACCTGGCAAAAGCAACTATGGCACACACCAGAAACAATTGTATGAACAGATACAACACAAGCATGGTTAGTTAGTTATTCAGGAAGAACTTAGGATATCCCCAGGTACTTATTCAGGAAGCAATCATGGGGCCAATGACAAAGCTGTACTATGGACAGTTGTATTTGTAGAAACAAACCTAATTCTCATGTTTTGAAACTCACATGACCATTGTCATCAGCAAGAAAAAAAATAGTGCAACCCCCATCATAAACTTAGTTTGTTTTTTAGAAGTTACCTAGTGCATTTGGCAAAACATATATGAAACCATAAAGGCACACATATTAAAAGATAACAAATATTAAAATTAACATCAGAGAAGTAGTGTTAGTGTGAAACATCTGAGGCGACCACTTGAACCAACAACTAGTTGTGCAGCAACACACAAATAGCAAAATACTACCTTATAGATAGTTTCAGCTAGGAAGATAAAAGGGAGACCATGGTTGTTGTTTCATTTTTACACAGTGCAACCGTATGATAAACATTTATCGTAGCTTGTTGATGATGCCAAGATACTGCTATTAATTTTGTTGCCTCATGCACCTGAAGAAGTTGCAACAAAAAAGAATGTAAATGAACTTTTGGTTTACAAAGAAATGTATAAAAAGGTATAACTTTCTTGTATATTGCCTGTCAAGAATGTAAATGAACTTTTGGTTTACAAAGAAATGAACTTACATACAAAGCAAAAACTAATCAAACTAGGAAAAACAACAAATGTCCATGTTGCAAACAACAACTTAGTTAATTCATGCAAATCAATTTAACTACAAAAGATGGAAAACCTAACCTAATCTACCGCAATTAAGGGAGACCATATATAGCATAATATATGGAATCGAACTTAGTTAAGTTGGTGAAAAGTAATTAGATATGATCGCAAAGTAACTTAGCTATAGTGATGACACAACTTAGATATGAAGAAAAATCACAACCTAAAACAATAGCATAGTGAAGCCAAAAAAAACTAAAGGATGAGACAAGCATTAGAATACCCACCTTGGTTGCATGGATTTCAGAAAAAGCAACTAACTATAGATCATCATACAACTCTACATAATCTTCACTGCAACTTAGGGGGTATAGCAAGTCCAACTAGATGAAAAATCATGTACCCTACCTTGTTGCATGGATTTTGAAAAAGAAAAACTAACCAGGAATCACCATACAACTCTATATGATCCATGTTGCAACTAAGTGGTACAGTAAAATACAACTACATGGAAAATCATGTACAACTTGGTTGCATGGATTACAATGGAAAAAACTACCAAGAAACCACCATATAACTTCACATCATCCCTAGTGCAACTAAGGGGTATAATGAATACAACTAAATGAAAATCATGTACTCAAACTAAGTTGCAGGTTTTTTATAAAAAATCAACTAATCGGAAATATCCATACAACTCTACATCATCCCTACTACAACTTAGGCTAGAGTAAAATATAACTAGATGGAAAATCATGTACCCAAACTTGATTACACAAATTTTAAAAAGCAACTAATCATACACCATCAACAACTCTCACATGATCTCTGTTGCAACTTAGGCTAGAATAAAAATAACTAGATAGAATCATGTACCCAAACTTGCTTGCGTTTTTTTAAAAGCAACGACTAATCAGACATCATCATACAACTCTACATGATCTCTGGCTGAAACTTAGGGGTAAAATAAATACAACTGGATGAGAAAGATGTACACAATTGAGTTGCCTAGGATTTTAAAAAGCAACTAATCGGAGACCATCATCTAATTTTGTTTGGTCCCATTTATAACTCAATTGGGTAATGGTTGCAGCTAGATTTAACCTGCAACAAAACACATGATGATTTGATCACATGGTACCTAGAACCCTAAAAACATGTGGATGTACATGCATCTGGAGTGTCTATCCTCTGCCCCGTATGATTTCACGGTGACCTATTAAATATACTTTGCGAAAAAATAGGACGGGGAATTTGATGTGGAGGTAAAATCCACACTACAAATCGAGCGAAAATAAGCATGGACACATTGATGCAAAGACAATATCTTTGCATGTTGCCATAGCAAGTAAATCATGACATACATGCAACACATCTTGGTTGAGTGATCTGTAACACATAAAGCTAGAAGATGAGGATGAAAGATGGGGCATCTAGTGGTTACCTGAACATTGTACCTCTGAGACACAGGCTACATTCATGTTACTTCTGTCACGCCTACTCGTGCACTCGCCCCCGCTAGGTGTAGGGCGTAGCCAGACGTACTGTCGTCTGTCATGCAGCTAGCTTCGTGGTCCCATGCGGCCAGCAACAACACCAAACGTGTCATTCGTGGCTCCCCTGCTAAACTATCCCGGCTGCTGCTGCCGCTCAATTCGTCCACCACAGCCGCCCATCGACGTTGTAGCTTGAGGCTCAAATTGACAACCAGCAGGATACCGTCTCCATGGTCGGTGCCTTGCAAAGGGAGATTTCAGTCTAGCAACAAAACAATTTGCAAGTAAATAAATGAATTAGAATCCAAGATACCGATTACAAGCAAAGAGATGTACGGGGTACAGATTGCAAGAAACCGGATGCACAGGATGCAAGCAAATATTGATTCTCATGTTCCATATGACAGTTTTGGATCTGACCGTGAAAACATTCAGAAGTGGATAATCAACTTAATGAAATAGGATAAGACGGAAGCAACTTAAGACAAAGTGACTAATCAACTTAATTAAATAGGATAAGAAACTTAGGATAAAGTGGGAAGAAACTTAAGCTAAAAGTGGCTAATCAATTTAATGAAAAGGGGCATGTAACTTTAGTTAATATAGAATACAACGTAGCCTAATGTGGCTAATCAACTTAATGAAATAACTTATTTAATGGTACAAAGCAACTTAGTTTGAATTTAAGAACAAGTTGATAAATAGCAAAAATTAACTAAAAATGATATGGAGAAGTAACTTAATCAAAAATCACAAGTCAAATTAAGCATATTGATTATTTAACTTAATTAACTTAGTAGCAAACTAAAAACAAGTTGGTAAATATGTAAACCTAGGTAAGCATGATGAGAAAAACAAACTTAGTAAGATTCAGCATCCAACTCTAGGCATACTGAAAAAACAACTTTTAAATATAAGAACATGTTGATAAATAGCAAACTTAACTAAGAAAAATATGGAGAAACAACCTATTAAAAAGCATTATTAACTAAGCAAAATATGGAAAAGAAAGTTATTAAAAAATATTAATTTTAAAATGAATACGACTTAAGGGCAATGAGTACACGACTTAACAACAATCGATACGCAACTTAATAACAACCATAGGCAACTTTACAATGAAATCGTACACTAAAAACACCTCAGGACATGTGTGTAGCAACAAAGTACATTAGCAAAAAAAGCAACCTAAGGCATGTATGTAGCAACAAAGTATGCATGGAAAGGCAACTTAGCAAAAAATAACACACTGAACGGATCAACACTATGTGTGTGCTAATTAGTCCATTATAAAGCAACTTTATACATGGTTTAAGGAATTATTATTGTCCTACTTACTGTTATGAGAACCAAGATGTAGAAAAGCAACTTAATTAATAGCACAAACAACTTAAACTAAAGTGACTAGGCAATTTAATTAACGATATAAGCAACTTAAAAACATTTGGATGAATTTTCCTAGTCAGACACAACCACTGGTCCATGGATGAAAGCAACATAAGATGAAGTGGCTAATCAACCTAATTAAATGCGATAAGCAACTTGATTAATGGGGATTTACACTTATTTGCTATGTTCTTTGTTCCCTCCCCCTATATGAAAAAATCACTGAGTAGTGTGTTGTACCGGTGCGCTAAACAATTGTAGACGATTACCGTACAGTAACTAGGGTATCCATGGTACACACATTCTTCTCGCGAAAAATAGAAAAAATTCTCGCAAAAGAACTGGTCTCGAGATTAATCCAGGAAGTAAGAAATCATCGAAAAGCACAGGAAAGTATCAACCTGCGCCGAGTATGGTTGTACGCAAGGTTTAACTCATGCATGTTTCCCTTCCCAATTCCATATCCATCTACTGCCCGTTGAGAAGATGCAAAAGTCAGGACGTTTTTCATAGAGACATTTAGTGTGACGAAATCATCTAAAATTCAAAGCATTATAGTAATCTAATTAAGGGAAAGAATGTTGCAGATGTAGTTGTGTAGTTACATAACCTGGCAAGTGGCACACATCCGGCTGAATAATTTATCTTAGGTTTCTGAAGCTTGTTGCCGGAGGAGCTGCTGCTCATTGTTCTAGCTGTCGAGCGGCATGTACTGGGACATGATGGCCATGATATCCAAGTCCATGTACGACTAAAACAATGAAACGTGAATATGATGTAGGGAACGCTTGCACGTATGTCTGACTGTACTCTATTGAAAGAAAAAAGTATTTATGCGCAGATGAACGTACAGTAAGCATATACTTATAGAAGCGTAGCCGGCAACATGGCGCTGGACACGACCAGATGGCGAAGAGCCAACTGAACCTGGACATGCTGCTAGCTGCGTCTGTTGACACAGAGACAAGGTGAGCATTTTTACTCAATAACATCATGTGATGGTTTCAGACTAAAACGTTATATACTTACAGATGAAGACATTCTCACCTCGTATGTAGACTTGGTCGCCGTTTCTGCAGCCGCACTCGTAGCCGTCGACCACGTCGGTAACCTGGTACCATGGTTGATCTACGCGGGCTCCCACTTCCCGACGACGAGCTCTACGCTCTGCAGCACGGCCGCTCTTCAAGGCCTCGCGCTCGGCCGCACTAGGGCGCAAAGCTCCACGCCCTCTCGTGTGCACCCGCTCTTCGGCGCTGAGCTCCACGCCCTCTCGCCTGCAGCCGCTCTTCGACGCCGAGCTCCACGCCCTCTCGCGTGCGGCCGTTCCCCGACGCCGAGCTCCACGCCCTCTCACGCGCGGCTTCTCTTCGACTCCAGCATCCATTCCCACACACGCACGGCTGCTCTCCAACGGCGGGATACCACCACTGTCCGCTGATTTTGGCTCAAGCAATCCCTGGCGATTCGACGAACCCTAGAGATTTGGGGAGAAGCCAGGGAAGGGGAACGAAATGGAGCAGAGAGAGATGGGGAAGGGGCCTCTCTCTCTCCCTCGCACATGCCATGTGGGGCCACCGGACGTCGCTGTCCATCATTGTCGGAATGGAGAGTAGTCGCGCATCTTGATCACGTACCATCGAACGGTCATAAATCGATGGCTCGATGCAGCAAACTGGCCATCGTGCACTTTTTAGCACTTGGGAAAAAAAATAGTAGTATAATACTGTGCGGCTGCCGTTGATTACTGACCGGGTCACGCCAGAGGAACTCGTGGACGAGAACGTGGAAAAGGCGGTGGGCCGGATTCGTTGTCTCTGATCATCAGGGGCAGAAAACGTGGTTATTACGCAATTGGTGTGCTCGCTAACGATTTTTATCCGTGATGATCAAAGATCACACCATTGTTGATGTCGGTTTCGGATGCTTAGCCGCCACGACTCTATTCAACTTACTTAGCTTTGCTCGAACTAGACGCAAAGTCTCGGTTCCGTATGTTGTGATCACCGGAACAATCTGGATTTTTGTTTTTCAGAAGATTGACTAAGTGTTGGTTTTAGTAGTAACTTAAAGGCCTTGTTTGGATATCCCGTATTAGCAGAACTTGTTTTCCGTGACCTCGTGTAACCGGTGTATAACAAACTAAATCCTTATTTGGGATTCACAAAAAATAGCTTTCACAAAGCTAGGAAATTGCGTTTTGGCCAAAACGATTAATAGTTGTTTTTATGGAAACACGATTACGAAAAACTCAATCCCAACAAACTATTTCTTGACCGCTCCTTCCTCAAACAAACTAATTCGCTCCTAGTGGCGAGGACTAGTGCCATGGCCGTCGTTGTGGACTGCGTCCAGAGAACTCGCGAATTCAAGCTCTGCGGTGTGGCGGGGACTGCCACGGCCCTCGCGGCGGACGGCGTTGACACTCGCCTGTGTGGGGGCGACTACCACAGGCATCGAGGCCGGCGGAGTCTCATCCGAGCTCTCCTGTTTGGGGGAGGACTGCCATGGGCGTCATGGGCGGTGGTGGCGTCCATGCTCCGAAGCTTTTCCCTCGCGTTAGCATGGCTGCTACGGGCGTCGGAGCGGTCGCCGTTGACCACCTCGAGCAGGCCTGGCCCTCGCATGCAAGGGGCCCCAACCTAGGTATATGTCAAGTCAACGTATAGGTCCATTTATTCAGAAAAAATACACAGAGAAATTAGTGCATTAGGCCTTTTACCTGCTAGCTAGGCGCATGCCCGTGATCGAGCACCTCCTTCTTCTTCTCTTCTCACCCTCTCGGTTTCGCCTCCTCGTCTCCCTCCCCAAATCATGGCGTACCGGTCTTCGTTGTGATTTCTGGCCTTTCCCCAAAATAAATGGAGGAGGCCCCGATTTGTTTCCCTGCATATTTAGTCGTTAATTTCATCTTATTTGGTAAGTAAATCCCCCTTCTATAAATCTCGCGAGTTCATCCTCTCTTATTTTCTTCATCCTGTTCGAATTCAGCCAGTATTCTCCTAATTCCTAAATCCTCCATATGCTTGTTCAACCTCTCAACTTTGACTGCAAGGGGAATTGCAAGAGGATTGGCGGATTGCCCACAAACATCGCCCATCGCCCGGTCGGACTGTCAGGGCAGGTCGCCAAGGCGATTCCTGGTGCTGAATCGTTTCGTTCTGTACAAGACAAACTCACGGCAGGGAGCAAGTGAAAGGATACGGATGTCGCCTAGAGGGGAGGTGAATAGGCGATTAAAAATTTTCCTAGAGTGGCTCAACAAAGCCGGAATAAAACTAGCATTTACTCTGTCAATTACAACCTAGAATAACTAGGGTTCACCTATATGCACCAACAACTTATGCTAAGCAATACAAGCAACAAAGTGATAGCAAGATATAGATTACTTCAAGCACGAAGGCTATCACAATGTATAGTGCATAAGTAAATAGCTCGGGTATAGAGATAACCGAGACACGCGGGGACGACGATATTTTACCGAGTTCCTCCCAACATGGAGTACGTCTCGTTTGGAGAGGGGGTGGTAGCAAACCACCAACGCCACAAAAGGCCTCCCTTATTCTCCGGTGAATCTCACCCCAATGGGATCGATCCATGCTTCCACTAACGGTGCCCTTGTCGGTGGCAGCCGGAACCTCTCACAAGGTTGGGGCACTTCTCCACAACTTAATTGGAGGCTCCCAACAAACGCCACAAAAGGCCACAATGCCACCAAGGCCATAAAACCGTCTAGGGTTCCAAGAACCCAAGAAGGACAAGCTCCAATGAGTAACTCAAACCAAATCCTCCGAGGAGAACTCAAACCGATGCACCAAATGCAAATGACAAGAACACCACAAAGGTGCTCAAGTCCCTCACTCTCAAGTTCCAACAAAGCTACTAAAGCTATTGGGGGAACAAGAGAGGAGGAATCAAAGAGAGACACACAATCCCCCAAAATCTAGATCCCCAAAGATGCACTCACAAAGAGATGAATCGGTTAGGTCAAAACATGGGTCTAGATCTCCTCTCTCTTCCACTCAAATATGGGCAAGAATCATCAGAGGGAAAAGATTAGGCAAGCTTTAAGATCTAGAGCAAGTGTGGACAAAGCTTAGGCTAATAGATAAGAAAGAAGCAAACTAAACTGAAAACGGGCAAAGCTTAAATAGAGGGCCTAGAAAATGGGGGCTAATTTTCATTGGACCCAGTAGTAGTACCGTTTTGGTAGCAGTCAACTGAGCAGTAGCAGCAAGCATGGCGTGGGCTAACGCAGGGCCAGCAGGAGCCGGTCATGTACAAGGACGTGAAGGCCAACAATGAAGGGCAAGAAGAAGAAGCAAGAAAGATGCGGATACACATGGCGGCAACAAGATGCGAAAATGAAAGGAAAGAAGCGAGGTGGTCAGGCAAGAAGGGCGATGGCCAATGGGCAAAGATGCGGATCTGGCGGCATGGAAGTTTTGGTCAACGCGGCAGCGAGAGATTAGGCGCAAGGCAAAGAAAAAACTGGGAAAAAATCTGGGTCGGTAGTACCGCCCACCCGGCAGATTACGGCCGCCAGGTAAGATAGCTACGCAGCCAGATGGCGGCGGTACTACTGCCTGCAAGCGTACTACCGTTTGGCCCAGAAACCTAAAACCTTTTTGTTTTTCAATTAAAACGGCAGATATTCAAACGGTCATAACTTTTAAACGGTAGCTCCGATTGACCCGATTCCAATTGCGTTGGATAGAGGACGACAAGTGCTACCCTATAAAAAGTGAAAATATTGGTTATCACCAAGTGAGAAAGTATCAAGTAGAATAATGTGGGATACCTCACTTGGTGAGAAACCGAAAAACCGCCAAGATCAAAATCACAAGATACAAACGGAAGATCCGATTTTGACGAACAAGAGCTTGTTATGGAGATTACCACAAGCTCTATATCCTCATATGGATAAGACTAAATAACAACCAAATGCGATGATGCAAGTATGCAAAGGTTTGAGCTCTCTCCGAACGATGTGACCGAGTTACTCATTCGAGAGCCCCTCTTGATAGTACGGTTATCTATCCTAAACCCGGTCTCCTACACACAACAAGAGACCGACAAAAGGGAAAACCTATCAAGATTATATCTTTGCCTTGAGCATTCCACTTGAGCTCGATGTAGACGGTCTTGCCCTTCTCAAAATGGAACGCCTTTCTTAATTCCTCATCATCGACCTCGCATATTGGGCTTGCACAACATATCTTCTTTGCATTTTATCGACCTTGTAGCCAACACATGCTCCAAGCAATACCAATGGACAAATCCTATAAGTATAACTTAATACACATTAGTCCATAAAGATTGTCATTAATTACCAAAACCACACATGGGGGCCCAACATGTTCTTTCAGCAAGCAACCAACTCAGCTTCAATCCTCTCCTTGACTACCTGCAGGTGCTTTTGTTACAATCACATGCCCTAATTTGTTTATTGTTTGTGTGCTATAATGTCCCAATAGGGATCCATCAATAAATTCTAAGGACAAATCTGAATTCTTCTAGTATTTGCTGGCTCTAGCAATTGTTGAATATGGTTCATTGACTCTTCATACGAGTTTGAGTGTACAATACATTCTTAGGTTGAGATCTATTTTCTCGTAAAATATAGTCTTTTTCTTGAATTGAGCATTGTGACAAATAAGAAAATGAGTACTTTATGTTATGTAATGTACTCCCTTCGTATCAAAATAGATGTTTCAGATTTGTCAGAATTTGAATAAATCTAGCATCCAAATTTTGACATATCTAATACATCTATTTTTGAGACCGAGAGAGTAGTATCTACTGAGATTAAAAGGAAATATTTCTACTTTATGTTGATTTTAAAATACTGCACAAAGGGCCAACTTTGTCATCTTGCACAGGGCTCTGGCATATCAGGGCCGGCCCTGACCTCGAGAGCTCGTGGAGCTCCGCCATGGTGGAATACAGCCGGATGTGGAAGTGAAATGAGTCAACGAAGGGGATGGACTACTGGACAGCTCGAGGAAGACGACCGGAGGATAAGGTAGCTCCTTGAGTGGGGTAAAGCAAACACGATACGTCTAAAACTAGTTTAGGTCTTTACTGATCTAAACGTGTTTTTCCATGGACACATTCCTAACAGAATTGATAAATAAATCTGGTTTTCCAAAAGATCTACTACTCTCTCCGACCTATATTAGTTAACTCCAATTTAGATATATTTATCATAAAAACTTGTCTAGATACATCTAAATTGGGGTCAACTAATATGGGTCGAAGGAAGTAGCTAAACCACGAACGTAGGGCTAAACTCTTCATCCAAACAACCACAAAAGTCCACTTTGCTGCCTATCGGACTATTTTTCTTTGATAATAACTGTTTCGACCAACACTCTGGTTTTGTTAATGTAAATAAAAATGCATCGGGATCTTTTAAGTTTGTAAACGACTTCACTTTAAGTCCACACGCTCTCACTTGGTTGGTTGAGTTGTCAGTTGTCACTATCCGCTTGGCTCCCTCCGCTTTAATCCAAGTTTAATATTTTGTCACTGATAGTATCGTCATAAATTTCGACCAGCCAGACTCTTTAGCTTGCAGCTTCAATCGTGTACATACCTTGTCACGATAGACAGTGGCGACCAACGTAGAACCATTGGGTGCAGATGACACCGATGAATTTTGCCGGTTGAGTATCATCGTATATATATTCATCTCGTTGAACCCAACAAAAAATCACGGCTGAACCCATCAAGTCCTCAGCTGGAAAAGCCTTTAGGCCCATGAAAAATATATTATATTAGAAGGCTAACAGCCAGGGCGCTCTAAAATCAGCTAAGAGCCTGCAAGTAATGATCTAAATTACTCCCTCAATCCCGGTTTAAAGGACATAATTAACAATTCTCTGGATCCTAGGTGTTCTCTAATTGATCTATTTTATAGTGTAAATAAGAACATACGTGAGGAGAAAAAAGTCATCAAAGTGTTCACATTTGTTTACACATGTGCATGCAAGTATTTTGTTCTTTTTACGCAAGAGTAATTACAGATATTAAATGCTTTTGTGTCTAAATATTTTAGGATTGCATGTTTTTCAAATTGTGTCCTTTAAACCAGAACGAAGAAAATATGTACAATCTATGCTATACATACGTATATCCGGCTAGCTGCACGTTTTGCCGGTTGGCTCGTCTTTCCGCTGGATTTGCTCATTACCGCCGCAACAGCGAAAGAGAAAATACATCACAGTTATAAACCCTCATCTCTCGTCACTCGGACGTTGCCGGCCGGCAACGGCAAGCTAGGCAGCCAGCAATCGCAGTTCAAAACAATTCAATCGGGCGGGATTAGGTACCTGAGGTACGAGAGCAAATCCTTCTCCCTCTTGGCGTCTTGTGCAATTTTTTTCTAGCCCTAATACGCTGATTGCTTTTCCCCTAATAATTTGATCCTAGGTCATGGAACGATATTACGGAAAAGCAAAACGATCATTAGATTCATGTAATGATGAAAGTATTTCACGGCCATCCGTTAAACACAAGCAATCACATGTTGTGAATGCTAGTCTTCCAAAGCCTTCCTATCATAGAGAGATTGATTTAGATGAACTGCCTTTTGATTCGGCTGATCGGAAGAGAATTTCCTTATACACCCGTGATCCTAAAAAGCAAGATGAGATTAGGAGAAGATACTTGACCAGGGGACCATATAGGCCACCACCGGATTTTAATTATTCAGATAGGCTCATTGATGATGACCAACGAAGATTTAATCCAACATGGTTCAAGAAATATGGTGGTTGGCTCGAGTAGAGTGACAAGGTCGATAAGGCATTTTTGTTTGTGCTGCTACCTTTTCAGAGATTGCAATGAGGGACAAGCTAAAAATGATGCATTTACAATTAAATGCTGAGATGGATGGAACAAGAAATCTAGACTGGATACTCATGTGGGTAAGGGTAAGGTTAATAGTTTCCATAATGTTGCAGTAAAAAGATGTGATGCTTTGATGAATCAGGATCAATCAATTCAGGTTGCTCTCCATAAGCAAACTGATCTTACTAAAAAGAAAAATCGTATTCGGCTTAATGCTTCAATTGATTTAGTTAGATACTTGTTGAGTCAAGGCTTAGCTTTTCGGAGCCATGATGAATTAAACGAGTCAAAAAATAAGGGAAATTTTAGGGAGTTGGTAAAAACTTTGGCAAATCAGAATGATGACATACGGAAGGTAGTTCTTGAGAATGCCCCCAAAAAATCTTCAGTGGATATGTGGAGATATAATGAAGGAACTTATTAGTTATTTTGCAAAGGTAATATCAACATAAAATTATGTTGTACAATAGTTATGTTCTCTTGCAAGTTATAAGCAATCTCTAATGCGTTTGTTAATATTTGTGCAGATAACACTAAATTATATCACTGGAAAAATTGGAGGTGATGTGTTTAGTCTGTTGATTGATGAGGCGGCTAATGTTTCCGACAAAGAGCAAATGGTGGCTGTCTTGAGATATCTTAGCAAGCATGGGTGCAGTGTTGAACGGTTAGTTGGAGTTGTACATGTGAAGGAAACATATCAGCGGTATGTCTCAAGGCCGCTCTTCAAAAATTATTCACTGATATTGGATTAAGTATAAAACAAGTAAGAGGCCAATGCTATGATGGGGCAAGCAACATGCATGGTGAGTTCAATGGTTTAAAAGCCAAGATTCTATAGGAGAATAGTTCAATATAGTATGTGCACTGTTTTGCTCACCAACTTCAGTTGGTTATTTTGGGAGTAGCGAAGAAGAGTGATGATATTATAGATGTTTTCTACATGATCTCTATTTTATTTAATGTTGTTGGAGCTTTTTGCAAAAGAAAAGACATGATTAGAGAGAAACATAGAGAGGAGGTAATAAAAGCCATAGGCAGTGGACGGATTAGCACAGTTACAGGGCAAAATCAAGATCAAACACTCCAAAGAGCAGGAGACACGCGGTGGGGTTCACACTACAGAACCCTTCCAGGTCTTGTGAAATTATTCACAGCTACTATTTATGTTCTCAAATATGTTGCAAAAGAAGGAAAATGTGAAAGTAAAAGCCAGGCACGTGGTCTTGTAGCATATTTCGAGACTTTTGAGTTTGCGTTTTATTTGCATATGATGCTGCATATATTAGGAAGTGCAAATATTTGTCACAATCTTTACAGAAGAAGGATCAAGACATCCTAAATGCCATATCATGTGTGAAGTCAACAAGGAATGAGATCCAAAAACTAAGGGAGAATGGATGGGATTCACTTCTAGAGAAGACATATTTATTCTGTGAAGAACACCATATTGAGAGAGCAAACATGCATGAGGACTATGTTGATTGGCATGCGCCGTGGAAAAAAACAAATAAGACAAACCTCCAACATTTCCAAATAGAATGTCTTAATTCTGTTATTGACTGGCAGCTTCAAGAATTTAATGACCGTTTTAATGAGGTAAATTATACATTGCTTGGCCACATGGCTTCTTTTAGTCCAAAAGACTAATTTGTTGATTTCAACTCAGAGAGCTTGGTGGAGCTAGATAAATTCTATCTAGATGATTTTAATTCAGAAAAATTGGATGATCTTGGTCATGAACTTATCACTTACATTGATAATGTGCGAGTGGATGAAAGGTTTGCCAATTTGGATGGGATTGCCGATCTTGCTAAATTAATGGTGCAGACAAATAAGCATAGTACTTTTCCATTGGTCTATCAACTTCTAAAGTTAGTAATTATATTGCCGGTTGCCACTGCATCAGTGGAGAGATGTTTTTCAGCTATGAATGTTGTGAACAAAAAGTTGCACAATAAAATGGGTGATCAGTTTATGAGTGATTTTCTGATTTACTATGTGGAGAAAGACATGTTTTCTACCATTAGTAATGAAGAGGTGTTTAACCTTTTTAATAGGATGAAAGATCGACAAGGGAAACTTTGAAAGGTGAGTGGTGGCTCAAATGATGTAGAGCTTGTTGGGGAACCCCAAGTGGAAGGTATGATGAGCACATCAGCAAGTTTCCCTCAGTTATGAAACCAAGGTTATCGAACCAGTAGGAGAAAGGGCCAAATCCCAAGGTGTTGCTAGCAACTTGGAACCTGCACAACACAACCACAATACTTTGCCCCAACTTACAGTGAGGTTGTCAATCTCACCGGTTTGCTAAAAACAAAGAATTAAATGTATAGTGTGGAAGAAAGTAACTGCTCTGTAGGAATTACAGAAAGTAAACAATAGGTAGTAGATTGAATTTCAGTGGAAAGGAATGGACCGGGGTCTACAGTTCACTAGAGGTGTTTCTCCATAAGATAAATAGCATGTTGGGTGAACAAATTACAGTTAGGCAATTGACAGGATAGAGAAAGCATAACAATGCATATACATGTCATGATGATCCCTATGAGATTTGTTTGGGCATTACAACATAATACATAGATCATAATCCAACTGCATCTATGACTAATAATCCACCTTCAGGTTATTATCCGAACCCCCTCCAGTATTAAGTTGCAAGCAACAAATAATTGCATTAAGCAAAGTGTGTAAAGTAAACAATACAATTGCCACATGGACAAAGGATTGTTGCTTTCTCCCTAGTAGCAACAACACATCTACAACCTTAGAAGTTTCTGTTACTCTCCCAGATTACTATAGGCATGAACCTACTATCGAGCATAAATACTTCCTCTTGGAGTTACAAGCATCTACTTGGCCAAAGAATCTACTAGCAACAGAGAGCATGCAAGATCACAAACAACATAGACATGATAGAATCAATAATCAATCTTGACGCAGTACTCAATATCAATCGGATCCCAACAAACACAATAGGTAGGATAACAAATAGATGATATTGATCATGAATGGAGCTCATAAGATCTAAACATGATAGCACAAAGGAGGAAAAACTACCATCTAGCTACTGCTATGGACCCATAGTCCAAGGATGAACTACTCACGCATCACACCGGAGGCTGGCATGGTGATGAAGAAGGCCTCGAGGGTTATCTCCCCTCTCTGACAGGGTGCCGGGAAGAGCTTCATATCCCTCCCGATATAGGGACGATGGTGGCGGCGGCTACGGACTTTTTCGTGGATTTCTAATCGGTTACTTAGGGTTTCTGCCTTGAGGGGCTTATATAGTCGAAGAGGCAAGGTCGGTGGCCACCCGAGGGGCCCACACCATGCCTAGGAGCGGCCAGGGGTGGGCCTGCACCTAGAGGTGGTTTGGCCACCTCGTGGCTCTCCTCCGTCTCCGCTTTGGACTCCGTCTTCTGTCGGAAAAAATAGGAACTTCTGCTTTTGTTCCGTCCAATTACGAGAATATTTCTTTACTAGCTTTTGTGAAACCAAAAAAAACAACAGAAAATAGGCAACTGGTACTGTGGCATCTTGTTAATAGGTTAGTTCCAAAAAATGTATAAAAATGCCTCAAAGTATAGACAAAATATAAGATAGTTGATGTAAAACAAGCATGGAGCATCAAAAATTATAAATACGTTTACGATGGTATGTTTTGCCTACACTTTGAGGCATTTTTATACATTTTCTGAAACTAACCTAGTGACAAGATGCTGCAGTGCCAGTTGCCTGTTTTCTGCTATTTTTGGTTTCAGAAAATCTAGTAAACAAATATTCTCGGAATTGGACGGAACAAAAGCGAAAGTCAATATTTTACCCGACACGACATGGAGACCGAAGGGGAGACGAAAAGGAGCCACGAGGCGGCCACACCATAAGGTGGCGCGGGCCCACCCTAGGGCGCGCCAGCCTATGGTGTGGGCCCCTCGGGCGTCCACCGACCTTTCTCCTTCGCCTTTATAAACACCCCGAGGCAGAAACCATAAGCACCCGATCAGAAATCCACGAAAAAGTCCGTAGCCGCCGCCATCTCCATTCCTAAATCGGGGGCATCCGAAGCTCTTCCCGGTACCCTGCCGGAGAGGGGAGATCATCCCGAAGGCCTTCTTCATCACCATGCCAGCCTCCAGAGTGATGTGTGAGTAATTCACCCTTGGACTACGGGTCCATACAGTAGCTAGATGGTTGTTTCTCCTCTTTTATGCTATCATGTTTAGATCTTGTGAGCTCCGTTCATGATCAAGATCATCTATTTGTAATCCTATATGTTGTGTTTGTTGGGATCCAATGGATATTGAGTACTACGTCAAGATTGATTATTGATTCTATCATGTCTATGTTGTTTGTGATCTTGCATGCTCTCCGTTGCTAGTAGATGCCTTGGCCAAGTAGATGCTTGTAACTCCAAGAGGGAGTATTTATGCTCGATAGTAGGTTGATGCCTCTAGTAATCTGGGAGAGTGACATAAACTTTTAAGGTTGTAGATGTGCTATTGCTACTAGGGATAAAACGACAATCCCTTGTCCAAGGGCAATTTTATTGTTTACTTTACACACTTTGCTTAATGCAATTATCTTTTGCTTGTAACTTAATACTGGAAGGGGTTCGGATGATAACCTGAAGGTGTATTATTAGTCATAGATGCAGTTGGATTACGGTATATGTATCATGTTGTAATGCCCAAACAAATCTCGTAGAGAGGAAGATGTCTAGTATATGCATTATTATGCATTTTCAATCTGTCAATTGCCCCACTCACCCAACATGTTATTTATCTTATGGAGAACACCTCTAGTGAACTGTGGACCCTGGTCCATTCCTTCCTATTGATATACCATCTATTATTTACCGTTTACTGTTTACTTTCTGCAATTACCAAAAGCAATTACTATCTTTCACACTATATGTTTAATCCTTTCTTTTCAGCATACCGGTGAGATTGACAACCTCACTGTAAGTTGGGGCAAAGTATTGTGGTTGTGTTGTGCAGGTTCCAAGTTGCTAGCAACACCTTGGGAGTTTTTTCCTTTCTCCTACTGGTTCGATAACCTTGGTTTTATAACTGAGGGAAACTTGCTAATGTGCTTATCATACCTTCCTCTTGGGGTTCCCAACGAGCTCTACATCATCTGAGCCATCAAGCACTTTTCTGGCACCGTTGCCAGGGAGATAAGGACAACTTCAATCTCTTCCTCCCCATCAAATCACTTTTCTGGGAGAAAGAAGATTCTTGCAAGGGGAGTCTCTCACAACTAATCTCTTTACTTTGTTTTTATCTTGCTTAGTTTATTTTTCTTGTTTATTTTTATTAAAAATACAAAAAATTAGTTATACTGGTTTGTTTCTTTTTATCAAAAACATAAAAGATTAGTTCCTACTTTAGTTTCTATTTCTGTTGGCTTGCTTTAATCTTGCAAAAATGACTACTCCTAAAAACACTAAGTTGTGTGACTTGACTAGCTCAAACAACAATGATTTCATGTGCACACATATTGCTCCACCTATTCCTGAAGCTACTTTCTTTGAAATTAAACCTGCTTTGCTTAATCTTGTTATGAAAGAACAATTTTATGGTGCTAGTACTGATGGTGTTGCTGCTCACCTTAATAATTTTGTTGAACTTTGTGAGATGCAAAAATATAAGGATGTACATGGAGATATTATTTAGCTTAAATTGTTTACCTTTTCTATGAGAGGAAGAGCTAAAGAATGGTTGCTATCTTTGCCTAGAAATAGTATTGATTCTTGGATTAAATGCAAAGATGATTTTATTGGAAAATATTATCCTCCTGCTAAGATTATACCTATGAGAAGTGAAATAATGAAATTTAAACAATTTTATAATGAACATGTTGCTCAAGATTGGGAAAGAATGAAATCTTTGGTAAATAATTTCCCCACTCATGGACTGACTGCTTGGATGATTATCCAAACCTTTTATGCAGGACTAAATTTTTCTTCAAGAAATCTGTTAGATTCTGCTGCTGGAGGTACCTTTATGACCATTACTTTGGGTGCTGCAACAAATCTCCTTGATAATATGATGGTTAATTATTCTGAATGGCACACTGAGAGAGCTCCACAAGGTAAGAAGGTAAATTCTGTTGAAGAAACCTCCTCCTTGAGTGATAAAACTGATGTTATTATGTCTATGCTTGTTAATGAAAAAGCTCATATTAATCAAAATAATGTTCCTTTAGCCTCTTTGGTTGCTCAAGAAGAGCAAGTTGATGTGAACTTCATTAGAAATAATAATTTTAGCAACAATGCTTATAGGAATAATTTTGGTAATAATAATTGTAGGCCATATCCTCCTAATAATGGTAATGCTTATGGAAACTCCTACAACAAAAATAGAAGTGCACCCTCTGAACTAGAAGTCATCCTTAAGGATTTTATTAGTAAACAAACTGCCTTCAATAAAGCTGTCGAGGAAAAGCTTTCGAATGCTGAAAAAAGTATTTCATGTTTGTCTGAAACACAATCTTCTTTGATTAATTAAATGGCCGCTAAACTTGAAACTACGAAAAATCCCTTTGCTCCTACTAATGCCATACAAGTTAGAATTGATGAACATGTGAGGATGTTAAATGAATTACATGCTAGGTGGGAAAGAGAAGATGAAATTGCTAGAAATAGTATTTGTACTATTACCACCACTAGTAATGTTGATGATAGCAAACCACATGAACTCCCCACTCCTTCTGCAACATTGCCTAAACCCAATGGAACCTTTTCCAATAAAAATGTTGAAATTTTTCGAAATATGGGAAACAATAATTCTACTACTTTGGATGCTAATTTTGATCTTGATGGTTATAATATTTTTGAAGTAATTATGTTCTTACAAAATCTTGCTAGAAGTCCTAATGCTAGTGCTATGAATATGGCCTTTACAAAACATATTACAGATGCTCTCATGAAAATTAAAGAAGAAAAATTAAAACATAAAGCTTTTATTCCTAGGAAATTAGAAGATGGTTGGGAACCCATAATTAATATGAAAGTGAATGATATTGATCTCAAAGCTTTAAGTGATCTTGGTGCCAGTGTCTCTATTATACCTAGAAAAAATTATGAAATGCTTGATTTGCCACCATTGGAAGATTGTTATTTGGATGTCCATCTGTTGGAGATATGCCCTAGAGGCAATAATAAATGTAGTTATTATTATATCTTTGTATTTATGATAAATGTTTACATTCATGCTATAATATTATTAACAAGGAAACATTAATACGTGTGTGATTTGTAAACTTAAATTGAAGTTCCTAGTATAGCCTCTATACATCACTAGCTTGTTGGTTAATAAATGATTGAGGTTTCCCTATCATGAACATTGAGATGTTATTAACAACAAGATCATATCATTAGGAGAATGATATGGTGGACATACTCCTATAGATAAGCGTAGCATAAAGATCAAGTCATTTTAATAATTCAATTGCTATATGCTTTCTGATACATAGTAACCTAATTCCTTCGACCATGAGATCATGCATATCACCTTTACCGGATGGATGCTTTGATGACATCAAACACCACACCGTAACTGGGTGGCTATAAAGGTGGCATTGAGTGTTCGGAAAGTGTTGGTTGAGACACATGGATCAAGAGTGGGATTTGTCCATCCATATGACGGATAGATATACTCTGGGCCCTCTTGGTGAAATGTCATCCAATTAGCTTGCAAGCATGTGACTGGCTCACAAGGGATCACATATCACGGGAACGAGAAAAGAGTACTTATCGATGTGAGGTTGAACTAGGTATGCGAGAGATCTGGCGATCATGACCTCAGATAAGTAAACTATCGTGAGACAAAGGGAAATTGGTATCGTATGTAAGTGGTTCATTCGATCGCAAAGTAATCGTAGAAATATGTGGGAGCCATATGAATTTCCAGATTCCTCTATTGGTTATTGATCGGAGAAGTGTCTCGATCATGTCCGCATAATTCACGAACCGTAGGGAGACACACTTAAGGATTCGACGTTGTTTGAGTAGTTATGGAATGATGAGAAAGAGACTTAATGTTGTTCGGATTCTCGGATGGGATCCGGGATATCACGAGGAGATCCGGAATGGTCCGGAGAATAAGATTCATATAAGGAAAGTCCCGTTTCGGAGTTGGGGAATGGTTCCGGTGTTTTCATCGGGAATGTTCTAGAAGGTTAGGAATGTCGGCACTCGGAGGAAGGGTACATGAATGTGTTATATCAAGTTGGTATGATTGCATCATGTACTTGGTGTAATCGCTGAACAAAATAGAGGGTTTATTCAAATCCTAGTTTGAAAAGTCAAACGCCAAGTTTGAAAGTCAAACGGCTATTTTTGGGAAGTGGAGAGGGAGGTGGAAACCGACTTGGGGGAGTTCCTCCTCCCATGGCCACCACCAAGCCGAGTTGGGAGGGACTCCCTCCCTTGGCCCCCTCCACCTATAAAAGGAGGCGGGGCCCTCCTGAACACAAGTTCCTACACCTCTAAACCCTAGCCCCAAGTCGCCGCCGCCTCCATAGCCGCCACCGGCCCTAGGGCAATCGCCGCTGCCGCCTAGGTCAAACCCTAGCCACCGGCATAGCCCCCTCCTCGGAGTGTCTAAACCCTAGATCGTCGAGGGCTCTCTCATAGTCCACCATACTGCCCGCTTGGCGGCAAGCCTGAGATCTCCCTCTACTTAGGTACCACGCCGTTGTCTTTGGAATCGCGAGAGAGTGCTACAACCTCCATGCCTGCTGGAACAAGGAGAGGAAGGTCTTCGTCAGTCCGAACGATGTGACCGATTGCGGAGCGCTTGGGAACGTTGGGAAGGATCGTCTCTGCGATCTTGAGACCGGAAGAATCGACTACATCACCCACGAATCCTCTCGTTAAGCGCTTTGGAATCTTCGAGGGTGAGTTATTCCATCGACTTCGTTGCTACAATCTAGTAGATAGATCTTGGCTTGTTTGTTTTATGCTGCGATAGAAATTTTTGTTTTCCATGCTCTGAAACCCTACGGTGGTATCGTGAGTGTCTATATGTAGATCTGTTGCACAGAGTAGAACAATGGTCATTATGGGCGTTGATGCTTTTATTGTCGATTGCTTCTTGTGTACTTTGCATCTTGCGAGATGTTGGGATGAAGCGGCCCGGGCTAACCTTACATGACATCGTTCATGAGACTTGCTCCACGCTTGACATGCAACTTGTATTGCATAAGTGGCTTCTGGTGCTGTTTCTCTAGCATAGTTAAGATCCAATTTACAAGGTGATTAACAATACTAGTATCAATGTTGTGGTTCATGTTAAGTTAGAGCGACACTTATGGAAAGCCCCAAACCACGTAAAACATGCAAAGAAAGTAGAGGCGTCTAACTTTGTTTTGCGAGGGTGTCTGATGATGTGATATGGCCATGATTGTGATTATATTTGATGTATGCAATGATCCTTATTGTAAGTTGGCAACCGGCAGGAGCCATATGGTTGTCTTTAAATTCTGTTAAGACCCGCGTGTCTATTCAAAGTAGTTGTAATAGTTGAAGCCGGTGGACGACAACCATGGAGCAGCGTCATGGACCTTGATGCATTGCCGGTGATGATGGAGATCATGTTCGTGCTTGAAGATGGAGATCGGAAGCACAAAGAAGAAAGGCCATATCATATCACATATTATGAATTGCATGTGATGTTAATCCTTTATGCATCTTGTATTGCTTAGTAGACGACGGTAGCATTATAAGATGATCCCTCATGCACATGAATTTCAAATCATAAAGTGTTCACCCTTAGTTAGCACCGTTGCTAAAGCTTGTTGTTTCGAAGCACCACGTGATGATTGGGTGTGTTAGATTCCGCAAAGTGTATAGCGTGAGCAAGCCAAATTTGCTCATGCGGAAACTAAGGTTTGATCTTGACGAGCCTAGCATGTACAGACATGGTCTCGGAACACGGATCACCGAAAGGTAAAGCATGAGTCATATAGAAGATATGATGAACATGTCGATTGTTCGCCATTGAAACTACATCAAATCTCATGATGATCGGTTTTGATGTGGTGGATTTGGTTCGTGTGATTACTAAAACAATGTGAGGGATGTTGTTTTGAGTGGGAGTTCACCTAGATTAATTTTACTATTAATTAGAACTCAATTTGTCATAAACTTAGTCTAAACTATTGCAAATATGTTGTAGATCAATGGCGCCCTACCATCAATTTTAATGCGTTCCTAGAAAGAAAAGTTGAAAAACAATGGAAGCAACTTGGCGGATTGGTTCCGCAATTTGAAGATTGTCCTCACGGTAGTAATTTTGACCTATGTCTTTGGATGCACCATTGGGTGACCCACCTGCACTCGCTACCGATGAAGTAAAGAATGTTTACCTCACGGAAGACACAATACTCCATAGTTAGGTGTGCTATCTTGTATGGTTTAGAATCAGACTTCATAAAGGTTTGAGAATTCAGACCCACATGATATTGTGATCTCAAATTGATCTTTGAGACTCATGGCAATTGAGAGCTATGAGGCTTACGAAAAGTTCTTTAAGCGCAAGATGGAAGAGGCGACTCAGTCGGTGAGCATGTTCTTAAGATGTGCAGACGCATAAACAAACTTCAAAGCTTGGGTATAGTGATTCCTAATGCTTTGGGGATTTACGTGTCCTCCAATCACTACCACCAAGTTACAAGAACTTTGTGATGAACTACAACATGCAGAACATGAACAAGGCGTTGCGAACTCTTTGCCATGTTAAAATCTGAGAAGTGGAGATCAAGAAAGAGCACCAAGTGTTGTTGGTCAATAAGACCACCAAATTCAAGAAAGGCAAGTCTAAGCAAAGGGACACTTCAAGAAGGGTGGTAAGAAAGTTACCATGCCGACGAAGAAGACCAAGGCTGGACCTAAGCGTCTTGAGTGCTTTTCTTGCAAGGAGAAGGTCACCGAAGCGGAATTGCCCAAAGTACTTGGCGGATTTGAAGAACGGCAACATCAAGAAGAAAGGTATATCGATATACATGTTATTGATGTGTATCTCACTAGTACCGTAGTAGTGCCTAGGTATTTAATCTTGGTTCGGTTGCTCATATTTGTAACTCGAAGCAGGTCTTTGCGAAATAAATGGAAGCTAGCGAAGAACGAGGTGACGATCGGCGTTGGAAGCGGATCAAAGGTTGATGTGATCGTGATGACGCTACCCCTTCATCTACCATCGGGATTAGTTTTATACTTAAATAATTGTTATTTGGTGTCTGCGTTAAGCATGAACATTATATCGGGATCTTGTTTATTGCGAGACAGTTACTTGTTTAAATCCGAGAATAATGGTTGTTCGATTTATATGAGTAATATGTTTTATGCACATGCACCTTTTATAGATGGTCTATTCTTGTTGAATCTCGATAGTGGAAATACACATATTAATAACATTAAGGCTAAACGTTTGAAATCAAACGATAACTCGACCTATATGTGGCACTGTCGTCTTAGTCACATTGGAGTGAAGCGTATGAAGAAACTCCATTCCGATGGACTTCTTGAATCACTTGATTTTGAATCACTTGAAAGATGCGAAGCATGTCTGATAGGTAAAATGACTAAGACTCCATTTTCTGGCATGATGGAGCGAGCTACGGACTTATTGGAAATCATACATACCGATGTATGTGGTCCAATGAGTGTAGCATCGCGCAGTGGTTATCGTTATGTTCTTACCTTCACGGATGACTTGAGTAGATATGGGTATATCTATTTCATGAAACATAAGTCCGAAACTTTCGAGAAGTTTAAGGAATTTCAAAGTGAGGTAGAGAATCAACGTAACAAGAAGATTAAATTTCTACGTTCTGATCGTGGAGGTGAATATCTAAGTTACGAGTTTGGCGAGCATTTGAAGAAATGCGGAATACTTTCACAATTGACACCGCCGGGAACACCATAGCGTAATGGTGTGTCCGAACGTCGTAATCGAACTCTCTTAGATATGGTTCGTTCTATGATGTCACTTACAGATTTACCGCTATCATTTTGGGGTTATGCATTAGAAACAACCACATTCACTTTACATAGGGCACCATCTAAATCCGTGGAAACGACACCGTTTGAATTATGGTTTGGGAAGAAACCTAAATTGTCGTTCCTTAAAGTTTGGGGTTGCGAAGCCTATGTAAAGAAGTTCTGGTAGGACAAGCTAGAACCCAAAGCGGAAAATTGCGTCTTCATAGGATACCCGAAGGAAACTATTGGGTATACATTCTATCATAGATCCGAAGGCAAAATCTTTGTTGCCAAGAATGGATCCTTTCTAGAGAAGGAATTTCTCTCGAAAGAAGTGACTGGAAGGAAAGTAGAACTCGACGAGGTTGTTGAACCTTCTCTCGAACTTACGAGTAGCGCAGCACCGGAAGTAGTTCTGTGGACGCTGCACGAAGAGAGGAAGGTAATGATGATGATCATGAAACTTGGTTGTAGTTGCTCTGAGCCTCATGGTCAACGAGAACTCGTACCACTCCTGATTGGTATGATCCCGTTATGAATGTCATGTTGGTGGATAACACCGATGACCCTGAGACATATGAGGAAGCGATGATGAGCCCAGATTCCAATAAATGGCAAGAAGCCATGAAATCCGAGATTGGATCCATGTATGAAAACCAAGTATGGACTTTGGTAGACTTACCAGATGGCCGGAAGGCTATCGAGAACAAATGGATTTTCAAGAAGAAAACAGATGATGATGGTAATGTTACTGTCTATAAAGCTCGACTTGTCGCAAAAGGGTTTCGACAAATTCAAGGAGTTGACTACGATGAGACTTTCTCACCGGTAGCGAAGCTAAAGTCTGTCAGGATTATGTTAGCAATCGCTGCATATTACGATTATGAAATATGGCAGATGGATGTCAAAACAGCGTTCCTCAATGGAGACATTGATGAAGAGTTGTATATGATGCAACCCAAAGGTTTTGTTGATCCTAAAGATGCTAACAAGGTATGCAAACTTCAACGGTCCATCTATGGATTGAAGCAAGCATCCCGAAGTTGGAATCAACGTTTTGATAAGGTAATCAAAAGTTTTGGTTTTATACAAACTTATGGAGAAGCTTGTATTTACAAGAAAGTGAGTGGGAGCTCTATAGCATTCTTAATACTATATGTAGATGACATATTGTTGATTGGGAATGATGTAGACCTTCTTAATAGTGTCAAGGAATATTTGAATAATAGTTTTTCAATGAAGGATCTTGGCGAAGCAGCTTACATATTAGGCATAAAGATTTATAGAGATAGATCGAGACGCCTAATATCATTGTCACAAAGTACATATTTGGACAAAGTTCTAAAGAGGTTTGGAATGGAAGATAGCAAGAAAGGGTTCTTGCCCATGTTGCTAATCGACCTTGAGTAAAACTCAAAGTCCGACAACGGCAGAAGATAGAGGAAGGATGAGTAAGACTCCCTATGCCTCAGCCATATGATCTCTAATGTATGTCATGCTATGTACTAGACCCGACATTGCATATGATGTTAGTTTAACTAGCAGATATCAAAGTGATCCAGGAGTGGATCATTGGAATGATCAAAACATCCTTAAGTACTTGAGAAGAACTAAGGATATGGTTCTTTCTTATGGAGGTGATGAACGACTCGTTGTTAATGGTTACACCGATGCTAGTTGGAACACCAACCGGATGATTCTAAATCACAATCTCAATACGTATTTACTTTGAATGGTGCAGCAGTTAGTGGAGGAGTGCAAAGCAAAGCGTTGTGGCGAGATCTTCAAGCGAATCGGAATACATGGTGCTTTGGAGGCTTCAAGAAGCGATATGGATGAAAGAGTTCATTACTGAGCTGGTGTGGTTCCTAGTGCTGGACCCAATGTCTATCTACTGTGATAACATGGGCGCCATAGCCAATGCGCAAGAACCAAGGTCACACAAGAAGCTGAAGCATATCAAGCTACGTTTTCACGCTATTCGAGAACATGTCCAAGATGGGGACATAAAGATTTGCAAAATACACACAGATCTGAATGTGGCGGATCCGTTGACTAAACCTCTCCCGAGGGCAAAACATGACCAGCACCAACAGGCCATGGGTGTTAGGTATATTACCATGTAATCTAGATTAGATGACTATAGTGAAAGTGGGAGACAGTTGGAGATATTACCTAGAGGCAATAATAAATGTAGTTATTATTATATCTTTGTGTTTATGATAAATGTTTACATTCATGCTATAATAGTATTAACAAGGAAACATTAATACTTGTGTGATTTGTAAACTTAAATTGAAGTCCCTAGTATAGCCTCTATACATCACTAGCTTGTTGGTTAATAAATGATTGTGGTTTACCTATCATGAACATTGAGATGTTATTAACAACAAGATCATATCATTAGGAGAATGATATGGTGGACATACTCCTATAGATAAGCGTAGCATAAAGATCAAGTCATTTTAATAGTTCAATTGCTATATGCTTTCTGATACATAGTAACCTAATTCCTTCGACCATGAGATCATGCATATCACCTTTACCGGATGGATGCTTTGATGACATCAAACACCACACCGTAACTGGGTGGCTATAAAGGTGGCATTGAGTGTTCGGAAAGTGTTGGTTGAGACACTTGGATCAAGAGTGGGATTTGTCCATCCATATGACGGATAGATATACTCTGGGCCCTCTCGGTGAAATGTCATCCAATTAGCTTGCAAGCATGTGACTGGCTCACAAGGGATCACATATCACGGGAACGAGAAAAGAGTACTTATCGATGTGAGGTTGAACTAGGTATGCGGAGATCTGCGATCATGACCTCGGATAAGTAAACTATCGTGAGACAAAGGGAAATTGGTATCGTATGTAAGTGGTTCATTCGATCGCAAAGTAATCATAGAAATATGTGGGAGCCGTATGAATTTCCAGATTCCTCTATTGGTTATTGATCGGAGAAGTGTCTCGATCATGTCCGCATAATTCACGAACCGTAGGGAGACACACTTAAGGATTCGACGTTGTTTGAGTAGTTATGGAATGATGAGAAAGAGACCGAATGTTGTTCGGAGTCTCGGATGGGATCCGGGATATCACGAGGAGATCCGGAATGGTCCGGAGAATAAGATTCATATAAGGAAAGTCCGTTTGGAGTTGGGGAATGGTTAGGTGTTTTCATCGGGAATGTTCTAGAAGGTTCCGGAATGTCCGGCACTCCGGAGGGGAAGGGTACATGAATGTGTTATATCAAGTTGGTATGATTGCATCATGTACTTGGTGTCATCTCTGAACAAAATAGAGGGTTTATTCAAATCCTAGTTTGAAAAGTCAAACGCCAAGTTTGAAAGTCAAACGGCTATTTTTGGGAAGTGGAGAGGGAGGTGGAAACCGACTTGGGGGAGGAGTTCCTCCTCCCGGCCTTTCCACCAAGATGAGTTGGGAGGACTCCCCTCCCTTGGCGGCCCCTCCACCTATAAAAAGGAGGGTAGGGCTCCCTCCTGAGACACAAGTTCCTACACCTCTAAACCCTAGCCCCAGCCGCCCCTACTTAGGCAATCGCCTAGGTCAAACTCTAGCCTTGGCCTAGCCCCTCCTCGGCGTGTCTAAACCCTAGATCGTCGAGGCTCTCTCATAGTCCACCATACTCGCTCCGGCTTGGCGAAGCCTGCGAGATCTCCCTCTACTTAGGTACCACGCCGTTGTCTTTTGGGAATCGCGATGAGAGTGCTACAACCTCCATTTTCTTTGGAACAAGGAGAGGAAGGTCTTCGTCAGTACCGAGCGATGTGACCATTGTGGGGCGCATTTTAGGAGCCTTGGAAGGATCGTCTACGCGATCTTGAGATCGGGAAGAGTACGACTACATCACCCACGAGAATCCGCTCTCGTTAAACGCTTTGGAATCTTCGAGGGTGAGTTATTCCATCGACTCGTTGCTACAATCTAGTAGATAGATCTTGGCTTGTTTGTTTGTACGTGATAGAAAATTTTTGTTTTCCATGTTACGAAACCCTACACCATTTTGATGATAATACTAAAAAGAAACTTATGGGGAGCATCAATGATGTTTTTATTATGGTTAACAATACCTTTGTCCCTGTTGATTTCTATGTTTTGGATGTTAATTGCAATGCTTCTTGTCCTATTATTTTGGGAAGACCTTTTCTTAGAACCGTTGGTGCCATTATTGATATGAAGGAAGGCACCATTAAATATCAATTGTCACTCAAGAAAGGTATAGAACACTTCCCTAGAAAGAGAGAGAAGATACATTCTGATTCTCCTATTAAAACAAAATTTGATGTTAATGCTTCTTCATTCGAAAATACTTGATTCTTGCTTCCTATGCCTAGCTAAAAGGCGTTAAAAAAAAGCACTACTGGGAGATAACCCAATTTTATTTTCAGTGAGTTTTTATGTTGTTGAGTCTTGGAAGTTATTGCCTCTATAATAAACTCTCCTTATACTTTTTGTGTGGTTTTTGGGCCAAGAATAACCTCTAATGAGAGAGAAGTAAGATTTGGGAAAGTTGCTATCCTCAAACATTTTTGTGCTTCACTATAAAAAATTGTGAAAAATCCTAGAACGTCGGATTGAGCTGTATTTTTCTTTTAATATGCCCCAGGTTATTATATAACTTTCGTTAGTTTTGCACTTTTCGATTTGAGAAACGGAAGATTTTCAAAAAAATCGGTCTTTACCTTCTGGTCTGTTTTGGCAGATTTTAGCCATTATTTGCATTTGCCTCTTAATCGGTTTCTTTTTTAGTTCTCTTTGATCACTTGAGATTTTAAAAGGAATTGCTATAGTAGCTTGTGTTTTAATGGAAGTTTTACTTGTGTTGAAACTAAACCCAAAGTCTTATAATCTTGAATACACTAATGTTGCTAATGAAGTATGTGTGAAGTTTTGTATGAAGGAAATTTTCAAGTGTAGGGAGAGAATGATGTGATGAGATGAAGCATGGAAAAAAGCTCAAGCTTGGGGATGCTACCCATGTCATCCCAAGAAATATTCAATAAGTATAAGCATCAAAGCTTGGGGATGCCCAAGGCATCCCCTTCTTCATCAATAAAATCTCAGTTCTTCTTTCAAGACACTTCATTTTTATTGCTTCATGCACTATATGTTTTTCTTGGAGCGTCTTTTTTTGTTTTTAGTTTTCTTTTGTTTGTTTTGCTGCAATAAATTAGTTGGACCCCCGCATTCTTATTTTGGAGGAGTAACACCTAGTTCTTCATTGCCTAGAACACTTTTGTTTTCACTCTTATTGTTTTGTGAGTGGTCTCTTTTGCTAGCAATGCGTTTAGCTTTAGTTTTCTCATGCTTTCTGCTTAGAAATTTTTAGTTATTTTTTGTAGTTAGGTCAGACAAGCTCACTGGTCTTTATTGATTATTATCTTTGTGAGTTGTTTCAAATAAGTCGATTGGTGTTGGAAAAAGAGTAGGATGTTTCATGCTTATAGTGGTACAAAAGGAAGCTTGTTTTGACTATGGCCTAGACTTTATCATGTCATGTTAGATGTTGATTTTACCATATGTTAGTGATTATTGTTGTAGCATGACTTGTTCCAAAAAATTGAGATTGATTAATGTGCCTTAAAAGAATCATGCGTTGTTTTAGCATACAAAATCATAATATTGTGGTATTCTCCTTTGATGCTTTATTTGGGGTTGACTTGGCACATGCTTACACCATGTTAAGACTATGAACCAGTCACCTTAGCCTCTATGATTATTTAGTTTTTGACTTGTGATATCACTTAATGCGTTAATTAATAATGTTTTGTCGCTTTGCATGATTATGGCCATTATTGCTCTCTTAGTTGGTCGCTCCCAGTCTTTTGCTAGCCTCCACCTATAATGAGTATGAGCTCTACTCGTGCATCCAACTCCCAATAAACCAAGTTATTCTAAAGAGTCCACTATATATTCCTATACATGGTATGTTACACCATTTCAAGTATATTCATGTGTTTATTTATCTTCCAAATAAAACTTGTTATGTGAAAATTAGTGATTAAAGCTCTCACAAACTTGATGGAAAACTAGTAAGTGCAAGAAAATAAAGTGTGCCATCAAGTTTGTGAGAACTTTAATCACTAATTTTCACATAAAAAAGTTTAATTTGGAAGATAGATAAAAACATGAATATACTTGGAATGGTGTAACACACTATGCATAGGAGTTTATAGTGGACTCTTTGGAATAACTTGGTTTCTTGGGAGTTGGATGCATGCGTAGAGCTTACTCAGTACAGGTGGAGGCTAGCAAAAGACTAAGAGCGACCAACTAAGAGAGCAATAATGGCCATAATCATGCAAAATGACAAAACATTATTAATTAAAGCATAAAGTGATATCACAAGTCAAAAACTAAATTATCTTAGAGGCTAGGGTGACTGGTTCATAGTCTTAACATGGTGTAAGCATGTGTCAATTCAACCCCAAATAAAGCATCAAAGGAGAATACCATAATATTATGTTTTTGTATGCTAAAACAATGTATGATTCTTTTAAGGCACATTAAGCAATCTCAATTATTTGAAATAAGTCATGCTACACAATAATCACTAAGAAAATGGTCAAAGCAACATCTAACATGACATGATAAAGTCTAAGCCACAATCAAAACAAGCTTCCTTTTGTACCACTATAAGCATGAAACTTTCTACTCTTTTCCAACACCAATCGACTTATTTGAAACAACTCACAAAGATAATAATCAATAAAGATTAGAGAGCTTGTCTCACCTAACTAAAAATAAAAAAATAAAAAGTTCTAAGCAAAAACATAAGAAAACTAAAGCTAAACGCAGTACTAGCAAAAGAGAACACTCATAGAACAATAAGAGTGAAAACTAGAGTGTTCTAGACAATGAAGAACTAGGTGTGACTACTCCAAAATAGGAATGTTGGGTCCAACCAATTTATTACAGTAAAAAACAAAATAAAACTAAAAACAAAAACAAAGACGCTCCAAGAACAACTCAATAGTGCATGAAGCAATAAAAATAAAGTGTCTTGAAAGAAGACCTGAGATTTTTATTAATGAAGAAGGGGTTGCCTTGGGCAGCCCCAAGCTTTGACGATTGTACTTCTTAAATATTTCTTGGGGTGACACAGATGGCATCCCCAAGCTTGATTTTTTGTCCATACTTCATCTCATCATATCATTCCTCCCCTACGCTTGAAAATTTCCTTCATACAAAACTTTACACAATCCTCATTAGCAACATTACTGTATTCAAGATAATAAACCTTTGGGTTTCAGCTTTAACTCAAGTAAAACTTACATTAAAACATAAGATACTGTAGTAACTCATTTTAAAAGCTCAGTTGGTCAAAGAGAACTAAAAAGAAACCGATTAAGAGGCAAATGCACATAATGGCAGAAATCTGTCAAAACAGACTAGCAGGTAAAGACTGATTTTTACGAAAACCTTCTGTTTCTCAAATTGAAAAGTTCAAAATTAACTAAAGTTATATAATAACCTGATTCATACTCACAAAAAATTACAGCTTAATCCGACCTATTGGTATTTTTCACGATTTTTTATAGTGAAGCACAGAAATATGTTTCAGGACAGCAACTTCCCCAAATCTTACTTCTCTCTCAATAGAGGCTATTCTTGGTACAAAAACCAAACAAAAAAGATAAGGAGAGGTTATTACAGAGGCAATAACTTCTAAGACTCAACAAAAGAAAAACTTACTAAAATTAAAAAAATGGGTTATCTCCCAATAGTGCTTTTTAAACGCCTTTCAGCTAGGCATAGAAAGCAAGAATCAAGTATTTTCAACTGAAGATGCATCAACTTCAATTACCTCCTTCATAACAGGGTTCTCAATAGGTACTGATACGTTGGAAACGTATCTATAATTTTTGATGCTCCATGTTTGTTTAGTATCTACTTTGCTTTACTTGTCCACACTTTGAGGTGCTTTTTACATGTTTTCTGGTACTAACCTATTAACAAGTTGCAACTTGATGCGGATGCATTTTACCGCTATTTTGGTTTCAGAAAAGTTAGTAAAGAAATATTCTCGGAATTGTACGGGATGAAGGACAAAGTCAATTACTTTCCGTGGGGAACAAGAAGTCCAGAGGAGAGCCGGAGGGGCCAACCAGGGGGGCCAGACCCACCCTAGGTGCAGGTGGGCCCATCCTTGCGCCTGGCTAGGGTTTGGGCACCCTGGCCGCCTCCCGGTCTCGCCCCTTTGGCTATAAGAAGCCCTCGATGCAGAAACCTTGAGTACCCGATCAGAAATCAACGAAACGGTCTGTAGCCGCCGCCACCATCGTCCCTAGATCGGGGGGATCTAAAGTTCTTCCCGGCACCGTGCCGGAGGGGAGATCATCCCAGAGGCCTTCTCTCCAGTATGATTCGTGAGTAGTTCCACCTTGGACTATGGGTCCATGTAGTAGCTATATGGTGGTATCTCCTCCTTTGTGCTTTCATGTATAGATCTTCTGAGCTCCATTCATGATCAAGATCTAATCTATTTGTAATCATGCATGTTGTGTTTGTGGGGATCCGATGGATATTGATATTATTATTTTGGTTTGATTAATGGTTTTATCTTTATGATTCTATCATGTCTATGTTGTTTGTGATCTTGCATGCCGATGTCTACGCACTTCTATTCTTGTAGACAGTTGTTGGGCCTCCAAGTGCAGAGGTTTGTAGAACAACAACAAGTTTCCCTTAAGTGGATTACCCAAGGTTTATCGAACTCAGGGAGGAAGTGGTCAAAGGTATTCCCTCTCAAGCAATCCTGCAATCAAGATACAAGAAGTCTCTTGTATCCCCAACACACCCAATACACTTGTCAGGTGTATAGGTGCACTAGTTCAGCGAAGAGATAGTGAAATACAAGTGGTAACGGTGCCAAAAAATAGCTTATGACTTGTTGTTGATGTGGGAGAACGTGTGTGAGTGCCAGAAAAGAGCTTGACGGTGAGGTAAAGACTAAAGCAAGCAAACATGCAACAGATCTAGTAGCAAATGGTGTTTCAATGTTTAGAAACAAGGTCTAGGGATCATACTTTCACTAGTGAACACTCTCTCATATAAATATCCTCTCTTCATGATTCTACTCTTAACTACTCTCCGGTTGGACACTCTAATCCATGGTAGGGCTATAACAGCACTCCTCAAAGTCTGCCTTCCCCAATCTAGATAACCCCACACTGTCACCTTGAGCGCTAGATGGTTCCACAAACACCACAATTTCATAAAGACATCCAACTCCAAATATAACTCATAACAAATATTCAATCTAGCCAAAGTGCCACACACGGTATGCATGCTGTCACTTTCACACACGTGGGGAAAATCATAGATCTATTAAAGCACAAAGAGTATTTATGTAGACTCAAACCTAAGTGCCACCATGGCGTGCACGCTATCACTTTCACACACATCGGGAGAGCAGAGATCTATTGAAGCACTTGAGTTGCAAGGTAGATCTACTTGATTACAAAGCTCATGATCACAATATGACCATGCATAGAGAGAGAGATGAACACATAGCTACCGGTAGAGCCCTTATCCCTGAGGAAGAACTACTCCCTCCTCATCATGGGAATCAGCAACGGTGATGAAGATGGCGATGGAGATCGATGGAGATGGCTCCGGGGGCACTTCCCCATCCCGGCAGGGTGCCAGAGTAGAGACTTTCTGTCTCCCGAATCTCCCCTTTGGTGGCGGCGGCGCTATGGAGGTTTTCGTGGATTTCTTCTGGCTTCTTTAGGGTTTTCCCATCAGAGGCTTCTTATAGGCGCAGGAATCAAGGTCGGTGTCGGGGATATAACCCCAGGTACCCCAGAGTTGAGATATAAAGAGGTCTCTAGAGAGTAATCAACATTTCAATAGAAGAATGAAGACATATAAATATATATATCAAAAGATATGAGAAGTTAAGAAAGAAATATAAGAGAGGAAAGGGACATGGGCCGAATTACACTTAATTCGGCCTAGTTCAGCTATTTCTTTTAGGCCAGAATACCGCTTACGGGCCGAACTAACCTTCACTCAGCCATACTGGGCCGAATCAACTCAGATTCGGCCCACCTCGCTGCCTCCATTCCTGCCGAGTCAACCCTCCATCCCGCCAGCATCGCCAACTCCCGCCTCGCGCCGAGTCGACCACGACGATCCCTCCACATCGCCAAGTCCGCGTCGAGCGCCGTACCACGCCACAACGTCCGCGTCCCCCGGGTGGGCCAGATTCGGCCCACCGTGAGGACACCATCGCGCCAGCAAGCTCCACCGACCCAACCGCCTCTCCCGGACGGGCCGGCCTCAGTCATCTCGGCCCACCGCCGACTCTCCCCTCCAGGCCGGATGAGAGCCACCCCGGCTAGGCCACTTCATAACCCGGCTCGGCTGTGGATCAGCTCGGCAGGGATGAGGTTTGATCCGGTTTAGGCCCAAGTCCCCCCAGGCCGAGTTTACCTGTAACACCCTCAGAATCGGCCCTATGCAAGTTTCAGCGATTCCCGCCAAACCCGCATAGAAACGATTCAAAGGTGCCCACCAGGCACTTTCGTGCGGGTGGAAAACGAAGTAATATCATTACACAATAGTCCATGATGGAACCCACAAAACAGATATATACAACACTGACTCAAAGTGTCAAGAATCCAGATATACAATACAAAGATCCAAATCACCTTAAAAACGATACAACGTCCGACTACGGACAAGATGCAAATGGGGCTAAGAGCCCTGAAGAATAACCAATGGCGTCCATAACCTGCCCAAAGCCAATAGGAAGGGTAACCTCGCTAACGACGTCGATCTCAAAACCTGCTAAAAACAAAAGGGTGCCGACAAAGGGCAAAGGAAAAGAGAGCGGTCGATTACTAAGGCCGAAGACAGCGAGACTAGAATTGGCGGTCCTCGCCTACATAGGTATGGTGGATCAAGCGGCAAGACATGCACTAACAACCTATAGAGACTCGATATAACTGGCGGCTATCGAGAGGGATAAGAAAGACCTATTCGGAACCAACACGATACCACCAAACATACCCATCACCGGTATTTCCCTCGAGACCAAACGAGGAAGTCAACCGAGGAACTCACACACGTTGGCGCTTTATTTATTCGATTATCGTTGCAGCAATTACTAGTCGGTATAGATAGTCATCCGATATAATAAGCGATGGGCACTTTTAGTTAACCATTCCGTTGTAGTTGCAACACTTACTAGTCGAATACAATTAGCATGAGATATCCCAAACCCAGTTGTTGGTACTTTTATTTAGCCATTCCGTTGTAGTGAAGCGATTACTAGTCATATCGGATACAAGTCAAATTATAACAAGAAACTTTAGTTATAGTTATCTATGATCGAGAAGCTGTGCTCCAAGTCGTCCATAACCATGGACACGGCTTCTCAAAAGATTTAACCTAGGGTGCACCAAAGTTTCCACACGCACCTACACCCTTGTTGTCGATTAGGTAGGTACAAGATCACAAAACATACACCCATAGGTATGTCGACGGGTTTTGGACGCTTCCAAGACCCAAAGCAAGCACATGGGGCCACCCACTAAGCTACCCATAGCAAGTCGTGGCTCAAAGGCGGACCCGAGTTTGTGCCAATGGTCGTAAGAACGAGGAATCGAAAATGTATTGGGCTTGTCGATCTGAAAACATTCCACATTTGTTCCTAACAAAAAGGCCTCCACAGCGATCATAAATAAAGCAGTAAAGCATGACATAAGTATAGGATAGTAATAAAGCCCCAAACTACTTTGTGGCCCCCAGTACAGTACTTTGAAATAAGGTACTAATCGATGGGGGTGCCCACACACCCCACCTATGGTTAGCGCGCTCGATCTCGGAACAGGTGTCAAGAACTCGGGGTCTTACGGGACACCAGTGAGCGGTTAAAAACCAAATATTGTCTATTACCCACCGGTGCCTCTGCATTTACCTACTTCCAATTTTAGTTATTAAACGATAATTAAAGCCATGAACATCTCCAACATTAAACATACGACAATACTCCAACAACTGTGGTACTTGACGACACGCAACAGCACTTGAGCAAGCGACTACGATGCGCAAGTCTAACTATCTACCAAACAACAGGTAATAGGATGTGTCCAAGGCAATATAAGGCTATAAGGGATATCACGGGTACGAAAACTAGAGCATCGCAACACAGATAGCAATATATCAAAAGGAAGAAATAAAGACTATAAAGTAAAATAGGTAGAAAGGAGGAGAATGCTCGCCTGAAAACATTGCCGAAGGTTCATCCGAAGAACTTGTCGAAGCTCACAACATCTCATCGTCCTATCCGGGAAGAAGCAAACACTAAAGGGAACAAGCGATGCAACAATTACAACTAAGACGGAAGAATCAGCATGATCATGATATGATGCATGATATGGAAAGTTAATGATGCAAGCTATGTCGAAAATGTATTAGGGGTAGTGGACATTGATGATATAGCATTCGTGAGGCATTATTAATAAAAACAATTAGTTCCCAATTTTATTTATCATGTTTTTCTTGCATAAACAATACTGATTATAAAACTGCTCTTAACACATGATGCAAATTATAACATGGATATCATGGTTGGAGAGGTCTTGTCGCGCTGATCGATTTGGACATATTATTTACCGAATTCGGATTAACGGTTTTAAAGTTATGCACTTATTAAGAAATAGGTATTTGTTAATATTTAATAATTCGAAAATTTTAAATTGCTCAAAATATAGTATAAATAGCATATTCACAATCCTCATGTTTTTCTGTTTCAAAAACATATATTATATATATTATTTGGATTTATAATTTTAATATAATATTTAAATCAAATATATTAAAGAGGGTCCAAGTCAAAATTTGACTGGTTTGGCTCAAATTTGGAAACATTTGAACATGCATTTGAATTCATATTGATAAGATAAACATATTTCATATTAAGCTTTTATTCAAATTCTTACTTATTTAAAAGTTATGATTTAGAGATTATAAAATATATTTGAATTCAGATTTCTGAAAGCTTCTGGACTTTTGTTACCCAGGAGAAGTCCACCCAAGGAGGATGACAGGCGGGGCCAGGGGCAGAGCAGGGGCCACGCACGCGCACGGGCTGGCTAAGCCAACACGTGGCCAACCTGGACCGCAGGTTGAGGATGGAAAAAGCGTGGGTTGCTTTCTGCAAAAGGTTGAGAAGGGAGGGACCGCGGGTTAGGAAGAAGGAAAGCTCAGGGTCTTTCTAAAAAAACACCTCGCTGGGTTGGTTTGTAATCTGACGAACTGAGTTTGATTTCTGCAGAAACTGCCAGCTGAATCCAACGATCGGAGGAAGATGGCAACTAAACGAAGCCGAATTTAGCATTGCCGAAAAAACCAAAACTGGAGAGGGGGCTTCGGTCTACAAGTTCCGTTTAGGATGTATCTCCGGAGGAGGGTCCCAGCGACGGGGATCTGTCGACGAACAGCAGCTCAAAACAGGTGTATTCCTGACGAACTGAAAACAGCGACGAAGCGCGGATCTGGAGCGAAGTTTCGGTGACGACAGCGGGCGACTCCGGCCACCGTTTGAAGCAAGGTTTGCTGCGATGTGAAGGGGGTGCAAAGGGCTACCAGAAAGGTGCTCACTTCTCGGGCGGGGGTGGACCGGACACGAACTAAGCAAGCACCGAACAGAGGCGCGCGCGACTGCGGTGGTGTCTCCTGCTGGTGCTACTGGAGAGCGCTGGCGCGACGGCGTCGTCGGAGGCGGAGCTCCGGCGAGCTCTGGGAAGCGAGGATGCAAGGAGGGGTGCATGAAACGGGAGTGGGCGCGTGCGGGGGTCTGCTGCGACGTAGCGGGCAGCAAGGCGAACCAGGGAGGGAGCGGGGCAAGTTGAGGAGCTCACCGGGGTTGCGGAGGCGAGGCGGTCGGACCTGGACGAGGATGGCGGCGACAGGAAGGAATGTCTCGTGGCTCCGATCCCGGGAGGCTCTGGGTACAACATGAAGGAGAGTCGCAACACCAGCTTCGGAAGTAGGGAAAGAGGACTGCCACCCGGTCCAATTCCCGAACTCCGGTGAGCTTGGCGCTGTCCATGGCGGCAACACGGACGAAGGAAGGCAAGGTGATGCTCTAGGTGGAGTGGAAAAAAAATAGGAGAAGGGATGGCGGCGTGAGGGGAAGAGGGGCTAGGGCAAGTAGCTAGGTTGCCAAGGGATTTATCAGGAGGGTAGGAGACGAGGACGACCGTCCCATCCATCAGGTGGGGTACGTGGCTCCATGGATTCGCTGCCGTACAGGCGAGGAAGAAAGGGCGTGTAAATCGATCGCTTGGTCCAGGTGGTTTCCTGATGGGCTTGTGTGGCTGAAGGGGTAGGTGGTTGGGCTGAACAAGTGAGGTACAGGTTGATCTCTCTCGTTATTTCTTTCTTGGAATCCTTCTTTCTTCTATTTCATTTCCATTTGTTTGTTTTGCAAAATTTTGAAAACAGTTGCTGCAGATGAAACACTTGAGAGAGCAAAGAACCAAACAAGATGGATGATTAAAGGATGGACAATGGATTTAAGGTTAGTCAACATCAAAGAGGAAGAAGGAATAGATACATGCAATGACATAAGCATGTGGTATAATTAGAGGGGATATTAAGTGGACAAGATAGATTGGAATATGAAAAGATTTTAAAGAATCCACACAATACCATTTGGGTAGGATTTAAACACAAGTCAAATAAAGAGGAGAGCCCAAATGTACTATGTGGTGGAACAAGAGAAAGGCCAATATGTCAAGATGTGGTGGCATGTTAGTGATAGAGTGGAATTGAAAAGATATGCCCCAACTCAATTTAGGCATATAACAATATATCAAGAACCAATGCGCAATGGAAGAATGTAAGAGCCAGATACAAAAGTCTTAATATGATGCTCAAATGCAATGTGGCATGGTGACATGGGCATGATATTATGATGATACACAAAAACAAAAATAACAAATGATTTTCTAGTAGTGGTTTTACCCGGGGTGCTACACCCCAGGCCGAGTTTACCCCTGTGCCAGGCCGAATTACCACTAGCTCCAGGACGTTTGGGCCGAGATATAAAGACCCAAACACCCCCATATTCACCTCCAGATGACTTCACGCCATCTACAACGACTCAACATCAACCCAGGACAAGACAAACAAGTCTCATGCCAGTCTTGGGATGCCCATGGCTCAGACTGGCACCTGGGCATATGGAATATGCCCTTGGCATCAAGAGGATGCTAGAGAATATGCCCTTGGCATCAAGAATATGCTAAGGAATATGCCATGGCATCTCCAAAGATGCCAAGGCATATGCTGAGCATCTGAGAAGATGCCGGGAATATGCTACGTAGATGCCAAACGTGTGGAACAAGCCATGTCCCCTGGGCTCCCCTTTATAAGGAGCACCAGGGGGATCGTTCTAAGAGAGGCCCCGAAGGGCTCCTCTCCTCTCTGCTCACTAGGAGTTCTCCTTCTTCCTCTTCCTCCACTCTCACAGAGAGATTAGATAGAAGCATAGGGGATACAGCTCAAGGAGCATGATTGTAGCCACAAGTATGGCGAGATTATAAGGGATTAGACGTATAGAATGAGGGGTAATCTCCACTTGAGAGCTTCAATCCAATATACATTGTATTTCTCTTTGTTCATACGAGTGCGGTCTTCACTGCATCATCCCTCCCTGGATTCCTCCACGTCCATCGGCCCCAACTTTAGCCTACCCATGGCATATGCCGTGATACCACCACGACAGTCGGCGGGAGTCCAGGGGGCCCACACCCCCTCCAGTCGCCTCCAGGGCTTGCCCGCGCCTAGGGGGGTTTGGCCACCCTGTGGCCCCCCTCCGGCTCTGCTTCGTGGTTCCGTGTTGCTCCGAGAAAATAATAACTTTGTCTTTTGTCCCGTCCAATTCCGAGAATACTGATTTTCTGCCTTTCTGGAACCAAAAACAGAAGAAAACATGCAACTAGAACTGTGGCATCTTGTTAATAGGTTAGTTCTAGAAAAGATATAAAAAACACCTCAAAATATAGACAAAGCAAAGCAAAGTAGATACTAAACAAGCATGGAGCATCAAAAATTATAGATACGTTTCCGACGTATCACATGCTCTCCGTTGCTAGTGGTTATCTTGGCCAAGTAGTTGCTAGTGACTCCAAGAGGGAGTATTTATGCTCGATAGTGGGTTCATGCCTCTAGTTTCCAAGGGAAGTGACAGAAATCTCTTCGGTTGTAGATGTGTTGTTGCTACTAGGGACAAAACAACCGTCTCTTGTTCATGGAACATGTGGACTGTTTACCTTACACACTTTGCTTAAAGCAGTTGTCTATTGCTTGCAACTTAATACTGGAGGGGGTTTGGATGATAACCTGAAGGTGGACTTCTAGTCATAGATGCAGTTGGATGACGGTCTATGTATATTGTTGTATTGCCCAATCAACCTCATAGGATCTTTCTGGCTAGTAATTCTATTGTTATGCTTTGCTTAGTTCCTGTCAATTGCCCCGTTGTAATTTGTTTACCCTTCATGCCATGTTGTTTATCTAAGGAGAGCACCTCTAGTGAACTATGGACCCCGGTCCAATCTTTACCATTGATACATCTTCCATTGTTACTTGTTTACTTGCTGCAAACCATTACCTTCCACACCATACGTTTAATCATTTGTTACAGCAAACCGGTGAGCTTGACAACCTCACTGATTCGTTGGGGCAAAGTCTTGAGTTTGTGTTGTGCAGGTCTCCACGTTGCTAGCAACACCTTTGAGACGGTAAAGTCTTGTCAAATATTCTTAGCTACAAGATGAAACAAGTAGCTATGTATCAACCTGAATTGACTATTTTTGTGTGTGTGTAGAAGATTGACTAGTACTATTGGTTTCTTGAAATAGGCTTTCGCCCTAATTATAAATAAAGAAACCAGGTGAGACCGCTACTGGGCCAAACAGCACAACGTTCAAAGAAAGAGACACAACGCGATACAAGATACCTAGGCGAACATGCCCCAAAAAGAAAAAAGAAACACAGATAATCGTGAATCGACTAAACGATGATGATCTGAGACCGCTGCTAGGACAGATAGCATAACGTCCAAAGGAAGAGACACAACGCGATACAACATACCCGGGCAAACAATGCCCCCAAAAGAAAAGAGAAACATAGATAACAGTGAATCGACTAAACAATGACGATCTAAGACCGCTGCACGCACCGGCTATGTCCCACCACGCTCCAAGCCCCCTAATGCGCCCCGTACCAAGCAGCACCCTCACGAAGGGAGGCACCATCGCACCGCGCAGCTACCTGAACCAGAGAACTGGGCCTAGGGTTTCCCCTGGTACATGGGGCACATAGGGAGTAGGATCTCCGCGACACCCTCCAAGAAGGAAAGGCGCCACTTGAAAGCGGCATCGCGGTGCTGTCGGCTAAGCTGACAAGCATTTCTCCCGATCCCCTCCCCATCAAGGCGCCCCAAGGCACACCGAAACACCACCACCAACTTGGCCACCCACGAGCATGCGCCACCACGCTCTCGGAACCACCATCGTCGTCTCTTCGAGGACCTTGGAGTGCGTCCTGCAAGACGGATGACTACGTCGTCGCCAGACGAGGGACCGCAACATCAAAGCCATGCGGGAAGGACCAACCTCCACCACCAAGAGGTGGTAGTCAATCGGACAGGATATCCGGGGCACACCAAGCCTCGACGGGCCTGGCCAGGCCCGAAATGGGCCCGTGAAGCCCCAGTCACCCCGCTGCAACAAGCAGGGAACGATAACGAGGTCCAGGTCCCAGCGGCGTCGCTGACTCCATCTCCAGGAGGTGAAACACCCGCCAACAGGGCGGCCCACCTAGGCCCAGATGGGCCCGAGGGGCCCAAATCTAGGCCGGAGAGCCCAGCCCGTGCCACAGAAGCTTCCAGCTCGCAGCAGAGTTTGCGCGGCCACCCCACCGCCCTCCCGGCCTCGCGCCGGACCGCCACCTACGGGGCACCGCAGCCGAGGAGTACCTCCGCGGTGCCCAAGATCTACACGGGAGCGTCACCCCAGCCGCCATCGTGGGCACGGCCGCGCGCGCCCACCTGCCACCACCTCCACCTGCGAGAGCTGCCCAGCCGCGCGCGTCCACATGCCACCACCTCCATCTGCGAGAGCCGCCCAGCCGCGGCGCGCCGGCCACCCCGCGCCAGGAACCGTCAAGGCTCCGCCGAAAATCACCGCCATATAGGAGAGGCCGCCCCGCGCGAGCCTACCAATGGGCGGGGAAAGGAGGCCCCACCGCCGCCGGCACCGCGTGGGCTTTGCCCGGCGGCGTCTGCCAGCGGCAGCAGGGGTGGAGGAGGAGGAAGGGGAGAGGGGTGGCAGGGGATTTAGGGTTCGCCTCTGTCGCTCACATGAGCAACATAGACGAGGGGTTTTCTCCAAACCGAAAAAGTTGTTTCTAAAATGAAAGTTTAGTACTATTGGTTTTGGTAACATAAAAGTCCACTTTGCTTCCTAGGGACTATTTTCTAGATAACTGTTTTATTTGGACCAACACCCTGATTTTGTAAATGCAAATAAAAATGCATTGGGATCTTTTAAGTTTGTAACCGACTTTACTTTAGTCCACAAGCTCTCACTTGGTTGATTGAATTGTCACTTTTCGCTTGCTTTCATCCGTTTTAATCCAAGTTTAGTACTTTGTCACTGATAGTGTCATCACAAAATTTGACAAGCTAGACTCCTTAGCTTGGCAGCTTAATTTCTACTAGACGGATATGTGAGCTTCGCCTCGCCACATGCACAGTGTTGTCACATGGTGTGTCTAAAGCGATGCATTTGGTGGCGGGTTGTTGCATTTGGTGGCGGGTTGTTCTGGGTTGATGCCTGCGGTTATTTGGATTAGCTATGTTGAGCGGGTCATAATGAGATTCTAAAGAAGAAACCTAGCTCAGCTATAAACAATTCTTTGCCAAACAATCAGCCAACCAATGAGCAAGGTAACCTCTTATACTTACTTTTGCACAAAATCACTTGTACCAATATAATTGGTTTACATAGAAGAGTATAATTTTAGCTTCTATTCTTACCAGGGAAGTCCATTGCCGGCGAGAACTATCAATCCCAACTTATTTCTTTAAATACAAAGGCGAAAACAGGCCAAATTTCGTGCAAGATTCACCTGCTTTGTGGCCTGAGTATTTCAGAGGTGCATTTTCTCGATGCTAGATGTAGGTGAATATCGAGGGCACCAACATACCTCTTAATGCTTGTTTTCCAGACATTCTAGAAAACCCAGAGTGTCTCATAGTTTAGCTGATCGATCTATAAATAAGAGACACCAAACTGTTAGCAGACTACACTTGACCTGCGTATTTTAGTGGTGCAAATTCAGTGTAAGCACGATTAGATTACTGCTACCAACTCAAAAAACCTAGTGAGCATATCAGTATACGTCTTAGTTTAATATAGACGGTAGAACACTATATATAGTCGAACAACTCTTATTTATTTTCTTGATGCTAGCTGTAGACCGCAAGATTCACCAAATTGTGACCTGCATAGTTCAGAGGTGCAAATTCAGTTTGTAAGCACGGTTAGATTACAGCTACGAATTAAATCTAGCTGGCATAGTATACGTCTCAGTTTAATATAGACAGTAGAACTCTATAGATAGTTGAACAACTCTTATTTACTTTCTCGATGCCAGCTATATTACCTCTTAATGCTTGCTCGCCACAAATTCTACAATACCCGAAATGTCTCATAGTTTAGATGATTGATATGCAAATAAGAGACACCAAACTTCTATACATTGGAAGACAAAGCTACCAAAAATTCATGATACAAAACTGTGCTCTACTGTAGCAGCAACCAGGCTGAGGCTTCAGCTAGAGTATAGTCTCTTGTCAACGTGAAACATACATATATTCTTATAAATGTAGACATAACTGAAACTGAACCGAGCCTATTTCAATATGCTTACCTATGAGATGGAAACACCGCCCCGACGACCTCCACACGCACTGTTCAACAACTCAATAAGCATAACTAGTTGAAGCTGCTAGTTGAAGTAAAGAAGCAATAAGCAAGGAAATATCAGTTGGCATGTTGACTTTCTGAAATATTAATTGCGGAACCTACTTAAGGTTGATGTTCATAAATCTAGCTACATGATTTCTGTTGGCCACACTTTCAAATGACTTTAATGGAGTTGGCTGCTACTCTCAGTTAGGTTGATGAACATAGCCACGTGGTACTATAAAAAAGGCCACGTCATCTAGACCGGGGAACATAGACGACTACGAAAGATAAATGTGGAAGGCCAGGTACGGCAGTCGTAAGTATTAGAGGCTACCTTGTATTTTTTGGTCGATGCAACCTTCTCAGTGCAGTTGTTGCTCCCCGCTAGATGCGCCTATCGCCTACAGCTCTGGCTTCTTGTTTTTCCATCTCAGTCGAGCTGCTCCATCTAACCAAATCGATGCTACATGTGCTCGCCTGCAGGGGAAAGAAAGATTCTATTGCAGCATTAGTTGCTTAGAATTTATAGTTAGAATTTGTAGCATTTGCATCAGATCCAATGAAAATAGTCAAATGCATTGTGTTAAAATGAGGTGAGCATTGGCAATGACGTCATACTGAGAGGAATATGACAACTTAGTCAGAACAATATAGCATGGATGGCAAAAGATTTGTTTATAGTAGCCACTATGGTGATCCAATTCAAAAGTAAACAAACATATTTACCAAGGACAGTTCAAATATGAAATAAACAAAAAATGCTGACATGATAACAGTAGAACTTGCCTAAAGATCATGTAGTCAAGGGATTCAGTTTACCAAGTCTGAAGTTTCAAGCGGCAATGTCTATTGGTTTCTTCAAGCCAAAATATTTATTTATGCACTCAAAGGTAGCTCAACATTAAGCTTTATTTAAAGATGAATGTTGCTTGTAGATTGAAGGTTCGATCTATACACTGATGCGTCTGCAAACAAACACACATGCATGACCTCTTAGTTGACTGGTAAGTAGCAAATCAAAGATGTAAAATAAGGGAAAGAGCAATGCAGGCGATTGGGGAGGAAGGATGCCGAGGCATAGGACAGACGTGCTTCTCGAAATAGGCTTTCGCCCCGCTTTATAAATAAAGCAACCACCCACAACAAGTTACAAGGTTCAGAATCATCCACACCACACATGCTGGGGCCACAGCACAAGACAACCCAAAGAAAGGAAAAGACGCCATCTCGCCAAGCGAGAGCACACCAAAAAACAGAGATAGGCCAAAGCCGGACTAGGAGGGAAGCCGCTGATCCACCTCCAAAATTCGTCGTAGGGTCGCTTCCAGCCTTGGCTTGTCCCGCTGTCTACACAACGGGTACCAGAGCTGCATGGAGGCCAGAAAGCGAAAAACCGAGTTAGAGGCACGCCTAGGAAGAATCTTCTCAATAACCATCTTATTCCTAATATTCCAGAGTGTCCAGGACATCGCAGCAAACACTAGCCAGAAAAGGCGGCCACCTTTTACTACCCGGTTTGCTTGGGTTTCTAGGAACTCCCCGAGATCATGGGCCTGACAATCCGGGCCCAACGCATCCCTGATGAAGCTCCATAGAAACCGGGTCGCCGGACAGGCAAACATTATGTGGGCGCCCGTCTCCGGGATCCCACACAATGGGCATAGCCCGTCACCCGGCCCATGTCGCTTGGACACCTCCACCCCCGACGGGAGCCTATCACGAAGCAGCTGCCACAAGAAATTTTTTGTGTTAAGCGGAAGGGGGGCTTTCCAGAGGGGTTTTGTCCATGGGATGGCCTCGCGGCCGAATAAGGCCCGATAGGCCGAGATGACCGAGAATACCTCTGACGGGGCGAGGCTCCATGTCACCATGTCGGGCTCATCCGCCAGGGAGTGCGGGAGTTCCGCCCTAAGTTCTCTCCACGCTTCGGTTTCCTCCGGGCCAAAGGTACGTCGGAACGAGATGTTCCACGTCCCTTCTAGGGCCGCGGTGGATACCCGAAGCGAGGGCTCAGAACAGATGGCGAAAAGGTTTGGGTACACCTCTCGTAGGGGGCGTTCCCGAAGCCAGGAGTCTAACCAAAACATGGTGCCCTCCCCATTCCCAATGGAGACTGAGGCCCCGAGCCGGATCTCGTTCTTGATCTCCTGGATGGAGTGCCAGAACTAGGAGCCTTCCTTCCGGTCGCAGTCCAACAGGGGCCGCCCCCGCAGGTACTTGGCCTTAATGAGCTTGAGCCAAAGGCCCCCCTCATCCCGCAGAATCCGCCAAACCCATCGAAGCATCAGGGCCTTATTGAACTGGCGAGAAGCGAGGATACCTATGCCCTCAAATTCCTTGGGGGCGCAAATGTCTGCCCATTTGATCATGTGGTACTTCTGGCGCCCCAAAGGGTCTTGCCAGAAGAACCGGGAGAGTTCCTTATCAAAGGCCCCGTGGACCCCTTCAGGCAGGAGGTACAATCCCATCATATACATGGGCAGGATGGAAAGGCAAGACGGTCTTACTACCCTTGGATGTGAATCTACCACACCAAGGTTCGGACCTTGAGCGCACCCTGTCCACAAGCGGATCCAGGTCCCTGATAAGGACCCTGGTGTTGCGGACTGGCATCCCCAGATAAGTGATGGGGAAGGAAGATAGCCGACAATTGAAGTTATCAGCTATCCTCTGCTGCTCGTCCTGAGAGAATCCCAGCGCGATCACCTCACTCTTGTCAAAGTTAATCCGAAGTCCCGACATTTCCTGGAAGCAAAGGAGGAGGAAATTGAGGTTCGCAATGTCAAGAGTTGAGCCTTCAATCATGATCATCGTGTCGTATGCATATTGGAGATGGGTGATCCCCCCCCCCCCCGGGGATGAGGTGGCCGACCACTCCGGAGACGTGGCCCGCCGCCTTGGCTTTATCAAGCATTTCCGCGAGGGCGTCCACCGCCGCATTGAAGAGGAGGGGGGACAGGGGGTCCCCCTGTCTAACACCGCAGGAGGGTAGGAAATAAGGCCCGATCACGCCATTGATGTTAATCGCCGTGCTCCTGGTCATAACGAACTGCATAATCCAAGTGATCAGGCGATCGTCAAATCCTCGTCTAATAAGGACCTGTCAAAGAAATCGCCAGTCCAGGCGGCTGTAGGCCTTCTAAAAGTCTAGCTTCAAGAAGATGCCTTTCAACTTCCTGGACTTGATCTCGTGGATAACCTCATAGAGGGCGAGGATCCCATCATGTATGTATCTGCCTTTAAGGAAGGCAAATTGATACTGATGGGTCAGAGGGCAGACGTGCTCACCTGGTTGACGACGGCGACTCTTCCTCTCAATTTTTTCGTCGACGGGATCTTCCTCTAGTGCCGCGGGCGCGAGCTCGTGGAGCCTACAACACACAAATATACAGGGCGGCGCAAGAGACCATGCCAGCAGCGGCAGAACACAACTCACAATAGGCTCTGGCTCATGCGAAAGAGACATGCCGGCGTCAGGAGGCCACATCGTCGCTGGCTACGATCTGCTCCCATCCGTGGAAAAAAGAGATCAAAGAGGTAAGAAGACAAAATTATTCAAGAACAGATTGTGTACTTTCTAGATGTGGTTAAGATTAAATAGGAAAGACAGAAATCGCACCCGAAACGTCGGGTCGTGACTAACATCGCCATGCACGAGGACATGCTGGCGTTGTTAAGACGCGATCCTCGCCACAGCCTACAAACACATCTGGAGAAGACAAACCACCAAAATCAGCGGACAAAAAAGAAGCAAAAAGTACGTGGAGGAGAAGATGACTCAGGAGTGGGAACTAACCTTTGTTCCACCGGAAGTGTGGTTGGACACTGCTGCTCTCCGTGCCCACGAACCCCGCACTTGTCCTCCAGCGTCCTGTGTCGCTGCTCACCAGGACTTGTATACCTGCGGTAGCCAGCAATAGTGCTCGAGATGGTGAGGTCGAGCAGACGCAAGAGCTTCCTGAAAAATGCATCTGGAATACACGCGTTAAGAAAACTTGAGCGCGGTCGCCGTCGTCACCTCCCCGCAAGGGAGGAAGCGGGCAGCGGCGGGTGAGCGTCTGGAGGAGTGCCGTGGTGAGCGGCTGGAGGAGCGGCGGGGGCTGGGACAGCGGCGGCGGAACACTAAGGCCTAGTTCTTTTAACGGCTTCTCCGAAAAGCTGCCCTATCCCCAGCTTTCTGGGAAAGCCTGTTTAAAAAAATTACGAGGCTTTTAAAGTGGTTAAGGCTAAACTAATTTGGAAACCCCAGAAATTTTTAAAACAGGCTTCTCCAGAAAGCTAGGAATAGGGTGACTTCTCGGAGAAGCCGTCAAAAGAACTGGGCCTAACTCTCTCGAGCACCACGAGAGCAAGAGGTGGTGGAGAAAATCATATTAAGTTGGAGCCGGAGACTCGGAGAAGACCCACGCCGACTAACAGAATGCACTCAGGCCCACATGCAGTGATGGTACCGAGGGAGGCCCACAACCAGCAACGCAAGAACAGGAAAACGCCCCGCAATTGCCTCAGGTTGCTCCCTGTCCACCACGCTTAAGTTTATACGAGAGTAAGGCTACGGCTATCTAGACACAGGAGAGCTGAAGCGTGTCCATGGGTACTTTCTCCATGGTTGTATGTTCTTCTTGGTTAATGGAACTCCATGGTATGCATGATATACCAAGCCTTGGAGTATTGTCTTGTGGATGATCAAAGTGGAGGAGGAGATTGGTTAATTAGTTTAATGATTGTGTGACGGCAAGCTCCTGCATGCAGCCGGTGTGTGAGAGCAGATCGGTGGCCGTGAAAGGGCGACATGTGGAGTTGTATGCTTGGTGGTTATCTTTGATTAGATAATGTAGACAAATTCCTAATTACCTAGTTGTTCAGTTGTCACCGCTCATAGAATTTAGAATGATCTTTTGAAAGAGATGAACGCTGTTGTTTGTGAGAAGTATTAATAGCAAGAGCCAAGCTAAGATTGAATACAGAAGTATCAAGACAAGTCATCCGTCTTCTTGTCTATCTAGATAGAAAAGTTACAAATGACAGTAGAAAATGCAGTGAATCCCACCAACATAAAATCCAGGCGTACGCCTCAACCATGCCTTCCCTAAACAAAAGTATTAGAAAATCCACAGAGAGCAGCCGACACCATTAATTTAGATTACTTAACATTGGCAGCTTCCTATGGCTATCTATTTTTTCGTCCTAGACTGTTTGCAGAATGCAAAGTTCGTTGATACTTTAAAGGAACTTCACAATGGTGTGGGGCAATAAATACCGAACACAGAATAAATTTTGATCTGAAGGAAGTTCGATTATATTCAGGGGCAAACACCCAATACCGTCTATGAGGACCAGAAGAGGAACAAATATAGGGGAAGAAGGAGACGACCTTGCTATCTCGAAGCTGATAGAGCCGGTGGCTCCGCTGGAGACGACGCCATCGAGTGGGCTGGCGAGGTGGCTGGCAGCGATACCCTGGAAGAAGTATCCCCCACGATCCCAGCGCCCGCTTCCAGCTCCCCTGCTCCCCCCTCCTCCTACTCCCCCGCCGCCGTTGACGAGGTACGATCTCGTCAATGCCCATTGTTATGAGCTTGGGTTTTGGAGAAGATGGGAGTGCTGGAGATCACGGAACGGTTAACAGACAAGCAACCAGGGGACACGAGATGTACCCAGGTTCAGGCCCCCGGAGGGAAAACCCTACTCCTGCTTGTCTGCTCTTGATTACGGCGGAACCGAAGGTTACAGGGGTGCGCAGATGCAATCTGGCGTGGAGGTGTGTATGCGGTGGAAAGGATTGGTCCTCCTCGACGTGCCCTCCTAGCCTTTATATAGAGTTAGGCAGGTCTCGGGCACAGATCGAGTCGGTTATAAGTTTAGGGTTTGCCTCTTTGAATATTCTATCTATTCTAGTCTTGTTCTCCAAGGATCCGAAGATGTCATGGGCTTGGACCACCCGAAATTCTCCATGGACCGCGTATATTCTGGCTGGACCAGGTATGCTAATGTCTTGTACCCGTAGGATATACCATGTCAGTAGCCCTCGAGTGTTCAGTCGAAATGCAGATTCGACTGAGAACTCTTCAATCTTTCGGGTGCAGCTGTTTCTGTTCAGAAAAGAATGATTTTAGTGTGTAGGGATTGTTGATGCGTGTGCCTGACTCTCCTGACGGATCAGGGTCAGTTAACTGTCTTAGGACAAAACAACACGATCTTCTTCAGATTCGAATCCCTAGACTCGAACTCGGAACAAATGCTGGCGTAATTTGACTCAGACCGTTGAGGTCTTATAGGAGTCGAATCCCAGTAGTTTTCGAATGATGTACCCAACGCGTCCGTCGGGATTTTCATCGCGGCTGTTGGCACAGATTTTTACTAGCAGAGCATAGTCGGGTGCGTTACCAGGCCATCAGACGGTATCTGTAGGTCTTATCTTTGCGTCGCAGACACAGCATCCGAAATTTTATCACCGCGGAGGTGTTTCGGGTGGCCAAGGAGGATGTTACTCACTTAGCGTTGGTTGGGGCAAAGTTGCCAAAAAGTTTTTGCATTCTGATCCGAAGGATCGCAGTCAAAGAATTAATAGGGTGCGCGACCAGCACTCCCTATGGGAGTAGTCCCGAGTGTCTGTTCGAGTCGTAGACTCGAGCAGAGACTTTAATTTAGACGTTGTTGGTTTCAGGTCTGTAGGACATAAATTTTTCGGATGCTTGAATCAATCCTCCCTATGGGAGTAGCCCCCAAGTCCGTAGTGGAGTCGTAGACTCGACGTAAGACTCGAAGAATCGATATTGGTGTGGCACGTTGATCATGCCTCAGGTGCGCGGCCAGCGCTCCTGATAGGAGTATCCCCCGAGTAGTTGCTCGAATCATAGATTCGAGTGAGTACTTTTAGCTGTCAGCCGAAGATTTGTTACCGTTGATAGTGTTATTTTGATGACATTAGTGCTGACGATCGGTGACCTCAACCATCTGCGGCGCCAGAGATGACGTGACCGAACGGACGTGGGTCCCACTTTCTGACTTGGAGTTGACTGGTCATGCGCGACATGGCGAGAATTACGGCATCTCCTCAGTTTCCGTGCGTAGTGGACGACATGCGAGCGATGGTTCGCTGCTGTGTTGACATGTGGACGGTTGGATCTGATTCTGGCGTTAGGGCTTCCAGATGAACGGTCCCTGTTCATCGTCTTCGTCCTTATAACTGTGGGGAAAATGTGATTTGTTTTCACCTTAGCCATTTGCTTTCTACTGCTTCCCTTTTCTTGAGCTTTTCCCATCTTGCGCTGGACATTGTCCGATCATTCCCTTCCTCGTTCTTGCGCTCGTACCACCATCATCGACACGCCGCGATGGGGAAATCGAAGAAGGCCTCCACCGGAGAAGGCACCAGTGCTGCTGCCGGTGGTAAGAAGGGCACCGCCGCCGCCCGCGCACCGAAGGTGGGTGGCAACGTACGAAGACGCGGGAGGGTGACCTGCGCAAGCTTCGTGAGGCGGGTTTAATCCCGCAGGACAAGGAGGCCATCAAGATCCCATGCGATGAGGTAATTCCCCGTCCACCCGCTGGGTTTCGGGGGATGTTTGTCTCTTTTGTTCTTCGCGGCCTCTCGCTCCCAGTCCACGATTTTCTCCGTGGACTGTTGTTCTTCTATGGCATCCAACTCCACCATCTTTCGCCCAATTCTCTTCTCCACATCGCCTGCTTCATCACTTTTTGCGAGTGCTGGCTCGGTATCGAGCCACACTTTGGCCTCTTTCGGAAGCTCTATTCTGTGAAGAGGCAGTCCGGCTCTGACGGAGTTTATCCAATCGGTGGCTGCATCATTTCCCTTCGATCCACTTTTCTTTTCTTCTCTTTCTCTATGTCAGAGTCCGTCCAATACTGGCGGAGGAAGTGGTTTCATATCCGCGACTCCACAGTGGACGGGCAAAACTTCGGCCTTGCCCCTTTCGACTCCACCCGGGAGATGTTGAAGAAGAGATCCTGGAAAAATCACATCCTGGAGGGCGAGGTGGAGGAGATAGAGGAGCTCTACCGTCGGGTGGAGGCCCTCCAGGTGGTTCCGGAGAAGGAGGTGAACGGTGTGGATATCATCCGCACCTTCCTCAAGAGTCGGGTGCAGCCACTTCAGGATAGGGCGCATCCGATGTTCCTTTATTCTCGCCGCCACGACTGTAACATCCCAGCATTAGAGCTTAGAATTAAGCTGAACCCAGATGTGTGCATTGCATTCATGCATAGAAAATCCGAATAATTTTTGCGCTTTTAAAGACAGAACTTGTCAAATTGATTGAAGCTTCTCTTAACTTGATGGAATTGAAGTAGATCATCAAGTTAACTACGATAAGTTTCTAAATGACCCTTGCCAAAACCTTATTTGGGTAAACATGATTTGATCTAAGGGTAGATCAGATATAATAATATGTCACTCATAATACATTGTTTTAATGATTAATATATGATCCTTAAGGGATCATCTCATACTATTCATTATAACAACATATGGATACTAAGTTAAGATTACCACTAGAATAATAAAAAAATGCAATGACTAATGCTGACCTATCTTATTCTTGTCTATTCTTACTATGAGTATCATAGTAATACTTAACCTTAAACTTTTTAATGAGTTGGAGTTGGAAAGAGACTAAGTCAAGATCATCCACTAGATATCTTTCTTTCTATAGAAATCTTTATGGAACTTATCTTAATATCTGTTGTTCATCGATGTTGGATAATTTCCCATTGATTCACAAATTCTTTAATTATCAGTCCTTGATCTACTATTTCTTGATCTTATCATAATATCTACTTAAATATTTTAAAGAGGGCATAGTCCATAAATAACCTTAATCCAATATGAGATACTAAGAAAATAATTTCAAGCTAATGGAATAGTAGGATTGATAAAGCCTTGTTTATCCAACTAAGAAGTTAAGCCATAAGTGATTAAAGGATTGTAATGGTGATGCTTTAGCCACCAATGTTGAATGCTTACATTTAGTATAAGTAATATTGGTGGGTAGACCATGATTGGAACTTTAGTAGAGATAAGTTACCCTAGAGTAGTCATTGCAAGCCACATAAATATAATTTAGGGTTGGAGTAAAGTGAATATAGGATGATATTATTGAATTAAAGCTAGTATAACTTAGAGTTATAGAAGTGGTGTTATTAATTTTAAAGGATAGTCAACTTTAGATAAAAGTAGTTAGAGGCATACAACTAATAGAGATGCATTAGTAATGAATGATTAAGAAGATTGTGAGTAGAGTTTGAAGGAACTACTCGTTGGTTGGAAGGCTATAAACTGTAGAGAAGTAAATACAACCAAGCCATGATATGAGGAAGTTATGAATACTTTAGTATCAACTCAATGGATTTATCAATAAGTTTAGTAGAATAATAGGTGAATCAGAATATTCATGTGAAGTAAAATTCATCATGTTAACTCATGATGATAGATAGAAAAAGGTAGTATATCTAGGAAAGGAATTCCTTAAAAAGAAGTCTAGAATTATGAATTATGGAAGATAGTAATTCTTGGTAAGTAATCAACCCTAAATCTTAAAACCAAGTAGAATATTCATTTCATGTTATTGATCTATCATTTTATATCCATATCACTTTATAGAAATATTTCCCTATAACAAATCACATAAGCACAACTCTGTTTATTCCAATTATCATAAATATATGTGCTTAGGAGTATCTTTATCAATTCCTTTCTATAAAACATTCCAATTATAACTTTCTATTATAAAAGGTGATGTCATCAAATATCACAAACATAAGACAATATGCTTAGATATTAATTCCTTACTTATATCCATAAAGGAATCTAAGTATATTAAAAACCCTAAATCCTAGAGTAAATATTCATAATTCAAAACATTAAACTCCTTTGTTGATCACAATTGATTATATACATTGCCATTTTCCAAATTAATGGGAGTAGTAATAACCATATCAATGTCTTTTATATTTCATGCATCAAATAATGGTATAGGATCATTATACATATAAAAGTTTCTATTCAAACTATGAGCCAACTAGAGCTAAGTTATAAACAAATAAGAATATATCATTTAGAAATCCATAACTAAAGGAGGAGAGTAAAATAAAAATAATAGTTTCTACAAATTATTAAAAAGGGGTTCATATAGAGCAAATAAAAGAAATATAAAAAGATTATATAATAAAAGTTCACAAATGATGCTAAACATATTTTAGTATTATTGAAATTATCCAGCAAAGAAATCCTACAAAGAAAAGTTCAAAACCTAAGTCAAATTCAAATCTAAAAAGGAAAATAGAAAATAAAAAAAAGGTAAAACAAATAAAAACATTACACAGCACTTTGACCCTACACCTACCTAACGCCCTATGCAGCATTACAATAGCCCAGCAACCAGCCTAACACGTTTCCATCTGTGACTGACAAGTGGGACCAAAGGAGTACCGCGGGTTGAGTTAAAAGAATTGCCAGGGGGTAATCTGCAAAAGTTACATCGTCGTTATCCTCACGCACACAGACAGCTCGCTTGAGGAGCTCGTCGCCACCCGATGCCGTCATCGCCGTCTTTGCGCCAAGATCAACGCCGCCGTCGCCAGGAGAGGATAAGGAGGCCACCGCGACAACCATGCTCGTCCTCATCCTCAATATCGCTCCCCAGACTCACTTCCTTTCCTCACCCGAAACCCTAGCTCACCGGAGCCACACCTCGTCGATGAACCAGATCTCCCCACACCCTTCCAAGCAGCCATGGAGAAGCACCGTCCTCCATAGATCCTCTGAGAGAAATCCTACATCAAGGGGAGCACCGGTGTGGACGAATTTGGCCGTTCTTCTTCGCAGCAGTTCGTCGGAAATCTTGTCAGAGAGCCCGCCTCCGACCATGTCTGTCCTCGCTGACCTCTCTATCGTCATCAGGGTGAGTCCCTGAACCTTCTAGTATCCTTAAATCGGCTTATCTCGACGTGTATTGCCATTTCACCGTGTGCCATCGTCAGCCACCGTCGGAGCTCGTCGGAGCTGAGGCTCCGATGACCATTTCCGAGCGGCGGTGCCACTTTAGGACTCAACACGATGCACAGATTCGAACTAGGTTAATCTCGCGTGTTGGGGCACCGTGGATCATTGCCGGCGACCACTCACTGATGATGGTGGTGATGCTGACGCCATAGCTACGTCACGCTGACACCACCCTGGACCCAGTCCACCGTTTGACCCATTCCTTGTCTCGCGTGGCTGATGACATGGCCTTGGGCCCATGTGTCATCGACTAAGAGTAGGGAGAGGGTCAATAACAAATACATTTTCTAAACCTGAGAGCTGAGGTGGACAATGGCCCACTAGTCAGTGGCTGAGGCTAGCCTTGAGTGCGGTGTAAAAAGTATTTCCTGTTTAAGAAAAAGATAAAATGTTATAAACTTAACTATTAATATTCCAGAAATCAAATAAATGATTAAATCTTCTTTAATTAATAACTTTTGTTTTGTAATTCAGAAAAATGTGTATCATATATGAAAATTTTCAGAAAAATAAAATCTATAACTTAAAAGTATTATCAAATATTATTATGATGATTATTTAAATAAATATTATTTAATAAAGGTTTTATAAGTAATTAAACTTTGATAATTCATATTTTAATAATGGTAAATGTTAAAAATATAAATAGAATACCAAAAATCTTAGAAAAATAAAAATTATAATTTAAAACTATAACCATGTATTATTATCTCACTTAAGTAAATATTTATTATTTATTAAGTAATCATAAAGTAATAAGAAGTGTAAAAAATCATATCTTATTATTTATAAATCACAAAAATAAATTTAATATACCAAAATGATCACAAAAATAATATCTACATGTTAAGAATCTAATAATCTTATTTTGAGTTAAATATTTTAATAACTCAAGTTTAAACTTATTTACTTCATTAATAATTCATATAAGGATAAATAAAATTTATCAATATTTCTAAAATGAGTCAAATAAGTCTAATAAATAGTATTAGTCTTAAATATTAATAATATAAGGCCATAATCATTTAAAACATTATAAACACCCTTTTATTTAAATTATCCTCAATCTTGAGGGGAAGATTATATTCTCAAAGGATTACAATTCATGATAAAAACCTTAAAGAGTAACTTGTAAATAAGTCAGATCATTCCTATCTACTTTCACCACCAAATTACTGTTGGAATTATGCCCTAGAGGCAATAATAAAGATGTTATTATTATAATTCTTGTTCATGATAAAGTTTATATTCCATGCTAGAATTGTATTAAGCGGAAACTTTAATACTTGTGTGGTTTATGAACAACACCGTGTCCCTAGTACGCCTCTATGGACTAGCTCATTGATTAATGATGGTTAAGGTTTCCTAACCATAGACATGAGTTGTCAATTAATAATGAGATCATGTCATTAGGAGAATGATATGATGGACAGACCCAAATCAAGCAGAGCAATTAGATCGTGTCATCGTGTTCATCTTTGCAAAGCTTTTTCCTATGTCAAATATTGTATTCCTTAGACCATGAGATAATGCAACTCCCTAGTATCGGAAGAAAGCTTTGAGGTCATCAAACGTCATCCTATAAGAGGGTGATCATAAAGGTGTCTCTCAGGTGATCGGAAAGTACTTGTTGGGTTGTATGTATCGAGATGGTATTTGTCCCTCCCGAGTCGGAGAGATATACTTCGGTCCCACTCGGTAATCGATAACAACACCGCTTGCAAGCACATGGTTAAGGAGTTAATCACAAAGTGATATCGGATTACGGAACGAGTAAAGTACTTGCTATGAACGAGATTGAACTAGGTATGCCGATACCAACGATCGAATCTCGGGCAGGTAAAATATCGTGTGATGAAGGGAATATATATGGGATTAATTGAATACTGGCATCGTGGTTCATCCGATATGATCATCGATGAATATGTGGGAGTCAATATGGGTTTCCAGATCCTGTTGTTGATTATTGATAGAAGATCATGTCTGCATATTCCCGAACCCGTAGGGTCACACACATAACATGTCTCGACGCTAGGATAGAATGGATAATTGGTTTATGAGTTTTTGTTCGGAGTCTCGAATGAGATCCAGGACATCACGAGAGGTTCCATAATGGTCCGGAGAATAAGATTCATATAAAGGAAAGGAGTTTTTGGATTTCGGAATTGTTTCGGAATGTTCGGTATTGTACCGGAAGGTTCTAGAAGCTTCCGGAGTGGGACCAACATGGCCCACTTGTCGGAGGGGTGCATGGGCCTACGAGGGAGTGCCCTGGCCGCATTGGTCCAGGGGCACAAGGCCCCATAGTACCAGCCGGACAAAACTCTAGGGGAAACCCTAGGGGACCTTCTAGAAGAGGGGGAAGACTTGCCCCCCACTCCACCCTTGGGGTCGCCGCCCTAGGGCTTGGAGGAGGGGGCAAGGGGGCCGGACAGCCCCTATATAAGGTGGGCAGGGGTCGCACCCTCCCCTCACCCCAAACCCTAGCCGCCATCTGCTGCCCTACCTCTCTCTCTCTCTCTCCCGACTGCGCGTAGGCGAAGCCCTGCCACAGAAACTCTCCACCATTGCACCACGCCGTCGTGTTGTAGATCCAATCTATCTCTCCACCCCGCTTGTTGTACCGAGGAAGGAGGAGACGTCGCGGTGCCGTACGTGTGCATCTCTCGGAGGCGTCGCCACTTGCGGCGTTGGATCGGATCGGATCGCGAGGAGGAGAAGGCTAGTTCGACTACATCACCCACGTTCTGTTGAACGTTTCCGCTGTGTGATTTCTTCAAGGGTATGAAGATCTCATCTCTCTCTCTCGTTGATTGCATCTCCTAGATTAGATCTTGGCTTTCTCGTTTGCATCCGTAGAATTTTTTGATTTACTATGCTGCGAAACCCTTCAGTGGTATCAGAGCCAAGTTTATGCGTAGATGTGTTTCACGGGTAGAACGCAACATGCTTGTTGCGGGCGTTGATGTTTTATGTTGCAAGCCTCTTGTTGTGTGCTTCTTATGACGCGGGATAGTGAGATCAAAGCGGTCCAGGCCAACTCTACGCGACCTCGTTCGCGAGACCGGCTCCGCACTTGACGTGTGGCTTGTTCCACATATGCGGCTGGTGGATGCTAGTTTCTCTCACTATAGTTGTCATGGGATTTACACCAGATGTTGGCAACCATAATATCACCGTTATGGCTTTTTGTTGGTAAGAATCGTTCTTAGCCTGTTACTCCCATAAGCCACGTAAAACATGCAACAACAAAATAGAGGCGTCTAACTTGTTTTTGCATAGAGTGTTTCTGTGATATGGTATGGCCCAACATATGATGTGTATGTTGTATGCAATGATCATGTTTTGTAATATTTCACGACTTGCATGTCGATGAGTACACAACCGGCAGGAGCCATATGGTTGTCTTTATAATTGTGTATGACCTGTGTGTCAACTTCTTATACGCCATGTAATAGCTTTACTTTATCGCTAAGTAGTTAAGCAATAGTTGTAGCTGCTATTCGTGGTGGAGGCAATCATGGTGGAGTGATGGAGATCATGCTGGAACGCACAAGATGGAGATCATTGCGCGGAGATTGGCTATACCATGTCACATAAAATTATATGCATGTGATGTTTATCCTTTTATGTATCTTATTATGCTTAGATCGCGACGGTAGCATTATAAGATGATTCCTCACTTAAAGATCAAGATAAAATTGTGTTCTACCCATGTATGCACCGTTGCAAAAGTTCGTCGTGTTCAAGCACCACGTGATGATCGGGTGCTATAAACTCTACGTTCACATACAACGGGTGCAAGCCAGTTTTGCACACGGGGAAATACTTTGGTTTGACTTGACGAGCCTAGCATGTACAGACATGGCCTCAAAACACACGAACCGAAAGGTTAAGCATGAGTCATATGAATGATATGATCGACACTTTGTTGTCCACCATTGAAACCACATCTCTTCTCGTGAAGATCGGATTAGGTGTGGTGAATTTGGATCATGTTCACTAAACAACTTGAGGGATGTTGAATTTAGTGGGAGTTCATCTAGTAATTTGATTAAGTTGAACTAGTTATCATAACACAGTCTAAATTGTACTTGCAAATTTTGTAGATCAAATAGCTAAGTCCAACTTCAACTTCAACGTTTTTGCTAAGAAAGAAAATCTTAAGAACAATGGGTCTAACTTCAACAACTGGTTCCGCAATCTGAGAATCATTCTCGCTGGTGGACAAAAGGACTATGTCCTTGAGAAAGCGCTAGGTGACGCCCCTGCTATAGATGCGCCGGCTGATGAAAAAGCTGTTTATCACTCGCGCAAATATGATTATGGCGTGATTAAGAGCACCATGTTGTTTGCTATGGAATCGGACCTTCAAAATCGTTTTGAGGAGTTCGCCGGGCCCTTTGATATTCTTGAGGAACTAAAAACCATGTTTCAGACTCAGGCCCGTTCTGAGAGATATGAGATCTCTGAGAAATTCTTTAACTGCAAGATGGAGGAAGGGAGTTCCGTTAGTGAGCACGCCATTAAGATGTCGGGCTACACTCAACGTCTTGAGCAACTGGACTGCAAGATTCCAGAAGATCTCAAGATTGACAGAGTTCTGCAATCACTCCCTCCTAGCTATAAAGGTTTTGTAGTTACTCATAATCAGATTGGTTCCACTGATACGATCACTGAGCTCTTTTCTAAGCTAAAAGCTGCGGAGGTGGATATCAAGAAAGATAATCATGTGTTGATGGTCAACAAGCCCCCTAGCTTTAAGAAAGGTAAGGGTGCAAAGAAGTCCTTCAAGAAAGGCAGCGGCAAGCGCGTTGCCCTATTTGAGAGAAGAAGTGAAGTGCGGACCTAAGCCGGATAATCGAGTGCTTCTATTGCAAGGACAAGGGTCACTGGGCAATCGTGTCAAGTACTTAGCGGACAAGAAGGCTGGCACCATTAAAGGTATATTTGATATACATGTTATTGATGTTTACCTTACTAGCGCTCGTTGTAGTGCTTGGGTATTTGATACTGGTTCAGTTTCTAATATTTGTAACTCGAAAGAGGAGCTACGGAATAGACGGCGGCTAGCAAGGGATGAGGTGACGATGCACGTTGGCAACAGATCAAGAGTTGATGTGCTGGCCATCGGCACGCTCTCCTTAGTTTTACCTTCGGGATTAGTTTTAAACCTTAATAAATGTTATTATGTGCCTGTGTTGAGCATGAACATTATATCTGGATCGTGTTTATTGCAAGACGGTTATTCATTTAAATCGGAGAATAATGGTTGTTCTATTTATATGAATAACATATTTTATGGTCATGCACCTGCTATGAATGGTTTATTTCTTCTGAATCTCGAAAGCAATGAAACACACATCCATAACATTGAGGCTAAGAGATGCAAAGTAGATAGTGATAATTCAACTTATTTGTGGCACTGCCGTCTAGGTCATATTGGTGTAAAACGCATGAAGCAACTCCATTCTGACGGACTTTTGGAGTCTCTTGATTTTGAATCATTTGACACGTACGAGCCGTGCCGCATGGGCAATATGATCAAAACCCCGTTCTCCGGAATGATGGAGAAAGCAACGGACTTGTTGGAAATCATACATACCGATGTATGCGGACCAATGAGTGTTTCGATGCGCGGTGGATATCGCTATTTTCTCACTTTTACTGATGACTTAAGATATGGGTATATCTATTTAATGAAACATAAATCTGAAACGTTTGAAAAGTTCAAAGAATTTCAGAACGAAGTGGAAAACCATCGTAACAGGAAAATTAAATTTCTATGATCTGATCGTGGAGTTGAATATTTGAGTTATGATTTTCTCACGCATCTTAAAGCAAGCGGAATTGTTTCGCAACTTACGCCACCCGGAACACCACAGCGCAATGGTGTGTCTGAACACCAGAATCGAACTCTATTAGATATGGTGCGATCAATGATGTCTCTTACAGATTTGTCGTTATCATTTTGGGGTTATGCATTAGAAACCGCTGCAGTCACTTTAAATAGGGCACCATCTAAATCCGTAGAGACGACACCGTATGAACTATGGTTTGGTGCTAAACCTAAGTTGTCGTTTCTTAAAGTTTGGGGATGCGAAGCTTACGTCAAGAAGTTGATGTCGGACAAGCTCGAACCCAAAGCGGAGAAATGCGTCTTCATAGGATACCCTAAGGAAACAATTGGGTATACCTTCTACCACAGATCCGAAGGCAAAGTGTTTATTGCAAAGAACAGATCCTTTCTTGAGAAGGAGTTTCTCGCGAAAGAAGTGAGTGGGAGGAAGGTAGAGCTAGACGAGGTTATTGGACCTTCTCTCGAGTTGGAGAGTAGCGCAGCACCTGAAATTGTTCCAGTGCCGCCTGCACCAACAATAGAGGAATCTAATGACGAGGATCATGAAGCTTCGAATGATGCTGCTACTGAACGTCGCAGGTCGACAAGGTCACGTGCCACTCCTGAATGGTACGGCAACCCTGTCTTAACCATCTTGTTGGTAGACAACAATGAACCTGCGAACTATGAGGAAGCGATGATGCGCCTAGACTCTGAGAAATGGCTAGAGGCCACAAATCCGAATTGGGATCCATGAGCGAAAACCAAGTATGGACTTTGGTGGACCCTCCTAGCGACCGAAAGGCCGTTGAGTGCAAATGGATCTTCAAGAAGAAAACGGACGCGGATGGTAATGTTACTGTCTATAAAGCTCGACTTGTCGCAAAAGGTTTTCGACAAGTTCAAGGTGTTGACTATGATGAGACTTTCTCTCCCGTAGCGATGTTTAAGTCCATTCGGATTTTATTAGCAATTGCTGCGTTACATGATTATGAAATATGGCAGATGGATGTCAAGACTGTGTTCCTCAATGGCAACATTGATGAAGAGTTGTATATGATGCAGCCCCGAAGGTTTTGTCAATCCTAAGGATGCTGATAAGGTGTGCAAACTTCAGCATTCCATTTATGGACTGAAGCAAGCATCTCGGAGTTGGAAGCTTCATTTTGATCAAGTGATCAAGAGCTTTGGATTTGTTCCAAATTGCTACGAAGCTTGTATCTATAAGAAAGTGAGTGGGAGCTAAGTGACATTTTTGGTACTATATGTGGATGACATATTGATTATTGGAAATGACATTGATATGCTTAACGATGTGAAGTGTTATTTGAACAAATGTTTTTCAATGAAAGACCTAGGAGAAGCTGCTTATATATTAGGCATCAAAATCTATAGAGATAGACAAAGACGCCTAATAGCTTTAAACCAAAGTACATACCTAGACAAAGTTCTGAAAAGGTTCAGAATGGATAAGGCAAAGAAAGGTTCAGTGCCCATGTTGCCAGGTAAGATATTGAGCAAGGCTCAGTGTCCAGCTATGGTAAACGATAGAGAAACTATGAGCAAAGTGCCATATGCCTCGGCCATAGGTTCTATCATGTATGCCATGCTGTGTACTAGACCGAAAGTGTCCAATGCTCTTAGTTTGACGAGCAGATACCAAAGTGATCTAGGAGTGGAACACTGGACAGCCGTAAAGAACATCCTAAAGTATTTAAATAGGACTAAAGAAATGTTCTTGGTCTATGGAGGTGATGAGCAGCTCGTCGTAAAAGATTACGTCGACGCTAGTTTCGACACCGACCAGGATGATTCTAAATCTCAGACAGGATACGTTTATATTTTGAATGGAGGAGCTGTGAGCTGGAGAAGTTGCAAGCAAAGCGTGATCGCGGGATCTACAGTAGAAGCGGAATACATGGCTAACTGCGAGCGTCAAGTGAAGGAGTTTGGATCGGAACTTCATCATCGAAGCTTGGTGTGGTTCCAAGTGCCTTGGACCCACTGGAGATATTGTGTGACAACACTGGCGCCATAGCACTGGCTAAGGAACCAAGATATCATACAAAGACCAAGCACATCAACCGCAAGTTTCATATAATTCGAGATTATATATCAGATGGAGATCTGAAGATTAGCAAAGTACATACGGATATGAATGTCGCAGATCCGTTGACTAAACCTCTTCCACGAGCAAAACATGATCAGCACCTTAGTGCCATGGGTGTTAGATTGTTGCCAGATGTAAACTAGATTATTGACTCTAGTGCAAGTGGGAGACTGTTGGAATTATGCCCTAGAGGCAATAATAAAGATGTTATTATTATAATTCTTGTTCATGATAAAGTTTATATTCCATGCTAGAATTGTATTAAGCGGAAACTTTAATACTTGTGTGGTTTATGAACAACACCGTGTCCCTAGTACGCCTCTATGGACTAGCTCATTGATTAATGATGGTTAAAGTTTCCTAACCATAGACATGAGTTGTCAACTAATAATGAGATCATGTCATTAGGAGAATGATATGATGGACAGACCCAAATCACGCAGAGCAATTAGATCGTGTCATCGTGTTCATCTTTGCGAAGCTTTTTCCTATGTCAAATATTGTATTCCTTAGACCATGAGATAATGCAACTCCCTGGTATCGGAAGAAAGCTTTGAGGTCATCAAACGTCATCCTATGAGAGGGTGATCATAAAGGTTTCTCTCAGGTGATCGGAAAGTACTTGTTGGGTTGTATGTATCGAGATGGGATTTGTCCCTCCCGAGTCGGAGAGATATACTGCGGGCCCACTCGGTAATCGATATCAACACCGCTTGCAAGCACGTGGTTAAGGAGTTAATCACAAAGTGATATCGGATTACGGAACGAGTAAAGTACTTGCTATGAACGAGATTGAACTAGGTATGCTGATACCAACGATCGAATCTCGGGCAAGTAAAATATCATGTGACGAAGGGAATATATATGGGATTAATTGAATCTTGGCATCATGGTTCATCCGTGTAGAGGGAGTGACCCAACCTTTATTAACATAAGGTGGTGTCCCCTGTGTTTACAATGCTAGTCCCTGGATCAATAGCTAGCGTCCACAGTTTAGATGTAATATCAAGAAACAAAGGTCATAATATAACTTTATAACCAGGAATAACATAATTTTATTACATCCTTACATAGCTCACTTGGCTATTACATTACATTGCAGCAGAATAACTATAATCATGGGGTCCTTCATCTTAATGCTGGGTGTAGACTTTGTAATCCTAATCAATCAATCTTCACTAAAAATCAATCAAACCTGCAACATTACAAGTTACAGCCACAAGGGTCAATACATTTGAATTGTATTGGCAAGTTTCACTTCTTAGTTGAATACAAGTGGATCCTATCACTACATGCATATTTGGCTAAGTAGAGTTTAGGCTTATTTGCATAAAGCAATATTTTATCCTGACTTTCCAAAATGGTTTTGGTCCTTTGTCAAATCTTTGAAAACTTCTTGGTAAACCCAAGTGTTTAAGTTATTATCAAAATCTCTTTGAACTTCTTGGTAACCCCAAGTGTTCAACAAAACTCTTGAGTTCCTTGGTAACCCCAAGTGCATCAAGTTTTTTAACAAAATCTCTTGAGCTCCTTGGTAACCCCAAGTGCATCAAGCTTTAAGCAAAATCTCTTGAGCACCTTGGTAACCCCAAGTGCATCAAGCTTTAACAAAATCTCTTTGAATTCCTTGGTACCCCCAAGTGCATCAAGTTTTTATTTTAGAAATTGGAATGTCGAGATCTCCCATAGTTCAAACTTTAGTTGCTCAGTATTGTCCATAACCGGGGACACGGCTAAGTACTTAGATTTTATTATCTTCTGCAGAAGTTGCACACTTTACCCACATGTCACAATCCCATCCTTGTGCCACCAGTGGCCACTGGATTAGTGCTCACCAAGATGGAGCACTGGCAGATTGAGAATGTGACGAAGTCTTTCCAAAAGGTCCTCCCATACACCATTGCCAGCTTGTCTTCAGCACCCATGAAGGATTCCAGGTCCCCATGTCCAGTAAACTAAAGACAATGCATGGGTCTTCCTAATGTAGTTGACTAAGCCAGAGCCATAATAGCATGTGGTTGCACACGAAAGCCACAATCGGAGAAACATGTTCAATCTCTAAGTTTCCTGGGTGGTTTCCTTTGGAGCACAACACAAAGAGATTTCCATAGACATGGTTCCTTTTGTTGCCACCTTCTCCAAAACTCAAAGTAACCTTGGCCACCCAGGTGGTTCATTGAGTCCTTGTTTTATTATATAAAATCACAAGTCCTTTTCTCAACTTCATAAAATCTCAACATGTATCTCTTTTCAAAATATAGCATGGCTAAGCATGTAACCACTACATTATTTCACTAAGGATTGTATAGGGTATCCTATTAGGTTTTAGCATAGCATAAGTATAAAATTATTTTCATGCATGTATCAAAATCCACTAAGTATAATGAAAATAGTAGGACTTTTTAGATGATAGTGTAACTTGCCTTTTTGGTAGGGAATGGTGGTTCACTCCTTGATCTTGCTAGTCTCACACTTTCTAACTTCACTACAAGTCAATCAAGCAAACACAACATCAACTTAGCATTCCAAACCAAAGTCACAAACATAACACACACATAAATTCAATGGATTCTATATTATGCATGGGAGCATGCATAAGATTGATTGATTAGTTACAAAGTCTACACCCAGCATTTGCCTGTGGCACTTTGAAGATGAAGAACCCATGATTATAGTTATTCCGCTGCAATGTAATGTAATAGCCAAGTGAGCTATGTAAGGATGTAATAAAATTATGTTATTCCTGGTTATAAAGTTATATTATGACCTTTGTTTCTTGATATTACATCTAAACTGTGGATGCTAGCTATTGATCCAGGGACTAGCATTGTAAACACAGGGGACACCACCTTATGTTAATAAAGGTTGGGTCACTCCCTCTACAATCCGATATGATCATCGATGAATATGTGGGAGTCAATATGGGTTTCCAGATCCTGCTGTTGATTATTGATAGAAGATGATGTCTGCATATTCTCGAACCCGTAGGGTCACACACTTAACGTGTCTTGACGCTAGGATAGAATGGATAATTGGTTTATGAGTTTTTGCTCGGAGTCTCGGATGAGATCCAGGACATCACGAGAGGTTCCGGAATGGTCCGTAGAATAAGATTCATATAAAGGAAAGCAGTTTTTGGATTTCGGAATTGTTTCGGAATGTTCGGTATTGTACCGGAAGGTTCTAGAAGCTTCCGGAGTGGGACCAACATGGCCCACTTGTCGGAGGGGTGCATGGGCCTACGAGGGAGTGCCCTGGCCGCATTGGTCCAGGGGCACAAGGCCCCATAGTACCAGCCGGACAAAACTCTAGGGGAAACCCTAGGGGACCTTCTAGAAGGGGGAAGACTTGCCCCCCACTCCACCCTTGGGGCCGCCGCCCTTTGGCTTGGAGGAGGGGGCAAGGGGGGCGCCCAGCCCCCTATATAAGGTGGGCAGGGGGCGCACCCTCCCCTCACCCCAAACCCTAGCCGCCAGCTGTTGCCCTACCTCTCTCTCTCCCGACTGCGCGTAGGCGAAGCCCTTCCGCAAAAACTCTCCACCATTGCACCACGCCGTCGTGTTGTAGATCCAATCTATCTCTCCACCCCACTTGCTGTACCGAGGAAGGAGGATACGTCACGGTGCCGTACGTGTGCATCGCTCGGAGGCATCGCCACTTGCGGTGTTGGATCGGATCGGATCGCGAGGAGGATAAGGCTAGTTCGACTACATCACCCACGTTCTGTTGAACGTTTCCGCTGTGTGATTTCTTCAAGGGTATGAAGATCTCATCTATCCCTCTCGTTGATTGCATCTCCTGGATTAGATCTTGGCTTTCCCGTTCGCATCCGTAGAATTTTTTTGATTTACTATGCTGCGAAACCCTTCAATTACAAAAACTACCACAACACTATAAAAAGGTCAAAAGCAGTTAAGTGACAATATATCTTGGTTTATAAACTATACTCACTCATCTATAAAAGGAAAATGATATTACTCCATTATAGAATCAAGAAAACATTACACCAAGTAAATGGATCACTAATATTAAGTAACCTAAAGGAAACATTCAAGATACACAAAGTACAAATATCATAAGCATTATACTTTCAAACTATCTTTGTTTTAAAGTTAACTTTAGTCTACAGAATCTTAATATAATACAATAAACATTACCATATGTTTTATAGTTAACTTTGGTCTGAAGTAGTTAAGTTATAAAGCAACTCAAGCCAAACTATTCGAGCAAACAAATCACATCTACCCAACTCAACTAACCACAAAGATTGTTTAGACCTTAGAAGAGAAACCTTTTCTTTGAAGGTTATTCTTTTTGCCACTTCAAACAAGCACTCTTATATAAGAAATTTTGACTAGTATATCATAAGTATATATTTTACTACTACATATGTGTTGCTCACAACCACTCATAAACTCTAATAGAAACACTAATGTGAAACCTATCTAAAAGAACCACACGTTCCAAAGTAACCATTTCCGGAATCCAAACCCTAGGACAACGTTATCTCCGGGATTCATGTTTAAAACGTGCATCACATTACTTATGCATAAAAGCATACCGCTTCTTTAAACATTAGTCCTTACCGGACCAATGATGCTGATTTTAGATTTTGGATCTTATACTGACTCGAAGACCATGAGTGCATAATCTTGCAATCACAAAAGGCAAGTTCACACTTGCTCATGTCCTTTGTTTATTTTCTGTAAAGTATTTTACAAATCCAGTGTTGTTATCACCTGCATTTGAAAAAGATCAGAAAACACTATTTTTGATAATAATGTGAACTATTGGTTACTGATCCAGGGTGATCAGCTAATCTATTAAATCTGACAGTTGGAATACCACTGTTCAGAAATATATCACCTAGGATTTAACAACCAATGTCGCCAGTGATTCTTGCGTCGTATATTACGCGTTGACCATGAGATTTGGAATGGGACGGAGAAGTCAGCTGTATCTTCTTCCTCTCGCATGAAGCCAGATGTGCAGGTCGTGGCTGTTATCCTCGTAGCGTGCATATTAATTGATAATTCATAGAGGATATGCAGCATATGGGTGGGAACCCTCATCATCCCACGATAGTTCTAGCATCTAACAGTTTGTACAAACCATTGTCCTAATACTTTATGTGGGCATGGTGTACACCAAGGAGGCATGCGAGGTCGCGAAGGGGGCAGTGATTGGCTTGGGTCAACTTCTAGGACCCACATCATGGAATTGTGGACAGGAATAAGCTGCCCGATTGTGCAACAAAGAGTTGATATCTCATGGGTAAAGTGACGCACCTCTGCAGAGTGTAAGAACTTTAACTTGTTACTCCATGTTCCAGGAAGGAGCTGCGAATGCGGCGGGAAAGGAACTCCATGAAAGTTCTGGAAAACCCGTGAAGGCTGACGGACATAGCTTTTCAGAATAAAAGCAACCTTTAAAGAAATGTTTATAAAAACTTGCATTGCCTATGACCTACGGTCTATGGTTGTAGTTATAGTGCATTAAACACTCCTTTTCTAGTGAATTTGCTGAGTACGCTCGTACTCAAAGTATCTTCTTAACCCTTGCTAGATTCTGAAGCCGGGATAGACAACAACCACCTCAAGTTATGCTCCAGGAATCATCAAAAGCTAAAGCTCTTCAATGAAGTCAAGGAAGTCAACATATACATCAACTCAAGTGAAGACGAAGTTACTAATTAGATAGGAATATAATCTCTAGCCAAAGAACCTATTTCTGTAGTGCGTTGCAATAGCAGCAATGCCAACCTCTTAGCCAGAATACTAGACTTAATAGTATGAATGTTTTTGCGTTATTTATCTTTGATTATTCTCCGTAAGAAATTCTTTCTCTCTCTTTAACCTAGAGTGTTCTCTAGATCTTGTGTAAAGAGTGAGTTGTAACCTTTAGCCATGTATTGGACCCGCTGTGTTTCTGTTGTGCCATTCTGAGGGATGTAATACTAGTGAACGGTGTTTCATTGGTGTTATGTCAACGACTATAGTATACTACATTATGCAGTGGTATGCTGGGTCACCGCAACGACCTAACAAGAGTTGCGGTTGAGGAGCTCTCCAAGGGGGACCTCGACAGAGTTCTTCGGCCGCTGCTGAAGTACAAGTCCGACGAGGACATTACGGGGAAATCACGGACCCACCCGTTCAGTGCTTCTCGACCAGTTCTGTAGGTGTAGATCTGTGACATGCGCGTAGCGCTTTTTTTGAGTGCTTTTCCTTGTAATTATCTGTTCTGAAAGTTTGTCTTCGTTGTACAGGAGCTCAAGGTACCTGGCATGGTGCCTCCACTACCCGAACGGTTTTCGGATGCACCGGACAACGAGGTTGTGGACTCCGAGTCTGAGCTTCCGCCGGCGCAGTCGCCTACCGAGGAAGCCCCCGAGGTGAGCGAGCGGCAGACACGAAAGCGGGCACGGAGCTCGAGCGAATCTTCAGATGCCTCGACTCCGCCGACACCTATGGACCCGTCGTTCCTTGTCCGCCACAGTGGAGATGACGGCGCTTCTTCCTTGCCTATCCCGGTCGTGCCCGTGCAGGTTGTAGCGCCGCAGCCAACGGCGAAGAGGAAGAAGGAAGAGAAGAAAAGGAATAAGGCGCTGCCCGTTTTCGACTTGAGCGACATGGACTCGTAAGTGTCTTCGGATGCGATTCATTATTTTCTTGTATTCTTGTCTTCTTGCTTTTTGACTGATATGTTCCTTGCAGCCACTCCTCTGAGGGCTCTTTTAGCGATGCCACTCAGGAGGCAGTAGGGGTGATGCTTCGAATCCTTCTCTGCAAGAGGCTCGAGTGATCGTCTCCCAGAAGACTGCAACGGGACCTTCGGAGTCTCCGTCTGAGCATGTAAGTTGTTTTCTCTCTTGCTGCAGGGGGCCCCGAGCCTTATTTTTCAGATGATCTTTTGATTTTGTTTCCTTTTTGCATGTCTCGGGGGGAGCCCCCGAGCATTTTTCATGTGTTTGATGTCTTGCTCGTTTCTTGGGGGCAGCCCCCGAGCCCTTTTGTAATGCTTTTGTTTCTTCTCACAGCCCTTTGTGCATGGTGCGAACCTGCTTGTGCAGCAGTGTAGGGTTTCGTAGCATGGAAAACAAAAAATTTCTATCGCATACAAACAAACAAGCCAAGATCTATCTACTATATTGTAGCAACGAGTCGATGGAATAACTCACCCTCGAAGATTCCAAAGCGTTTAAGGAGAGCGGATTCTCGTAGGTGATGTAGTCGTACTCTTCCCGATCTCAAGATCGCGTAGACGATCCTTCCGGCACTGCGTTCCGGCAGCGCTCCCTTGATCGGTCTACGTTAAATTTCTGACGAAGACCTTCCTCTCCCTTTGTTCCAGCAGGCGGAGGTTGTAGCACTCTCCTCGCGATTCCGAAGACTGGCTGTGGCGGAAGTAGAGGGAGATCTCGTGAGGCTTCGCCTTAAGCCGGGCAGTATGGTGGACTATGAGAGAGCCCTCGGCGATCTAGGGATTAGACACGCCGAGGAGGAAGCTTGGCCGGCTAGGGTTGCTAGGCGGCGGCTTGACCTAGGCGTGGCGGCGGCAGTGGCGGCCCGGCTTAGGGTTTGGAGGCGGGGATCTTGTGTGTCTAGGAGGGGAGCCCTGCCCCTCCTTTTATGGGAGGGAGGCGCCGGCCAAGGGGAGGGGAGTCCCTCCTCAACTCGGCTTGGAGGTGGGCCGGCGGTGGAGGAGGGACTCCTCCCCAACTCGGTTTCCTCCTCTTTCTCCACTTCCCAAAAATAGCCGTTTGACTTTCAAATTGGCGTTTGACTTTTCAAACAAGGATTTGATTAATCCCTCTATTTTGTTCAGCGATGACACTTAGTACATGATGCAATCATATCAACTTGATATAACACATTCATGTACCCTTCCCCTCCGGAGTGCCGTACATTCCGGAACCTTCTAGAACATTCCCGATGAAAACACCGGAACCATTCCCCAACTCCGAAACGGGACTTTCCTTATACGAATCTTATTCTCTGGACCATTCCGAATCTCCTCGTGATATCCCGGATCCCATCCGAGACTCCGAACAACATTCGGTCTCTTTCTCATCATTCCATAACTACTCAAACAACGTCGAATCCTTAAGTGTGTCTCCCTACGGTTCGTGAATTATGCGGACATGATCGAGACACTTCTCCGAACAATAACCAATAGAGGAATCTGGAAATTCATATGGCTCCCACATATTTCTACGGTTACTTTGTGATCGAATGAACCACTTACATACGATACCAATTTCCCTTTGTCTCACGATAGTTTACTTATCCGAGGTTATGATCGTCGGTATCTCTGCATACCTAGTTCAACCTCGTTACTGATAAGTACTCTTTTCTCGTTCCCGTGATATGTGATCCCTTGTGAGCCAGTCACATGCTTGCAAGCTAATTGGATGACATTTCACCGAGAGGGCCCAGAGTATATCTATCCGTCATATGGATGGACAAATCCCACTCTTGATCCATGTGTCTCAACCAATACTTTCCGAACACTCAATGCCACCTTTATAGCCACCCAGTTACGGTGTGGTGTTTGATGTCATCAAAGCATCCATCCGGTAAAGGTGATATGCATGATCTCATGGTCGAAGGAATTAGGTTACTATGTATCAGAAAGCATATAGCAATTGAACTATTAAAATGACTTGATCTTTATGCTATGCTTATCTATAGGATTATGTCCACCATATCATTCTCCTAATGATATGATCTTGTTGTTAATAACATCTCAATGTTCATGATAGGGAAACCACAATCATTTATTAACCAACAAGCTAGTGATGTATAGAGGCTATACTAGGGACTTCAATTTAAGTTTACAAATCACACAAGTATTAATGTTTCCTTGTCAATACTATTATAGCATGAATGTAAACATTTATCATAAACACAAAGATATAATAATAACTACATTTATTATTGCCTCTAGGGCATATCTCCAACAGTCTCCCACTTGCAGTAGAGTCATCTAATCTAGATTACATGGTAATATACCGAACACCCATGGCAGTTTGGTGCTGGTCATGTTTTGCCCTCGGGAGAGGTTTAGTCAACGGATCCGCCACATTCAGATCTGTGTGTACTTTGCAAATCTTTATGTCCCCATCTTGGACATGTTCTCGAATAGCGTGAAAACGTAGCTTGATATGCTTCAGCTTCTTGTGTGACCTTGGTTCTTGCGCATTGGCTATGGCGCCCATGTTATCACAGTAGATAGACATTGGGTCCAGCGCACTAGGAACCACACCCAGCTCTGTAATGAACTCTTTCATCCATATCGCTTCTTGTGAAGCCTCCGAAGCAGCCATGTATTCCGATTCAGTTGAAGATCTCGCCACAACGCTTTGCTTTGCACTCCTCCAGCTAAATGTTGCACCATTCAAAGTAAATACGTATCCAGATTGTGATTTAGAATCATCCGGATCGGTGTTCCAACTAGCATCGGTGTAACCATTGACAACGAGCTGTTCATCACCTCCATAAGAAAGAACCATATCCTTAGTTCTTCTCAAGTACTTAAGGATGTTTTTGACCGCTGTCCAATGATCCACTCCTGGATCACTTTGATATCTGCTAGTTAAACTAATAGCATATGCAATGTCGGGTCTAGTACATAGCATGGCATACATTAGAGATCCTATGGCTGAGGCATAGGGAGTCTTACTCATCCTTTCTCTATCTTCTGCCGTTGTCAGACTTTGAGTTTTACTCAAGGTCGTATTGGGCAACATGGGCAAGAACCCTTTCTTGCTTTCTTCCATTCCAAACCTCTTTAGAACTTTGTCCAAATATGTACTTTGTGACAATGATATTAGGCGTCTCGATCTATCTCTATAAATCTTTATGCCTAATATGTAAGCTCCTTCGCCAAGATCCTTCATTGAAAAACTATTATTCAAATATTCCTTGACACTATTAAGAAGGTCTACATCATTCCCAATCAACAATATGTCATCTACATACAGTATTAAGAATGCTACAGAGCTCCCACTCACTTTCTTGTAAATACAAGATTCTCCATAAGTTTGTATAAAACCAAAACTTTTGATTACCTTATCAAAACATTGATTCCAACTTTGGGATGCTTGCTTCAATCCATAGATGGACCGTTGAAGTTTGCATACCTTGTTAGCATCTTTAGGATCGACAAAACCTTTGGGTTGCATCATATACAACTCTTCATCAATGTCTCCATTGAGGAATGTTGTTTTGACATCCATCTGCCATATCTCATAATCATAATATGCAGCGATTGCTAACATAATCCTCACAGACTTTAGCTTCGCTACAGGTGAGAAAGTCTCATCGTAGTCAACTCCTTGAATTTGTAGAAACCCTTTTGCGACAAGTCGACCTTTATAGACGGTAACATTACCATCAGCATCTGTTTTATTCTTGAAAATCCATTTATTCTCGACGGCCATCCGGTAAGTCCACCAAAGTCCATACTTGGTTTTCGTACATGGATCCAATCTTGGATTTCATGGCTTCTTGCCATTTATTGGAATCTAGGCTCATCATCGCTTCCTCATATGTCTCAGGGTCATCGGTGTTATCCACCAACATGACATTCATAACAGGATCATACCAATCAGGAGTGGTACGAGTTCTCGTTGACCTGCGAGGCTCTATAGCAACTACAACCGAAGTTTCATGATCATCATCATTAGCTTCTTCTCTTACTGGTGCAGGCGTCACAGGAACTACTTTCGGTGCTACGCTACTCGCAAGTTTGAGAGAAGGTTCGACAACCTCGTCGAGTTCTACTTTCCTTCCAGTCACTTCTTTCGAGAGAAATTCCTTCTCTAGAAAGGATCCATTCTTGGCAACAAAGATTTTGCCTTCGGATCTATGATAGAAGGTATACCCAATAGTTTCCTTCGGGTATCCTATGAAGACCCATTTTTCCGCTTTGGGTTCTAGCTTGTCCGGCTGTAACTTCTTTACATAGGCTTCGCAACCCCAAACTTTAAGAAACGACAATTTAGGTTTCTTCCCAAACCATAATTCATACGGTGTCGTTTCCACGGATTTAGATGGTGCCCTATTTAAAGTGAATGCGGCTGTTTCTAATGCATAACCCCAAAACGATAGCGGTAAATCTGTAAGTGACATCATAGAACGAACCATATCTAAGAGAGTTCGATTACGACGTTCGGACACACCATTACGCTGTGGTGTTCCCGGCGGTGTCAATTGTGAAAGTATACCGCATTTCTTCAAATGATCGCCAAACTCGTAACTTAGATATTCACCTCCACGATCAGAATGTAGAAATTTAATCTTCTTGTTACGTTGATTCTCTACCTCACTTTGAAATTCCTTAAACTTCTCGAAAGTTTCGGACTTATGTTTCATGAAATAGATATACCCATATCTACTCAAGTCATCCGTGAAGGTAAGAACATAACGATAACCACCGCGCGATGCTACACTCATTGGACCACACACATCGGTATGTATGATTTCCAATAAGTCCGTAGCTCGCTCCATCATACCAGAAAATGGAGTCTTAGTCATTTTACCCATCAGACATGCTTCGCATCTTTCAAGTGATTCGAAATCAAGTGATTCAAGAAGTCCATCGGAATGGAGTTTCTTCATATGCTTCACTCCAATGTGACCAAGACGACAGTGCCACATATAGGTCGAGTTATCGCTCGATTTCAAACGTTTAGCCTCAATGTTATTAATATGTGTATTTCCACTATCGAGATTCAACAAGAATAGACCATCTATCAAAGGTGCATGTGCATAAAACATATTACTCATATAAATCGAACAACCATTATTCTCGGATTTAAACAAGTAACCGTCTCGCAATAAACAAGATCTCGATATAATGTTCATGCTTAACGCAGGCACCAAATAACAATTATTTAAGTATAAAACTAATCCCGATGGTAGATGAAGGGGTAGCGTGCCGACCGCGATCACATCAACCTTTGATCCGCTTCAGCAGCGCATCGTCACCTCGTTCTTCGCTAGCTTCCGTTTATTCTCAGCTTTTTGTTTGAGTTACAAATATGAGCAACCGAACGATTATCAAATACCTGTGCACTACTACGAGTACTAGTGAGATACACATCAATAACATGTATATCAGATATACCTTTCTTATTGATGTTGCCGTTCTTCAAATCCGCCAAGTACTTTGGGCAATTCCGCTTCGAGTGACCTTCTCCCTTGCAGTAAAAGCACTCAGTATCAGGCTTAGGTCCAGCCTTGGTCTTCTTCATCGGCGTGGTAACTTTCTTACCACCCTTCTTGAAGTGTCCCTTTTGCTTAGACTTGCCTTTCTTGAATTTGGTGGTCATATTGACCAACAACACTTGGTGCTCTTTCTTGATCTCCACTTCTGCAGATTTCAACAGGGCAAAGAGTTCTAGCAACGTCTTGTTCATGTTCTGCATGTTGTAGTTCATCACAAAGTTCTTGTAACTTGGTGGTAGTGATTGGAGGACACGGTAAATCCCCAAAGCATTAGGAATCACTATACCCAAGCTTTGAAGTTTGTTTGGGTGCCCAGACATCTTAAGCACATTCTCACTGACGGAGCTGCCCTCTTCCATCTTGCAGTTAAAGAACTTTTCAGAAGCCTCATAGCTCTCAATTGCCGCATGAGTCTCAAAGATCAATTTGAGATCACGGACAATATCATGTGGGTCTGAATTCTCAAACCTTTTCTGAAGCTCCGATTCTAAACCATACAAAATAGCACACTGAACTGTGGAGTACTGTGTCTTCCGAGTGAGGTAAACATTCTTTACTTCATCGGAAGCAGTAGCTGCAGGTGTGTCATCCAGCGGTGCATCTAGCACATAGGTCAAATTACCAGCTGTGAGGACAATCCTCAAATTGTGGAACCAATCCGCGAAGTTGCTTCCATTGTTTTTCAACTTTTCTTTCTCTAGGAACGCATTAAAATTGATGGTAGGGGCTGCCATTGATCTACAACATATTTGCAATAGTTTAGACTAAGTTTATGACAAATTGAGTTCAAATTAATAATGAAATTAATCTAGGTGAACTCCCACTCAAAACAACATCCCTCACATTTTTTCAGTGATCACACGAACCAAATCCACCACATCAACACCGATCATCATGAGAGTTGATATAGTTTCAATGGCGAACAATCGACATGTTCATCATATCTACTATATGATTCATGTTTTACCTTTCGGTGATCCGTGTTCCGAGACCATGTCTGTACATGCTAGGCTCGTCAAGATCAAACCTTAGTTTCCGCATGAGCAAATCTGGCTTGCTCACGTTGTATACACTTGCAAAATCTAACACACCCGATCATCACGTGGTGCTTCGAAACAACAAGCTTTAGCAACGGTGCTAACTAAGGGTGAACACTTTATGATTTGAAATTCATGTGCATGAGGGATCATCTTATAATGCTACCATCGTCTACTAAGCAATACAAGATGCATAAAGGATTAACATCACATGCAATTCATAATATGTGATATGATATGGCCTTTCTTCTTTGTACTTCCGATCTCCATCTTCAAGCACGAACATGATCTCCATCATCACCGCCATTGCATCAAGGTCAATGACGCTACTCCATGGTTGTCGTCCACCGGCTTCAACTATTACAACTACTTTGAATAGACACGCGGGTCTTAACATAAATTAAAGACAACCATATGGCTCCTGCCGGTTGCCAACTTACAATAAGGATCATTGCATACATCAAATATAATCACAATCATGGCCATATCATCATCTTGCACACCCTGCAAAACAAAGTTAGACGCCTCTACTTTCTTTGCATGTTTTACGTGGTTTGGGGCTTTCAATAAGTGTCGTTCTAACTTACGAACATGAACCACAACATTGATACTAGTATTGTTAATCACCCGTTGTAAATTGGATCTTAACTATGCTAGGAGAAAGCACCATAAAGCCACTTATGCAATACAAGTTGCATGTCAAGCGTGGAGCAAGTCTCATGAACGATGTCATGTCAGGTTCGCCCGGGCCGCTTCATCCCAACATCCCGCAAGATGAAAAGTACACAAGAAGCAATCGACAATAAAGCATCAACGCCCACAATGACCATTGTGTTCTACTCGTGCAACAGATCTACATATAGACACGACTACGATACCCTTTGTAGGGTTTCGTAGCATGGAAAACAAAAAATTTCTATCGCATACAAACAAACAAGCCAAGATCTATCTACTAGATTGTAGCAACGAGTCGATGGAATAACTCACCCTCGAAGATTCCAAAGCGTTTAACGAGAGCGGATTGGCGTGGGTGATGGAGTCGTACTCTTCCCGATGTCAAGATCGCGTGAGCGATCCTTCCGGCGCTGCGTTCGGCAGCGCTCCCTTGATCGGTCACCGCTCGGTACTGACGAAGACCTTCCTCTCCCTTGTTCCAGCAGCAGCGGAGGTTGTAGCACTCTCCTCGCAATTCCGGCAGCACAACGGCGTGGTGCCGGAAGTAGAGGGGAGATCTCGCAGGGCTTCGCCTTAAGCCGGAGCGAGTATGGTGGACTATGAGAGAGCCCTCGAAGATCTAGGGATTAGACACGCCGAGGAGGAAGCTTGGCCGGCGGCTAGGGTTGCTAGGCGGCGGCGGCTTGACCTAGGGCGGCGGCGGCAGCAGTGGCCAGGCGACGGCTTAGGGTTTGGGCGGGGATCTTGTGTGTCTGGGAGGAGCCCTGCCCTCCTTTTATGGGAGGGAGGCGCCGCCAAGGGAGGAGTCCTCCTCAACTCGGCTTGAGGTGGGCGGCGGTGGAGGGACTCCTCCCCAACTCGGTTTCCTCCTCTTTCTCCACTTCCCAAAAATAGCCGTTTGACTTTCAAATTGGCGTTTGACTTTTCAAACAATGATTTGATTAATCCCTCTATTTTGTTCAGCGATGACACTTAGTACATGATGCAATCATATCAACTTGATATAACACATTCATGTACCCTTCCTCCGAGTGCGGACATTCCGGAACCTTCTAGAACATTCCCGATGAAAACACCGGAACCATTCCCCAACTCCGAAACGGGACTTTCCTTATACGAATCTTATTCTCCGGACCATTCCGGATCTCCTCGTGATATCCCGGATCCCATCCGAGACTCCGAACAACATTCGGTCTCTTCCTCATCATTCCATAACTACTCAAACAACGTCGAATCCTTAAGTGTGTCTCCCTACGGTTCGTGAATTATGCGGACATGATCGAGACACTTCTCCGAACAATAACCAATAGAGGAATCTGGAAATTCATATGGCTCCCACATATTTCTACGATTACTTTGCGATCGAATGAACCACTTACATACGATACCAATTTCCCTTTGTCTCACGATAGTTTACTTATCCGAGGTTATGATCGTCGGTATCTCTGCATACCTAGTTCAACCTCGTTACCGATAAGTACTCTTTTCTTGTTCCCGTGATACGTGATCCCTTGTGAGCCAGTCACATGCTTGCAAGCTAATTGGATGACATTTAACCGAGAGGGCCCAGAGTATATCTATCCGTCATATGGATGGACAAATCCCACTCTTGATCCATGTGTCTCAACCAATACTTTCCGAACACTCAATGCCACCTTTATAGCCACCCTGTTACGGTGTGGTGTTTGATGTCATCAAAGCATCCATCCGGTAAAGGTGATATGCATGATCTCATGGTCGAAGGAATTAGGTTACTATGTATCAGAAAGCATATAGCAATTGAACTATTAAAATGACTTGATCTTTATGCTACGCTTATCTATAGGATTATGTCCACCATATCATTCTCCTAATGATATGATCTTGTTGTTAATAACATCTCAATGTTCATGATAGGGAAACCACAATCATTTATTAACCAACAAGCTAGTGATGTATAGAGGCTATACTAGGGACTTCAATTTAAGTTTACAAATCACACAAGTATTAATGTTTCCTTGTCAATACTATTATAGCATGAATGTAAACATTTATCATAAACACAAAGATATAATAATAACAACATTTATTATTGCCTCTAGGGCATATCTCCAACAAGCAGCACCTGGCACTGGAGGCTAGCCTGCGGCAGCTTCAAGGTACATGCTGGATTGACCCTATTCTTCTTCGTCTGCTTGCTAGCTTATGTAGCTCATGTATTATTCTTGTTGCTTTTACAGATGAGAATAATACTGCCCTCCGCGAGCTTGATGCTCTCAAAAAGAGCCTTGGGCGAGCGGAGAAGAAGGCCGAGGATGCCATTGGGGCGAAGGAGCGCCTGCAGCAGGAGTTGGCTGATGCCATAGTGGCCAAGGAGCGCCTGCAACGAGAGGCGTAGGATCGCGAGGAGAAGCTCGCCACCGTTGCGGCTGCACGCGAGAAGGAGGTGGCCAAAAAACTGATGGCTGCTGCCAAGGCCGCTCTAGTGAGTGCTTTTGCCTTTCTTTGGTTTTTTCTGCTGTTGCGTCTCCATGCCCTTATTCGATTCTTACTGTACCTTTCCTTTGCTCCAGATGTCGCGGGCATTGATTTCAATCGCAGTGCCCTGGAGCACGGTAGTGCCCTGGATGATGCCGCTGCGGCGGTCGAAGACCATTGTAGTACTGCGGTTGGCTCCCTTGCCAAGGCCAAGGAGATCCTCGGGCGCTTCTACAAGGAGCTCGTTCCCAAGGGCACTGCCCTTAAGGATGTCGAATCTTTGGCGGATGCGCTATCCACGGATGCACCTGCGGCCTACAAGCGCAAACAGAAGGGCATCAGTGCTTCCATTGGCCTGGCCATGGCCATGGCATCCGGGTCGGAGTTGGATCTTCATCAGGTCACCTCCCAGATGCCAACGGCTCCCTATGGTTCCGAGGTAGCCTTTGCTCTCTATGCTTCTTGCTATAAGCGCTATGGGCCGAAGCTCATTGACCTTCCGGTGGAGTATGCGGCGAAGCAGCAGCAGGAGGTCAAGAGCATGCACTCTGGCTCCGAGGCCACTCAGGATGCGGCTGCTTAGGCTTTTGTAGTTGTAGGATATTGTCTTCTACTTTTGTTGTAATATTTGATGAACAATTTTCCCGTGCCACGTAGTGGCCTTTTGTTATATATAAATGAGCCTTCGAGCTGTTGCTCAGTCATTCGTTGTTCATACTCTTGTCTATTTTCCTTTAGGGACCTTCGGGTGGGGACCCCGTTGATACTTCGTCTTCTCCGCAGCCGCGACCATCCTTGGATGATGCATCACAGCTTGTTTTTCTTTGTGACCGCGTCCACAGCCTTGAGGAGATACTTGGCGTCCGGGGCCATGCGGATGTATGGAAATCGAAGGCGGAGTGAGGTACCGCCAGAGAGGAATATCTAATGGGGGAGCTGTGGCAGTTGGCCGAGCAACTGTAGTGTAAGTTTCTGCGAGCTACTGCTCATTTTCGGATGTGCCTGGTTTGCGGGTCATCTTACTTTGTAGTTGCGGCAGGTGCCAATCTTGTTCCAAGGAAGGAGAAGGAGCGCGTTGCAGTTCGGATCAACTGCTTGACCCAGCAGGATATGGAAGCCGGAGGCTTTTTCTGGATGGACCGTGATCGTGCCATGGTCCTTGCGACTGTGCAGGACCGCGTTCACCAGGTGTCACGGGTGCTGCGTCAGGTGAATATTTCCCTGGCATCGATTATGCACGTCATGTTCCCCCTTGATGAGGCGCCTTCAACTCTATGGGGTTTACTGGCAAAGTTTCGGGACATGGGTCACGTCAGGGAGCTGGTGCGGCACCAGTTGGTTGCAGGGGTGAAGGCCTCCCTTTCCCTCGTGCGGCTGCATCACCCTGATGTAAATCTTGCGGCTGTGGTGGCTGGGCCGCCTCCTCGGCTAGATGGTGGCCTATGGGATATGCGTCCGCACTATGCAGCTGTTAGGCAGTATGCCAAGGAAGTTGTAGATCTCTTTGAGCATCGTGCGTAGGTGATCCGTCAGAATAGGTAGCTCCTGTAAAAAAGATTGATGTAAAACTTGTATGTATTTTGACTGGGTGTGTTGTGCCCTTTATTTTAAAGGTTAATTGTATTAGCACGTGGTGCTTGGTTGTATGCATGCCCTTTTCGTTAGCCTGACGTGATCAGCTACTCAGGTGTACATGCGTTATCCTTAGTCGACGAGGTCATGAGGTGAGGGGGAGCCCCCGAGTGTGTTGTAGCATAAAGAAATGCAAGGAAAAGATAAATTTTCGGGCGAGACACTTAGCTTTATTCATATCGTAATGAGGAGGTACATTGTTCGGCTGAGTAGCCTTGGCTGAGTAGCCTTATTGAAAGTAAAGGGGAATAGCTAGGGGTAGAAGCGTCGCAATTGTGCGACCTTCCATGAGTTGGAGTATGCGACTCCAGACTCCACGTGCTTGAGGCGGTAGGCGCCACCTGGGATGACTTCAGTGACGATGTAGGGTCCTTCCCAGGGTGACTAGAGCTTTTTCAGCCACTCTTGCTTGAGTCGTAGGACGAGGTCTCCTTCGACGAAGGACCTTGGGCGCAGCCGACGACTGTGATAGTTGCGGAGGCTCTGTTGGTAGACCGCCGAGCGAGCCGTGGCGATGTCGCGTGCCTCGTCGAGTGTGTCGACGGCATCTTCGAGTGCGGTCGTCGATTCGGCTTCGCTGTAGGCGACGACCCGTGGGGCCTTGTGGCGTACTTCCGCAGGAAACACGGCTTCGGCTCCGTGCACCATGAAGAAGGGCGTATAGCCGGTTGAGCTGTTTGGCGTTGTGCGCAAGCTCCAGAGTACGTAGGGTAGCTCTTCTGCCCAGGCTCCCGCAAGCCGTTCGAGTAGGCTTAGTAAGTGTTTCTTGATGCCGCCACCTACAAGGCCGTTGGCCTTTTCGACCTGCCCATTGGATTGCGGGTGAGCCACAGAGGCATATGATATGTTGATCCCGAGGCCTTCGCACAAGTCTTGGAATTATTTGGAGATGAAGTTCGACCCGTTGTCCGTGATGATGCTGTGAGGTACGCTGAACCTATAGACTATGGACTCGAAGAACTTTACAGCCGTTTTGCCCTTTTGGTTGGTAACAGGCATGGCTTCGATCCACTTGGTGAACTTGTCGACTGTGACCAGGAGGTAGACGTGGCCTCCTTTCGAGGATTTGGCAGTTTGCCGATCATGTCGAGGCCCCATTGGGCAAAGGGTCAGGCCAGGGATATTGGCCTGAGCTCTGATCCTGGTGCGTGCGGTTTATCTGCAAACCTTTGGCAACTATTGCACCTTCGGACGATGTCCTTGACATCGTTCATGGCTGTTGTCCAGTAGAACCCAACTCGTAGAGCTTTGGCGATGAGGGCACGGTTGCCCGCGTGATGGTCGCATATGCCCTCGTGGATGTCTTGGAGGATGGTTTTACCGTCACCGATTGTGACACACCTTTGGAGTACACCCGAAATGTTGTGCTTGTACAGCTTGCCATTGATGATGGTGAAGGCCTTGGACCAGCAAGATATGCATCGGGCATCTGTCGGGTCATCGAGCAGTTCCCTGTTTATCAGGTACCAAAGGTACGGTTGCGTCCATGTTTCCTCGATTGCCATGACCTATATCAGGTTGACCACTACGACCTATGTGTCGAGCTTTTCGGGTCCTTCCTGTCCTTCGGGTAGCACAGCCCCCGAGTGCTCTGCTTCTTCGGGTGGTCCCTTGAGGAATTTCCTTTTGATGGAAGGCACGCAGATTTGTTCGAGGAACACACCTGGTGGCACCCGTGCACAGGTGGAGCCGATGTTGGCGAGTCTATCGGCTTCTTCGTTGCTTCCTCTTCCAAAGTGTCGAAGCTCGCAGCCGTCAAAGTCTCCTTCGAGTGAGTTGTAGAGCGTGCGGTACGCGATCATGTTGGCGGCGTGTGCGTCGCACTCGTTCATCATCTGCTGGACGACAAGGTTTGAGTCACCGTAGATGACGAGGTGCGTCGCGCTGCAGATCTTGGCCATCTTCATGCCGTGGATGAGGGCCTCATATTCGACTTCGTTGTTGGAGGCCCGAAATTTCATCCGGAGGACGTATTTCATCTTGTCGCCCTGCGGGGATGTCAGTATGACCCCGGCTCCTGCTCCAGCTTCGCGCTTGGATCCGTCAAAGTGCATCGTCCATGACTGTGTCATATCCGGGGTGTCTGGCAGCTGCAGCTCCATCCAGTGGACGAGGAAGTCCGGTAGGACCTGAGACTTGATCGCATGGCGCTTCTCGTAGACTATGTCTAGAGGGGACAGCTCGATGCCCCACAGGGCCACGCGTCCTGTGGCTTCTGGGTTGTTCAGGATGCTATTCAGAGGTGCTTCATTGACGACCATCACCTGATGCTCCTGGAAGTAGTGGCTCAGCCGACGAGCCGTCATGAACACGCCGTAGGCGAGTTTCTGGTAGTGAGGGTACCTCTGTTTTGTTGGCGTAAATACCTCGCTGAGCTAGTAGATTGGGCGTTGTACCCCATGGGTTTTGCCATCTTTGGGTCGTTCGACCATGAGCATGGTGCTTACCACCTGATGCGTGGCTGCTATGTGTAGAAGTAGAGGCTCGCGTTCCTTTGGCGTGACCAGGACGGGCGAGGTGGAGAGCAACCGCTTCAGATCTTCGAATGCATCGTCTGCTTCAGGTGTCTACTCGAATTTCTCTGCTTTGCGTAGCAACTGGTAGAAAGGCAGATCCTCCTGTTTTCGCCGTTTCTACCCTGTGGGTTGGGTGGCGGTACGTGAGCACCCGAACCTGGTGGTTGTTGCTCGTTTCTCTTTGGATGACCACGGCGCATTGGTAGCGTCCACGGATTGGATCGCTGTTGCCGCAGCTTTCGGATCTAGAACCATAGGTCCCTTCATCCGACGGGGGATCGCACAGATCTGAGTTGCAGCTGCTGTTGTTGTATGACTCATCTGTCGATGTTGACGTGCGTAGCATGTTGGGATGCGGGGCCCATGAGGCGGGCCTGATCGATGGCAGTGGCACCCGCTCTAGGAGGCGGAGAGTGCCGGTCTGTCCCACCTGGAAGCAGAAGCTCCCGAACAGGATCTCGAGCCCGTCGCCTACGAGCTCGAAGTCCTTCAGGGTGGATGGCGAGTGGGCGGTGAAGTCGAAAGCGCCGAAGAGGAGATGGCTCTCCGTCGCCGAGGAGTTGTAGATCACTTTGGTCGGGACCGTCACGATCACACAATCAGCGTCCTCGATTCCCACAGACGGCGCCAATTGACGAGGTACGATCTCGTCGATGCCCATTGTTATGAGCTTGGGTTTTGGAGAAGATGGGGGTGCTGGAGATCGCGGAACGGTTAACAGACAAGCAACCAGGGGACACGAGATTTACCCAGGTTCAGGCCCCCAGAGGGAAAACCCTACTCCTGCTTGTCTGCTCTTGATTACGGCGGAACCAAAGGTTACAGGGGTGCGCATATGCAATCTGGCATGAAGGTGTGTATGCGGTGGAAAGGATTGGTGCTCCTCGCCGTGCCCTCCTAGCCTTTATATAGAGTTAGGCAGGTCTCGGGCACAGATCGAGTCGGTTACAAGTTAAGGGTTTGCCCCTTTGAATATTCTATCCGTTCTAGTCTTGTTCTCTAAGGATCCGAAGATGTCATGGGCTTGGGCCACCCGAAAATCTCCATGGATCGTGTATATTCTTGTGGGCCTTCCTTGGGCTAGACCAGGTATGCTAATGTCTTGTACCCGTAGGGTATAACCATGTCAGTCGTGGATCCTCTGCCCCCTCCCCGCTGATATCCTCCTCCATGCGAGGTAGCGGAGGCCGTCGTGGCGGCGGCTGCTCAAGTAAATTAGTTTTTTTTCCTTGCAATCCAGATGAGGAGATCAGAGGATTGCAAAATCTGGAAGGAGCAGATGGAATTTACGTAATGGGAAAGTAATCTTACCTTCTTCCAGCTCATCTTATGTTGAACCTTGTCGCCGCCCTGCTCCTCCTACCCACAGACATAGCCAGACAGATGTCGTTCCCCATGGACCTCGCCGAACGCAGGCTGCTCCCATATATCTCGGCGGACACCAGTTTGTCGAGGACAGGCGAAGACGGCCCGAGAATAGGAGAGTAGGGCTAGGAAGACGACGGTGGGGCAGTTCCTAGGAGGGGAGGGGGCGCCCGCCTCCATCGCCATGGAGGGGATCCCTTGAGGCAGCGCGGCGGCGGTGGTATGATGGGATTAGAGAGGAGGCGATGGGCACGAGATCGCTTGGGGAAGTAGGAGGAACGACCACGCCAACCAGATATTTCTCAATATCTCTAGTGGCCGGTTCGCAAAAAAAAAGTGGCCGGTTCGGTTTTTTTTTTTTTTGGACTTTTTGTTGTAGCTAAGCGTGTGAGTCCTGTAGCTAAGCGTGAGCCGGTGCTCAGCATGCTGCGCTTCCCTCACGTGTAAGCTATAGGATAATGTTTGAAGAACTTGCAACAGAGATTGGATTATGTCTTCGTTCATGCGCTTTAGTATACCTTGTCACGATAGAAGCTTTTAGCCCGTGTAATGTGTCAGGTTGAGGAATTTCTCAACCTTCAATTCTCCGCAAAGGTTCGCCAACCGGTATTCTTTGACTCAACCAACATACATCTTTGAATTTGAACATCGGTGACTTGAAAATGCGTCTTAACAAAAGAAACCTAGAGTGTCATGGAGCATCGAAGTTCTCGGAGTCAATTAGTGTGGAACTCTTCTTCCTCGTACCGTGATGAAATATTGAAGAATAGTTAATCTCCATGTGATCAGCACTAGTCTACTACTTCGTGTATAGACAAATTAGGCCAGCACACTCACAAATCCCGGTGGCTCTGACTCCTAGGATGTATTCGGGTTTCAACAACACTACAAAAGCAATTTCAACCAAGTCCAAGAAGTGTATACATTATGCGTGTGATGTATGTTGATGTGAACATGGCAATAGATTACCAGGTTCTACTCATTGCTCGACTTCACCTATGTAAGCGTGTCGGTTTCTTTGTGAATTGTGATCTTGCTCTGTCTTCCTTCTCATGCTTAAATAGGAACACATGTGGCGCAACAACCATGCAATGTATGCTTTCATCAAATTTAGTATCGTCGTAAGAAGCACATGGGAAGTACCATACTACTGGGAGCACTCATTACCTCACTAAAGCAAACTCCCTAATAGATGTATAGATTGTATTAATTCAAGTTTGCACTAGCTATATTTCATTTTCTTTAAGTGATCTGTGATCACATCTCAAGAAAGTAGGCATTTTTCATCACAAGTTTCACCGATAATAAAGAGCGGATATAGTTCTGAACACCCAGAATATATACTCACGTATCGACCATAAGTCATCATGTTTTAATTGGGTAAAGTATTGCCTAATATTTTTAGATACAAGATGAAACAAGTAGTACTCAAGTCGGATGGGGTGTCAGTTCCACCAACGGTCTTCAATCGGTTGTCGCCTTACAGTACGTCAATGGTATCACAACCCTGATGGGTATGTTGGAAAACATAAAGGGAGCATTAAGTATATTCTAAAACTCAAAGGGCCGTCACTAAAAGATAAGACCGTGGTTGGCCTTTTATTGGTGCTCTCTCACCCTCATGTGCATAGTGCATGCTAATCCCATGTTAGCATCCATGGTAGCAAGTTTCGTGTCATATGTTAAGACCACCAAAACAAACACAAATACCAATTACAAGGTGTTGATTTAACCATTTATGAGTTTATAGAGACATACATGTCAAGTTAAAGAACTCTGATATATCTTTGATTTTATTAATTAAGAAAATATGTTATAACATATTGAAGAAACATGAACAAAGTGACCAAAAAGGATATTGACAAATTCTAAACTTACATGAAAAGCACTCCGATGTCACAATCTCTGCCTTCTCTACTTGTATCTCTATTTTCTTCCATGCAGTATGAAGGGTATGGCACACGACCATATATGGCACAAACTTGACTAACCTCGAAGGTTTTGAATAGCCGCATCGGTTGCCCACCACAAGGAGTGAGAATCATAGATTGTTGAACGCAATGTAGCTAGAGAGAGACCCCTCACAATGCATGTTGTTGAATTTTTATTTCGTACCCGGCCATCAAGGGTGAGGATCACGATCACATATGCAAAAATTATAGAAATCAAGCCGAAGTAAAAGGGAATACAAAAATGGAAATATGCATGAAAGAGATAGATTTGAAAATTGTTATGATATAAAAAATATTCAAATTTTAGAAAATATTCAGATTTTCAAAAATGGAAATGGAATTGAAAAGAAGAAACACCAAAAAAATAAAAAACATAAGAAAAAGGAAAGCTGAAAGAACCAGAGGAAGTGTTCTGAAACCTTTGCAAAAACCGGATGCCCGGAATCCCTACTAGGCCGACCCGCTTAGCAAATTAGCGATGAGTGTATGCATTGCGTCCACCTTACAAACGCAACACGTACCCCCTGCCATTTTATCGCTAAAGCTTCTAAGGGCAGCCACAATGTATGGCCAAAAGTGGTTCTATATCTAGTATTTGACTTTTGGAACTAGTTCTTAACATTGTGTGGGTAGTTCTAAATTAGAGAAAGTAGAAAACCGGAGCACCAACATGCTCCGTTGCCAAATTTTGCAATGGGATTAAAATATCCTTCTCTCCCACGGTAGTGAAGAAAGAGATGGGAGGGAAAGAAAATGATTGAGAAGAAAGAACCTATTTTATGCATGTTGTGTGAGTACCAGCACCCACTTTACAGCCAATTTAGAATCAACACGCTGTGGAGCTATCGCCATTTTACAAACTGAAGCCAAATTCTGACTCATATCAGATTTAGCCATTTACACATTGTGGGTGCCCTAATCGGGTCGACCTAGTAGTGTTTCGGTTTTTAGTTTGGTTCCTTCTAGGTTCATTCAGTTTTTCTTTTTCATGTTTCTTTTTCTTTTTTTGTTTTCTCTTTTATTTTTCAGTTTTCTTTCTTCTATTTGCTTTTTTTCCTTTCTATATATAAGGCCAGGGCCAGGTCGGCCCATTCCCATCCTAACCACTATTGCATCGGCATCTGACGAGAGAACAGACTCATGTAGTCGCGTTCCGTGTCCACCGTGTGCTCGCCCTTGGCCCTTTCCCGCCATAGGTTGGAACGGCTCGCCGTGGTGTATGCTCGCTTTTCTAGAGAAGGCGAAGGAAGATTCGAGCGTCACAGCACCTCCACCCCACCTTGGCGATCCTACATTTACCCCCCACGGGGATCCACGTGTACACTCCACCCACTCAAGCCAATCACATCCAAGACGGCACTCGGAGATGTGGCATCGCTGGCCTTCTGTTCGAAAACGCCGATGTGCCGTTCAACCCGAACGGGCGCAGATGGTAACACAAGCAGTTCAGCATTCCACGATGAAGCCGTGGTCGCAGGGAGGAGACACGTACGCTGAGGGTGTATGCTCGCTTGAAGTTCAGCAAAGAATGTAGTACTTGGATGCTGCCTTGCCTCTCTTCCATTACCTATCTGGTCACCAATGGCCAGCAATCTGAATGTACGGATATATTTCGCGCGTTTTTTCTCGTCAGAGAATCTGCAAGGGAGTGAGTTGTACCCCTATACCTCAACTGTTCCCTTTCTACAGCTACTTCGATGTCCTTAGAGGTATTATGCAATAATTTCTCAAGTTTTCCCCGATCTTTAGCAGTAGAAGGTGCCTTCCGTTTATTTCTGACAGTATCAATATTTTGCCATCCTCTTGTGTAGGACTTAACCAGCTGAACAACAATGATTGATACTTCAGAGTCCCGTCTTTCTACTGAACGATGCTTGGTTTTGTTGAATGCATTATGGGAGCATATAGTTGAGCTCCCACTACTATACTATACTGGAGTATAGTCGTGGAGCTCCCACTAGTAGATTAGACTATGTGCAGCACAAACTTTCTTTAATTAGATTACTTGTTTAAAGAAGTAGTACTAGCTAACAATGGCTGCTTTGCGCTGACTGAGCAATGAATGTTAGGAGTTAGGACATGTGAGGACCTCCGCGACAATGTTGCTGGTGCTTGAGAGCAGAATGGTGCAACTCTCTAAGATGATTATGGGACCAGCTTTCTATTTTGGTAACAATGTATTTGGATATATGGATGAAGAAACATAATAATGCAAGTGGGCATTGTGTAACTAGGGATGCAAGATCGACCCCGCTTATCCTGCTTAATTGACTTGCTAGTTCAAAAGTTCTTGCCTAAAATTTGACTTTGGAATTTGGTGCTGGCCTAGAAGGGGGTCTAAGCGGGATCCGGCTTGCATCCCTAATTGTAATGCACAAGAATTTAAAGGAGAAGTTTTTGTACATGACATAGTATTATATTGAACAATCTTTCGTACTCTATGACTTCGGCGTCATCTTCAGGGGGTGGCACCAGGTGAAACCCTTGCCACCGCCCCTCCTTGTCCTCAGTCGCTCCCCTGGCCACCACCAAAGGACACTGGCAGGTGAAGCTCATTTGGTAGATGGTGGCGGCGTTGATTGTTTTTTCTTGTGGCACAATGGTAGTCTTGACAGGTGCAGCTCAGCCATAATGGCGATAATTGTCGATAGGTGGTCCTGACACAGATAAATCCGGTGGACACACTCCTCACATGCGTAGTAGGGAAGGTTGATGGGTTGGTGGACAAATCCGGGCTCCGATGAAGGTTGTCAGATGGCACGGACAAGTTATCTACAACAAAGAAACCTTCATCCACCGTCTTTTCCTCTCCGAGTGACGAGAAATGAAGCCGAAATCGCAGTCCGACGGATGTGGGGTGGGAAGGTCCTCTACTTGCTTTCGGCGTTTTTTATATCGGTGTGGGCAGAGCCTTGGTCTCTCTCAATGCCGATCTAGCTAGCAAGACAATGCTATCGGGTAGAGAGGTTGTTGATAGTAAAGGCTTTGGCAATCAAGTATGTAGATTCTTTGGGTTAAAACATATGATTTTGCCCTCTGGCCCCTTGTTGAAGGTGTTGGCTAGAAACTTCCGCTTAGCGGATGATGATTCCATGTTTGACCTTTGGTTGAACCCGTCAACATCGTGCGACAATCCTTACATTGGCTTTGTCGTAAAGTAGCGTAATTTCCGTTGGGTTTCGTGAAGTATTTGTCACTATTTTTCCGTCTTAGGTTAATTTCTTTTTATTTCTCTAAGGAGATTTTATTAGGTAACAATTATTGCCTTTTCTCATCGTTGTTCAGTAATTCATAATATATGCGTGTGTGCATGCATTAGTGTAGGAAAAAAAAAATCTCCATCCATCGAGTTTGGTTTCGTTAACATAAAAAGAGAAAAGAAGAAAAAAAAGAGTCACGTTCAGTCCCTAGACTAAGATAGCCTTTGGTGACGGACCGAGCTTCGGTGACTTGGTGCTTCCAAGTCTCATCCTGACTTGGTGCCACCATTCACCATTCATCTTTCATCTAACGTATCAGATTTCGAACTAAAAAAATAAAACTTCTTAGATTTTTTTTTAAAATCAGTAAACCATGAATGTTCTGATTTATATTCTGGTGAAGTTTCATTTCATTTGGATCAAAGGTGTGTGATTAAATGGGTATTTAGTTTAAAGTAGTGCTCGTAAACGTAAAAAGCTATTTAATCACAAGATAGTTATCCAAATAGGATGAAATATTCCCAGATTTCAAAATAAGACATTTATAATTTACTGAATTTTTTTAAAAAAATTCTGAAAAGTTTTATTTTTTTAGTTCGAAATCTGAGTCAATCTGCGTTCGTCACGCTGAGACTTGGAAGCACCAGGTCACCCAATCTCAGTCCGTGACTAGGAGCAATGCAAATAGCAGCCTGGTGCCCTGCCTGCTAGTGGCTGCTGAGATCAAGTGGATCGATGAAAAGATCTCAATGAATCGATCTTATCTGTACTTGGTGTGCTGAGATCAGGTTATCGCTTTGTACCGCCATTGACCATTGATGATGGAAGGCGTCGCATAAGAAATTACCAATATTTCGCATCCGAAGTCGCTCGGAAATTTCGCCCGAATCGTCATAATTTTCCGTGCTATAATGTCCCGCGGAAAATGTAAACGTTCAAAACTGTTACAGGGTCTCATTCTCCCATATCCGGTGGAGAGGAACCGCGCTATATATATACCGGCTGGCTGCGTTCCTTTTTCCGCTGACGAAAGCGAGGAGGGAGAGCAGGCGGCCCGGCCCGGGAAGGAGGAGACAAGCCATGGAGGGAGGGGGCAGCAACTGGAGCATGGACGGCTACCTGAACGAGCACTTCCACATCCCCGCCAAGAACCCGCCGAGCGAGGCCCGCCTCCGGTGGCGCCGCGCCGTCGGCCGCGTCGTCCTCAACGGCCGCCGCCGCTTCCGCGAGTTCTCCGCCCTCGGTGCAGTCGACGACGCCCAGCGCCGCAGGATCCTGGTACGCTCCCCCACCCCCACCCGCTGTTCCCTCCCTCACTCCCTCACTCCCCTCCCCACTTCCCATCTCCTTTCGCGTTCGATACTCCGATGATCGTCCCGAAGAAAGGCAGAACTGTTCGCACCGTCCCTTTCGCCGAACTTCAGTTTAGCCCTGTTCCGACTTGCGAGAGGGGGTTTTCAGAGTTTTTTTTGGTGGTTTTTTTCAAGCTTCCAGGAAATTTCGTCCTGATAGTTTAGCATCGTGATGTGGATGGATGCGCTGCAGCTTGGTGGACTGGACGTGAGCACATGACAGTGATACGTGTCTTGGTCGCACAGTGGAAATATTCCCCAACCAGATCATGTCAATTCTCCTTCGTCTGAACTGTCCCGTTGGAACGGGGTCTGGGTTGAGGATGCGTCCCTGTATTGCACGTCTCGCCTTCCTCCTTGAATTCTTCTCGACCTGTTCTGGTCCAAGGCGTGTGTCCGCACATGCCGGCTTAATTTGTACCACCTACTTCCTCGGACCCATATTAGTTGACTTGGTTTATCTAGACACTATTTAGTATATACATTCATTTAAATTTTAATAAATCCAAGTCAACTAATATGGGTCGAAGGGAGTAGGAAAAAACATGGTCAATTGCTAAGAGTAGTCGGGCGCATGACGACGGAAATGAACTGGCCAGTCTCAACTTGCATGGTATAGAATTCAAGTTGAAATCAAACACACACGATGACACTAGGTAATAACCGAAGGGTCCATGCGGACCATGCCTACTGTTAGTAACTTTCTTTTTTGCAGCTGGCCGCAAATTTTGGCTAATTATTTGCACATAACACAGATAAACCATTTTGTGATGTGATGGCAGGGATCCACCATAGGTGAAGCCCGCCTTTTTTGGTTTGACGTGACGTTCAAAGTGAAGGGAAGGAGTGTGCATAACTAGTGATGAAAATAGAGCGGAAAGTTTTTTTTTTAAAACGGAAACCGAATAAAAGTATGGAAACAAAAACAGATTTCTGCAAAACGGAAATGGAGACGATTTTTTTTTACAGAAACGCAAACAAAAGTGGAACAACGTTTCCGTTCCTGACTAACATGGAATTTCTGTTTTAGGATTGATGTGCATGGCCAAATCTAACCGGCTCATTGCATGACCTTGTCAAGCCAAACTTCTAAAGCGGTTTATCCCAAAACTAGTGACCATGTAATCCTTTCGTGCATTTGAGGGGGCTAACACGATTTGACCTTTCTCGTATTTCTGAGCACTAAGCTACAATTAGAGAACAATTTTGTTGATTTACTTGAATGGTTGAGATTTTTTTGCATGATTGAAGGGTTCTCTTGATTTCGGGTAACATCTGCATCACTCCGCGTTCGCACCATGTTTGGCCGGTATCTGTTTCTGACAATATCTACTTCTATTTTTATTTACAAGGTAATATGAAAACAAATGTGGCACTATTGATTTCCGTCCGTTTGCGCTCATTGTGTGATCAAATCCTTAGTGTGCTGATGTTGAGAAAGATAGTAGCCATCGTCACTAAGATCAAACTCAATTCCCATAGTAATCAAGGGACCCAAAATCTGACATCTTGAATTGTTTACTCAACTTTTTCTTAACAAAACTAATGTAATTATGATCACCTCTAGTGACCAGCATATCATACACATAGAACATAAGCAAAGTATGACCGTGGTCAGCATATCATACTAATGTATGCACAAAAAATGTTGGGTCATGCTCACTAGAAGAAAAATTAGTATCTTGAACCACATAACTGAAACGCCTAAAGCAAGCACGAGGTGCTTTCTTGATCCCATAAATAGTCTTCCGACAACGACACACATGACCTAATGAGGGGCCTTAACACCTAGAGGTGGCTGCATATAGACTTCCTCATGTAAATCACCATAAAGAAAAGCATTCTTTACATCCATTTATGAGATTTGCCAAGATCGATCCATAGCCACAACAATTAGAGTGCGAACAAAGGTCATGTGAGCAACTAGAGCATAAATTTTATCATAGTCTCTCCCATGAGCTTGTTGAAAACATGTAGAAACAAGACAGCCCCGTAGCACTCCAAAGAACCATCAAACTTGGTTCTCACTTGTATACCCATTTGTAGGTGAAAGGAAAAGGAACGACCGAGGAGGTAGTAGTACCAGATCACATGTACCGATACTCTCTAAGGCTACAAGCTTCTCAGACATAGACAACTGTCACTCATGCAACATAATGGCCTCCTGATATGTATTGGGCTCACAAGCTGCCCCTATACTGAAACCATTTCCATATTTATTTGGAAGCTCAAGAGTGGAGCGATTGCAAAGAGCATATCTACTTGTCTAAGAGGAGTCATGAGTGAAAGGATCATAAGTACTAGCCGGAGGATAAGACGTAGGAATAGATGACTGAGCATCACATGATACTCTAGGACGACGATTATACTACTCCCTCCGACCCATATTACTTGACTTGGATTTGTCTAGATTCTAGATACATCCGAATCTAGACAAATCCATGTCAACTAATATGGGTCGGAGGGAGTAAACAGGAAAAGAATCTCTAAGTGGTGGATCTGGTGGAGGTGGTGAGGAAGGAGAGTGTTAAGGTGGTGAGGACGGAGATGAAACATGGGAGGAAGATGGGTCTTGTGGTGAACCTAGAGATGAATGATCGGACTCTAACTCCTATGAAGAGAAGATAGGTGGAAGTAGAAGAATTTAGGTGGACTCTGAAGTGGTGGAGAATGATGGTCTAGTAGACGTGGTGGAATAGAAGAAATGCTGATCCTCATTGAAACTGACATCACAAGAAAAACGAATACGGCGGGTTGAAGGATCATAACAACGATAACCCTTATGCTTACGGGAAATCTACTTAACGACCGGTCTGAGAAATTGCAAACCTGGCGGACGCACATGTAGTGCACAGCCATGCATGACACTGAACGACAAAACAAATCAAAGCCAGCTAAGGACCAGATTGAAAATTCAAAATATTTTATAGAGCAAACCATTTATATGATCTAGGATCCGTTTTCACCGTTGGGCTAGTCGCGACGAGATCTTCGAAACTAGATCCTATGTTGATATGTTTCGATAAAAAAAATCCGAACCAAAAAATTATCCACCCTAACACGTGGGTTATCCATATCATAGTATATATATTATCCATCCTATAGTTATCCACAATATAAATGGGGTTGGGTCGAGCCGTTCTCGCATTTCTCTTGTGGTAACTTTTGTATTTTTTTTGTCTCATAAAACCTCAGTTGCCCATGTATTTTTAGTTCACTTAATTAAATGTGATTTATGAGCTAGTTTAATTGGGACGTGATAGTCTAGGTGTTATGGTACTGAGATTTCGTCATCGTCGATGCGTTAGCATTGACGAGCGATGAAGACTTGGTACCCTAACACCATTCGGAACTTTGTCACCCGTACACCGCGGTAGAGGCGATGAAGCTGAGCCCTTAGACTACTAACTGTGTGTTATGTTTATTCACTACAACGTAGGGTGATGGTGGGTGGAGCATAAGACCCCATTTATCATATCGTATGAAAAAACTTAGATTTAATTCATTTATGCTTGATGTTTGACGCGATAGCCTCTCGAGGTTGAGTCGCTCGTACGTCGCTCGTGGCGACCACGATAAAGCCAAGCCGTTAAAATAACTTTTGTATTCTATCTTTAGCTAAATTTTTATAGTGGTTGATAACATATACTCGCTCCGACCCATATTACTTGTCTCTAAAACGGATGTATCTAGCACTAAAACATGTCTAGATACATTCATTTCAGCGACAAGTAATATGGATCAGAGGAAATATGTTATTGGGTGGATACATTATATGCTGAAGCATGGATAACTTCCGTATTACTAGTGAATAATTATTGTATAATGTCATAGATAACTTTTGTTTATCTCTATGGATAACTTTACATAATTTTTAGAATAACTTTAGTTCTCTTTGTGGCCATTATATTTTTTAAGTCCTTCTGATCTCCATTTTTTTTATATAAATGTGCGATAGACATAATTGATTTGAACACGGTACTATAGAATACTCACCGTCGACTTGGTGAAACGGTTTCTAAATGGTAGGAGTTCATATTTATGTTTTTTCCACGCATAAAAATCTCAAACACACAACCTGTTTGTAGGGTGGATAACTTATGTGTTATATGGTGGGTAACTTACATAGTACCATCTGCATAACTTATGTGTTACAGGTGGATAATTTTTGGGTAAAAAAAAGTTATCAAAATTGAAGATCTCGTCGCGACTAGTCCAACGATGAAAGCGGTTCATAAATCCGATAAATGGTTTGGCCTATAAAGCATTTTGAATTTTCAGATTTCGTATTTAATTCGATGACATCATCTATTTTGTCTTTTATGTTTAGCAATAAACTCACTTTCTATTTTCAGCCATAATATATGCGCAAGGATGCATAGAACTTGCATGCGCTCTAGTGCAAGTGCCCGCCAGGATTTGCAATGCGGAGACCGGTCTAAAGATAGCTCGGTCCTATGCTTAATACTATATCTAAGAAAAAATACACGGAACAAACTATGTAGTTAACTTGGTATGCTCACAAGGTACTAGTAGAACATATCATGTACAACTAAAACATGAATATGGTCATATGTGGGAAGATAACCAAACAAAGCCTCACATCGACACTTGCCCTGGAGATGCGATGAAGGGTAGATGCTTACGAGATACACCGATGTGGAAATAGCTTCACCCATGAATTGAGTAGGGACAAAAGAGGAAATCACAAGAGTAACAGTTCTCTAAATAATATGGCGATGCTTGGGAAAGGGCACCCTCCTATGCGAAAGAGGAGCGGCCTCGTGTACAATGCAACTCGACGGTGCAGCGTGCACGCTTCCTTTTACTCCCTTTTCTTCCATTCGTCCCATGGTTAGTGTGTGATTAAAATAAGGTAATATTCAAAGGTTGTATTTTGTTGTACTGCCTGCTTTGGGCCGTGCTCTATCACAACGCCTTCGGACGCGTTAAGTAATAGATCTTGAAGAGATCGCATTTGTCCCTAAGCCTAATATTTTGTAAGTACATTTATCGTCGTACCATGTGTTGTGGGAGGATACCAGTGCATAGGGCCGGTTTATAGATTTTGAGGGCCCATAGGGCTACACGACATCAAAGACCTCTTGTTTAAAGTGGCAAAGTTTCACTGAGTCGGGAAGGGGAGAGGGGCAATGCCCCCCCCCCCCTCCCACCTATTTTAGAAAATGGCTTAAATATATCTTTAAATTTTATGATATTTTTTATATTACTTAAAGCTTAAGCATAATTAGCGTTCTTAGGTCTCTAGACAATTATATAATCCGTACATCTGATAGATCCATGATCTTTGATATTTCGGTGAAGACATTTAAAACTACTCATTTTTATTGATCGAGCAAACTATTTACCATGATACTTATTATTATCAATTGCCCCTATGTACACGTGTATATACATATATACCTCTAGAATTAATCACAAATTATGGAAGTACCAGATTCATACCAGATTCATATGCATGTGCAAAAAATTAGTAGAAGAGTAGGTAGATTAAACATTGAATTAATAAGTGGATGAAATAGTCTCTACGACATGGATAATGGGGACAAGTACTACCGTTGGTTATCAAAGGAGAGCTGATTGCGAAATAATATAGTTATGTGATTGCGTTGTTAGTCAACACTAATGAATACTCATAACTTTGTAGAGAAACATGAGGGGCGGTATTGTTATGCACATTTAGAGAGGCCACATAAATGGTGGCATCGAAAAAAATATTCAAAAATGCTGGAGTATTTGCTAGGACGATGTTGATGTTGTTCCTCACGATCCAAACTGAATGGTGTATATCTATGGGTTTCTTAAATGGAACCTGTACTTTTCTCTTTTCTATCCAAAATTTTGAAGTATTTTTTCGAGAAAGAGAAGTTAGAATAGAGACATAGTAGGATGCAGCTTGGGCCATCTATATTTTATAAAATTATTCAACCATGTTGGGTCTCAAGAGTAGAAGACAAACATAGGTCGGAGCCCCTACCTCCCCTCTGTCCTGCCCTATGGACCGGCCCTGCCAATGCAAGCGAATCACAGTGTAAAACAACCGCTCGGAGGATATCAAAGATGGTAGGACATAACATGCACACATGGCAGGACATAACATACACTCAGGGCAGTGAACAACAAAATCAAAATTGCACTGCACTGCTAAAAGAGAAGGACAAGACACAACACAATCAAAGATGGTGCACAATAAAATAGAAGGCAATGCACTGTAGAACCGAAAGAAGATAGTGCACAACAAAAAGCAGTGCAACGTCAGAACAGAAGATAGTGCACTGCAAGAAACAAGACAATGCAACGTAAATCGGATGGCAATGTGCAACACAAAATAGAAGGCAGCACACTACCCGTGCACTGCAAAACAGAAGGCATTGCAACCTAGGCACCCCAGGGAGTGTGAAAAAAGTTCATAGAAACATATTAATTAATATGGGTTCTAATTTTGAAGATCTCGACGACGCGACTATTACAACCGTGAAAACGGATCGTAATTTGAACACCCGCAAGATATAGTATACCTAGGAGGGCGCTCTTTTCCTAGTGATTCTCTATGAAGATTCCTTTTTTTTTTTGCTGAAATCAAATTGGAAAAAAGCACTCCATATATATCGACCAAAGCCAACTACATTTCGGTCCTAAACTCCTAATTAGAGATGTTTATTTTCACTTTTCAGGGAAAAGTTCAGCTTGTAATTAACGTGCACAAGGCGGCATTGCATTTTATCAATGGTGTGATCCCGTCAACTTATCATGGAGTAAAACATGGTTCTCTAATCTTGTCATAATTATCCAGTTGAATTTTGTTAGATATATATATTTGTATATTATAGTTTACCCATATGTTAGGGGGCTTCCTACATATTTGCACCTGTATCTGTAATATATTGTGGCCTTTGGCCTCAGATAATACAAGTTGCTATTATTCCAACATGGTATCACAGAGCCTAGGTTAGGGTTTTTTTGGACGCGCAACTCGTCCGCTAATCTTCCACTGCCGCCGCTACACTTTTTCTCTGCCGCCGTGGCCATCCTTCTGCTGCCAGCCGCCGTCTTCCTCTCCACCGGCGACCCCTGCTTCTGCAGCTGTTACGCCGCCGACGTCCGCCCGCCGCCGCCGCCATCCGTCTGTCTTTCTGCCCGCTGCCCGGTCGCCGCTGCCTCCGCTTCGCCAGCTTCTTCTCGCTGGCCCCGGCAAATGCGCATCGCCTTGCGTGCAATTTTCCTGGCGGGCTCTTCTCCACTGATTGGATCAATCGTGCCTCTGAGCTAGCAGTATCTAGCTGGTTCTTTCCGTGAGATTGATTCCGATCGGTAAACAAAAAAAAAAGAGTAAAAAGAAAAAGAAAAAAAAATGTTGGCTTCATCGTTTCTTGCTGGTGATTCTTGCGTTGCACCCGCTTTGTATTCGGGCCGTCTCTCGTTACTTGGTGCATCTTCGTCGACTTTCACGGCCTCTTCTCGTGGTTATGGCCGCCCTTCGCCGACTCCGTCCACGTCGGCTCGCCGCTCTTCGTCAACCTTCGCGGCCTCTTCACGCGGTTATGACCGTCCTTCGCCGACTCCATCTACGTCGGCTCGTCGCTCTTCGTCAACCTTCACGGCCTCTTCCCGTGGTTATGGCCGCGCTTTGCCGACTCCGTCTCTGTCGGTTTGCCGCTCTACACCGACTTTCGCGGCCTCTTCAAGCGGCTCTGGCCGCCCTTCGCCGACTTCGTCTACGTCGGTCTGCCGCTCTACATCGATTTTCGCGGCCTCTTCACGTGGTTATGGCCGCGCTTCGTTGACCCCGTCTACGTCGGCTCGCCGCTCGACATCGACTCTCGCGGCTTCTTCAGGCGGTTATGACCGTCTTTCGTCGACTCCGTCTTCATTGGCGTGTTGCTCTCCGTCGCCACCTTTGGCTGCCTCTGTGTGTGTGGGTGGCAGCTCCTCGTCGGCACCTGATTGTACCTCGACCTCTCCAGTCGTGCCCCTTTCTGCGCATGAGATAGCGCAGCTTCGATGCCTGCTTAATGCTTGGGATTCTTCACCGACAGGTTCTGCTGGTTCTGCGACTGAGTTTTCTGGCATTGAGCGACCACCTCCTCCTTCACCAGGTACATCCCCATGGCTTCTTGATACTGGAGCTTCTTTTCATATGACTCATGATTCTTCTTTGTTGCATTACATTGACACGCCGACCCTCCATTCGTGTTCTTCTGCCGATGGTACCCCTCACCCAGTCATTAGTCGAGGCATTCTTAGTACTTCCTCATTCCATGTTCCTTCTGTTGCGCATGTTCCTCAACTTAACATGCAACTCTTTTCTGGTAGTCAGATCATCGACTCTCGTTGTAGCATCACTCTCGACTTTGATTCTTGTTCTGTTCAGGATCGTCGCACCGGCACTATGCTTGGTGCTGGCCCTCGCCGCCATGATGGCCTCTGGGAGCTTCACGCCGTCTTCCTTCGATGCCACCGTTGCGGTTCCTCGGCATCATGCTGTCGCTACTAGCTCTTTTCAGCGATGGCATCATCGTCTTGGACATTTATGTGGTTCTCGACTCGTCTTTAGTTCATCGTGGTGTTGGGGTCTGCATCTCCGAAACGCTTCTTTGGATTGTCGGGGTTGTCGGCTTGGTAAGCGATTCAGCTACCGTATCCTCACAGTGAGTCGTGTCCGAGCGTCCTTTTGATCTTGTTCACTCTGATGTTTGGGGTCCAGCTCCCTTCCCGTCGAAAGGGGGTCATCGCTACTATGTTCTCTTTATAGATGATTTTTCTCGTCACACTTGGATATATTTGATGACTTCTCGTAGTGAGGTATTGTCTATCTATAAGAAATTTGCTGCCATGGTTCGTACCCAGTTCTCCACTCCTATTCGTGTGTTTCGTGCAGATTCTGCTGGCGAGTATATCTCTCATTCACTGCGCTTTTCTTCTTGAGGAGGGCACTCTTGCTCAGTTTTCTTGTCCTGGTGCTCATGCTCAGAATGGTGTGGCTGAGCGCAAGCATCGTCACCTTCTTGAGACGACTCGTGCGTTGATGATTGCCGCCTCTCTTCTGCCTCACTTTTGGGCTGAGGCTGTTTCCACTGCCACCTATCTCATCAATATTCAACCCACTGCTGCTCTGCAGGGTGGTATTCCTCTAGAGCGCCTCTCTGGTCATCCTCCTGATTACTCGGTAACCCGTTCGTTTGGTTGCGTTGTTATGTTCTTCTTCCCCTCGTGAACGCACCAAACGACCGCTTCACCGTTGAGTGTGTCTTTCTTGGATACAGTGGTGAGCATAAGGGCTATCGGTGTTGGGACCCCGTTGGTCGTCGGATGCGCATTTCTCGCGATGTCACGTTTGATGAGACACGTCCTTTCTATCCTCGTCCCACCTCCTCGACCTATCCGATGGAGGATATATCCTTTCTACTTTTTCCTGACACACCTCCCTCTGTTCCTATTGATCCTCCTTCGGGACCTATTATTCCTGATGTCTCACCTTCGACCCCGTTGTCCTCCTCCCCACCTAGTTCTCCTGGTTCTTCTCCTGATCCTCCACCCACCTCACCGTTGTCTCCTTTTCCCTTCCATTATTCTCGTCGCTCTCATGCTCCAGATCCTCCTTCTGATGTCCCTTCTTCTTCTTCTTCTTCTTCTGATATGTCTTCTTCTTCTGACGAGCTTCCCTCTCCTCTTCCGGTGACTCGTCCTCGTCGTCCACCTGATCGTTACTCTCCTAGTCAGTACGGTCTCTCTGTTGCCCTCGAGCCGACTTCTTATCGGGATGCTGAGCGTCATCCGGAATGGCAGCTTGCCATGGCTGAGGAGATTGCTGCGCTTGAGCGCACTGGCACCTGGGATCTTGTCTCTCCCCCTCCCGGTGTTCGTCCCATCACATGCAAGTGGGTCTATAAAATTAAGACCCGCTCTGATGGATCTCTTGAGCGCTATAAAGCGCGTCTTGTGGCTCGTGGTTTTCAGCAGGAGCACGGCCGTGACTATGATGAGACCTTTGCCCCTGTGGCTCATATGACCACTGTGCGCACTCTTCTTGCTGTCGCTTCTGTTCGACACTGGTCTGTGTCTCAGCTTGATGTTCAGAACGCTTTCCTCAATGGAGAATTGAGTGAGGAGGTTTACATGCAGCCTCCTCCTGGGTATTCTGTTCCCGATGGGATGGTTTGTCGTCTTCGGCGTTCTCTTTATGGCCTGAAACAGGCCCCTCGTGCCTGGTTTGAGCGCTTTGCCTCTGTGGTGACTGCTGCTGGTTTCTCTCCCAGTGCTCATGATCCCGCGCTATTTGTTCACACTTCTCCTCGTGGTCGCACTCTTCTTCTTCTCTATGTTGATGATATGATCATTACTGGTGATGATCCTGAGTATATTGCCTTTGTTAAGGCTCGTCTTCGTGATCAGTTTCTTATGACTGATCTTGGTCCTCTCCGCTACTTTCTTGGGATTGAGGTCTCCTCCACTTCCGATGGCTTTTCTATCTCTCAGGAAAAGTATATTCAGGATCTTCTTGCTCGTGCTGCTCTTGGTGATGAGCGCACTGTTGAGACTCCTATGGAGCTTACTGTTAAGCTTCGTCCTACTGATGGTGATCCTCTTCCTGACCCGACGCGTTATCGTCATCTTGTTGGGAGTCTTGTTTATCTTGCTGTCACTCGTCCTGACATATCTTATCCTGTTCATATTCTGAGTCAGTTTGTCTCAGCTCCTACCACCGTTCACTATAGTCATCTCCTCCGTGTTCTTCGCTATCTTCGTGGCACGATCACTTGTCGCCTTTTCTTTCCTCGTTCCAGCTCCCTCCAGCTTCAGTGCTACTCGGATGCTACTGCATGAGTGATCCTCGGATCGTCGTTCCCTTCGCTTCTTGTGTTTCTTGGTGGTTCGCTCATTGCTTGGAAGACGAAGAAAGCACAGCGGTTTCCGCTCGAGTGTTGAGGCTGAGTTGCGAGCTATGGCCTTGTTGATCGCTGAGGTGACTTGGTTACGGTGGTTGCTTGCGGATTTTGGGGTCTGTTCGACACCACTCCAGTTTTGTCTCGACAAGAGTGCTATCAGTATTGCACGTGATCCGGTAAAGCATGAGCTTACCAAGCATATTGGTGTTGATGCTTTTTATACACGTGCTCAGTGCAGTTTCAGTTATTACGCCAGTATGTGCCTTCAGAGTTACAGTTGGCGGACTTCTTTACCAAGGCACAGACTAGAGCGCAGCATAATTTCTTACTCTCCAAACTCAGTGTTGTGGATCCACCATGAGTTTGACGGGGGGTGTTAGATGTATATATTTGTATATTATAGTTTACCCATATGTTAGGGGGCTTCCTACATATTTGCAACTGTACCTATAATATATTGTGGCCTTTGGCCTCAGATAATACAAGTTGCTATTATTCCAACAAATTTCACCCGTTATCATTTAAATACGCAGGCGTAAAACAATACCATTTAACACCTGAGCTTATCGAGGGGGGATTTTGTATCAGCCCGGATGAACTGGCAGAAATTACTGGCATGCACGAAGATTTAACGATCTTCACGAGGCATGGTGGAACCACTGGAATATCTAGGAAAATCAAAGCCTCTCTGGAAGATGGTGTTGAGGAAACTGAAATACCAACCAGGCAGAAGCTGTATGGTACTAACAAGCACGCCGAAAAACCCCCTAGAAGCTTTTGGATGTTTGTGTGGGATGCATTACATGACCTGACTCTGATTATTCTGGTGGTGTGTGCTCTGGTTTCTCTAGTGGTTGGCCTAGCCACCAAGGGGTGGCCAAAGGGTATATATGATGGTCTTGGCATAATACTCAGCATTTTGTTGGTGGTACTAGTTACTGCATCCAGTGATTACAAGCAGTCGAGGAAGTTCATGGAACTGGACCGTGAGAAGCAGAAGATATATGTTCCTGTCACTAGAGATAAGAAAACCAAGAAGGTTTTGATCCATGACTTGGTAGTCGGTGACATCTTGCATCTTTCGATCGGTGATGTGATTCCTGCAGATGGCTTGTTTGTATCTGGTTACAGCCTACTGATAGATGAATCTAGCTTGTCAGGTGAGAGTGAGCCGATTCAAGTCTCCGAAGAAAAACCTTTTCTGCATGCCGGGAGTAAAGTGGTAGATGGGACAGCTAAGATGCTCGTCACTGCTGTCGGTTCGCGTACTGAGTGGGGGAAAATCATGGGTACTATTAATGAAGATGGAGTTCATGAAACTCCTTTGCAAGTGAAGCTCAATGGAGTGGCTACAATCATAGGGCAGATTGGGCTTGTGTTTGCCATTCTGACATTTGTAGTACTTCTAGCAAGGTTCTTGGTCGACAAGGCAATGCATGTTGGCTTGATGAATTGGTCGGCAAATGATGCATTGGTAATAGTTGACTACTTTGCTATTGCAGTGACCATTATCGTCGTCGCAGTCCCTGAGGGTCTGCCGTTGGCTGTGACTCTTAGTCTAGCATTTGCCATGAAGAAGTTGATGAATGACAAAGCACTAGTAAGACATCTTGCAGCATGTGAAACCATGGGCTCAGCCAGCTGTATTTGCACCGATAAGACAGGAACTTTGACAACAAACCACATGATCGTTGATAAGGTTTGGATCAGTGATGTATCCAAGTCGGTTAATGGTGACACAAACATCACTGTGCTAAAATCTGTAATTTCAGAAAATGTTATGTCAATACTCACACAAGGCATATTTGTGAACACTGGATCTGAGGTGGTTAAGGGAGATGATGGTAAAAGAAGCATACTGGGAACACCAACTGAAGCAGCACTGTTGGAGTTTGGATTGACATTGGAAGGAGATCGATATGTCGAACACAATAAGCTTAGAAGAGTAAGAGTGGAGCCTTTTAATTCAGTCAAGAAAAAGATGTCTGTGATAATACAGTTACCAGATGGAGGTCTCCGATCCTACTGCAAAGGTGCATCAGAAATTATTCTGGGGCACTGTGATACTGTCCTCAATGGTGAAGGAAATGTAGTGCCACTGTCAGAAAAGCAGAAGGGAAGTGTACTAGATATAATCAATTCATTTGCTTCTGAGGCATTGAGAACGCTTTGCATTGCGTTTAAGGATCTGAGTGGAATTTCTGATGAGGAACCTATACCGGAAAATGGTTACACACTAATAGCACTTTTCGGTATAAAGGACCCAGTTCGTCCTGGCGTCAGGGATGCGGTAATGACCTGCATGGCTGCTGGTATTACCGTAAGAATGGTCACGGGAGATAACATCAACACTGCTAAAGCTATTGCCATGGAATGTGGAATATTAACTGAGGATGGGATAGCAATAGAAGGACGAGAGCTTCACGATAAGAGCGCAGATGAACTGAGGGAGCTCCTGCCTAGGATTCAGGTTTATGTTTACTTAAATTGTCTGGTTTTTAATATTCTCCGTATGGATTCAAAGTTCAAATGTTAACTAAATCTACTGCCCCAAGTTCAGGTAATGGCTCGTTCCTTGCCAATGGACAAATACAAATTGGTAACAAGCCTGAAAAACATGTATCAAGAGGTTGTTGCAGTTACTGGTGATGGAACCAATGATGCACCGGCATTGTGCGAGTCAGACATTGGACTGGCTATGGGTATTGCTGGCACTGAGGTACTTATTGATGTTTCCATGTAGTTTATGTTGCTTTTTTCTTCCTCGACCAACCTGTTCTTCAAAAATTAAAAAGAAGTCTAGTATTAAGTTTTAATGTCTCCTGCAGTAAGAAATATTCTGAAACTCTGTTCCAGTTTTCTATAACATTTGATAATTTATATTAGTAATCTTTGTTTTTATACATTAAATGGAAGGGATCTGAGATAAGCCAAAATTTCACCACGGAGTAAACTAGTAAAGGCAACCTTGAGATCATCATTCACCACTACACAACTATACTAATTTCCCTATTGGGGATGGTTTGCTATATAACATATTGGACATTTAAAATTTTGGATTCTTTTCAGATGTTCAAGCATGGAATTTATTTTTCGATGCCATTTAAATTATGTGCATGAGATGTTGTCATGATACAAGTATTTTATCCTTCGATTCAGGTCGCGAAGGAGAGCGCTGATGTTATAATAATGGATGACAATTTCAAAACCATTGTAAATGTTGCTAGATGGGGTCGTGCTGTTTACTTGAACATTCAGAAGTTTGTGCAGTTCCAACTTACAGTTAATATAGTTGCTCTGATTGTGAATTTTGTCTCAGCATGTGTCACAGGTATTTACACAGTTACTGCCGGTCTATATTTTTATCTAATATGTGTTCTTTGAAGTTCCTGTGCATATTTTCTGTACAACAATTTTATTGAGTATTTTATTAGAAACCAAACTGATGTGCACCAATTTAAGATTTATGTTCTGCTGTTGCTTTTAAATTTGAAATTACATATATAATTGTCCACTTTGAATTAACTTGTAGGGACTGCACCACTTACTGCTGTCCAATTGTTATGGGTTAACATGATTATGGACACACTGGGAGCCTTGGCCTTAGCCACGGAACCGCCAAACGACGAGATGATGAAGAGGCCGCCTGTAAGGCGGGGAGATAGTTTTATTACTAAGGTTATGTGGAGAAATATTCTTGGCCAGGCTTTATATCAGCTCCTTGTATTGGGTACTCTCATGTTTACTGGAAAGAGAATACTTAATATTGAAGGTCCGGCTGCTGATAAAACCATCAATACTCTCATATTCAATTCTTTTGTCTTCTGCCAGGTATGTCAACTACAAATTACATTTACATGCAAAGCTATTCTGTTGCTTCTGCCTTGTCCAGTAAGGTTTCAAAGTGAGCCCACATCCTTATAACAGGCCATAATTTGCATTACATATACTCCCTCCGACCCATATTAGTTGACTCAACTTTGTCTAGATACGGATGAATCTAGACTAAATACTTAACTAGATACATATGAATCTAGACAAAGTTGAGTCAACTAATATGGGTCGGAGGGAGTACTAGTTCTTAGATTGCAACTTAGTTTTTCTTATGGGTGAGACTACATTAACAGCATTTAACCTTGAAGCCAGTGTTCTGTCTTTTTTTTACGACAAACGTATAACTCATTTGAAATGTGAGGTAGTGAAATTATAGGAATCCGTACATATTTCTAATGAGTATTTTTTATATTTAATAATATGCTGCCATGCTTCCAGGTTTTTAATGAAATAAATAGTAGGGAGATGGACAAGATCAATGTCTTCAGAGGGATATTCAGAAATTGGATCTTTGTCAGCATATTGACAGCTACAGTGATATTCCAAGTGGTCATAGTGGAACTTCTTTGTACTTTTGCAAACACTGTGCCATTGAGTTGGGATCTATGGTTGCTCAGTGTCATTCTTGGCTCAGTTAGTATGATCATCTCCGTGATCCTCAAGTGCATTCCTGTTGAATCTGGTAAGACAAATATCAAGCCCCATGGGTACGAGTTGATTCCTGAAAGCCCAGAAACTCTGTAACTTCACCTGGAAATTCTGCTGTTTCCATGGTGGAAACCGGTCCATCACAACAGAAAAGGATTTCTTCTCGGCCTTCTTTGTCAGTGTGTTTTTCCTGAGCATTATAGTCCCAGCAATCAGCCTTGGAGATGACACTAAAGACTGAAACCAAATGATATGTTTACGCAATTTAGCGTTGATGGAGGAAAATCATCGGATGAGTTCAGGGACCGATGCATCAGAATACTGGGTATAGGAAACGGGGAAGCATTAGATTAGTTCAAGTATATATTAGGGGAGTGTGCATATTATTGTTTCGGTGCATAGCTTCCACTGGGCACATTTATAGGTTTCGTGTTCACCACGAAGGTTTATACTGTCGCAGAACCTTGATTTTTTTGGGGGAATTTGGAAGTACAGGTTTATGCAGGTTTTCAAACTAATGTTGCCATGTGAACATTCAACAGCAGCATTAGTTCAGGAACTCCTTTAAGTAGTATTGGCATTCATGGTGGTTTGCAGGTTCTCTGCATGTTTTTGTTTTCTGTGTAAATTAAAAGTTGTAACTATTCTGTATTTCTAGTTACCATTGTCCGGAATAAATATGAATAAGAGATATTAAACTTTTACAAAAATTTTGCTCTACTCTTTGTATGGTCCAGTTTTTCTGCCATATATCTGTATGTATCGTTTGTGATATTGGGAAGCTTCCAGTTTTTTTGCCATATATCTGTATGTATCGTTTGTGATATTGGGAAGCTTCCAAACTACATAGTCTTGAGAAGAAGAGAAGTTACTAGAACATCCAGGTCATGCACAAACTTTAAGCACAGATTTGACCATTTTACATGACTAAATCTTTCTATAGATATCCAGAACAAGGTGCCCTGCTGAGTGCGTTGATTTGGCTCCCGGGCTCACTGGAGCCCTTTATTTTGAACATTCAAAAATGTATTCTCAAAGTGCCAAAATATTCGAGAAAAAAATTATAGATATAGATCATGATGTATATTTTAAGTGTGGAAAATTTCAATCTGAAATATGTTGCATAATACGCTACATAAAAAAGACAAAATTTCAGATCTAGATCTATGGATAGTACGTCTCAAATTTTGTAAGATTTTGTCTTTTTTGTATAGCCCATAATACAACATATTTCGGATTGCAAAATTGCACACTTGAAATATATCTCATAATCTACATGTACATATTTTTTATTTTTTTTAAACATTAAAATATCATTTTAGAATTTTGAAAATAAAGGGCTCCAGTGAGCTCGAGCTCTAAAAGCATTTTTTCGTTGCCCTGCTACCTTTTAAATCTTCAGGACGGAACAAACAAAATACTAAGGACTATACCATTAGAAAATGCTCCGTACTAAAGTAATATAACAACTATTAAACTATACTTCAGAAAGTAGATATTACTACGAATGAAATAATAAATGAACAAGGAGAGGATATTTTCTAGCAATAAGTTCAATGGCGTTTGATTTTACCTGGTTGAATTTAGTTGGTGAGTTTGAAGTTCCAACTCAAAAAAGAAAAACAAAACGTTCAAGAAAGAGAAAAAAACTCGCCTGGAAAATATGTTGACAGAAAATGATTGCTTGATGAGCCGTATTTACCGAGTTCCACCAATACGGTCATCTCCTAGGCGGCATGTCTTGTCCCCCTCCTACCGTCCCATGGTCTGGGCTGTCTTTTACTCGGCGAAGACTATATGCCGCTTACTGCGACAGGAGTGACTCGCGCCGCCCACCTCTATCATCCGTGCTGCCTATTCCCCGTTTCACCTAGGCCTGTCCCACTTTTTCGGTGCGAGGTTGTTGCCTGTTTAGGCATAGTTATTTTTTGCCGACGAAACACGCGTTCCTTATATTTTTTATAATTTAATGGCTTTATATATTAGTTGATAGGATTACCATCACTCGCGAGAGTGACAATTAGAAATCTAGGGTTATAGTTGATCCACATACACCTCTTCCTATCAGTACTAGCTTGTTTAGCACATAAATGAGCAGCATGGTTTGCGTCACGCCCAACAGCCAAAATGCTAAAGCTAGAAAAAAGCATCCTAATGTCTTGAACCTCTTGGCAAGTTGCTCTTAAATTTGATCTATTATCATCTTCAGAGTTACAGAAGTTTACAGCTAGCAGAGAGTCGCTCTCAATGATAACTCATGGGTATCCTCTCTCATGTGCTAACCTCGCTTCTTCGCGGATTACTAATGCCTCCATTGACACAACACTTGCAGCATGTTCAATACCATAAGTTTTGACTTCTGATCATTGTCCCAGACCGACCAAGTACCACCAATCCCACACTTTCCGACATAGAGTCCTCATGGAAACTAGAATCATTATTGATTTTGATCATCCCTTCATCAGGTGGTTTCCACTGATCCTTCTTTTTCAATGCCATTCGTAGATTCTCTCTACCGACTGAGGAAAGATCCAAGGTGGTATAGAGGACCCACCGAACCGAATCAGTCACACTCCAGCCCCCTTCCCCATGCTTCTGAGCATTCCTTTCATTCCAAGCTGACCAACACCCACATATGAACATGGAAACGTGCGACTCCAAGAGCATCTTACTGTCGATCACGTCCATTGTCCAAGATCGTGGATGAAAACTTGGCATTTTGACATTTGCCGTGGTTTTGATTTCATTACAGGAGATCTTTGCCCAAATACATTTAAAACGTGCATGATAAATAGTTTACTCATGTGCCCGCGTGCTTTACACAGTGCAATCTGATCCATATGTCTTCATTGGAGAATCTTCTTGGCTGGTATGTAGTACTAGCTGGGATAGGCGCGGCGGCACGCCGCACTCATGCTATCCTGAGATGTATTACATTGCATGTTGACATGTGTTAGGCTAAGCTAAGGACACACAATGTTGCCTAAGAACTAATTCAGACTTTAAGGTGAGGATGTACATCTTAAACCCTGCTTATATATTGGAAGCCGTGAGGTTAATCGACTTGAAGTTTATAACACACTCACATAAAATAACTTCAAAGATACACCCATTAGACCGATGGATAAGCAAAGATTTAATCTCGCTATAATACAACGAAGAAAATACCAATTTATGAACCCAATTAATTCCATAAAATTTCCATTTTTCTTCACTGCGATAATGAGTTCCGTGTCGATAAAAAAAGTTAGAAAAGACATAATACGCCCAGACCAGCCACAATATAAGAAACTAAAATATATGAGCAAACAAAAAATATATCTTGAAAGGGAAAATATCGTAAAGTTTAATGCGAACCTCAATACAAATCAAACAAAAAGATTGTAACAATAAAATTATCTCATTACCATTTTTTATCTTCAATGGGAAGAAAAAAATATTTACCTTGTTAGTACGATGAAGCCTAGGATACACAACTGTTGTACTTGGTTTACTTGGATCAGCACATTATCACATAATGCGCTGACATAGGACTGGACCTCATGATATGGCCTATAACATTATCAAGTTTTATTCAAAATGGCAAACAAATAAATCTAGTTAGTTATAAATAATCCCATCATAATTCAATGAGCCCAACTTTCTTTGGAAGATCCTAGCATTGTCCCAATCATTTCAATTACAAAAAATTGACGCATTTCTATCAATAGTATTAGTATATTACTGATATTGATGGCCGAAGAATGACATTAGAACAAGTAGAGACAATACATGTAGTATTGAGAAAACATAAATGATCTAAAACCTATAATCAATCTAAAAATTGAGCTCTACATAAGCACCATTGAACCATCAACGTGAACATAATAATCTACATAGTTTCTTAACGGATAATCTTCTATATAACCGATATAGGAAACACTTTTGTACGGAATCTGAAACATAAAGAACAAAACAGAATCGCAAAAAAAATATCTTGAGGGGGAAAAGCGGCAGCATCTCTAGTGATATATACTGAACTTGTTTTAAAATTTGCGATATACTAAACTAAGATCAGGCCCAGCCCTAGGGTGTGCAGGGCGACCGCCCTAGCCCCCAAAGTACAGGGTCCCGCCTAGGTGTATAGTACGTGTAAACCTGGTTATAGTATAATACCAGTTGAATGCTCGTATGTTGCTACGGTTTTATTCTTACTCTAACAACAAACCTCGACATAATACAAGGAAATCTATTCTTACTCTGGCAACATATGTCAATATCATACAAGCAAACATTCACGTGTATAAAAAATACATATCCAAAATATTCTAAAAAAACATTAATATTTTGTCTCACTTAAAGTGTATCTTGGTATGCACCCGAGTAATCATCTATAATTCATCAATATCTACACCCCGATAGGATACCCATTGGGCATACTGGATGAAGTAATTTTTTACTCCCTCTATCCCAGTATATAAGACTTGCGCATATACCTTGATCATCCGCATGAGCTATATAATATGAATTATATAATACTAAAATTATATCATTAGAAAATATACTATTTAAAGTTTTTTTTGAGATCCTATTTAAAGTTTCTAATAATATAGTTTTTATCATATATACCTCATGCTAAGTTGGTTAATTTGTCAATCTAAAAATACGTGTAAGTCTTATAAACCGAGACGGAGGAGTACCATTCTTTGATTTTGTAGAACTCGGTGTGTCTCTGATTTCTTTCACATTGCATTGGTTTCTATGTTGGCTAGTTCTTTTAGAGCATCGAAAATATTTATTCTATCTTGTCCTTGATCTATAGAAGCGAAAAATATACTGAAATAAATATTTAGATAGTCATACCAACGAGGACCCCTTATTCAAAATATAAAATATTTTAGCTTTGTAGACTTCTTTTTGTATGTAGATTCATTTAGGTTTGAAGTGAATCTACACACTAAAACAAGTCTAGGTATATATTTTTACAAACCTAAATATCTTATATTTTGAAACAGAGAGAGTAATATATATTACGGAGGAACATCCCTATATCGTTCCTTGATATAAGGTGTATAGTTTTCTTGCACGAATATTAGCGCATAGGCTAAAAGAAAAAAAATCGATACTTTTAGATGTTAATACATGTAGGTGAACGATGTAAGAATATAGGAAAATATGGAAATCTCGGTATCTCATCTCTACAAATCAGTTTGACTCCTATATTATGTAAAAAATCCCACAATCCCACCATATACCTTATATTCTGATTTTTTTTTATAGAAAACTATACACCTTATATCGAGGAACGGAGGGAGTATATAATAAAAAACATTTCTCTGTCCGCACCTACTTTCATTCTGTAAAAACGGGATGTGTTCTGTCTACCAGATCCAGGCCAATCTCCTATCCAAAAAAGGTACATGCCATCTAATGCAAGCACGCGTGGCCGCAATCACAGTCAAAGCACCGCATGCCTCTCTCTTCTCGGCTTGACAGATTCTCTTCTCTTTCCACAATCGGCAAACATGCCATGGTCGACGCGCGCCCCGCCCGCTGCGCCTGATTGCGATTTCCGGCTGTTGGGATGGATTAATGAAGAGATACAACGATTTTTCTGGATTCTCTCCTCAATTACAACGGTTAGTGAAATCCCCTCTTTTTATACTTAGTCAGATTCGTTTGTGAACATCAACCTCTCAGGCTCTCACTTCTCGCGTTTTACAATTACAGTTCTCAGATCCTTATTTCCTGAGATCTTCTTTGTCTTGGTTAATTGCCGATTGGCCTTTGCGATTGAGAAAAAAGGGAGAGGTTTGAGGAGAAGGTTAGAACTGAAAGAGATTGTGCACTCCAGTTACTCCAATTGTGTTCGTGATTCGCGAAGGCAATCGCAGACAGCAGTCATTCAGGTGTTTTTGTTCCATGCCGATGCTTTTCTTACCTTTACATTCATCTTAATTTGCATGTGAGGAACATCCCTATACCAATCCCTCTTATTTTGTCATGGATGGATTGGTTCCTGTCAATTACGGAGGTACTGAGTTAGAATTTCCGATAGGGTTGTTTCTCTTTTGTTGTGGTACTTAGATCTGAGTTGTGATTGTATGATTTGTGGTATGGCTGATAAACACAATGGAACTTCTTTCTAGCTTGATCAAGGTAGCTCTTAGAATGTTGGAAGTACATTTGTTTTTCTGCCAGCTACACCTGTTTTGATTCATTATAGAGTGTGGCAGAAAAATAGTTCGAAATGGCGTGTATCCAATTTGTGATAATATGGTGATACAAGCATGTAGAAACTCAGAGAGCTATTTCTTCAGAGAACATAAAGTCACAGCTGTTGACTTCTGGTTAACCTAACCAAAGGAGACTGGAATCAGTAGCCCTGTTAATCATCATTTTTATCTCTGAAGAAACTACAAGATGATAGGTGCTGATCTAGAAGTACATTTTGATTTTTTTTTCTCATTGACCTGAACTGACAACATGGCCGTACGGCCCTTTGTTCCAACAACAAGATGATAGCACCGTACCAAACAACAATGCAAAGGCTTGATATAATCATGTCGTGTAGTTAGTTGATGATAATGGCAGAAGCCTAATCCAAACGAACCAAAACTTTAGTGTGACAAGATGGAACCCAGACCATTGATCACGGTATCTTCAAACCAACACACATAGTACTTGATCTGATTGATAATGTCATATAATAGTGAACATGGAGTCTGACAAATCTTATTTCATACATTCTCACAAACTTAAATTTATGGCCTAACAAGAAAAATGTTTAAAGTAAACTGATTTGATGTGCCATAAGGCTGATCTACTCTTCAGAGCTCGATATCTTGGAAACATGTTCTTCTGGACTTTTTCTTTTTCAACGGGAAGTTCGTCGAGCACGAACCACATCTGGTTTTTCTGACATCATCTGTTTTACTCCGAGCTTGGGTGAAGAGCATGTCGCATGGTAGCTGTTTTCTATCAATGTCTATATCTTTCTGCATATGAATGGTGGTTTTTTAAAATGAATCCGAGTAGGAAATTGAAGTGCTGGTAGTAATTTTTTGGAAAGTTTTTTCCTGTCCACCACTCTATGAACCTAAGAGCAGACATGCCACAAGAACTCCTGCCAAAAAGTAGCTAAACATGATTAGAATTGCATTAGTTGAGTTTGTGAAATAATATTACGCTATGTTGATGAATGCGTACTGATGTTTCTGCTTTGGTAGTTTATCAATAATAGTTCTGTTCCACATGTGCACATCATAGTCCATGTGCACATCATAGTCTGGCTACTTGTGTGTTTTAGAAACTTCTTTGAGAGTTTCTTTTGCCATGTGTAAATATGCAACTATACCTTCAAGCTAAAAATGTTAGTTCAAGTCAGTAATGAATATAATGTGAAAGCTTGAGTAGTCTTTAAGATAGGAAAGAATGAATATTTTGACAGTGTTTTGCAGTCCAGCGCTGGGACCCATGGAGGGAATTGAATTGAGAATCTGAATATCTCTGTCTTCTGGGTTTATGACTGCTACGTACCAGTGTGATGATCCACGGTTCAATGGTAAGAAAATCTGCAAAAGATATAGACGTAAGAATTTGCACTAAATAATTGGTATTCAAATTTGAGTACGTTGGTAATTTTGGTGAGTACCATGTCATGTATAAGGTTGTTAACTACTGTATAAGGTTGTTAACTACTTTAGTCACCCAACGCATCTTCTCTATTCGTTCCAGCCCCCTCCGTATGTACCCCATGTGTCCATTACTCTTTAGAGTGGTAAACATGGATGGCCCATCTAGTATCTAGCATTGCATGTAACAAAGTATATGGCTTAGAATATATACTTAATCGAGATGTATAAAGCTAAGAGTTAAGCATTACCAAGCAATCCAGATATATGTCCAGACCATCCGGTAGATCAGCTGTTAGGAATTCTAAATCCTTTTACTTTAGAGTGATATCCTCTATCTGGATCAAGTTGCTTTAAACTCTTTTGATGTTTACCCATGCAATACTTTTGTCCCCATTTCTACATTTCATATGTGCATAAACAAGTATAAGATATACAAAGTGCAGTTTTGTAAAAGAAGATATTTCAACATTCGCTAGAAATTACCATATGTGTCCTTCTCCTTTTGACATTGCTGCTTGTTGTGTTCATAGTACACATATGATGCTCCCTTCTTTATCATAGGCCGATTTCGGTTTCCTGCTAGACGGTCCTTGCAGTCGCTTTACAATTGTGTCGTTTCCATCATCAGTAGAGTCCATTCCATCCATCATATGTAGTTGGGTGCATGTTAACATTACCATGTGTTGCATTAGGGTCGTCGTGCCATGTGCACTTGTTTCCCATACAATAGGATTTCTGCAACACCAAAAAATCAGATTGTAATTTGTATGTAACTTAGGAGTAGGCTAAATTTAATTAGAACACAGTAAATTAACTTAACTTCTTCATCTGGCATCTATCCCAAAATGAACCCCTTATCTTCTAAAGTTTGCAAATACGTAGTTATTTTTTTAATATATTTGTTTCATTTGCTCTTTTATGTCGGTCTAACCATCTCTTGAAGGCTTGAAATGCTTGTTTTCATCAGTATATGCCTTTTTGGCTAAACTGTTATCAATAATTTCTAATTGTAGTAGAATCCGATTGTTTATGCATTTATCCTGCATAGAATGATCAAGATAGTCGGAACAGTTATCTTATTCAGCAAAGTTTTAAAAAGGTTGCCATAGCTTGTTCTTCGGGATGTGAGTCTAGCATGGTACGGTAGTCTGTGCATTACATATTCTACTTCGCTCATAAGGTGGGTTATTATAATCTGGTTAGAGAGACAAAATTAATTGTTAGTTCGTGTTAATAAAGGAAGTGAATTGCGTAATACGTAAATGACATTGTATAAAGATGTCCGTCTCCAAATTTGACCTTCTCTCTCTCTTCCACCTCATCCCAAAACTGAATGAAAGACTTTTCACGGCGAGAATAATCTATGTGTAAACCGATCTTAGCTTCGGTCATGTAGAACTTCTCCCGGTAACACACCTGTGAGAAGCAGCATACCAAAATAATAGGGTAACTGTATACAGATTAGCCTACGGATGGAAGGTGCTGGGGAGACGCTCACTGCTGCAGTGGACCTTGACGGTGCCGAGGAGGCAAGGTACGTTGAGCCTGCCGTGGCCGATGAATCGGGGGAACCTGCCGTGGCCGGTCACTCGGCCCCCTGGATGGTGGACCTCGGACTCAACCTCCGTCCAAGCCATCTGCATAGCCGCTCCGGCGTCGTCCAGCCTTCTCCTCCTCCCATGCCGCCGGCTCCATCGACACACGCTCTAGCCACGCCAGCCTTGCCCCGCTTCTGGACGTCTGCGCCGCGCCTTCCCATGCATGCCTCGGAGTTCAACACGTAAGGACGAACTCCTCGGGAGGAGCCGACTATGGAGACGGCAAAATCAGCCATGGCGTGGCCGGAAGACGAAGGCATGGCACCAGCGCCGCCACTCTCAAGGCCCAAGCCTCAGCGCTAGCGCAGCAACGCGGCGTCCTGCCTGGGCTGCCCCGACGAGTGAAGGCACGACAGTACGCTGCCCCGCCGAGTAGCTGAGGTCAACCTCACGGAGTCGATCGCCATCGCCATTGCAGACCATGTCAAATATGGAGTTTTGGGGCGCCAGAACCTACAGTTGGGAATCGAATGGCTTTGAGGGCACGACGGAGCATTGAGAGGTGATGAGCTTGGACGGAAGGAGTGGAGCAGTGGTGAGTAGAATCGTAACGCGGGGCTAAAATACCAAGTGGCATAGGAGTTCTAGAAAGGGACAGAAGGAACATCTGGTCAGAGCGGTGCTACGTGTGACCTCCAAAATAGGAGCATGTCACGCGTGTCGAGCCCAACCAAAACGTTGCCATGCAGCTGACACGTTGAAGGACAGCAACCCACTAATCATGCATATGGACAAAAACCAATACTCGAGAGTACCATGCGCCACCATTGTCCGAGGCTTCTCCCATCCCAACTACAGCCACACCATGCACCACAGCCAAACAAGTCGCAACAAAAGTCATGATACATGAAAAAAATCAAATCCAAATCCATGTGTAGACTCAGTAGAGACAATTTGTAAGGGAGAATGATTGTCTGTTGAAGGACAGACATGCAACATATAATATGGGCATAGCTAAGAGCTCCTGAAGATGTACACACGAAGCAACGAAGAAGACCAACGTACACACAAACCCATGGTACCATGGCTCAGCCAAGGCACATACAAAAAAGCTACATGAACCAAAACAAGAGATCCCCAAACCAATTCAGAGCAGCAAAACAACACATGTCGACACCTCCTAAATCACCCGGGCTCCCCAAAATTCTGAGAAAAAAGAGATGCTTCCTGATTTAGGATATGTATATATTTGATTACTCTTCACCAAAAAGACCGCACTTTTACTATACTAGTACAATGCCCGTGCGTTGCTACGGGCTCTTATTAAATATCCAAACATTTGTTAAATCACAAGATATAGAAAGCCCCAAGGAAGACCCTATTTTCCGCTCTTTTTTTAACAAGCATGAGAGCCAAGCAATCAACTCATAACCATAACAAACCTCCTAACTTGATATACGTGTGCAAAGAGATGTAGATGTAAGGCGACACCACGGGAAGTCTAAAATCCGTCAAGCGGTAAAATAAGCTTCTACAGAGCATATTAGATCACTTCGCCAAAGGCAACGAGAGCATAGACAAACCCAGGAGATTACACCCTAGTGAAGCATATTACAAAGTGTTCGCAAAGTTAAATAATAATACATTTGAGCTCAGCAATGGGAGCGTCATTAGCCCATTAGCCTAAAGATCCTAACTACATTTATGCGCTTCACGTGCATTGGCACCAATTAGCTCCAGCAACCATAAAATCTCTTGTGCAGTCCCAAATGATGAAGCGCCAGCCACCCGAGCTCGATTCAACACTAAGAAGCCGCTAATGTTTTTTCTTAGCTTGAATAATTGTTATGACAGACAAATATAAATCAAGGATGTAATCTAACCATACATTCAGAAAATGCATGTGTACTCTAACCCACAACATAAGTAGAATTGTTATCTTCATCAGGCAATGCTCAAAGGTCTCCACAACATGGATGCAAATGAGTTGCAGAACATAAAAGCAGGCAGGCCATAAGCAAGAAAAAAATAGCACGCTAAAAGAAATAGCGCCGGCTTCCTCCAAACGCTATAGCGTGCTATATTTCAAAATAACGTTTTAAAAATAATACAAAATATAGTCAAAAAAATGAAAGATTTAAGCAAGAATAAAAGATATATTCCCAAAATTGTTATAACAATACATACATAACCATATACAAAAATAGTTTTCCAATCTTGTAAAAACCTAACATCAATATCCCACAAGTTAACAACATATCATTGACGTCTAGAAGCATAATATCAATATTTCAACAGGCTAGAAAAAATAGTGCGCTATTTTTATTTAACGCTATGACGTTTTAGCGCGATATAGCATGCTATTTCGCAAATAGCGCCATAGCGATAAAAATTGCTAAAATTTAGTGTGACCTCTCCAGATATGCTATAGCGCGCCGAAATAGCACGGTATTTTTTCCATGGCCATAAGAGTTTCAGGGAAGTGGATAAGCGACCTGGGAGGACATTTGTGCAAATTAGAAAAAGATACACAATTTAAAAACAAGGAAGTTTAAAGGTATAGAGTTTTCCAATCTATATATGAGACGGATGAAGTTAGAAGTTCGAAGACATGGTATCATCATTGGTCATTGCAATTGTGTTACACTATTTTGAAATATATGGAAACAAGTAAATGCATTTGCGTTCCCACTATTTTGCAATATAAATGGCAACAAGGAGATGATATTAGTCAATCCCCAAAAAGCAAAAATATTCAATATCAAGTGAAAGGCATAGGTAAATTTGCTGCTTGTTCAACAACCTTGAAGTAACCTCCTCTCATGCAATATTATAAATTTATAATCAACATCAGTCTGATTCCTATCGAGAGTTGGAGAAATGTAATGAAGCTAGACTCACAAATCAAATCAAATTGTATGGGAATGGATTTACCATGTTGTTCTAGCGGAAGAACTAAGAACATATAAAAATTGCATGGTTTCTAAGTATATACATGCATGCCATGTTTGACAGGATGTAAACCAACAAGAAAGACAAACAAATCAAAGGACGAGCAAAATGGAATATATAATATACCTATATCTTTACACGAGGACAAACCTGCCAGGCTAAGATAGCCACCCGAAAAAACCCTATAGATCCATTCCCTTTGTCCTCCCCACTAACTCATGAGAGAACTTTCGAAACGCGCCACCCTTCCATCCACGGTGCCGCCTCCCCGCCCTCTGCCTTCCTCTACCACAGGTCCCACCCCTTTCCCTGCTTACTGGCCCTCCCCGCCCCTTCCTCGAATTCCACAGTGGTCGGCTTTCCTCCCATTCCATAAGACTAACTAATCAATATCCCATAGCAGGAAGTAAGTCCTTTGTTCTACATCTCAGCATTTCAAAAAAAGGCCGAATGAACATCACATGTGCATGATGGAATACATCAACATTCACATGAAGTGTATTCCCTCAAGTTGTGCACAGAGCAAACAAAAATGTGCACGTATTTACTTTTCTAAACCTCATCCCTATTTTATATAGTGCAGATCACATATGCAATGCTTTTCGCAAAGTAGGTTCATGTTGTACTCCTAGATAGTCTCATAGGGATTTCTTAGGATTTGTAAAATTCTACAAGCCACTTGTTTAAAAAATGAAATAATAGTATGAGTGCTTAGGAGTCAATCCTTACTTGTAAGCCTAAACCTTACGAGGTATCAATTGTCCAATGCCTGGATGTCCGAGACTGAAAGACAAAAAGTTCAGTGAATGATGAAAACGGAAAAGGAAAATGATGTAAACCACGACAGAAAACTGAGAATTTACTTGCGAATATAGGGTAATAATATTTGAATAATAACAAAATTACTAAGATTTGAATAATATACCATCTGCTAGTTTCAGTTGCTCTCAGGTTAGTGTGTATAACATGGAAGCCTGAATCCTGATCCACTATTTAGACTGATTCAAAATTGAGATGTACCGAAGGAACACATCTATATGCCATCTAGGTGAGTTACAACATTTGACACTGTCAAACTATGGCTAGCACAATTTCGAAGAATAAGGAAACCCTTTTGTGCTAAGCATATATGCCCTAAAGGAATACCCAATAAGATGATGCTTACTTACAAAGAAACAATAAGTTGATGATAAAGGGATCCACGAAGATGTCAATGATGAACATTTCCTTTTTAACATAAATTCTTGGAGCTACGACGATGTTTTGCTGTCATAAAACCTGACATGTAGATAAAAAATGGATCAGCTCGATCCCATCAAACTACCATGCCTAAAACCCAAGATATGTTCAGAGATGCATATAGGGTGTTCAGAGATATATCCGTGAGAAATGCCAGTGGTGAAGAACTTCCATTTAATATACACTGGTTCATCTACACAAGCTTCAGGTTCACCATGTATAAAAACTGCAGCATTCATGCATTCATGGAAGCCTGAAACATCATCTTAAAACTACAGTTTTGTATTATCCGCATCCAACATCACATGTATAAAAAGCAAACTATCCTTCTCGGCTCCATTTCGATTTATGAAAAGATAGAACTTCCTTCCTTATGTATGGTCAAAGATTCAGATTAAAACAAGCAAGAAAACATTTAGATCAACGTAGAAGTTTCTGAAAAATAATTAATACAAATTCTATGCCATCTTCAGCAGCAACGTCACCGACATATGGGGGCTATCACATGCTCAAGTTCCATAAATGTCTCTAGATCAATCCAGAACTTTTATCCCCCTCATCGTAGCAACTCAAATGCCTTCAAGGTCATTTTTCATCCTAAATGTTTCATTTGGTACAATACAACATGGACCTCGAATTTCAGTCATGTCCTCTCGCACAGCCCTTGCTTTTCTTTCTCTCCACGATATTTGGACAATAACATATTAGAGCTTTGCAAAACTCAAACTTTTAAAGTAACAATTATTATACTGAAAATGTACTTTAAAAAGCGATCTGTCCGTATACAATAATGAGTATTATGCATGTTATATCAATGTTCTAGAAAACTTAGTGGTTCCCTGGAATGCCTCCTTCTAAACCATTTGTGTCGAGACACGTACAGATTAACACATGGATCAAAATCAAATCTTGCAAGGTATCAATGAACAGATTTTTGCTCACAAAAAGAATTAGCTTCGAACTGATAATGCATACTGTGTAACCGTTGCTGCAAAAATTAATCTACAAAGGCTCCAAAAAAAGGGACTAAACCATTTGCATCATGGTTCATTTTGGTAAATAAGGCACCCCACTGTAGACCCCAAATCGAACAACATTGTAGTTTAAATAACTACAGTCCAACTAAGACATTTCCTTACTGGTTTTCTTTTACAAGATTAGCACATTGCTATGTTAAAGCGCTAACTGCAGTCATTTCTTAAAACATTGACACATGTAGATAAGAAGAGATGCTACTTTGAAACAAATGGAACAAAGAGATACTACTACAATTTAATACTTTGTAGACACTATACCAAAGAATTAATCTGCATTATCTGCTCAGTTAAGCTAAAAATTCAGTGCATATTGTAAACAATTTCTAGAATTCTAGCGGTCTAAAATATCCTGTCAAACTTCCCATAACTTACCAACCTAAATATTGACACATCAGGCATACAAACACAACAATTGTATCTTTAGCAGTCCAGCTGAAAGAAATCAACAACCAACAATGTAGTTCAATACCCGACACACATGATAGTAGTTTTTTTTAGCATAGCACACGACAATAGCTAGACATAATTGATAGTTGTACATACAATTGCTCCAGAGTTCATTTCCGACACCCAAAATTCCTAAACACGCGAAGCAATCGGCACCTAAAATTAGAGCTCGCAAAACCATAGCAGGATTACATACGGGAATCACGAATTAAACTTTAACCCATCAACGAAATGTCGCAAAACCATCAGGCATACATCGTGTCACTCTACAACGTTCTGTCGTAGAACATATCCACTTCATTGTGTATGTCTCCGCCACCGGCATGTGGTCCCACAACACCATATCTGACTTCCCATAACTCACGGCTTCACGCCCTTCCTGAACCACAATAAACATGATTATGCTATATTTCTATTCTATTATGCAACCATAGTTCAGAAAGTAGATACTGCAGATTGAAGGCTAAATTCTGTTGCATATGCATGCTATGTCCAACTCTGATGTTTGGGATAAGAATCAGACCTTCATGCAGTAAAGTCGTCTCTCGGTAGAGCCATTTATGTTTAGTGAGCATCTTTATTTCTGCCAGAATGTGCAAAGCAAATAATGTCTGGATTAATCTCCTCAATTTCCCACATAAGAGCGGCTGATTCAAGGATGGGCAAACAGTTTACAGCAGTACCAAGCTAACAAGAGATAATATTGCGGAAGACGTCATATTACGTACCAGATGCATATGCGTGTATTTTTACTCCTTTCTTGTCTTTGTCTACGTCTTTAGTCACCACTCTGTTACTCGCCATAGCACACTCGATCTTCATCTACTGGCACACAAACATAAATGTAGGTTTTTGGCCCCAATTTTCACTTACCACCTAGACTGGCCAAACCAGAGTTGCATGTTATAGACAAACACTAACTATGTAAGCCATCTGACTCAAGGTGCAAACGCGATGCGAAGACATTTAACAAATTAACATATAAACTCTCTATGAGGAAAGTTTGTCGCGAAAACTGAAGCATACCATCATATGTTGTTTCCTATTCTCTCGATATTCTTTCCTCAATTGAAACTTCACTGCCAAAAAGCTGCTTTGCCTCCTTATCTGATCAGCACCAAGGCATCAGAGTACTAAAATATCCAATGCCAAACTGAGAGATGCAAAGTACCAAATGCATGTCAATATTTTTACAGATACATGATCAACTATGCCAGGGTCTCCATTAATGCATCATTTGGCTTAAAAAATAACATAAGACACCTTTATACCAATGGATTTAGGGCATCATATGTAGCCAATACTTACATCAGGTTTGTTAGCTGATGCATGGGCTGCAGGTAAGTCGTCTCTCCTAATTTTCCTAATTCGCCATCTACTGATCTACGTACCAAATGCGGCTGCACCCTAGAAGTCCTGCCTCTACGCGTTGCCACACAAACCTTACTCCCACGGTACCCTACTTTTTTGTAAATATCATAGAATTGGTTTGGTTCTAATAAAAACAAAAGATATCCAAATCTGATTTGCCCGCAAGCCGAAGATACACCATGAACATATGTTGGGATTCAGATGGGTCAGAACTGACTGAATGCCCTTTAACATAATTTCAGACATGAACGTGGACATATGCAATGGGAGAGTGACTTTAGCATCCTAACTGGCATCCTAACTGCAATGGGAGGGTGACTTTAGAAATAATTGCCAACAAGAAAACTGGAATCCTATCGTGGTCAGAATTGTATTGTACCTGGACAAACAATGGTCCGAAGACTGGAAGCTCGGTGCCGTATGGGGTGGTAACAATCTTGACTAAGAAAATTTCCGGGTATGTTGGAGTCATCGGTGAATCGGCCGTGACTGCTATGGCGAGGGACAACAACGACGACCTCTTTGTGGGTGAGAGGAGCCCGGTCCTGTGTAGAGAGGCATACGGACCGCGTGAGTGTTCCTGACGACCGCAGTTACGTCCAGATCTGCACGCCGGAGAGGAGGAAAGCGGAACAAGCTAAGCTCCTGTACCGCAGCGAAGACCACCTGCCTGTGACGTTGCTCCACGTTGTGCAGCTGTCCGGGGAGCACATTCAGCGCTAGTCTTCCTTGCGCCTGATCTCTGCCGCTGCCAAATCCACGGCCGGGGTCACCGCGAGTGGGAGGTGAGTAATTGCTGCTGCAAGAAAATCGGAAATGGGCGACGGGCGATGTGCGAGGGGAATCAATTGGGATGGGGTGGGGCCAGAACGAGCGGTGAAGGAGGGAAGATGCGGACGGACGAAGGAGGCGGCAGAAAACGGAACCCTCTCGTATTTTTTAGACAGTAGAGAAGAGATAGAGATTTATTTTGTTGTTTTTCCCGTTTCTCTCTGCTATCTATTAGGGTCCATAGTAGCTGTTTTTTTTTTGCGAGTATAGTTTCTTTCTTTTCTGTCTCTTTTCTTTTTATTTTATTTTCTTTTCTTTTTTATGTTTCTTCATATAAAAATTGTTACGTATTTCATGGGTTTTCTATGTGGTTCTATCATATTAAAATTTGTTATATGAAGTTTGAAAATTGATCATGAATTCTAAAAATCATGTTAATGGATTTTAAAAATATTCATGAGGTTTTAAAAGTGTTCACCAATATTTTGAAAAACTGTTCATGATTTTGAAAATTAGTTCATGATTTCTAACATTTGGTTCATGTTTTAAAAATGGTTTAGTTTTTTTAAAAAAGTGTTCATGATTTTGAGAAATGTTCATGATTTTCTAAAAAATGTACATGAGTTTAATAATTATTCATGAATTTCAAAAATCGTTCAAGAATAAAAATGTTCATGAATTAAAAAATGTTCATGATTTTCTAAAGATTTGTTCATGAATTTCGAAAATTAGTTCATGAATTTCGAAAAATGCTCATGCTTTTATAAAATTTGTCCATGATTTTTTGAAATTTTATTTATGGTTTTTGATAAATCTTTATGAATATTAAAAAACTTTGACGGTTGATCTAAGGTTTAGGGCTCGTGCAAGCTAGCTATTTTTTAAAAGAAATGCAGTAGGGGAAGCCCCTACAGCGAGTTTTTTTTTTGAAATAATAAGACGCCAAATCTGCGTCGACCAGAACCTGAGTGGCTGGGTTGTACATCCACTTTCCTAATCAAGTAAGCTAGACTCATTTCTTTTGTGAAAGCTAGCTAATATGATACAACAGACCATCAAGCGGATGGAATTAATTACCAATCAAGATATTTTTGTGGGGTGTTAACAATAGAGATCTGGGAAGCAAGGATCGAGACATGGGCTTCGGCGGAGTTAGTGGCAGATAGAGAATTCCACCAAACTCAGGGCCATAATCATATTATATGCTGATATTATATGCTGAAATTAAGCAAAATCCTAAAAAAAACTAGTATATTTTTACTAATATATAGCTGAAATTTCTGTCTACACCACGGGCCATGGTCCGGATTGTCCCGGGTGTAGATCCGCCTCTGACACACTCGTACACACGTGTATTCAAGCGATCCAACCAAGTGACAAAACATCGACCAAGCCTTACCATTGGTCGGCCCATGTCAACTCCGCCTTAGACAGCGCGAGTCAGACGTGCAGCGGCATATATCACCTCGTGGAATCTCGCACCATACACCCCACGCCGCATTGGGTTAGAGCATCTCCACTCGCCTACCTAGGAGGCCGATCCAGACGTCGAAAATCGGCCCGGTCGCGTATCCAGGGAATTGTTTTCGGCCGGATTTGGGTCAACTTTGGTCCGGACTATCCAGGCCGAACCCAGGATCCCGGGTACGCCCTGGGGACGCCGGACGACGAGAATTCGGCGAGTTGACCAGCCTGTCAGCGATAGAAGCCTAGCCGCCATCCTTCCCGCCGTTTTTCTTTTTCCACCCTCGCCGCTACACCCCTCCCACCATTCTTCCGGCTTATATAAAAGCCGTACATCTCGCCGTCTCTCTTCACAGCCCCCTCACACCACCACAACTCCGGCAAACTTCGGACGTTCGCACCTTTCTTCCTCCCCAACTCCGCCGAGAAGCCATGGCCGGCCGACACACGTTGTCGCCGTGGGAAGCCTACCGCATGAGGCGCGCTCTGACCCTCACGGACACTCGTCTCCCCCTAGGCTGGAAACTCAGCGTCGGCGGGATCCCCGTTCCGTCAGTGCCGGATGGGCAGGACCTCGCCGGAGAGATCCAGTCGGCTATCGCCGCCATGGAAGACCCAGAACTCGCCGGAGAGATCCAGGCCGCTGTCGCCGCCATGCAAGGCCCGACACTCGCCGAGGATCAGGACAACCTGGTCTTCGAGGCGATTACGCCGGCAGCGCCGAGGAACTTCGCCACGACGGACCGCTGGCTCGACGCCGCCACAGAATAATATGGCTTACCGCCGCTGGTGGAAGCGTTGCTCTGGCGGACTCTCGCCCGAGTCATGGCGCACATCGAGGCCGACAACAACCCCCGCCTCGGCCTGTAGCTGTGGCGTCCGGCGTCGACCACGGCGGCGTTCCTTTTCTAAAACCGATGTACTATGTGCCCCCTCGCCTACTTTAATGAAATTCCGTCTATATTCGCCCATATTTCGTCGAGTTTAAGTGAATTTAGCCAAACTTGAGAACGTGACCTGGGTACGCCCAACGAGTGGAGATGCTCTTAGCCTATTTAGACTCTTTCTCCTTTTCTCTTAACTAGCACAAATGTCCGTGCGTTGCACCGGAATAAAAATCAAACTATTTGCATGACGTATATACGAGATCCTTCCCCTTTTTACCTCTCAATTTCCATGGACGGATTTTTCTCTAGGCTGCGCACTGCTTGTTGGGCTGCCATGGGCCTAGCTCGTCTTGCCGTACTCCTCATGGCACATCCTTGAGTGCTGAGTGCATAGAATGGATGACTGAGTAAGCTTCAACCTTCCACTAAAAAAAAAAAGTAAAGTTCAACCTACTTAACTTTGCTTCTCACTGAATATTTTGCATCTGCCAGTTTTCTAAAGCTGTTGGCCGGACACTGAATCAAAGAAAATAAATACTCATCAAGCACTCGGAATGTACGTACCAAGAGGGAATCGGAGCTGAATAAATTCATGCGTGCACACGCGTCATGCGTCCTGTCGCGCGCTCCGCTGCTGACAGGAAAAAATATGTCTCTTAGGCTTTTTTTTTTGGTTAAGAGATGACTCTTAAACTAATCATACATAGAAGAGAAATCTCTTGGAAAGCAACAAACACATTTCTGAAAGAGGATGAGTTCCAATATATACTATAGAATCTGCTTAGAAGAAGACCGAAGAACAGAAAAACGTGTGCGGGTTCCTTTTTAACAGTGGAACCCCTTGAACAGTAAAGTAGTCATCCCATGTGTTCAGCCAGCAACCATTCTGGCACAAGAACATCTGAGCTGGGGATTGAGACCAACGCAGAAAAATCTGGAGGCGTCGAGCTTGCTCAAACATGACCAGTTAGTCCAGTCGCTCATCCCTGTTGATTCCTCAATACTTTTCTAGGGGAGCGTGAAGAAAGATGGATATTCAGAGGTCCGGGATCGATCACATGTGACTTGTCCCCGTTGATTCTCGAACTGTGGAATTAACGATGTTCGGCTATACATCAACTCATTTTTTCTTGATAGGACGATGAGCCCCCACGAGTTACTTGATCCTTGCACTGCATCGCTCGTGAAAGTTTTTTTTATCATTTCTCCGAGCTGATCAAGTCTAGTCCAATGAAGAAGCAGCATTGCATGATATTTTCCCAGCTGATCAATCGCACGCATTGATCCGAGGTCACCATCTCACTGGGACCACCCTCTCTCTCTCTCCAGATATATTCTATTCTCCGTCTATGTCTTTTCCTTCATAGTTCATATTCTTCCATGAAACGCGCGAGTTCCTCTTTCCCCCAAATGATTTCTTCCAATTTCATCTTTAGTATTGGCAACAAATAAATCAAATCTTTAAATTCGAAGCCTAAATAATTCACCTATTCATCCATTTTCTTGGCCTTTTTCTTCTAGAAAGACGTCTAAATCACCCCCACAAGTATTGGGTTTGGATCGATTGCCCCCCTTATGTATGAAATGGGTCATTTAACCCCCCCAAGTTTCAGAAACCAGACAAATTACCCCCCCCCCCACAGACACCGAGAGCGGTTTTAAGAGCTCTTTGTTGCCAGGTAGACTCTGGTTTAGGCCCCGGTGGTCTAAATAACCCCCTATCTACATTGACTTCCTAGTTCCCCTTCTTCCCAGACCAAGCTCCCGTCCCCGTCTCCTTCTTCCCCCAAATCCGCTCGCCTCCTCCTTCGTCCCAACCAAATTCGCCCGCCTCGTCCTCCCACGACAACCAAATCTGGCGGCCTTCTCGTCCCTCACCACCCCGTGGTCGATTTGATGAAGATTCAGCGGACGTGGTACCTGCAGCCGCCGTCAAAAGTAGCACAAGAGATGGAAGAAGCGGTGGCGGCGCTGATGGATTTGGCGGCGGCGCATGAGGATATGTATGTGCCTCGATCGGGGAGCAATCTACACTGGCTGGGGTGGAGTGCAGGCGCATGCGCGCCGAGCCTGTGATTCACTGGAACGGCGATTTCAGAGTCTCATGCCACCGATCCTCCGTCGTCGCCGCCATCTAGGAGTAACCGTCGCTGCCGTCCGGATGACACGTTGTCGCGGCTGCAGGAGAGAGTACAGAATGTGAGACCGCGGGGAGGGGGACAACAGAGAGGGTGGAGGGAGAGGTGAGCGACCCGCACTGGCGGTGGAGAGGAGGAGAGCGACCTCGTCGCCGTCGTCTCTAGAGATGAGGACAGCGGCGTGGTGATCGGGCGCGTCTCGACCAGGTGGTGATCGTGTCTCCACCAGGTGCCGAATGGGTCCGGCTCAACCAGATGTGTCTCCAACGTGTCCAAACCCGCTATCCAGCATGGCTAAAACCATTGTCAAAACCGCTATCAGCGCCTGAGGGGGGTATTTTGTCCGGTTTTGAATACTTAAGGGGGTTAAGTGGCCCATTTCATACATAAGGGGGGCAATCGACCCAAACTCAATACTTGTGGGGGTGATTTGGACTTCTTTCTTTCTTCTATCATTGTATCACTTGGGAGTCTGAAATCCCATCACTTGGGAGTCTGAGATCCCATCAAGGCCAAGCGCAAGCAACTGGACAGACAACTCGCCTTCTTTCGGTGAAATCACCCGTTGGTGCCCAGGCGACACGCGGAAGTTCCTGCATGTGCCCTGTCCTCCTCAATCTTCAGCGGGGACAGACGTGGCAACGACAGGCGAGAGTGCCGATGGTAGTTGCGGCCTTCACGAAGTTAAGAGGCAACGAAGCACGGCGCTCAAATTGCCATCCTCAGCCAGAGCACCATGTCCATGTGTTGTGTGCAGGGGAGAGGCGAGATCGACCTAATGCAAGAGATGATGAGGGGGAGGGGGGCCTCAACGACCCCCAGTGGATCTTCCTAGTGGATCTTTGACGATTGGAGACCAGACGCGACCGGTGATGGGGATTCGACTCTGGAAGGAGGTACCACTGGCACTCTAGCCGGAGGAGGCGGTACCGGAGAGATGCGTCGAGGCTACTTTCCAAATTGGGCACCAGAGTGGGGCTCGCCTCTGATGCGATTGCTTGTCGATGCGACAACAACGATGGAACGACGAAGGCGAGGCGGCGGCGACGTGCACGACACCGATATGGCCGGGGCTCTTGGCCAAGTCGAAGACCCCGAACACGAACAGCTCGTTCGCCGCCTCTGCTACTTTCGAGATCGCACGATTTGACCTTGTATATGACGGCGGTTGGCCTTGATTCGATCGTGTTCGACTGGGAGACCTATCCGGTCGGTCCGTTTGTTTGAGTCGTGCGCACGGCAAATAAGTACAAAGAAGAATGGCGGGAGCACGGGTGCGTTAACAAACCAACCAGTATGCAATGGCACATTTGTATTATGTATTTTTGAGGGAGGGTAGAAGCGTCCCAAAAAGTGTTGGACCGGGAGAAACACTTCGCGATTTATTATTTTCTCTTAATTTTCTTTTTTCTTCTTTTCTTCTTTGCTTTTTTCCTTTCTTTTTTTCTCTTCTTATTTGCTTTTCTTCTCTTCTTTGTAAAGGTTTATATTTTTGTAATATGGTCAGGATTTCAAAAGATGTTTAGGTTTTTCAAAAAAATGTTCATGATTTTTTAATGCTTATTCATGAATTTCAAAAAAAATGTTCATGATTTTTTAAAAAATTTATGGATTTCGAAATTTGGTTCATGAATTTCAAAAAATATTCATGATTTTTTTAAAAAAACTTCATATGCCTTTTTAAAGCTACTAGTCACGGGGTTAGACTTTCCTTGAAATCACCTACTGGCACGTACCGTACAAACTATTGGAACGACTGCTTATGTATGGCTCCAGCGGCGCGATAGGAAAAAGAAAAAAAAGAAACACCACGCGATAGGAAAAAGAAGAAGAGAACACGATCGAGGGGTGAGAAACCGAAGCAGACACGAACGATTATTTGGGCCGGCCCAATACAGCCAACGCTTCAGGCGGCGCGTCGGACTTGCGCGGCGGCGTATAGAAGCTCCTTTCCCTCCCACGGCCGCCCTCTCTCTGTCTCTCCTACCTTCTGCCGCGCCGCCGCTGTCCATCAAGCCCCACCCCTACCGCCGCCTCCCAGGTGAGCTCCCATGGCCGACTCCCGGCATATGCTCCTCCATAGTCATTGAATCGCGCTCAATCGCTCGTGCTCTACTCCCCCCGTTTTTTTTTCCGTTCTAGCAGTAAGCCGTCGACCCGTGGTCTCTCCCCCGCTCGCCCGGATTGATGCGCCGCCGCCACCCTCCGATCCTCTTAATCGCGCGATCGCTACAGTCACATCCGCTCCCGCTCCTGACCCTCGCGCGCTTATCTTACGGAACGGCCGCGGCTCTCTTTCCGGCCGCATCGCACAGCCGCGACCGCAACCTCCTCTGTGCTGCCGTGTCCTACTTAGCAGGCTAGCAGGAGCAGGTCAAGTGCAGGTCCTTGCGGTCCGCAGCTTCTGCAAGTTAAACCTTGCATCGATTTAGTAATGCTAGTTATGTTTCTCTGCAAATTGCAGAACCATAGCCAAACAATGGGGTGATAAGTTAACTGCGTATGGTCATTGTCGTATGTGTAGTGGTACTAGTGCCATAACTATATTGTGTAATCCTGAGGTGTAGTGGAATCCTTGGTCCTCTGATTTGATTAGAAATTTTTGAACCCCTGACTCTTGGTGCGATCTTTATACAGGTATAATCGTGGTAGTCCCCATAAACCACCTCAACTTTGCTGTTTCACTTTTACAGGTTTTTGCGCTCGTTGTCATCTGATGGACGACAAGAGTAACGTGAAGGAGACAGATGGATCTCTTGCACCCCGTCCTCGCAAGGTTAGTGTTCACTTTGGTTGTTCCCTGTATTGGATTAGTTCGGTTTGATGGTTACTGTATTTGTTTTGTTGTGTGTTAAGGGAGGACTTAAATTCGCACCCAAGAAGCCTCCAAAGAAACCTGCAAAGGTCATTCCAAAAACGTATGTGATTCGGTCCATGTTTTCTTTCAGAAACCGCAGCTATCTTCTATTCAAGATTCACTTGATAGGTAGGCATGGTATCATGGCGTGGAACTAACAGTCACTGTAATTCTGCAGGGAACCTGTTGAGGAGAGCAAGGATGAAATCATTGATAAGGAATTGTTGATGAAACTCAAGACATCACAAGTGCGTATATTAGTCTATTGGCCATTTGTTGTATATGCAAGCTTATCATTCGATGGTTAATTGATGTGTGCTATATCTTGCTTCATTTTGTAGAGCACTGATCCCTTTGGTAGAAGACCGAAGGTTGAAAAAAAGGGTAAATTTACTGGCTTAGTGATTGTGAATCCTGTTATTGCAGTCAACGCTTAGTTTCCCAATTGTACTGGCTCATGAGTCATTTTTTGTTTAAATAAGCACATCCTAAGATCTAACTTCTCAAACTTAAATATATGTAAGTAGCAATCTTGGAGACTGTAAATTTACTACAACTAATTTCTCATCACTTGAATTTTTTTACCAAACAGCTGGTCATTTAAGTATGGACTTCTTTGAACAAAGATAATAGCATGTAGCTTAAGAGCTGGCTAAGTACAAGTGTGTCATTTTGTTGGCCTCTCATGAAAATCTTCTGCAAGTAGCAGTTGCATGTATATATGGTTTGTTTCGGACCCTACTCTCATCAGTACAAGGAAAGGGTTCAGGTGTTCATCTTCAGAAATGCAGACTTTGCACCAAAATAGAGTCTTGTTCTCTTGCATACTGTAAAATTTCTGCATGCAGTAAAGGATACCTTAAGACTGACTTGGAGTAATATTCATAAACCTATCATAATCTAGCCCAACTTGTTTGGCCTTGCTGGTGAATGTACCCACTGTTTCTAATATTACTGGTATTTTCCTTTGTAAAATGGATGTATTGCTAATTATATGAATGTGTTGTCACACCAGAAAACCATACAGAGGTCGCATTTGGGCAAGGGAACTCTTCCTATGCAAGATCTTTTCCTACTCGACATTATTCAACAGGTATCATATCTCGGTTGTTATTTATTTAGCTAAATGTTCGACTAAATAGTTTAATATATATTTGTGAAAATTGGGTAAAGAGAAACACAGTGCACTCTTTTGTAGTTTGTTGCGTGTCATTGCAGTGTTTGTCTCTCTCTTATAATGAAACATAGGATACAAAAGATATAGCTGTACACATTACTGTATTTGGATCAAGAACTTGCACACATTGCTGCATTTTGATCTTTAACACCCTTTCTTTTCATGCATACTCCGTCTGATGGTACAGCGCCAAAAGAACCAAAAGAATATGTTGATCCATGGGTGAGTGGAGATACCAAGTGCATGAATGTGAATTTCTTCCTTTGCTCACATTATTCATTTGATTGATTTCCATCTTTTATACAGGACTACACCCATAGCGATTATCCTGTTACTCTCCCACTTAGGAGGCCCTACTCTGGGGATCCTGGTACACTGTTGGTCCTTCTGGTCTTATGTTGCAATTTTGATCCTTCAACCATCCCTTAATTCTGTCCTACATTCATATGCAGAAATTCTTGATGAAGAGGAGTTTGGAGAGTCTGCTGCCAACAGCGCTCAGGATGGTGAACTAACCGCAGCAGAAGAACTTGGATTAATGGTAATGTACTATCGAATTGTTACAACACTGTCATATCTAGCGCTATGCTTTTGAGCAGAATCACTTGCTAGCAGAAATTGAAATTTACATATTATCAGTGTCCAAACTGGCATTTAACTTCCTGAACCATTTAGGAGTATTGGAGGCTAAAGTGGCTCTCTTTTATTTTATTTGTTGTGTTGACAGGATCGGTCCGACACACCACAGTTGCTCTTCTTCCAGTTACCTGCATCTCTTCCTTTACCAAAGCAGATGCAGTCTGTCGAAGAGCCAAATACAGGCTCCGAGGAGAATGCTGAACCTGCAAACGCAAGCTCTAACGTGGCACGCGGTCAAAGAAAGCCATCGCCATTGACTGGCTCTGCGATCAAAGATTTGCCAGGAGGTCACATGGGGAAGATACTCGTATATAAGAGCGGCAAAGTGAAGATGAAGATCGGAGATGCTCTGTTTGATGTGAGTATGAAAGCCGTAAACTGCTTCACTCCATGTTTTCTCATATGTGTCTCCCGTGCATGTACTAAAATTAACAAACTTTGCAGGTATCTCCTGGCGCAAATTGCATGTTCGTCCAGGAGGTTGCTGCGATCAACACCAGGGCAAAACACTGCTGCACCCTGGGAGAGATCGGTAAGCGTGCGGTTGTGACCCCGGATGTCGACTATCTGCTGGATCCTACTGATAAGATGGAAGAATAAGAATGGGGTGTTCTTCAGGAGAACAGTTTTGCGAGTATGCTTGCCCTTCCAGGGCTTCATTCAGCAGGGATCGGTTTTTTCCCCTCTCCATATGCCGATCTTTGTTTTTCGGGGAAATGCACTGAACAATACTAGTTGAGCTGGTCGGTCAGTGACAAATACTAGATCACTGCTGAGGTGAGGGGGACGAAATAAAGTCATGGTTTTGATAGCGAAGATAAGCCCGTGGAACGTTTTTTGTGCATTGTTCAGATCTTCCGATCAAGTTTTCTCAACTGAAGGGTAACGTGTAGCTGCAAACATGTTCTCTTCTTACCATGGATGATGATACAATTAATGTGTCATCAGGAAAAGAAAAGCATAGTGCTAGTGTTGTTTTATCGCTGCCGCTAGTGCTGAACTAATAAATTAGCAGCAAGACCTGGGCCAGAGAAACTAGCACAAACCTTTTGACCATTGCATCGTCACTGGACAAACTAGACAAAATTAACCCATTTAAAAAAAAAAAAACCACAAACTGAACTCTCGGTGAAAGAATTTCACAGAACTAACCATTTTGGTAGCGCCTAATACAAAGACATTATGCTCAACGAAAGACGCTACACTCTTTGCCAGCGTGGCACGCGGGTCCTATGGGACGTTCTAGTAGCGTATTTGGCTGTGTAAGGTGTTACATTTGTCTATATATATAATATCTGTATTTAGTTGGTAGAGAAGTATAGTACTTCCTCCGTCCCAAAAGATGTTTTAGATTTGTCAAAATTTAAATGAATCTATATACTAAATAGTGTCTAGATTCATCTAAAATTTGACAAAACTGAGACATTTATTTAGGGATGGAGGGAGTAGTTGAGTTGGTAGAAGTCATTGTTGCCTAGCTAGTAGGTCATGAGTTCAACTCTCTAAAATACTATTTTTTATTTTTATTTTTCAAAGGCTGCGACAGGTTCATTGTTGTACATATGGAAATATATTAATTCTCACATCCTTATTTATTTAAAAAAAATAGAAATTGGTATTTCAAACATGCCGCTTCTTACGCTAACCACCTCACATCTCTCTACACGTGTGTGCTTTGCGCACACGGATGGCATATATGGTCCTGGCAAACACGCACGCACTTACACCCCCGGTAGAGCTTGGCCACTAACGACTACTCATGCTGCTAAAAGGCAACGAGAAGTGTAGTAGAAAGAAATTTGCGTTGTGACTTAAAAGGCAACGAGAAGTGTAGTTGAAAGAAATTTGCGTTGTGACTGTTTACACGTCTATTTTCTTGCTAAGAATGGAAATCCACCTACCCCTATATCATCTTGTACTCGGCAGACTCATCATAGAGTCATGGCGAGAGATGACAGCTAGCTAGTACTATATCCTGCGCTGCATCATTTTCTCCCTAGTGTTTCTAGCCTGGCTTGCATGCCAAGGATTTGCAAACTCAGCAGCAAATTTGATGAGTTTGATGAGTAACCGTGTTACTGAACCTGGTTTCTATTGTTTTTAATAAATAAGGATGCGAGAATTAATATATTTCTATATGTACAACAATAAACCGGTGTGTGTCTGCATCTCGGGGAGCTGCGGCTCGTGTGATCCCCTTGCCGGTGGCCGTGATGGCGGCGTCGGCGTTGACGAATTTGGGGATGATGTTGCTATTGATCAAGCCGGCCGATCTCGTCGGGGTGGATGGAGGCGTGGTGGCGCCGAGGTTCGTCGACCCCCCCTCCGTTTGGGGATCCCACCCAGTCCAAGGCTTATGTGGTGGAGCAGCGGAGGCCCACGCTGGCGGCGCGTGCATCTCGTCGGAGAAGAAGCTGGGATCCAGGACAAGGACCTATTTGTATTTTTTGTGTTTTCCTGGGTTTATCTGTAAGATGCTTGGTTAATATCAATATCACCCTCTTCACAAAAAAAAACAATAAACCAGTGTTTTGGGGAGTTGAACTCATGACCTACTAGCTAGGCAACAATACTTCTACCAACTCAACTAATATACTTCTCTACCAACTATATACAGACATTATATATATATAGACAAGTGTAGCGTCTTACACATACGCGCTATGCTATGTAGAGTGACGTCTCAGCCAAAGGCGCTACTAGAACGTCCCATGGGACCCGCGTGCCACGCTGGCAAAGAGTATAGCTACATCGTTAAGCATAGCGTCCTTGTGTTAGGCGCTATCAAAAGAGTTAGTTCTGTAAAAAAATCACCGAGAGTCCAGTTTGTGAAATTCTTTAAAAAATAGGTTATTTTTGTCCATTCTGCCTCGTCACTGTCATGAAAACGAACACCTGGTGTGGAGTGCACTCGGTCTGCATTCGGCAGGTATATTTTGTGACCTCTTTCCATGTGTAGTCACTGAAAGTGAGAGGCCCCGGCAAAAGAGGAGGAAAACTACAAGCAACTGAAAAATATGGACGAGACGAGGGTTGGATGGATGAGAAGCCGCTACCACCGGCCAACCGCAACAACCGCATGAAGTTGGGTAAGCGGCTCTTTTCAGGCTAGCGCTGCACCGCCGATGGAGTTGATCACCGGTAGGTTTGCTGTGGGCTGTGTGGCACAGGTGTGCTGCTCGGACCAGCTCCGCCACCCACTCCGGCGGCCAATTCATTCGCCACAAGCTAGCTGGGGGTTTCGTTCCTGGGCAAAGGGAAATGGGTGCGTCCGTAGGAATCTTGAGCGCTAGGAGTTCCTTAGAAAATGTAGAGGATTGACCACAGGTAAATTTGACCAGAGCCAACCACCTGAGATATTTTTTTTTTGTAGGAACATGCGTGCTGCAGATTGAGATTTTCTTTTCAAGTCCGAACCGATTTAGAAAGCTGTAACTTTCAGCCTGTCACTGACACTTGAAAAATAGTCAGACTTGGAGATATATGTACACATCTTGTCACGATTCTTCCTTTTCTTCTCCTCGGCACACGTCTGCGCACGAATTGTCGCCTCCATCAAGGCCGCGTCATTTCGTCAGATCCGGCGATCACCATGTTGGTTTAAGTTTCACCTATAATACCCACAACTACACAACTGGGGCTAGGAGTGACAAGATGCACTTTCTGTTTTTTTTTCTGATCCATAGTACTTCAAGGGAAGTTACAAATATAACGCAAATACTCATTTGGTCGCATTTTAAAATGTTCTTGACCCGTTAGGGCCATTAGTCGGACCTAACGTGACAAGGAATCGAGGCGCGGGCTGCGAGATGATTTTAACCATTAATCCCCCTTTCACCCCCCCTCCCACCCCATATTTATTTCCCTCTCTTGAGCTCGGCTGCCTACACCGCCGAGGTCAGATCGCCTCCGCCACCTCACTTAGACTAGCGTGCCATGGTGTTCCAGACCGAGGAGAAGGACATGGAACTCTCTAGTTGGCTTCGACATTGACAACTTTGAGTCACTGACATAGAGGGCCATAAGGTGATTGGCCCGCCTATCAGTGACTTAATAGTCACTTTGACCTGAGTCGGAGAATCTAACCGCTCGCCGTAAAAAACAACAAAAGTATCCTCGAGCTAAAAGAAATTTAAATAAATAAACCTATCAAGAAAGAATTTCAGAAAACTGGCCCGTTTGAGTAGAGTCTGTCTTCGGGTCGCCACCCTCAACATAGTAGGGCCTCTCTGATAGGCGCCTCTCCAGGGCGCTACTCTGCCCGCCTCTTTGGGGTGCTACTCTTGTTGTCCAACTGGAAAATGTTCCTAGCTCTAGACCGAAAGTAGGAGCAACGGACCACCAATAACGCTATCACCTCCATGCCTACAACAAGCATCGTCCAATTGCATATAAAGGAATACACGGTTCAATTAAGATGTTTGGAGAGGTAACATAGAAAATATGTACTCCCTTCGTTTCAAAATAGATGTCGCAGATTTGTCAAAATTTGGATGAATCACACTATTTAGTATATGATACATCCAAATTTATACAAATTTTCTACATCTATTTTAAGACAGAGGGAGTAGAAATCATTACCAGATAACATACAAGTAGGCTAGTACCACCGAACCCCAACTCCATTTAGTGTTCCATACAGTTAACAGCTTAACGCCCTGATCCACATCCAATGAGCGGGAAAGCCACCGCCGTTAGCAAACAGAGTCCTAGAGGTAACATACCACATGTATACGCGGGCATACTACTGATTCGCATCACCAGCAACATCAACAAGGCATATTTTACTAGTGTGTACAGGCTCCACCAGAACCCTACCGATAAAATCCTCCATCTTCCCATGCCACAACACAGAATTTATGCTCATACATAGATGAGCTCACTTGATGGGGAGTGCCAGGATCATGGAAACATCTTGAAGAGTCAGGGTCATGTCCCTTTTCCGAAGGTGAAAAGTGTGTGTCTCAGGCCTCTACCAGTCGACAAGTGCGTTGATCGCAACATGGTTCATGTTTGCGTTGGCCGGGTGACAAGGTGGGTGGACGGGAGGAGTCGTAGCCTCTCCATATATGGAGTGTACCGCTAATCGTATGTCATTTTGTTTGATGAGGTCCCTCCGTCATAGGGGTCAAAATATGTGCAAACATACAAGTTAGAATATTGCATATCCATTTTAACTAACCCAAATGATAGGAACTACCATGTTAATTTTATTACCTTATTTTTCTTCAACATCCAATACGCACAGTGTTGAACATCGTAGTAAGGATCGGTAAGTGTCATCCTATATATTTGAAATAAGAGAAATAATAAGCAATTTCACTATTTCATCATATAACAACACACATACCAATAGTTTATCATATTACCGGGAAATAAATTAAAATGTTCTACCTTAGACAAATAGTTCTACCACATGTTCTACCCTCTATTTAACAATACACATACACATAGTTCATCATATTTCCTAACACGAGCAAAATCAACAACCATATGACTATAAGTTCTAAGAAAACATGAGCAAAATTAACCACCATAAATTTCCTAATGATTAATAGCAATGCTAATGATAAATATCAAACAATCATCCGCATTGTTCCATAACAATTTCAAAATACAATATGAAATAGGACTTCACCCGAACTTGCACGAATAGGGAAAATGTGATGGATTTTCAGATAAAATTTATGGGACCGAAGGAGATTACCATAGGGAAGGGATTTGGGACTGAAAACCACCGAAGATTGCTTCCTATTTGAAAGATTCGGGCTTAAGATTTGAGAGGGGACTAGAGGGGAGCCACCAGCGCTACACTACCCTTCTCCTCTGTTAGAGCTCGACCGGAAGAGTGGGGATAGGTCAGGCTGGGATGACCATCCGCGACCTAAACTCTCCGTAGGGTAGCACTCTGTTAGAGGCACTATACTCTAAAGGATAGCGCCCCTCAAAGGCTCACCATGTAGGCATGAGAGTAGCGCTTGTCAGAGAGGCACTACCATGGTGAGGCTAGCGCCCTAGAGACATGTGCTACTCAAAAGTGTAGTTTTATGAAATACTTTGGTAAAATGTTTTGTTACTCTATCCATCCAAAATTGGGGTTTTTCAAGATTATCATGTATACACTAAAATGCGTCTAGATACATATAAATCTAAATGCATATATATATAAATCCAGACAAATCCAAGTCACTTGTTTCTAGAAGGAGTAAATATTTAAATTTCATTTTGAGGGCCTGCTTGATCACAAAAAACATAGGAATCGGAAAATTCAGGATTGCAATGCCCCTCCAATCATACATAAATTCTTATGAACCAAAGTTTGTTTGACTCCACCATAGAAAAACAAAGGATTCTTAAAAAGAGGTAAGAGTGTGTTTCATTTCCTATGAAATCTAGTGCAAATGAAATTTTCAGAAAAAATTCTACGAGTATCAATCCAACGAATCAAACAAATATCATAGAATTTTTTCTACTCCCTCTGTCCCAAAATAGATGCCTCATATTTGCCAAATTTTGGATAAATCTAGTCACTATTTAATATATAAATTCATCTAAATTTTGACAAATCTAAGACATATATTTTGGGATGGAGGAGTACATGATTTAACCCTGCAAATTTTCTACTATATAAATCCTTTGAAGCCTTGAGAGAGGTTATTTTCCTCAGTTTTTGACACGGTCGCCACACATATCGGCTGAAGTCACTTGTATACGGCAGCCTCCGTACCAAATCAGGACACAACCCCACCTGCCAGAGACTGGGAGCACGGTCGCCACGCCAGCAACCCGCGTCCGTCACCGCTCCGTCAGCCTGTCGCCCGCGGCCGCGCCGTCCCTCTCCCTCTCCCTCCTTCCCGGACGGCGGCGCCACCCCGAAAATCCACCTGTTTTGACCGGGCCGCTACCATTTCCGTCCCGCGTCACTGCCACCCCCGTTTACCTCGCCTCCCAAATCGGACACGCGCGCCTTCCTCTAGAAGGGGAAATCCCCCGTACAAAACCTCCCCTATTCGCCAGCCTACTTACTTACTGCCTTACGGAACCCCTGCTGCCCGGAGTAGCTGGGAGAGGGACGGGCGCCGCCACCAACCGTCGGCACGAGGAATTCAAACGGGCGGCGGCCGCGGCCGGGACAGCGAGGCCGCAGCTGGGGATTTAAGTTGCGCTTTTTGGCAACCCCAGCCCCCACAAATCCACCCGCATTTCCCACCTCGATCTCACCGCCACCCCAGACCCTCCTCCGGTTTCTCGTTGCTAGCCAGCTGGCCTGCGAGCCTGCGCCCTTCGATCCACTCGAGCTAGCGGCCGCGGCGATGGTGGGGAGCTACGCGAACGGAGGCGGAGGAGGAGTTCGGAACGGCGCGGCGGAGGGGAAGCTGGACGAGCTGCGGCGGCTGCTGGGGAAGGCGGAGGGGGACCCGCTCAGGATCGCCGGCGTGGGCGCGGGGGCCTGGGGGAGCGTCTTCTGCGCGCTGCTGCAGGACGCCTACGGCCGCGACTACCGCGACAAGGCGCAGGTGCGCGTCTGGCGCCGCCCGGGCCGCGCCGTCGACCGCGCCACCGCCGAGCACCTCTTCGAGGTCATCAACTCCCGGGAGGACGTCCTCCGCAGGCTCATCCGACGGTGCGCCTACCTCAAGTACGTCGAGGCGCGCCTCGGCGACCGCACGCTCTACGCCGACGAGATACTCCGGGACGGGTTCTGCCTCAACATGATCGACACGCCGCTCTGCCCGCTCAAGGTCGTCACTAACCTGCAGGAGGCCGTCTGGGACGCCGACATAGTCGTCAATGGGCTGCCCTCCACCGAGACCAGGGAGGTGTTTGAGGAGATTGGGAGGTATTGGAAGGAGAGGATCAACCCGCCGATTATAATCTCGCTGGCCAAGGGGATTGAGGCGTCGCTCGATCCCATGCCCCGAATCATTACCCCGACACAGATGATCACCAATGCAAGTGAGTTCTTTGTTACTCTATATCTCTGATGAGGTTGATAGTGTCTTTCAGTTACATCAAATCCAGGGCTAAATGATTTAAAGAAGATTGAATAACCGCTGAACTGAATGAAGGGACAGCTCTATGTGATACTCCTGATGAAATTTGCAGGCTAACCCATAATCTTGATCTGTAACTTAGTGTTACTGTCCTTTTTTTGTATCTTTATTATCTGCACTTCCTGTCCCCCATAACTACTGCATGATAATATGCCACCTTTGTATGTCCGTAATCAAATAATGGGAGGTACTTAATGCCCTTACGCTAGATCGCTCTTCATGAATATCCATGTGTTATGTCCTGCAATCCCTTACTGGCACCATTTTGGCAAGCTTTCTCTGCATTAGTACTGAATAATGAGTGGTCCAGTGTCCTCTTATATGACAATTCATTGTATATACTTCTGCATGCTTTTCCCAACTGTAGTTTAGGATTTGACGATAGTTTGTTGGTCATTGGTTATATTGCAGCTGGAGTTCCATTGGAGAACATTCTGTACCTCGGAGGCCCTAACATTGCTTCTGAAATTTACAATAAAGAATATGCAAACGCTCGCATCTGTGGAGCCGACAAGTGGAGGGTGCCTCTTTCTAAATTTTTGCGGCAGCCTCATTTCATTGTATGGGATAATAGTGATCTGATTACTCATGAAGTTATGGGAGGCTTAAAGAACGTATACGCGATTGGTGCTGGTAAGTTTTCATTTGCACTTAACTATGGTCTTATTTGGTGGAGCATGCCTCACAATGTTGTGCCAGGGAAATTGAAATCATCATTTGGAGGACACCTGTTCCAGTTCAGCTGGAACACTTGGGAGCACCATTATAACCATTTTACACCATACCAGAAACATGTTGCATCCATATGTTGAATATCCTGTAGTATATCATGGAACATGTTACTTGAATTTACTGTATGTTGCATTGATGTTATCGCTTTCACACACTGCTTGCAGCTAAATGCAATTTTTTTGGGGCCACCGGAGTAACATTCTGGTTTGGATGTACTTTGCGAAACCTACGTCTCATAGATTTGAATTCAGTGCATGCCAACTTGGGGATATGTGGTTCACTGGTTCCCTATGCACATATTTTGTTATCCCATTTTTGGGGGCCTAAGATTGCAATGGTTTTGCTGAACACCATGTTTTACTGTAGGTATGGTGGCAGCACTGACCAATGAGAGCGCAACAAGCAAATCAGTTTACTTCTCACTTTGCACGTCTGAAATGATATACATCACCCACCTCCTAGCGAAGGAGCCTGAGAAACTTTCTGGGCCATTATTAGCGGATACTTACGTCACGCTACTGAAAGGTCGTAATGCATGGTATGGACATAAATTAGCTAAGGGAGAACTGACTCTGGAAATGGGGGACAGCATCAAAGGCAAAGGGACTATACAGGTTCGTGGCATCATCTTAATAAAGTTTCTGGAAGTGTTTGGATGGATTTTTGCTTTGGGATAGCTGTATGCTAAGATTTATGTGATATTTCAATTTTAGGGTGTCTCTGCAGTCAATGCATTCTATGAACTCTTGAGTCAGGGCAGCTTAAGTGTGACGCATCCCGAAACTAAGAAGCATGTTGCCCCTGTTGAGCTGTGCCCAATACTCAAAACACTTCACAAAATTTTAATAAAGAGGTTGGAATATCAACTTTGCGTTTTCTTCGTATAAGTCTGTTGCCTTTACAGCTGCCTAAATTTGGTTACCTCTTTTACCCTTGCAGGGAGGCTGGTACCAATTCTATTCTCCAGGCGATACGAGATGAGTCGATGTATGATCCACGGGAAAGAATTGAGATGGCACAGCGCCAATCCCTCTACCGGCCGTCTCTCCTTGGCCTACCTATAGGCGATACCAAGCATTAGACAGTACGCATTCTTTCATTGTGCAGATTTGTTGTGAACTTGCATGATTTGTTGATCCTTCCGTCTGCACCGGCAAGTGCATGTTGTTTGCTTATATGTACACTAGTGAGTTGGATGATGAGATGTTTTAGTGTGGCGACTGGCGAGATAAACATCTCAGTGTCCAAGTTGATGTCCACCTGTATATAAAACCCCTGGTGATTCAGTTTCATTTGTTGTAGATGGGAAAATAGATGCATGTAATTCGTTTGAACTTGTACTAGTTGGCTTGTTGTCCCTGCTTAATTGAGCGGCAGTGCTTTACTTCCAAAATGAATGAAAAAAAAAACCCTGTAATTCTGTATGTGTGATGAGCAAAGAGGGTGAGAAGAAATGCCACCAGCTAAGCTGGGATAAAATGACTAGAGCTAAGGGGGAGGGTGGTTTGGGTTTCTGAGACTTACATGTCTTCAACCTCGCCATGTTAGCGCGGCAAAGCTGGAGGCTTCTTCAGTTCCCAGACTTTTTGTGTGCCACTCTGTTCTAAAGGCGAAATATTTCCCAGACAGTACTGTCCTAGAGGCGACAGCACAGCCAGGCATGTCCTGTACTTGGAGGAGCATACTTAGGGGATGTGAGCTGATGAAGGAAGAGATCGTCTGGCGTGTGGGCAATGGGGATTCAATGGCAGTATGGGACGATATTGGACGATCCTTGGCTTCCAACGGAGGATCAGGAATGGAAACAGCTTTGGAGGAACCGCGCCTTTGCAAACCAGGCTTATGCTGTTTGTCGTCGGCGGCAACGGAGGCCGGAGGGCGTCTTTCCTCGCTGGTGAAAGAGGTCAGACACACAGAGGTAGCTCTTTCCCATCTGACCATCTTCTTGTTTTGGTCATATATAACCAAGAAAGTGAAAACCTCCAGTGAGCTGAAATCGTCTGATAAATCATGACATAATTATTTGGTAGCATAAAAACATTCTTTTGTCAATCAATCAATTTTCTCTAAATCACGAGACATGGTTTGTCCACAATCCACTGGACTCAAAACCTCATACACACACAAAAGTCTGGAATAAAGACGATTGTTCTAGCCTACTACAATTCGGCACTTTTTCGCCTACTAAAATCCATGACATGTAGTGATGTAAATTGTACTAGCCTACTACAATTCGGCATTTTTTTCGCACAATTCCACAGATTAAAATTGTGCAAGAACCATGGACTGATCATCAGCATCTGCGCCCCACACAATGCAGAAACATCTCTCGTGCGTAGGTTGGGGCGAACATAATGAACTAACATCCCCCACTGAAGAAAGCATCATCGGTTAAATCCTGCAGTGAGAAAAGAAGCTTGACTTAGATACACCATGAAAGCAGCCAGAATAATTATGTTGAGCAGGCATTGTGCAGTTAAAGAATGAGAAAAAGTTGTTACCTGGTTAAGCATGTTGGCATAGGTATCATCCACGAAGAAGGGGTCGCTGTAGATTGGCTGATCATCAAGAGCTCGCAGATCAACTGCACCTTCCTGCATAGGGAGAGTGGCAGATGCGTTCTCCCTGCCGTTAACCATCTGAGTCGGCGTGACGGAACTGTCTGCATGAAGTTCGGGCAATGCAGAGCTGATGCTTCCACCATTGAGCATCGGCGCGAAAAAACCGTCAGCCTGAAGGTTAGGCAATGCAGAGGTGGTGCTTCCAGCATTAACCATCTGGGTCATATATAAAATGTTTCCATTGGTCATCTCAAATGGGGCTGTGTTGCTTGCCATGTTGAATGGCGCCGTCTGCTCACTGAAGCCAGCCACTGGACCAGTATCGGTGTTGATGATTCCCTCCATCTGGTTCTGCTCTTCATTTTGAATCATCGGATATATATGGCCAGTTGAGGCTGCAAAGCTGGGCAACTGGCTGATCACCTGTGATGGAGCCAGAGGCGTTCCATTCATATAAGCGGGAGAACTTGATGATGCCACATTCTGCCAGGGATTGCTAGAGCTTCCAACTAGGCACGGAAACTGCGTGTCATGATACGCGCTGACCGCAGAAGGTGCCATGTTCATCAGACCGTAGTACTGGCTGACCTGTTCTGGAGGCTGCACCTGGAATTGGTTGACAGACTCTAACATCCCACCATTCTGCATTCCTGCAAAGGAGCTGCCAGGATGAGAGGAAGGCGCCACATTGCTTGCCTGCAACATCTTTTGACGCAAGACGCTTGCGTAGTCTTTGCCAGGATTATTAGGAGGAAATGCATCCAACATTATGTGGTCTGGTGTTTCTGGAAATGAGTTGCCAGGAGGGCCGGAAGTGTGGGGCCTTCTTGAGTCGTGCAGCCACGACGCGGCATGCCTCGGCATGCTCCCACCATGGCCGACTGTCCCCATGGCCCAGTTCCTCGACTGAACTGACACACCATCAGCTCCTAAGACTGATGGGGCTGCAAACGGAGTGTTTGAACCCCCGAAGGCAAATGCTGAGGACGGCTGTCCTCTCTGATGTCCATGATAATTGCTGGAGCTTCCCTGGTGATACATGTTCACGTACGGGGACAAGTTCCTTCTTTCAGAGGAATCACCGAGCGGATTAGACTTATTTTCATCTGTGACCCTTTTCAAGTAGTGCCGATACTTCTGAAATATAAAGATAGGAAAGAACAAATACGTGATTCATGTTGATGGGAAAGAAGAAATAGAAGATACGTGGGGAACATAATATATATGAGGGTGTTGCATATATAGAAAACGCTAGAGAATGTGGGGCATGCACTATATAAGATACGTCTCACATTTTCACAAAGGAAAGTTCATTGAAAATGGCTTACACACATCTAGAGATGAAAGAGGCGTTACTAAAGCTTCGACTTGTACACGAAAGATTGTTAGTCTAGAAAGAATATGAACACACCGCATATAAATTAAGCACAAGGGGAGAAATTAAACCTGGAGATGGCTCGCAACACTCTCTCTTGTTAGGTAATCCACATTCATTATTTCCAATATCTTCTTTGGATCCGCCCCTGTATTTACATAATCAGAACTTCTTGTTACTGAAAACAAATCCAAGAACCATACACTCTTTTTGGTGAGTAGGCCATGAAATGTGAGTGCTTACTATCAATCCCGAGATGTTCGACAACTTGTACGAACTTGCGGTGCAGCTCACCGCTCCATGCCACCCTTGGCTTCTTCCGGTTGGCTACGCCGGCCATCCTCTCCTTATTCTCATCAGAATGATCTCCATCATTTTTCTTGTTTTTTGAGCACTTCTTACTCTTTGCACCACTGTGCCCATCCTCAGCGATCCATGGCTGCACCCTGTGATAAGCATCATCTTCGTCACTACTGATGTGTTCCACAACGCTGGTTTTTTTCCTTACAACATGCTGCCATATGTTCTTGAGCTCTTCGATTTGCACCGGTTTCACCAAATATTCACATGCCCCATGAGTTATCCCCTTCAATATAGTCTCCCTCTCTCCATCCACAGATAACACTGCATGGCATATTGGTCAGCGACTTAGCTCTGGAATGTGGAAATTCACAGAACTGCATAAATTGTGGGACACAATTGGGGAAGCAAATGTGTTACACATGTTGTACATAATTGTTTTATCACGACTACAGATGCTTCCAAGCAAAATAAATGGGATAATTTGACACATTCAGCTGACATAAACTGAAATGATGGGTACAAAACTAACTATAACACAATGAATAAACCATTGCATGTTATTGATGAACCTCAAGATCAAGTATTGTTACTGAAAATTGGACCATTTTACCGTTCCCTATTAGGTAACAACTATGAACCCAAGCCATGTTTTAAATCATGTTAAGCGGTAATCTGGCATTTCAGTTTGTATACAGTAAGCAACATTGCAAACAGTTTTATTATTACAATTCAGATAGATGAACATGTGTAGTTGACTTTATAAAATAGCAATGGAACTAAAAATTATATGGTTTAAATACCATGAAATAAATGTCATGTGAGATATAAAAAAGGTCTCATTTTTAATAAAAATGGGGAGTGAGTAAAACAAAGACTTCAACATTGAATTATCATAGACGTATCATGATTATGACCACTTGAGGAGCTTGAAGATGAGTTGTCCTTTAATCATGTCAATACAACATAGGTAGTTTCCTAATTGCATTATTTATTCCACCAATTTAGCTAGAAATAAACGGGTAGGGTGCAGTTCGAAGGTTTAGAAATTTTTGTACTACTAGTTAAGGGGAACAACTACATATAATTTGTCCCTAACATAAATATGTTCTTGATTTCCTTAACTTTATAGTCAAGAGGATACAAAATCAAGTCTAGACAATCCATAAATACACCCATCTAACCCATGGATAGTGGGCCTACATTGTAGTGACACTGACTCTTACTAAGCTAGATGTCGGGTTTTGGTTCCTCACAATAAATTTTATAGGTTGGTACAAGGCTAAGTTTCGATGGGTTGACCCTACTTCCCGTGTGTTGTTTTTATTTATGTATGGTATGCTTGGGGGTGGCGTGTTAGGCCAACGAGATTGAATCGAGTCTCCCTCTTAAAGAATGGAGATGCCCTATTTACTGGAGGTGATGCTCCATGGGCCTCATAGTAAGCGGCACAATGGAGAAGAAGTGCATGTACTTCCCCAAAATGACTAGGCATGGTCGGTGGCACTGTTTTGGGTGCCGTGATGGCGTTAGGGGTACGAGGCGCTATTTTTGACGTTGTTGGACTTATCATGATGTCAATGATAGTGTTCGAGTCATAGCATAGAAGTACAATCAAGGGCTTCACGCAACTACGTACTACGCTTGATGTCAGCCGGCTCCTTTCAGGTCATGGCCAAGACCCATCTTGTCGCCTTGTCTTGGTCATGTACCCAAGCGTGGATAAGCTGTGACTAGACAAGTTAACCTTGGCTTCCTGCTGATGCGCACCTTGGAGCTTCCTTTGATTATAAGGCCTTTCCTAGGTATGATGATCTTGTTGAAGTTGCCGCCTGGTGAGTTATTTGTAAATAAGAGTCATCCAAAGTCTTGGCTCATCCACTTCTCCCCGATTATTTTTGGATATGGGATGGAGGCCAGGGAGGACACACGTTTCCATATAGCGAAGTCCTCTTTCCCAGGAGACGGTCCCACCGCGCAGCTAGGCGCCAAATCCCCCTCCCCGTGACCCTTTTGGATGTGCCCATGTCCTACCTTGCATCACTAGACGATGGACTGCGCATACTCCTTGGGCCCGGCGTTATCACCCGCTGGTAGGACCGTGCTAGGTGAGAGGCGTTCGGAGCTCAGGAGACCACACGGAAGGACCATGCACGCCTTCCATGGACCGTCGTGTGGTCGCGGTCGAAACAACACCAGCTATGCATCAGTTTTATACTCGGCGTCCACTAGTACAAAGCGATGCTAAGGACACCTTCATCGGAAACAACAAGACAACCCACGATCAAACAAAGTTTCATGTTGCCGACGAGGCCTGCTCGATACACACCGCGCATTATAGGCCATGGAGATTTTTTTACACCGTCACCACTATATTGCCAACGCGTATTAGTACATAACTGTTACCTAACTTAGCTCCATGCCAACGATTGTACAAAATGGCCTATTGCCATGTGACATGACCTCTCTATATAAGGCCCCGCCATAACATAAGAGAAACCTTACCTCTTATTCCTTCTCCCCACATCTCGAAGTGGCGGCACTTGAAGTGACCTTGCCCGGTGTCTCTCGCGTCCTCTCCCTACACGAGCGAGTGCATCTGCCGTGTCAAGGCACGACTGCTGCTCATCCACCTCTCCTCTTCATGTAGATGTGATCAAGGCATGGCTGCCGCTCGTCCACTTCTCTTCATCGAGTTCTAATCATGGCATGACGGCTGCTCGTCATCCGAAGGCGACAACAAAGAGCCCACCAACTGTGGTTGCATCTAGAGGTTGTCAGGTGCATCCTGCTGTGGTTGCATTCAAGCGGTGATAGGCACATCCGGCTGCGGGTGCATTCAGACGGTGTCAAGCGCATCTGGTTGTGGGTGCATCTAGCCGGTGGCAGGCGCATCTGACTGTGGTTGCATCTAGCCGGTGTGGCGCCGACACAAAGGTTTCCTCCATCACATGGATCCAAGATTCGGAGGACGACGATGAGGATCTCTGGCTGACACAAAGGTATAAATCTTTTTATGGACATCCATCATGATGATGAACTAGGGACTCTCTTGTTGTTTTATTATTTATGTTCTATTATCCATCAAGAATTTTTCAGTTGACTCTATCTAAAAGCATATTCTACGTGATTTATTCATGCTAGATCATGTTCCTAAAAGTGACAGGATTATGTGAGTCTCTTTATTTATGTTTTGGTTTGTTTGTGTGCATATATGTTGCTTAGTCGGGGCTTGTTTGAAATTAGGAGTTTATTTTGAGAACACTGCATAAAGAAGTACTTAGACCGAGCATCTCGAGAATGTCTGTGTGAAACAGGCTTCAGTGAGTAGTTCTCATATCTAGTTGTGTTTACAATTATCAAACCAAAGAAAACATTTTGTAATATATTTTTAGATACTTGAAGCAACCCTTGCAAGATCTCAGGGATAAGTGGAGAAATTTATCCTTGTGAGGTACTTCAAAATCTCATTCCCAAAGACTTTACCAAGAAATAAAGGGAAATGCGCATCCAAAAAAACCAAAAAAATTATCTTTCCATACTCATATTGTGATGGAAATGTAATGCTGAAATTTGTTGTGATATGAATGAACAAAATATGTTACTGTTTTAGTACTGAATGCAAATCAAAGTCAATAATAGCACATGGAAGTTTTGGTCTATTCTTCTATCCACGTTGCCCCGATTCTTTTAGGCCATTGGATGGACCACGGGGAGGACACGGAGCCCAACTCTCCTAAGGAGGCGGGCCTCGCCGCCCCGGGTTTCCTGCAGCGGAGAGCTCGTGCACCCTATCCCGCCCCATGTCGTTGGATGGTGAGCACACACGTGGGGTAGGCTCGCTAGCAACCGTTCAGGGCAAACAACGCGTTCCGTGAGAGGTGTTACGAGGGAGATATGCGCTCAGCACCCACCGGATGGTTGGGTCCTTCAGTACCTGACATGACAGTGGAAACTTTGGTCCTCCAAGAGTTCTCACGACCAGGAGCTGAGATGGTAGCAGAAATCCTTGCTAGCCATGGCTTCTCGCGTCTAGGAGCTGAGGTGGCAGAGGAAATCCTCGCCGTTCACGTTTTTTCGCCTACGAGAGCTGAGGTGGCAGTGGAAATCCTCCCCGTCTACGTTTCTTTGCACTGAGATCATGCGGTGGGTCCCGTTCGCACGATGAAACGACCCTCATATACAGTGATAGGATGTGGGAAGCCTAGTCTGTGTCATGCCTCCCACGTCGTCGCCAATGTTTTTTGGCTAAGGTGACACTTATTAAATGCCTCCCTCGCGCTCGTCGTGCAGAAAAAATATTGTTGCTTCATCCATCTCCCATGCACGGTTACATGCTTATGTCCAGCGCAGACGCTCTAGCTTCTCACGGGCGAGAGCCAAGAAAAAAATACACGGTGCGCTGGTTCTGAACGAGCGACGATTCCCGCTCCATAAACTTGGATGGAGCGGGCATCGTCAGTTGGGCACGTACTTGGGTAGACACTTCGACCTCGCTTTCCGCTATGTATGTGTCTGTGCTTCTATGCATCGTGTGGCCTTATGGTAGAGTCTGTTCTATTCTCTCTTTACTCTTTTGTCCGGCTTCGTTTTTCGTTCTCCTTTTGGTTTTGGGTTTGGGCTCTTTTTTTGTTTGCATCCTCTTTCTCTGTTGTGTTTTCTTCGTTCGCTATATTTGTTCTCTGCATTGTTAAGATAGACCCGATCTTCGTTTTCTCGAAGACGTAGGTCACTCGCTTTCAATTTTGTTCTTATATACTTTAGATTAATCCGCCTCCGTCTTCTTGAAGCCATACTCTGGTCGCTTTCAGTTTTGCTCTTATGTAAAATAGACTGCATATCATCGATTCACAATTTTATGTTACGCCGTTGAGATAAGTGTACATTCTATTTTTGTGTGTTGGACTGTCCTCTTTAACTTTTGATGTGTGCTTTCGGTGTTGTTTCTGTTGAGTTAGATGTGCCTTCTATTCTCATCTGCTGGGCTATTCTCTTTAGCTTTTGAGTGTGAAGCTTTACAGACTTTTTTTGTTTTTTGGTTTCTTTCGACTAGACATTACAATGGCCAGTATGCGTATTTTGTGTGCGGTGCTATCAATCTTATTGCAATGCACTCAAAATAGATGCTCACACACGCATCAATATGCACTTGCTGCACATGTACTACCGTCTCGTGATCTGCTTCATAGCTAATCTTCACGTATTATGATCTCATTATATGCTTCATAGCCACGCCCCGGGGGCGTAAAAAGAAGTCTAGTAATATATTCTAGGCACAATTTTTTTCATAAAACTCTCAAGGTAAATAAGTGAAAGTGAAATAACTATAACCGATGAGTTCCACCATAAGGAAATGGGCAGTTGGTGAAAACCTTTGCCACCCCCTAATCATTGACGAGTTTTGGCTCTATTGCCACAACGGTCTTCACATGAGCCACCATTATTTGTAAACGTATCATTTTTATGTTGCCAATAGGGGTTTGGACCCATGTACTTTGCATCGTTCTTTATTAGTAGTCTAACAAAGGAGCGGTAGCAGGAGAAGGGCGACTTCGCGAGCGCGACCACTATCCTCGAACAACCATTGCATCGGTTTTCTCCTGGTGGCTTAGCCGGAGGACGGCGACATGCAACTATGCGCGTCGGCACTATTTTTCCTTTCTGGTACGGTTGCCCACCAAGCACCTATTCTTGCATACTTTTCCATTCTCATTTATTTTTGCATTGTTAGGTTTAAGTTTTTTTTGTTTTGCTCTTGTGCATTGCAGAGGGATGTTTGCGCCTTTTGTGGGCGGTAGCGTACGACATACATAATATGCCCTAGCTGACCCTAAAATTTACTACTCACATAGGGTACTGATGTTAGATGTTGCATCCAATGCATGCTCTTTTGCATGGATACGTTCACCATTGTCTGTGCGTGTTTGGATATGTAGAGTTGGACATATTTTTTCATGTTTTCCTTGATTTATATGTAGCACCGCATACATGCGCATGCTTGTATCGTCATATCGTCTATGTACGGTGGACTAGGAATTCTTAGAGCATGGCAAGGTTGCGGTGCTGCTGATGCTGCTGTGGGGCACGTCAGAGTGTATATCAAGGTCACCATGCTGCTTCTTATGGGGTGCCAGGTAGGAGGCGAAGGCAGGTCCCGGTGTTGGTGATACAGAGTGGGAATCACCGGATACTAGGGGATGGACGGCTGTTTTGAATGGGAGGCATCGACAAGCAAGACCAATTGAGATTTTCGAACGTGGAAGAATAATGTAGAGAGACCGATGTGCAGATGGGGATGAATAACAGAGGGAAGTGTATGGGGATAGGTAGCGCATGTTATTGTCATATCGAGTGTGTAGTGTCTACATCCTTGGACGTGGTCGGCCTGCCTAGGGATGTTGTCGTCATCGCTGGCATGTTGAGCATCTCTGCCACCAGCTGTCACACTTTGTTTGCTCTTCTCCTCTTCCGTTGTCTTCTCCCCTTGCTTTATCTAGTCTCTAATGCTGATCGCTGTTCTTTATGTTTTCTTTGCATGTGCGATGCAGAAAGAGCCTAGGGATGGGTAGATTTATTAGCGGCTCACGTCAATCAACTTGGAGGGGCTGATGGTAGGTGCTGCCTACAAACGATTTCAATGAGTGGAATTGATAGTGTGTTGCAGGTAAAAACTCCTCACGGGTTTCACTTATGCCTTGTCTCCGTCTTCCCGTTCTTATGTGATTTTTCCCGGATCATCGGCGTGTCCCTCTTCTTTAAGTTCACTAGCTAGCTCACCACTGTATTAGCTTTAGTTTATTTATGTTCTAGCGGGTATACACATGCCTATGTGTATGCGGTCAGTTGCACGTATCTTTGTGTCCAACGAGAGGAGAGAATGTTGGCCCTGCGTCTGCATGGGTTTTGTTTCTTGGAGTCTAGCTTCATGCTTATCATCTATTGGTATGTTGGTATATATAAATTCCATTGTGTCAGTAAATGTGATGTTCGGAGTACCCAAAAATATGTTCCTGGTTGCTGCTTTGGTAGACATATGCGCGACGGGTGAAGATATCTATGTGTGTCGTCCCCATGTATATATGCATTACCTATACACAACTCATCGAATCACCAGCATCTGCGGACAACCTTTAGGTCACGATAGATTCCTAGAATCAATGGATTCGTGCAAAGTTAGGTCATAGTAGGATGAGAAATTTTAAACTAGTTTGCTCAATCAAACAAAACGCAGTTCTTTAAGGTCATGGTTGGTTAGGACCTTCCTAAGAATGTCAGTTATACTGTCCTTTTGCATTTTACCATCAAGAGTTTTGCCTAACCATCAAGAGTTTCGTCTAATAGTCGCGTCCCCTTGGGCGCAGAGAGGGATTTAGTTCATATAATTATTCTTCGAGTACCTCGCCTTTTGGTTGGATACCAAAAGAGGAGGGACTAACGAAATAGGTTGGGACATATTGTCCTGATCCAGCAGGTGTGGCACGGGCCTAGGCTAGACGATGCTGACATGGGCCTAATAGACCACCCAGAAACTTACTCATCATGATAGTCATAACCGCGTGATGGTCTTGATGTGGTGCTGATGCACATTGATTGAAACAAGTCAACGTAAGTTTTGTTCCATGGAAATGCCTCTCTAGTGTTGTGCAAATTACTGTTGCAAATCCGTTAGTGAGATTTCACAAGTCATCGCGTTCTTGTTTGTTTTGTTGGGAAACAGGTAACCATGCCAATACTTGACACGGTGCACAAACCGTACTCGCCCGGAGCTCCAAGCGGAGACACACCATGTGGTAGATGTGTGACACTACAGCTTCGGCCTATCACGGCTCATAACACAAAGCACTAGTGTGGTTTTGTTCTTCTTAAGGCTGGGGAAAACATTGGGGCATGATCAAAACTCCTCGCGCTTCCCCCACACCTCCCACATATTCTTCTTTCTTGCTTGTTGTGCCTCACTTCTCACAACTAGTTGAGCATGTTTTTGCTACCTCTATTGTGCTTATGTAGCCACAACTCTCTAGCTTCACCTACCTATTTTATGGGAAGCCGCTCGAGAGGAGCCCACGATGGATGCCGCCAAGGTGAATCTCGAGGACATGGAGGGATAAGCTACACAAGGAGTTTTCATGCTTCCTCGGGGTGAAACCTAGGGCCGGAGCTAGATATTCAGCTTAGGAGGAATTCGCGCCAGCATGACATCCCACTCGCGTTACTGCCGAGAGGCTAGATGGCCTGGTGGATGCTAGGATCATCCTAACACAAAACATGGTAGGTAAATGGAGCACGCCGAGGCAATTTTTCCAATCATGACTGACATGAGTGATTCATATTTGTCCCCATTTTTAGCCCAACTTTTCAATGTCAGCACATATGTTCCTCTAGGGGCTTATTGTGTACTATAGGATCCATCCTGACCATGTCAACCCCATGGGGGTGCTTTACATCTTTCTTCATCACTTTTTGTGAGTGTTCCTAGGGATCAAACACAACTTAACATTTGGAAATATTTTTTCCATGCCAAGTCCTAGCAGGGTCTTGTTGGCGGGACCTAGATCTAATTCCTGTGTGGGGTTTAGAAGCACTTCCCCTATCTCCCCATCTGCGGCTCCAACAATGGGTGTGACAAGGATTGGTTCATCATGGAAAACGCATCACATAGTTTGCCACCCTAGACCATTGGTCCTCCAATTTCTTGCGGATCCTAGTTGGCAAAGCCGAGTCACTGAAGGGGGTGAACATGCAAAATCTCCGATGGATGATCGCACAAAAGATGCAGTGGGAATTGAAATAAGTCCACCTAGACCACATCTTCATCGGCTAGTGGGTGCAGCCTGCCAGGGATCTGGCGCATGAGAAATATGAGAATGACATGGATCAGGACACCACTCGAGAGTCAGCGTCCCTGCTATCTATTTACAATGTCAATTTCCATGTGTAGATATTTTCCCATACCAATGTTGACAACGAGTCTGCATACATTGTGAGCTCATATGACTGTCAACATCATCGACATCAGGTATCCTCGGTTGGCTTTCTCCTTCTGGAACTTATGATCATGAGTGTCGCTGTGTGAGCTTCTTATTCTTCCCTAGTCCTTGACGTGCTTGGACATGCTCACATCCCGCACTCCTATGGCCTCATGTATTGCAGTGCAACTGGGAGTGTGGCACCGATGATACCAGGAGTAAGCGAAGCAGTGGACTCGCTTGGTGAGGCGTTGGACACAACACAAGGGTTGGTGCATCATAGGGGGTCCCGGGTGTTGGCAAGTCTTGGGTTGCAATTTACGAGTATAGGGTGCTGTCTTTGATTACGTAGTGCCCTAGGTGGTGCGATGCTAGGTGTAGGGGAGTCAAGTAGCAGAGGACCGACTAGAAGCGCCTTCACATAAGTGGTAGTAGCCATGGCCATAGCTTATTTATGAGGAGGTGGAGTTCGACGCCTCTCTACTTTTGTCGACACTTGAGAGCATTCCTTGGATATTGGTCCCTCGCGATTGACTGGATTATCCATGCAACTTATTTTTTTTCTATTTCCTCCTTCCTTATGCATGCCTTTCTAGCTTTCACAGCCGAATCCCTTCCCAAAAGGCGTAGGAGATCAGGTGAAGGCGGGTCTAGGACCACCCCACTTATTACTACACTAGCAGGAATGATCCCTACCATGATTAGTCGGGCGCTTGAGTTAGCACCACATCCCTAAGCCTAAGGAATCTGACTCTTGATCCAAGAAACCACTGATTTTATCCTCTGATTATGATGATACACCACAAGCAAGGCATACTAAGCAAGCGGAGCGCCTCATGAAGATGCATACGTCGTTGATTGCCATAGAAGCTATCCTCGCCCTAGGATGGCACCCTTGGGAGGGTGCAGTGTTTCTTAGAGTGCGACAACCAAGGTTGTGGGAGTACTACGAAGGAGCCGATCGACATGAGTCGTACCACAAAAGGGGTTGTTGCTGGAGACCACACCAATGAGGAGGCGACTGGCAGAAGCAACACCGGGGAGCACAACCCATCGTCGATCTTGAGCGCTCCTTGAGGGGAAGCATTCAACACATATGGAGTGCATCGTGGAGAAATCTGATAATTTAGAATGCGTTGCAAAGGAGGGTGGTGTACCAAAGAGCACCGTTGAGGGACACACCACAGAGGAAGATGCCATGTCGGAGAGTGCCACAACACGTGTGTTAACCGAAGATGGAGTTCTAGCGGGGAGTGCCACTTGTTGTCGTGTGCATGTCGTGCCCACCCGTATGATATTATTGTCGAGCACGTGACCATGCTCCATCAGCCATACCTGAGCAAAGAGGTCTTATGAGAATTTTCCCAACTACCTTGACATGGCTCACTCAATTTTCTGGGTGGCTACCTCATACGGGAGGATGAGGATTGGGTTGGACTTTGAGATGGGCCTTTTGCACAATTCTGTATTCCATTTGTACCTTTGTGTTGCAGGTGTCTACGCTCACCCAACATGTCACATCCCCTGAGCTCCTAGTGTGTCTAAAAGCTGACTAGGGGTCTTCTAAGCCTTTTCAGATTTTTTTCGCAGGTCGTTGGTGATTATACTCAGCAAGAGGCCTTTGTTGTCGAAAAAACACTTCCCTGTAGGGAGAGATTCAATCTAGGTAAAGAACAAGGCCAAGGCTCGCCAGATGACCGAGGCTAGACTAGCAAGGGCCCAAGCATGGGTGTGTGGGAGGGGAGGAGGGTGAGGCTCTTTCTCATTAAGAGGCTAAAGTCTGACTACCAGAAACCCATGCAAGGTGAAGCTCGCTCTTCAAAAGAAGTTGATGTCCTACTGGCTAACATGCAAGCACATATGGAGAGGGATGTAGTCGCCCATAGGGACGACACTCCAATGATGGTGGCTAGACTTCATGCATTAGATATAAAATCATGAAAATTTAACCATAGAGAATCATTGCTATATTTTAATTTAAAATAATACACCACTTAAGGAAACATATAGAGTGAATATTAACTTGAAAAACAGTATTTACTCACTTAATTGCATGGTACGTATGACCTTATGCTTCTAGCCCAGGAAATATTGGCTATGTACCTAGTATTCAACTCAATAAATTTAATAGATGATCTCATGGGAAAACACTAGATGAGATCATGCTAGTTCGCTCTCAAATGGGATCCCATTCATTAGATTATCTCCAAAAAAAATCTAGATCGAATTATTGTACTGAAGGCAACTACTACTAGATCGTCTAGCACCTCCCATTCCCCCTATCCAAAACCATCACCACCATCTCCATGCCCACATGATCTTAACAACTTCCTAGATATATGCTGTAATTAACTGCCATTACAGACAATCTGTCTCTCCCACCTTACTCACATGTCACTACACCTACTCCCCACTTCCCCACTAGCCATCCATATATTGTTGATCTGTTACATGGAATCCTGTTGATTCGGGTTCTAATGGGATCCCATTTGTAAGGATTCTCTCAAAAAAGTTGGATCCAAATCTTGAACTAAAAGATACTACCGAATAACATCCACCACCACACATGCTTCCTAACCACAACCATCACTACCACACCCCTCTTATACCAGTCGCGCATATCTTAAACCACCCTACCCTCATGAACCACCACTACTTGCAATCTTGCCCACTACCACCTAACTTATGTGTTTGTCCTCCTCACTTGTCCCCCCACTAGTCATCGAGTCTAATACACAAATAGTCACAAGGGATCTCATATATAGGTCAAATGGGACCATATTCATTAGATCTTCTCTACCAAAAATAAAGCACGTGCGCAACAACATACATGTGCGGGCACGTGGTTCCTAGGATCCTTATAAATATAGGGGATCTCACAAGTGATCTTCAGGATTCCAATAGATGCACTACCATAAATTAAATCATCACCTAAATATATAGTAGTACTACCGTATAAAAACATTGCTAACCCAGGATCTAGGAGTAAACCTTATTAAATACCATGAGCTGGCTATGACAACCAAGACAACGCACAACTAGTTAAAACACAAGATGGCAAAGCTAAATATATAGAGCAAGGGAGCGTAATTACTGATGACGGGTAGATCCATCTCGAGGCCGATGAGCTCTAGGAGCTTGAATCCATCCATGTCTGGCATGTGCACGTCGGTGATCACCATGTCGAACTTATCTTGCCCTCCCTCCCTTAGCATATCCAGCGCCATCCTTCCATTCATTACCATTGTCGCTGTAGACAGAGAACCAAAATAATATGGAAACATATTCTAATGGATTGGTCAAAGGTGTATAGGTAGATGTGAGCTCACGTTTGTATTTGCAGAAACAAAGAAATCCCTCCAGGATCTTGAGGCAGACGGGGTCATCATCAACAACGAGCACGCGCATCCCATCCGGGAACTTATCGTCCATCGGTCCCAGTTCCTTCCCCTTCATCTGGTCACCGATGGCCATTATGCCTCCCCGTTCTATCTTCTTCCCACCAACCCGGACAGATAAAGAAAAACATAATCAGAAAAACACTCATACACCAAGAAAAAATACATAAAACACTAGGAGAAACCATAAGAACGCCATTCCAAACACCCTAGAAACCCCATATTTCCAATCCCAAGAACAATGGATTCCTCACCGTAGCATAGAAGAGCAATCTATAGGCTAGAGAGAAGAGAGGACGACCAATGGCCTCGAGGATGGAAGATGCACAATTTATAGCGACTTGGAGCCTAGAGAGGAGGGGGGGTCATTTATCTACGGACTATGGTCCCAAAGAGGGAAGGTTTCTCGCTCCTCTCATGCTGGCAATCTTACACTCTATAATTTATATTTCTAACCGTTATGATTTCCATTTCCATCCCCGATGTCAATAACTCACGTCTGTTAACGCCGTCTCCTATAGGAGGGTAGCAGAACCATGATCAAATTGCTGGTTTGTCATTTGTAATTTGCTTCTGTAAAAATTTGGAGTTGGGGGTTTGTTATGATCATCTTCCAATAGAGGGCTCCTACTGATTTTTTGTATGGAGATAGGGATGGAGGAGAAGTGATTAAACCTTCCTATATAGCTACATTTCTGGTAAAATGGACTTTTAGCCTCACCCCGAGTCAATGTAAGAAAAACATATAGGCAACGGACTCCATGCTCCCGTGACTTACCTGATACCCCCCCTTAAATATTTCATCCTATAGGAAATGAAAGGAATATGAGGGACCCACCACTAAGTGGACCCGCTGTCCCTAGACCATTCAATGTAAACGACTTCCAAAGGCGCCTATCATGAAGAGGATAGTGGTACAAGGCTGCAACAATTCCAAGATCTAGAGGGATCCCAATGCCCTACAAGCAGCTCTGAACACCCTAGACAAGTGCCCCCACTTGGGTCGTGGGTTCATAATTCTATGTCCTTGTTGGAATTATTCCCTAGAGGCAAATAATAAATATGTTTATTATCATATTTCATTAGTTCATAATAGTTTTATACCATGCTATAACTATATCAATCGAAAACATTGGTACACATGTGGTATGTAAACAAACAAAGGTCCCTGATAGCCTCTATTCAACTAGTTCATTGGACAACCAATGATCAAGGTTTCTTGATCATGGAGCATTTATGCCAATTGACAAAGTCATTTCATTATTGAATGATGTGATGGACATTACCTAATATAAGTATTGCAACACGATCAAGTCACAAAGTTTATTATTGCAATAATTATAAACGTAGTATCCTACTCCTGATACCATGAGATCATATCTAATCACTATCAACCGAGTCTGCTTTGCTTGCATCAACCCTGTCACACCGTTACAGAGTGATCATAAAGGTGTATATTAGGTATTTCATAGGGATATCTTGAGGCGTATGTATCGAGATCGGGATTTGTTCTCCCGCATGACATGAAGATACACACGTTCCACTCAGTGAGATTACATCTATAATGTTGCGCAAGATGTGACTAGGTCACGTGGATGGAATATTATGGAACGATTAAAGCAACACTTGTGGGTAACGAGATTGAACAAGGTATGGTGATATCGATGATCAGATCTTGGACTAGTCAAGTATCTAAGTAACAAAGGGAATTAGACTCAGTGTTTATGGTTCAAACAACATTGAGATCGTGGAACGCGCAGGGGTCATTATGGGTATACCGGTCCCACTAATGATCATTGATCCGAGAATCATCTCGATCATGTCTGTGATTTCCCCGAACCGTAGGGTAACACACTTAAGGGTTCGATTAGTCATGGAGACTGTTTTAGAGTTATCGAAATCATAAGAAGAAAGAGATAAGAACGCCGAAAGTGTTTCGTGAGAGAACTGGAATTGTTCCAGGAGGATCCGAAGGAGTTCGGAATGAACCAAAAGGTGTTTTGGGTCAAAGGGAATTTAATAATATGTATTTTATATTAATTATTGGAATTAATATAAAAAATTAAAATTAAATTTATTGGGCAAACTTCCCTAATGGGCTAAATCCCTGGAGGTAACAAGGCCCAAGAGGGAAGCCACCATGGGGAGCCGCCGCCTAGGGCTAGGCGCGGGGCCACCCCGGCCGCCGGCCTCCCTTGGGGCACTCACGGGGCCACCCCAACCCGACCGGGTGGCCCTCCTCCCCTATGGTGTGTGCCTCCTCCTCTCCAATTTAGTCCCACCCTAGTACTTTAAAGGAATGGGTGCCCTCTTTTCCCCTATATATAAAGGTCTATATGGGAGGGAAAAGAACACACAATAATCTCTAAGGAAATTTCCTTAGGGATTTCTCTCTCTTTCTTCTCTCTTGCAACTGCACCCCCAAGTAGGGGTTGTGCGTGTAGGAGACTGCTTTGCTATGGCACGCTGTTGCGCTCCGGTGATTCTGACCAAAAGATCTTCTTCCGCACTCTCGTATGGATCGGAGAATTGGAGGTCATCGTCAAACATTGGACATGTGCGAGATCACTGGGGTGCTACCACTTGTGGAACTTGGACTGTCGTGCAAGGACCTGAGGTGACTTGTGAGGAGCTTTGGGACCTTGAGGTCGACTATGAGTATGACTACATCATCCACGTTCCACACGAACGTTAAGTGCTTTCGGTCTACAAGGGTATGCCACTAAAACCTTCTCCGCTACAACATTACTCCAAGATAGATCTTGGGCATTAGGTGTTGCGTTAGTCATGGAGTTTTTCTGTTTTCTACTATGAAACCCTCTAGTGTCATCGAGCCGATCTATGTGTAGTATTGCTTGTATAGTTAGAACACATGTTGAATATGGGCATTGATCCTGTAGTTGTTATCCTCCCATATGTACTTGTATATATCACGATACTTTTTGATGAAGCGACCCGGACCGATCTTAGGCGTAAGCTTACGCGAGACTGGTTCCATGCTCAACATATGGCTTGTAATCCCTCCGTTCGGGATTATAGGTCCTACGCGTATACCTAGGTCATTAATTTGACTAATAAAATATAAGTTATATAACACAAAAATTATACCATTAGAAAATATAGCATCTAAAGTTTCTAATAATATAATTTTTGTGTTATTCTATTTATATTTTGTTGGTCAAATTGGCAACCTAGTTAACCGTGTGTGACCTATAATCCCAATCGGAGGGAGTACCATATAAGTGGCTAGCGGGTGTGTGTCTCTCTTACAGTAGTTTATATAACATTTGCAATAGAGGGCCCTGAGAGGGATGTCATAGATACAACTATTTAATCAATGCTATGGTTGAAAGTTTGTAGGTAAGAAACTGTTCTAACGCAAAATCCCTAAAAGCCACATAAAACTTGCAAAAAGATAAAGTAGAGGCGTCTATCTTTATTTTGTAGGGGCATGTGATTTGATATGGTAATGGTCGTGGCTTAGGTAAAATAGTTTATTTCTCTGTTACTAAGATGAATAGTAATAGTCATTGTATCGATGGACGACCTACTAGTGGCGTAGTGGACTTGGCGTCGTACCGGTGGAAAGATGGAGATTATACTGGAGCGCTCTATGGAGATCATGGTGCAAGAAGGACCATATCATATCACTATAACTGCATGCGATTTTAATACCTTGTGAATCTTATTGTTTGCTAAGTACTCCCTCCATTCCAAAATACAAGACTCCTAATAACTGATCAAGAGTCAAATCTTGGTAACTTTCACCAAATATTTAGAAAAACTATGTACATCTACATTGTGGAATGGACACATTAAGAAAATATACTTTATGATAAATCTATTGATATTGATTTAGTATTATAACTATTTATATTTTTGTCTATAATATTAGTCAAACTTAGAAAATATTGACTTTTGACTAAACCTTAGGCACCTTATATTTTGAGACGGAGGAAGTATTAGATACACGACATTAGCATTACATAAGACGATCCCTAATTAATACCAACTATAGTGTTATCCCTTAGTGTGCACCACCAAGTAAGTCTATCGTTATGAAGCACACAATGATAACCGGATGTTAGACATATCAATGTTTGCATACTGTGGGTGTAAGCCATGTTGCACGACAAATACACTTAGGTCAAATTGGTGAGCCTAGCATGTATAAACATGGCTTCAGTACACAAGAGATCTAAAGATCGAGCATGAGTCACATGAATGATGTGATCGACACTAAGTTGTCCACCTTTGCAACTATATTATCGGCCGTGATGACCGGGGCTGGTGTAGTGAATTGGGATCGTGTGATCACTAAAATTTTCTTTGGGATGATAGTTTTAGTGGAGCAATTGATAATTTGATTATAAATCTGAACTCGTGTTATGAACATAGTCTAAATTCTTTGCTAATATCCTTGTAGATCATGGCCAATAAGTTTTTCGACTATGGGTCCTTCTTGCATCATGTGGAACTTAAGGTAGATGGGTACAACTTCATAGAATAGTACGAATGCCTCAGGGATACCCTCAACATAAATGACCTGCTCTACATGATACAAAAACCACTAGGAGATTATCCCGATGAATCAGCAAGTGAGAAAGAGAATATAGATTATCTTGCTCGGGTGTGACACCTCCATCATTGTCCAATGTGCCATGCTCCCTTTGATGGAAACTGAGTTGTGGGTGCATTTCTTCAACAATGATGCATATAAGATGGTCTATGAGTTGAAGATTCTCTTCACACTGCAAGTCAAGGTTATGAAGTATGAGCTGTTGAACAAGTTTATTTCAACCAAAATGAGAGAAGATGCCTACTTGGAGAATCACTTAGCTAGCATGCATGAGCTGCATGAACGCCTTGCATGTGATGTGTACTACCGAATGATGGTTAGATTTGCGATAGATGGGGTGTTGCACTCGCTTCCTCCGAGCTACAAAGATATCTTCATGGACTATATCATGAGAGAGGATGAGTTCACCTTTCATGAGTTCTTAACTGAGTTGAGAACTCTCAAGGTAGAACCAATCATAGAAGATGTTATGGTAGAAGAAGGTATATATTTGATATACACGTTATAAATGTTTTTCGCAAAAACTTGTTGTAGTTTACCAAGTATATTGATACTTGTTAAGTTTTAGGAAAACAGGACCATTTGCTCGAGAGCTTGCTGGATGATATGAGGCGACAATGGCGTGCTGATGGACGATGACACACTCCCTCTAAATTTATCATTTAGATTAGTGGATTTGAATAAAGTTTCTAATCGTCATAAGTGTGTGGACTTTATTAGTTAGCAATAAAGTTATTCACAAGAGTTTGTAACAAGCCATTTGTAACGATCTTATGAATAAAATCTTTTATGGTCACATTACGGTTATAAATTAGTTGTTCTTATTATTAATCTCAATGATAATTGTTTTAACATTTATATTCAGAATGCCAAAAGATATCCAAAGTTTAGAAATGACATCATTTATGAATGACACTATTGTTTAAGTCATGTATGTGTTAAATGCATGTAATGTTTTCGCATGATGAAAAGTGAAGTCTCTAGATACTTGATCTTCTGAGCGCATATGTAGAACCATGCCTCATTGAGCAAGATGACTAAAACTCCACATTATGGTAAAAAATACCATGGATTAAATTGTTGAAATACCATACATGATGATTGTCGGGGTCCTGGCAACCAGGGTGCCACGTCCTGACGGTCAACAGGTCCATCGTTTGAGCAGGACACCCTCGGGAGGCTACGACGCCTCCGGATGCAGTTTAGTGGGATGATACCTCGCGAGGTTGTGTCCTCAAGAGGATAGGCCATGAAGAAAGCCCTCCCACATAGGATCTCACCATGCGACGGGACTTTGGATACCTTAGAGCATATTCAGGGTCACATATGTAATATAATTGCGGAGGCATTAGACAGAGCACGTCCCGATAAGGAGCGTGACTTGTCTGCGTGCCCGGTTTTCCTCGATAAAGAAAAAGCTGGTCCGCCCCCTTTGGTGCAAGGGTAGGAAAGGCAACCTCAACATTGGCAATCTTTTCCTTGATGTTTCGGTGCAAGGAAGAGAGCTATAAGCTCCAAATGAAGACAAGCGGTGCTAAATAAGCTCACTTTCCCAAAGGATAGAGAAGCCCCGACATACAAGACTTTTTCCACACAAAGTAGCCTTGTAGATCAGGATATCAAGGGGCGGCAATGTGGTGACCCTTCCCGCCCAAGAATTGGGGGAAGAGGCCCATCGCCTCTATATAAGTAGCCCTTCTCCTACCTTAGAACAGGTTGATCCCAAAGATCTAAAACCCTAGACATCCATCCTCCATTGTACCGTCGTGAAGCACGCGAGCAATACAACAAAACATGAGTAGGGGCTTTACCTCCTCTTGAGGGTCCCGAACCTAGGTAAAAAACCGTTTCTACTCTCTGTCGTGTTCTTGCTCTGCGGTCGCTGTCGTGCCCGAGACCTCTTGGAACACGTGTTCATCCTCCTCTCGAACCAAGGACTCGTTGGATCCTAGTTCTTTCACGATACACATTCTCCGACATTTGGCACGCTAGGTAGGGGGTTGAGGCACGCTTTCAAGATCTTCACCAACCTCATCGACATGTCGGCTCGCAGCGAGACTCGGGCCGAGCGCGCCCTCTGCCGTGCGGTGAGCTAGGCTTAGACAAAGCCTGTCCTATGGTGAACCACCTCGGAGTAGGCCCCATGGACAGAGTACAAGGATTCCTTCCACCCATAGCAGGATCCCCATCCCTCCTCGCGTGGTGCCACGTCTCTCTCCAGCACTGCATCTTCGTGTGGCCATACCGAGCACCTCACGTCGGAGGCCACCAAGCGCATGGTGCACGAGCTGCTGGCCATCCGCCAGCCGAGCTTGGCCAGGGGAAGTGGTGCGACCGCCTAGCCAAGATCCTTGGCATCGCCACCCTCTCCCCGGAAGGGCAGGGGGCTCAGGCGGAGGATAAGGCACTAGGGGCTAGGGGTGTTGGGGTTCATAGCAAGAAACAAGAAATTTCTAGCTACACAAACACGACAACCAAGATCTATTCTATATAGACATAAGTAACAGAGAGGGAGGGAGGAGTTCATACCCTTTGAATACCGTGGGACGCCTTAAGCAGGAAGGCGTATATCGATGAAGACAAGCGCCCCAAGTGTTACGCTTTGAAGCTCACACGTCCGGTGTAGGGACGTCTCCCGGGCTCCGATTCAGCCAAGCAGTGGAAAAAGATGGAAGCCAGATCGTCCTGCGCACGGCGGTTGTGCAGAGGTGGATTTCTAATCCCCAAAGCAAGATCCAATCTAATGGAGATATCTCTAGGGTTTAGAGGGAGATGATAAAACTTGTTGTTGTGGTACAAATAGAGGGGAGGGGGGCTCCTCTATTTATAGGAGGGAGGGGGAGGGTCAAACCCTAGGGCTAAGGGGGGTTGAACCCCCCAAGCCACCACTGCCGGCCCTAGTGTAGCATCCCAATTGTCTAACAATTGCAATGCTACTAGCCTAGTCTATATAATGGCTACTTCAAATATATAATTGTTGCATCATCATTATATCATGCTCATGTCATCATGCCACCTTGCATTTGAGCATCATATAAAACCCTTTTTGTTTTGGTTCTTATCTCATATGCATTATTAATTGTATTTGCCTCTTGATATTGTATTTGGTTCTTGATATATTGTTCAAATGCCCAAGTTGAGTTGGGGGCATATCTCTTGTTTAACTCCACCACCTTTTTCTTTCACCACCTTATAATTCCACCATCGAACTAAACATGAGCTTGGCATTTAATGGTTTTACTTCTAGCTCATGTGGGTTGGGATGGATCCAATTCTTTCCACATGCTCTCATCTTGGCATCATGTTGTTTTCACAATATTGAACCATGAGAGCCACATGGCCACCTTTGCATGCCTTGTGAGTGGAACCTTTTTCATGGCTTCCATATGGTTTGTTTTGGGGTTATTATCATGTTGGAATATTGTTGGGCTTACTAAATGCCTAGTGGCACATACACACTAGCAAGTCCCAAGCTTACTCAAGCATGATCATCTCCATCTATTTTCACTTGGAATTCTTTCTAGATTCTTTTGCTTGGGCCTTACTCCAATTTTGGGAATGCATAATAATAATGCCATGTAATAACATTGTTTTCACAAGAATCAACATGGCATTAAATATTTGCATGGGCCATGCAAGTACCACCTTTTGCTTGTCATTTGGTTTTTACTTGTTTTTGGTTGGATCATGCCATCTCTCATCTATCTCTCACTCCTTTTAGCTTGATCTTAATTTCATCTAGCTTAAACCCTATCATCACATCCCCCTCCCTTTTCTTGTCTTGTTTTTGTTTGAGCTTGGTTAGTCTTGGCTTGTCCTTGTCCATAGCAAACCCTAGCTACAAATCTCTCCATCTCCTCTAATCTACCATACCCCCCTCTTTAACCATACCCCATCTAACCTTAACCCCCATACCCCTCTCACCTAAACCCTAAGTCCCCTCCTCTCTCTCTCTCGGCCTCCCCCTCCCCTTAGTCCCCATGCCGAGCCCCACCTAGCTGGCTCCACCTGACCATCCAAACCCCACCTAGCTACCCCTAACCCTAACACCAACCCTAGCCCGAGGCTACCACCCCCTCCAACCCGAGCCTCACCTCTCTCTCCCTAGCTCTCTCTCTGCCCTAGGGGCCCCTCTAACCCGAGCCTCACCTCTCTCTCCCTAGCTCTCTCTCTGCCCTAGGGGCCCCTCTAACCCGAGCCTGCCCCTGCCTCCTTGGCATCACCCTGTCCCCACCTGGAAGCCTCCCACCTGCCCCTGCCCTGGCCTCCCGACCGAGCACGTGAGGAGAGGAGGAAAGGTGGCCGAGCCACCTTTTTCCTCTACCTGCTCCCCACGGCACCCCCTCTCCTCTCCGTCCTTATCCTCCACGGCTCTGCTTCACCCGGCTACCCCCCAGATCCAGCCCCAGCGCCCTGCCTCTCCCCCTCTTCTCCACCGCATCCGGCAACGCCACCTTAGCCCACCGCACACTGCCGTTCAGAGCCTTGCAGCAATCCGTGGAGTGGTTGGGAGTACCAGGAGGCTCTGCATCGCTGGAACACGCCATGAGAGGAGGAGCACCGGGCTGCCAAGCGCGCCGAGCGAAACCCTAGACCATCTGCCGTCAGACGCTTGATCGCTGGGCCGCTGCCCGATCCAGCGCCACCGACAACCTCTCGGTGAGCCCCTGTATCCCTTAGACACGGTCCGCCTCGCTGCCGTCGCTTGTGTTCGCCGGACGTTTCATCGCTGCGCACGCCTGCGGCGTCGGCTTCGGTCGCCTCAGAAGGCCGCAGAAGCCCTAGCTGCCGCGCCACCTCTGTCACTAAGCCAAGCGGTAGCTCGCTTTCACAGCGCCGCTAGGTCCCTGGATCGATCCCGCCAGCGCACAAGACCGACACGCCGGCGGCGCAGAGAGAGAAGAAAACAGATCTGTGGTCTTTTTTCATTACCCTGCAATTTTGTTGCATCAACTCGCCTCAGTGGCCCACTGTCAGCCTCCCGTGGCATTTTGCAAAAAGGATCCCAGGTTTTCGTAAAACTCAACCCGCGATCCCCAGCGAAGCCACGTGGTTGGGCACGGTTCACCTTGGCACTGGGCCCACAAGCCTCGAGCCCACTGTCTGTCTCTGAGTCTGGATTGGGCCGCGGTGTAAAATGTTTTCTGCGCGCTGTGTTGCCCAGTCAGCGACGGTCCCACCCGTCAGTGACTGTGGCTAGGCCTCAACGAGTAACAAAAGTATTGTCTGTTTTCTGTTTTAAATTCAAATCTTTTCAAATTATTTTCAAATTCAAATTATTTTCTGTTTTTAAATAACTTTTAAAATATTAATCCAATTAATACAAATAATATATGCTTTCAAATCAGAAAAATGTGAGGAATTCATATATGGCCTTCAAAATATATTTTGAACATTTAAAATTCCAAGTTTATTTAAATTACAATAAATGCCCCTTTTCTTTAATAAATTAATAACTTTTGATTTATAACTCCAAATTTAACAAATGTTATGTCTAAAATGATTAGCTCGACGAGACCTTTCTGTTTATGCATTCCATGGTTTGTTTTGAAGCATGCATCATATAAATATAATGAGTACAGCAACTAATATGAGGTTAAAATGGGGCCAAAACTAAATAAAATGGTTTATTCTTGTGTTCCACACCTCACCTATGCCATGCTACTTTAATGCCATGCAAATTGTGCATCATTCATCATGGCATGATTGTTTGCTTGTCACATTTTATTCATATGCTTGTGCATTTTATTTATGTTGGCCCTTGTTTGTTTGGTTCTTCTTCGAATAGACGCTGAGCAGGGGATATATCAAGAGAACCAGGAGCACTACCCAGATCCATCCCTTGCTTCAACTGAGCTGCCAGGAAAGCACTACCACATGCTTGCATACATACAGTACCTATTGCCTCTATCTTATTCTTGCATCATTGAGTCGCGATTGCATTAAATTGAATCCCAAGTATTGCATAGCTTTTACTTTTAAACCCCACCGAAGCTTGTTCCTCCATCCCATGAGCCATTACTACAGGAGTTGTTTGAGCCATGCGCGTCGTAGAACAGCATGTGTAGGGTTTGTGAGTGTCTGATGGAAAACGAGGTACCTAAACAACTCAACCTGATTAGTAATGGGATAACTAATGAAAGTGGCATCGGTGAGCCATATTCGCTATTTGGTTTTTCAGGCTCACTTGTGTCCCGTAGGACCCCGAGTACTTGATTCCTGTTCCTTGAATATTCGCGCTATCCATATCCGGGAGGCTTATGAACCCCCCTGAGCCAGAGCTTGATTCATTCTTATTTCTTGAGGGCCACAAACAAGTTTGAGGTTTTATTTACTATCCTGTACTTATGCCATGCTTACTGCTTTATTTAAAATTGTGCGAGGAGCACACTGTACTGTTTAGGAAAGCGGAGTGTTTTCACGGTGTCGACAAGCCCCGTCACATTTTCGGGTTCCCAGTCGTTCACAGCCATTGGCGCAAACCTTGAGGCCGTCTCGGAGTCAGCTAACTTCGTTGCGGGTAGCTCAATGGGGTGGCCCCCTGAAATATTTCTGAATCCTGTGATCGCTTTGTCGTGATCGCCTCGTTGGGTTTTGATTTGGTTTTTCCGAGGCATATCGAGTGTGTGTTATTTGTGCACCCTCAGGGTAAAACTTTCAAAGCCGTGTCCGCGTTATGGACGACTTGGAGCATAGTTTCTCGATCATAGACAACCATAACTAAAGTACCGCTTTTAATTTGACTAGACGAGGTACCGGACTAGTAAATAGTGCAATACCCACGGAATGGCTAAAAAAACTGCCAACGGCTGGGGGGGGGGGTTTGTTCGTCCGCTTCCTCGTCGAAGCGAGGAGGAGGATGGATCTGGATATTACCGTTATAATCGTTATAACTTGTTATTAATTCACGGACATCCGTCTATCTCTGGTTAGGCGGATGGTTAGCGAATATCTATAGAATTGGTAGGGTTTATCTTTTGCTGCGATTCGTCACCCCAGGTTGTGTCCCCTTTAGAGGCATAAAGACTTGCTGAGTACCCTAGGGTCTCACACGATAAATTATTGGTTCGGATGAGCAGTACACTCGCAAGATGGATCTGGGTGGAAGAGACAGACGATGTGGGCAACGATCATTCGTGTAGAGATTCCGGAACGGGATCCGTGAGATCTGGGGATGTGCTTATTTATGGGGCATCTTATGCCGATTTGCTTCTTATCCGCATCGGATTTTGTCTTCCGCCCGCTTGATACTCGATGTTTGATGTATGAGGAGATATCCTAAACTATTATATCTATCTAGGGTATTTGGATCTTGCCGTATGGCGCTATATTCCTTTCTTTTTAGATGGAATGGCTCTGATGTACTATTGTATGGTGGCTTGCATACATACTCATTTGTGTATGTAGTTGATCCCTTCGCCTGCCGATTACGCCGCCCGTTCTTGTCCCGATGTTTGGAAATGGTTGGGACGGCCGAAAGGTCTACCTGTGAGTGGCATTTGGGCCCCACCATACTATTTCAACCATTTCTGATCATCCAGGCTCGTGCTAGGAGCGTAATTCACCGAGGTAGTTACACCTAGGCCCCACCCCGCGGGTGGGAAACCCTAGGGTTTTGGTTGGCTGGGCCGTCTCCCTTCTCCTTTGGTGCATAGCCCTATGGGCCCTTTTACCCGGAAGTGGCCCAATAGGAAATAGCTGCCCATAAATATGAATAATAAAATATGTTTTAATATTAGTTCAACTAATTAATTTAAAACACATACATCATCATATTTCATACTCCAGAACTCCTTCTAAACCCCTCCGATCAACATCGGATGTTACCCGGAACCTTTCCGCTCTCTCTATCTTAATTCTCATGCGGTGCCGGTTTGATCCCAATGCGTCGCCAACCTTAAGTGTGCCACCCTTCGGCTCGGAGATGCTACGGACATGACCAAGACCCCTCTTGTGTCAATTATCAATAACGGGACCTGGATGCCCATAATGATCAGCCGTGCATTCACGAATCTCATCGCTTGAACCTTAACTGCATAGACCTATTCCCTTTGCCACATGATACCTAGGTCATATGAGATTTGATCTCAAGTATCTCCATACTTGTATTCGATCTCGTTTCCAATGAGCTTGTTCACTTGTTCCCATGTCGTTGTATTCCATGACCTAGTCATACGCTTGCAAGCTTCGCTAAAGAAACGTTACCGAGTTGGCCACATGTATCTATCTGTTACTTGGATTGGAAAATCCTGGTCTTGATAAAAAAATCATCAACCCGTCTCTTCGGGAAACCCAATGCTACCTTTATGATCTCCCTTTCACAGCTTGATACTTGCTATCATCAAAGTCTCCTTCCAAAACTATGATTATGCATTATCTCATAGTCGAAGGATATAGGCCATGATGTTTCTATGTTATCATCAATGATGAACGTTAAGCAACTAGAACTCATTATGATTAACGTTGGGTGTTGGTCTATCACATTATTCTCCAATAAGGTGACCTCATTGTCAATTGGCACTATCACCATGATCTCGAAACCATAAGATCATCACTTGCCCAATGAGCTAGTTTACTAGAGGTAACTAGAGACCTAGTTGTTTAGATATTACACGTGTATCAATGTTTTGTATTAATACAGTTATAGTATGGTAAGAAACATATTATGAACATACAAGAGATACATCAAATAAAAACACTTTATTATTTGCCTCTAGGGCATATCTCCTTCAGTCTCCCACTTGCACTAGAGTACAAATTAATCTAGCTTTACAATAGACAATGACCTAACACCGATACTATCTCGGTGTTGCTCATGCTAGGCTTGTGGAAGCCTTTTAGTAAATGTATCTACAACATTCAGATATGTATGCACTTTGCAAATATTGACTTCTCCATTCTCAACATTTTGTCTAATGGTGTGGAATCTCAGCTGAATATGCTTGGCTATAGAATGAGTTCTCAGTTCTGACACGTTTGCAATGGCACGTGTGTTATCGCAGAAGATGGTCACAGGGTCATCTGCATTAGGAACAACTCCTAGTTCAATGATGAAATTCCATAGCCAGATAGCTTCATTCACTGTAGAGTTAACTATAATATATTCCAACTCCATTGAAGACTGTGCCACCACTGGTTGCTTCACGCTTTTCCAGGTTACCACGCCACCATTCACCAAAAAAACATATCCTGTCTGAGACCTCGAGTCATTGGAGTTTGTGGTTCCAGCTCGCATCCACGTAACCAGTTACATTCAGAGCTACATCAACACCTCCAAATACTATGAACATATCCTTAGTTCTTTTCAGATACTTCAGGATATTCTTCACAGCTATCCAATGTTCCACTCTTGGAAATGGCATGTCCAACTAAGATCCAGGGCCACATCAGGTCGAGTACATAGCATAGCATACATGATAGAACCTATGGATGAGGCATATGGGATATTAGCCATCCTCTCTCTATCAACAAATGTTGATGGACATTGAGTCTTACTCAATGCCACACCTTTCACAAGAGGCACAAAACACCTTTTGGCGCCTTCCATTTTGAACTTCTTCAAAATATTATCTATGTAAGTACTCTAACTTAATGCTATCAGGTGTCTTGATCTATCTCTATAGATCTTGATACCCAATATGTAGGATGCTTCACCTAGATCCTTCATGGAAAACTGACTACTCAGATCTTCCTTCATGCTCCTTAATAATCACACATCATTGCCAATGAGTAATATGTCATCCACATATACTACCAGGAATTCCACCGAGCTCCCACACCCACTTTCTGATAAACAAAAGCTTCATGATTATTTTGGACAAATCTAAAACTCTTGATCACTTGATCAAATCGCTTGTTCCAACTCCTAGATGATTGCTTTAACCCATAAATGGATCGTTCAAGCTTGCATACCTTTACAACATCCTTAGGATCGACAAACCCCTCTGGTTGCATCATATACAACTCTTCATCAATGTGACCATTGAGGAAGGCGATCTTCACATCCATCTGCCATATTTCATAATCATAATATGCAACAATTGCTAGTAAAATCTGGACAGATTTCAACATTGCTGCAGGAGAGAAGGTCTCACTATAGTCAATTCCTTTCACTTGTCTAACACCCTTTGCGGCAAGTCTTGCCTTATGGACAATCACATTGCCATCAGTATTTTTCTTTTTCTTCAAGATCCATTTATTCTCCACGGACTTTCGACCTTCAGGGAGATCTACCAAGTTCCAAACTTGGTTCTCATACATGGACCCTATCTCGGATTTCATGGCTTCTAGCCATTTCTCGGAGTCAGCACTCTCCATTGCTTCCTTGCAGTTTCTAGGTTCTTCTTGGTAATCTAACAAGACAGACATCACAAGATTACCATAACAGTCTAGAGTGAGACATACTCTTGCAGATCTCTAAACCGTAGGAGCTTCGATGTTATGATCTGCATCATTCATTTCTTCTTCCACTATAGATGGTGGTTCCGGAACAACTTCTGTTGCGCTACTCGGTATTTGGAGAGAAGGTTCAACGACCTCATCAAGCTCTATCTTCCTTCCACTAACTCCTTTCGCGAGAAACTCTTTCTCTAGAAAGGTGTCATCCTTAGCGACAAATGTTTTACCCTCGGCTTTGTTGTAGAAGTGTAACATCCCAAAATTCATGAATTGTAAAAGCATGCATTGCATTCATATTATCATAGCATCTAGAGCTTGCACAAAAAATTTCAAAGTTTGAAACTAAATAAAACCATATTTATGCCCATTTTATTATTCATATGAGGCATGGTTTTATTTTTATTTTCAAAAGGCCAAGGTGTTTTGAGTGCACAGTTGTGTTTGTCACACTTTTGAGTGCAAGGTTCACAGTATAAAAATCCAGAAAAGATTTGATGTCAAACAAGTTTGAAAAAGGTTTCAAATTCATTCCTGGAAATCAAAACAGAAAAAGAAAAGAAAAAATAAAAAAATAAAACAGGGCGCCACCTATTCGACCCAGCGCTAGAACAAGCCCAAAAGCCCACCCGGGGTTCACCCTTCCCCCTCTCTCTATCACCCATGAAAACCCTACCCCGCACCCACTGACCAGTGGCCCCTGCGCCACGTCGTCATCGTATTCCCCAAACCCTGCGCGCAGACCCTGTCGTCGCTGCCGTTTCTTCCCCAAATCAAGCCGAATCAATTCCATTGATTCATGCAGTAATTCGCTCGGCCCTCACCTGCTATTTAACCACCACCTCGCCACGGTCATTTCCCCCAAACCCGCAACACTGGAGTGCCCCCAGGCTGCCTCTATTCGAGCTCGAACAGCCGCTGCCTGGCGAACTCCGGTGAACTATTCCAGTGAGTACCGTGCTCGCCTCTGTCCCTCGTTCATACGATGTTGTTCCCCTGCTCCTTGTGCTCCTTCTGACACCACTGGTTCACCCTGTACTGCCCCAGGTCGTCGGCTCCGTCAACCACCGCGAACACCCGAGGCACCAACCATCTCCAGCGAGCAATCCCGGTAAGAAACGAGCGCCCCTCGCCTCCTAGTTCAAACCATGTTGTGCGACTTGTCCTTGTGCAGCCAATGATGTCGTTTGTTTCTCCTATGGTGGCCTAGAACGTCGCCGTCATCTTCGCTAACCCGTGCCCGTCGCCAGGGAGGTCTCCGACGAGCTTTCACGGCCACAACAACCCGCCCCTGTCCAAACCAAGGCCACGTTGAGCATCGTCGCAACCATGCGACGCTGGTAAGCCACCGCACCACCCCTAGCCCCCTATGGATTCTCTAGAACGTCGCCGGCAGAAGCGCAGCCGCCGCCAGTAGCCATTAGCGCCGCCCGAGTTTGGTCGCATGCTCCAGAGCCGTAGGATCTAGATCTAACGTCGTAGATAGAATCACTTAACGAACCGGTATTGCCAGATCTGGGCCACAGGATCTGAATTAGATATAATGGTCCACGCGCTTGATCCGCGTAAAGAGGTACGGGCCAATCAGACATGGCCACGTGTCTGTGTTTTTCTTTTAAAATCTGTTTTTGTATCTATTAGAGATTTACACTTGTAAAATTCATAGCTTTAGTTCTATTTGGCCAAATTTTGCAAATAATATATCATTGGATTCAAAAAATTAAGCCCTACACTTATGTGGCCTTGAATTTTTATTTTGCTTCTGAAAAAATAGGATTATTTGCAGAACCAAGTTTATGCCTATTTTGACTATATAAAATGATTTAAAAATTGTTTTAGAGTGAAACTTATTTTATTTGAACTTTAGATAGATTACTTTGTGTTTAGTACTGTTTGGTTTGACTTGTTTAGTATAGAAAAATCATTTCATTGCATTTGCATGCATTCATATTTATATATATATTTGTTTGAATATTTGAATGCGAATTTAGTGTTATTATTTTATGTGTAGATTTTGGTGATAGTGGTGATTGTGAGGACTGTTGCTACTCACCCAACTATCAAGGCAAGTGGTGCTTCATATATGTTGTCCTATTATTTTGACTATGCATTAGTGATATTTTGAATAGCACTTGCATGGAATTTTGCTAAGTATATATATGCTAAGCCTTGGGCTATTGAGTTGTAAAAGACTATGTTATCTCTGGAATGACGATGTAACAACGACCTTTGTATCTATGTACTTCATCTTAAAATTTGGATGCTAGCATTTGATCCAGTGACTAGCATTGCAATCACAGGGACCTTTACCTTTAAAAGGTGGGGTCTTACAGATGGTATCAGAGCCGGCCCTCGCGGTTACTTGGGCGTGTGCGGGTCAATGGCGGACATGTGTAGCATGGCGCATGTGGACCGGAGTGGACACGACATGGCAATGTGCCAGCACTAGACGCATAGAAGTGTGCCAAGAGGGGACGTTCCTGGCTTGTGGTTGACCGACGATGACATCGATCTTCTAAGGGTGGGTGTATGTGAGACCCTGGCGCATGGCTCAATAGGATTGATAGGAAACCCATACCAACAAGTTGCAACTTCTTTTTCGGAAGCTCATTCGAAAAGAACTCTAAGGTTAAGCGTGCTTGGCCTAGAGAAATTCTAGAATGGGTGACCAACCGGGAAGTGGGTACCGGGTACGCACGAGTGAGGATAAAGTATGCAGAAAAGACTAGTGTTGGTCTGTGGGGTTAGTCTAGAGATCCTATTGAGCTGCTAGAAGTGACAGCCGTTGGTCCGGAGTGACCGGGGGTGTTACAAGTGGTATCAGAGCACTGTGTTGCCTATAGGATTATGACCCTAAGTTGGATTAGACTAAGGTAACCAGTAGAAAAAAAATGCAGCTCTTTGCAAATTCCACACTTGTCCTTTTCTTCTTGTAAACATCTTATAATCTTCTTTCTCATCTCTATTAGTAGATGTCCACCATCAACGGAGCTGTCAAGAAGGGACCACTCATGACTATGACCTTAGAATGTGAGACGGAGTTTCCCAAAGCACTCAAAAACCTCATGGTTAGCTTGGGGATACATGGTGAGGCTGTGTACAAAGGTTTTCCAATGATGGATGAAGGAGAAGAATATTGGTGGGTGCAACTCCACTTGTACAAAAACAAGGGAGACAACCACAAAGAGTCGGGATCCTGCATGGTCACCAACTCAGAAATGTATACGTCATTCTTTGACACTGCAAGAAATGCAGCTTGGAATGTTATCAAGGAGCTTGGTGAAATACTCAAGTGTAGAATGCTCAACACTCAAATGACCTTAGCGAGGAGAAAAACTATACCCAAGACTTAGAGACCGCCATAAAACGTCTAAGGGAAGATATCATAGACTTAGCATATGAGTGAGAAATGTGACGTACTCCGATAGTTGGACCACCACACTTGTCGTTTTTCTCGCGTTAATAATTTGATCATACCACCTATGCGGTATGGCAAGTTTTTGTCTAAGTTATGCTTGAACCTTAGTGCTTGTGGTAGAATTTTGTATGCCATGACTTGTATGTTTTTATTGTTGAATGGATTCTTTTGACTTTTGTTTCACTATCTTGTGTTTTTCTCTCTACTTGTATTGTTTCTAATTTTTCTCTATCTTATGCAATAGATGCCTAGCCTTGTTATCAACACTGCCGAGGAGTTCAAGGGAACTCGTTTCAGTTCTCGTCTTGTGGAGCTCACTAGTGTGCTCAATCTCACACTCCCTAGTATTAAGGAACTTCAGCTCACCAAGTTCAAGAGGAAGGATCTTTGGGGCTTTAGAGTCTCATAGCCTAGATGCCAGACGAAGCCACTCACCGAGGAGATTACCTTCAAGCTGATGCATGATGACAAGGAGAAGGGACTTGACGTAGTCATGCAGGAGATATTTGGACGCCTCTGGGGACGACACTCCACTGAGATCCAGGGCCTCTACTTCCACCCGTTCGGGAGACGTGACGAGCAGGGTGAGGTTGTAGTGTATGATGATGCTACTAGAGAGACGATTGAGCCTGTACGTCTATATCTCCAGGACCTAGAGAACCTCGTTAGACACCTCGACATAGATAGGACCAACGTCATGCTTAGCAATGACGAGCTTCAGGTTCAATTCAGGGAGAAGGACAAGCTCTTCGTGGATCAAGACGAGATTGTCAAGGAGATGGAGGCCAGATTCAAGAGCCAGGACAAGAAGTTCAAGAATCAAGAGAAGAGAGTGCGGGACAGAAACAAGAAGATCAAGGACATGAAGACTGAGATAGAGCTCAAGGATCTTGAGCTAGAGACTTAGCAGGCAGTGATAGAGAGGCCACGCTCGCAGAAGAGAGCCCTTCGTGCGAAGATTGAGGCCTTGACCACCAATGTGGAAGAGTATAAGACAACCATGGAGACAACCGGTCTTACTCTAGTAGACGAGGAGGTCGAATGGAGGAGTAGTGTTGACTACTCAACTATCTGTTATTCTATCATCCATCTATTTATCGAGTGGCAATGATCATCCAACATGTTGATGGCTTTGCTAGTGTGTTTACTTTTCCAAAACTTATTGTTTATGTTGTTCAAACTCTAAGTTTATCTTGTGCTTGACTATCTTGTGATTGTTGCTATGCGATGTATTGTGCATTTTAGCATCTATGGGCTACATCTCATTACTTATCCTTATTGAAACCACAGATGCCTCCCCGTCATGCCAATCCCAACCAAAACAACAATACCAACAATCCCGAGATGCAGCAGCTGAGACAGTTCAAACTCAACTGATGCAGATGATGACCCAGTTCATGGCAACTCAAAATCAGAATCAGGACAACAACAACAATAACAAGAACAACAATCAAAATAACCCACCAGCCTTTGACATGCTTACAAGGTTTTTGAGGTTGAGGCCGGCCAAGTTCTCGAGAACCACTGATCCAATGGTAGCCAATGACTGGTTACACTCTGTGAACAAGGACTTGGTCACTGTTGGATGTACCGATGAGGAAGAAGTCAGATTCGCAGCACATCTGCTTGAAGGACCAACAACAACATGGTGGGATAACTTCCAGATAACCACCCTGAAGGGAATATGCCCTGAGAGGCAATAATAAAGTGTTTATTATGTGTATTCCAAGTATATGATAGATGTTTATTTTGCATGCTATAATTGTATTAATACGGAAACATTAATACATGTGTGTTTAATAAACAAACAGAAAGTTCCTAGTTATGCCTCTCTCATAAACTAGCTCGTTGATTAACAAGATGATCAAGGTTTATTGATCATGGACATTGGATGTTGTTAATAACGGGATCACAACATTAGTGTAATGGTGTGATGAACATTCATCCGAAGTATAGCATTACGATCAAAGTCATTGAGTTTATATTGCTATAACAACTTACGAAGTGATCCTAATCCTTAGACCATGAGATCATATCAATCACTAACACCGGAAGAGTTTCTTGATAACATCAAACATCACACTGTAACAGGGTGATTATAAATATGGGTTCAGAACTAATAAAGTGTTATGTTGAGGCCCATGGATCGAGAGTGGAATTTGTTCATCCCGATGACGGATATATATACTCTGGGCCCTCTCGGTGATATCACATTGGTTAGCTTGCAAGCAAGTGATTTGATCACTAGAATGTTATATCACGGGAACAAGAAAAGAGTGCATGTTAGTAACGAGATCAAACTAGGTATGGAGATGCCGATGATCGAATCTCGGACATATAATATATCGCGAAACAAAGGGATTAAGATACTAGCGTAAAAGGTTCCAACGATCACAAGAAAGTCATCGTTGAATATGTGGGAGTTAGTATGGGTCTCCAGATCCCGCTTCTGATTATTGATCCGAGAGGGGTCTCGATCATGTCCGCATTATTCGCGAACCATAGGGTGACACACTTAAGAGACACCGACATCCAATTGGAGCAAAAGTTTCATGCCGGAAAGAATAACAAGCGCAGGAATTTATTTCACTAGATACCGAAACAGGTTTTTTGGGTGAAATTGCAGAAAGTATTTTTGCATGTGAAATAGAATTCTAGCAAGGGGTTATATGTGAATGTTTGTCATTAAAGTAATTGACAAAATTCTGAATAAATAAAAATAGTTTTATTTAATGAGAGTTTACATTAAATTTGGTGGAAATTTAATTGCAAGTTTGAGTGGGATTTTGAGTGGAGGGAATTTAAAGGAATTTTGTGAGTGGAGTGTCCACCCACATGAAGAGGGGAGGGCAAGGGGGAAGCCCCCATGCGCCGGCCACCCCCTTGGGGTTCCCCCTCTCCTATAAAAGGCACCCCTCTCCCTCTCTCTCCCTCACACCTCCTCGTGAAGGATCTCTCTCCCCCTCTAGAATTTATCTCCCATGGTCTCGGACTAGCGAGATACATGTTCCCGGTGGCTATTCGGCAAGAAAGAGTTGTGCTTCCGCTGCATCGCTGGAGCAAGGAGTCGGAGGTTGCTCGGTGCCTCGGACGTGTGTGCGAGCACGGATGCGTTGATGTTTTGCGGTGCTAGGACTTCCTCTCGATCTTGAGATCGGCAAGAGATCGTCTACATCAACCACGAGTTTAACTCATTACGCTTTGTCGGTCTTCAAGGGTATGTTCTCTACAGATATACATCCGCCCGTTGTTTGTATCTAGTAGATAGATCTTGGTACATAGTTGTTCCCATCGTAGGAAAATTTTTGTTTTCTATGCTGCGAACCCTACACACCCCCCTTGAAGATGTGACTTGGGCCATATTTGAAGGTGGTTTCCGCACTGCCCATATCTCATCAGGGGTGATGGACTTGAAGGAGTTCCACAATCTGAAACAGCATCACCGCGGTGTGGCTGAATACATTGAGGAGTTAAACAACCTGGCACGTTATGCACCAGATGAGGTTGATACTGATGCTAAGAGGAAGGAGAAATTCCTCGAGGGACTATATGATGAGATGAACCTACAACTATCTGTTGCATATGTTCCAACATATCAATCACTGTGTGACAAGGCCACAATCTTGTAAAGCAAGATGAAACAAGTTGAGAACAGGAAGAGGAAGCATCACTTTGACAAGCATAGCTCGGGATCGTCTCACAAGCGTTTCCATGGTGATGATAGTGGAGGTTCTGGGTCCCACAAGCATGGGAAGTATAACAGCCACCACAACAGTAACCGTCACCATGACAACAAGCACCACCACAGTCATGACAATGATAGATATAAGAACCACAAGAGTGGATACAAGAGCCATCACAGTGGGAATGGCAATGGAAGTCAGCCTGCAAAAAGAGACATCAGTCAGGTTGAGTGTTTCAAATGCAAGAAAACTGGGCACTATGCAAATGAATGCCTAGAAAAGAAGACTGATGTTGGGGATATGCTATATGGGTATCCTCATAGCATGTCTCTTATCCGACTAACCCGGGTGGCCCATAGTCGGTAGCATGGCCTATGGCCTACTGGGCGGCCCAGTTAGGTGGATCCAGAAGGGAGGCCCATGCCGGATAAAGGAAGGCTATGGTAGAGTCACCAGTGTACCCGGAGCCTTGGAGTACAAGATACACAAGACTAGCGATAGACGGTGTAGGATTCTGTAACCTGTCCGGCTAGGACTTTTCCCTGTATCCCTAGGATCTGACGACTATATAAGTCGGACCTATGGGAGCCTTTAGGGCACAACTTCAGACGATAGCTTAGACTTTCTAGTCACCTAGCATAGCGAACCTAATCTCTGTAACTCGGCGTATTTCCATTATAGTGATTTATAGCAGGAGTAGGATTCCGCCACCATCGTGGGATCTGAACCTGGGTAAACTGTGTTACCTCGTACCCGTCAACCGTCCGCCTTACCCCACGTCTCTAAACACGCACTGTGAGGACCCCTCCATGGCGTACTCATCGGCAATACCACGATAGTTGGTGCCTACCGTGGGGCAAGAGGCGCTTCAGCGGGCGAGGACCAAGATCTTCGCGGGAATCGGCAAAACCGTAACCATCGGTCGCGTTCTCTTCTCCGGCAACGTTCCGATCGTCCCACCTGACGAGTTCTGGATCCCGGCGAAGACGAACCCTACGCGGTGTTCGATCGTTCCCATCAGAGACATCCACCTCTTCATTGGCGAAACCGACTCGGGCACTAGTTCCCTGGGAGTCGGAGGAGCGTCAAGACCCGCACGGACCGCCTACGGGCAGGATACGTTCGCGGAAGGATCGATGTCGGATCTCTCCCCGGAGTTTGCCGGCAAAGATCGAAAAAATTCAAGACCCGCACGGACCGCCTACGGGCAGGATACGTTCGCGGAAGGATCAATGTCAGATCTCTCCTCGGAGTTTGCCGGCAAAGATCGAAAAAATTCAAGACCCACCCAAACCGCCCCTGTGCAGGATATAAAGGTGGAAGATAACTGCAAATCCGCCGTCTTCGCCCGTGCGTCTGGACAGCAGAGATCCAAGTTCGTCGGCGTGGTTACCATCTTCGATCTGGCGCACTGCGTTCAGAGAGAGGGCGAAAACCCCCGCGACTACCTCGCCAGGTGGCTCCGTATACGAGCCGACCTGGCCAATTACCCCAATGATGATGCCATCTATCACTTTGTGGAAGGACTGGATCACGACACGCTTCTCCGACATTCTCTAAGACGGCAATAGGCGTCAGTACGCCTCACCTTTGAAGGCATGGTGAACACCGTCAACAACTACGCGGAGGCTGAAGCGGCAGCTCAGACAGCGCTTGCGCTCATTGACGGAGCACCTCTGATTCAGCCACCACCACCACCTCCGGCCGCCATCGTCACAGCAGCGCCACCACCTCCAGTCATCGTCGAGGCCATTGCACCTCCACCGCCCGTCATCGAGGAAGTCCTGGCACCCTTCGACTCTGTCATTGACGCGCTTTATGCTGATTTCAATGCAGATTCGGAGGAGATAGACTTCAGTCCAGAAGAGCTAGACTCCGCTATGCAGGAGATGGAGGAGGAGTACTCGCGCGACGAACAAGTTAATAACACCGTCATGTCTTGAGGGGTGTTCGTCACCATCGGGACAACGATGGATGAAGACCAACCCGGGCAAGCTCCGCCTACCGCGTTGGAAAAGGGGAAGGGGCCACTTATTGCTGCTGACGATGATCGCGCAAGAGTCATGCCTCCTCCGCCTAACCCAGTGCAGCAGCCGCAGGAACTCGACACCGGTCCGAGCAACAACAACACCGCAAACTTGCCGCCTCCAGCATCCACGTCGGAAGCAGCCCATGTTACTCCAGCTGATAGAGTGATGTACATCAATCTCCTTGTTGAGCCACTAATTGTTGATCATATCCGGAACATGACTCAGCTTGACGAGAAGCGCCAGCAGCTGCTCGAGGAAGCGCAAGCCATCGCGAGCAAGGCGCTAAACTAGATCGAGATCTGGTCAACGCGTAGAAGTCCATAGAGAAAGCTAGAGCAATGGAGGCCGAGTACAAGACTCTGCTTCAGCAGCAGAAGGCTAAGAAAGCTCTGGCTCGCGTCATCAATGATCCTGGTGTACGGCGCAACCTTGGATGGGCTCCCTTGAAGCCGGCACAGGCCAAGTCATACATTGACAGTGAAGGCAAATAGGTTATGCCCACCCCACTCCTTAACCTCGCCGTCACCAAAACCCTTTTGGAGCAGGATAGATCACCTGAGGCAGTAGAGCAGGTCTATGACCTAGTGGCCAAGGCGGTAAAGCAGCAGGAAAATGCCACCTCTCAGAGGCTTGAGTCTGACCCAGCGCTCTGTCGATCTAGCCAGTACAAACCGCTAAGGGACAGATCTCCTTAGGATGTCGGATCGCAGACGGGTTCAATAGAACAAAGACAGAGGGATGCGCGCAACAGAAAGGATGCTATCCCCATATCCTCCGACCACGGAGAAAGAGCCCAACCTCGCCGCCCATCGCCACCGCCCTGATCCCCCCGACGTCAGGAAGACTACAAGGCTCACCATCGCACGGATATGCCTCCACGAAAGCAGTGCGGCATCGTCATCCGCGACAACGCGGCACAGACCCGTCATGATGAAGAACGCCACCAAGGACATAGGAGCAGGTCACACCATGACCCTCCGCGTCCGACAAGCAACCACGATAGGCGTGGGGCGTCGCAGGAGGGTAACAGCAAGAAGGCTAACCCACCGCCACCTCCGCCTCCGTCGTCGCCAAGCAGTCACCATGGCGGAGGAGGCCCGCGTTGTTCGCGCAGCCCATCCCCTGTTGACAAAAAGAAGAAGAACCTAGAGCCGTATGATGCACGTTCGCGGATCGATAAGATTCACGAGGCCCAGGAAGGATCATACCTGGGACCACGTTGCTTTGGACCTGCAATACGGTCCGCAACTTACCCCAAAGGTTTCCGGATTGACAAGACCATCAAGCCCTATGACGGCACCGCCAAGCCCGCCACATGGTTGCAGGACTACGGCAACACGGTGGAGATTGCCGGAGGCAACCCCAACGTCGCCGTCAAGTACCTCCCGTTAATGTTGGCAGGCACGACCCGTCAATGGATCGACGACTTGCCGGAAAAATCTATCTACAACTGGTTGGACATGCAAGAAGCATTCACCAAGAACTTTTAGGGTACATACAAGCGTCCTTGCACGGTGGGCGATCTACAGCGGTGCGTGCAAGAGAAAGACGAGACATCTCGCGCCTACCTCTCCCGCTAGCTGGATATGAAGAATTCCTGCGCAGGAGTGCATGCCTAGACCGCCATGGCCGCCTTCATCGATGGGTTGGAAAGGGGCACGTTGCTCCGACATAAGCTGAAGAGCTTGTAGGACAATCATCAGCTTGACTTGAATCAGATGATTCAGTTAGCCAGTGAGTTCGCAGCTGCCGACGACGATGCTCGTGGCTCTTTGCCGGCAACGGCCGTTCCAACTCAAGCTCGGAGGAATAGCAGTACAAAGCGGAAAACCGCTCCAGAATAAAAGCAATCTACCGACATGGTCGCCATGACTTTTGCAGGACGAGGCAAAGGCGGACAACGTGGCCGAGGAAGGGGAGCAGGCCGTGGGCAGCAACGAGGAAGTGAAACCAACTCGGTGCCGCTCTGCGCTCCCCAAACCTATGAAGAGTACCGCGATATGCCGTGCCTCATACACCTCGACGCCAACGGCAAAGCCACCCATACCAATCGACACTGCAAGTTCGTCAACGACCTCAAGGAAGACCCGGAGTCCGGCTACAAGCAAAGTCGGAAGAACAGACCGCGAGGCAAGGGCAAGGGGAAGAAGAAGGAGGAGGAGTCCAAGGATTCAAGTGATATGGACGAGGACGTTGACCCCAAGCACGCCGCCAAGAGCGACGACAAGGGCAAGAACCCCTTCGCAAAGAAGGCCCCAGTCTACCACACTTTCCTTGGCACCCCCACCGTCCGGCAACAGAAGACCTCTTTAAGGATCCTGATGGCTACTCTCCCCCCAGTTCCCCAATACCTGCGCTGGTCAGAGGTTCCAATCACTTGGGACAGGACGGACCACCCAGACCTTGTGCCCATAGAGAACCAATACACCATGGTCATCAACCCATTGATTGACGGCGTGGAGTTCACCAAGTGCATGGTGGATAGTGGAAGCAGCATCAACATCATGTACCTGGATACACTGCAGAAGATGAACTTGACGGAGGCAAACCTAAGGTGGACCAACACCGTGTTCCATGGCGTAGTTCCGGTCGGGAGGCTCGGTCCCTTGGGTGCATCACACTTCAGGTAGCCTTTGGCGATGTTAATAATTACCGCCAAGAGCGCATGACCTTTGAGGTGGTCCCCTTCAAGAGCGTGTACCACGTCATATTCGGCCGCGACATATTCCACACGTTCATGGCCAAGCCATGCTTCGTCTACAACAATCTCAAGATACCCGGACCGAACGGTGTCATCATCGTATTCAGAAGCTTTACCAAGGCAAGGGACTGCGAGATCAATGAAGCAGCCGTTGCAGAAGCTGTCCTCTACAGCGAAGAATTCAAGGAGATCTAGAGCAAGGTCAATGACTCAGAGATGCCCGCGTCGAAGAAGCAGATTTCCGACTCCGCTCCTGTGTTCAAGGCCGCCATCGAGACCAAGCCGGTGGAACTTGTGGTAGGCGATGCCTCCAAGACCGTCGCCATTGGGACGAACCTGGATCCCAAATAGGAAAGCGTGCTCGTCGAGTTCCTCCGTTAGAATAGGGACATCTTTGCCTGGCAACCTGCCGACATGAAAGGTGTACCTAGGGAACTTGCCAAGCACAGCTTAAACATAGATCCAAAATGTAAACCAGTGAAACAACCTCTACGACACTTTGAAGATGAGAAGAGACGCGCCATTGACAAAGAGATAGCTAGGTTACTTAAGGCTGGTTTTATCCGAGAAGTCCTTCACACCCGATGGGTGGCTAATCCTGTACTTGTCCCCAAAAAGGGAACTACTGAATTAAGAATGTGCGTTGATTACACCGGCTTGAACAAAGCATGTCCCAAAGATCTGTTTGCTTTGCCTCGCATTGACCAAGTCATTGACTCGACGGCTGGCTCGGAACTTTTGTGTTTTCTCGATGCATACTCAGGATACCACCAGATCAAGATGAGGAAGTCGGACCAATTGGCCACTTCGTTCACTACCCCTTACGGCACGTCTTGCTATGTCACGATGCCCTTTGGGCTGAAAAACGCAGGTGCTACCTACCAGCGGACAATGCAACGTTGCCTTCACGATCAAATTGGTCGGAACGTTCACGCCTATGTGGACGATATAGCGGTGATGTCTAAAAAATCAAACGACTTAATCTCCGACTTAAAATAAACCTTTGATAATCTCCGGAAATACAACATGATGCTCAACCCTAAGAAGTGCGTCTTTGGGGTTCCAGCCGGCAAAACTTCATCGTTTCCCAGCGGGGAATCGAGGTCAACTCGGAGAAAATCAAGGCCATCTTAAACATAAACCGTCCGACATGCCTAAAGGACATCCAACGACTAACAGGTTGTGTTGCAGCAGTTAGCCGGTTCGTCAGCCGACTTGGAGAGAAGGCTCTGCCGCTGTACAAGTTGCTGAAGAAGGCAGACAAATTCACATGGACGGACGAAGCAGATGCAGCATTGAAGCAGCTTAAGGAGATTCTTTCCTCAGCGCCCATCCTTGCAGCACCCGAGCCTGGCGAGCCCCTGTTAATTTACATGGCGGCCACCAACCGGGTTACCAACATCGTCGTCGTGGTAGAGCGGAAGGAACCAGGCTATGAGTACGGAGTTCAACGACCAGTTTACTACGTAAGCGAGGTCTTGACGGAGTCCAAGCAGCGTTACCCGCACTACCAAAAGATAGCTTATGGAGTATTCCTTGCTTCTCGGAAGTTAAGGCATTACTTTCAGGAGCACCCAATCACAGTAGTGAGCAAGACTCCACTGTCCGACATCATCAACAACAGCGACGCTACAGGAAGGATCGCGAAGTGGGGCATTGAGCTTGCCGCCTTCGAGATCACCTACAAGAGACGCGACACTATCAAGTCACAAGCCTTGGCGAATTTCATCGCAGATTGGACGGAGATGCCAGATGCCACTCCGTTGCTAGAACCAGAGTACTGGGTGATGCACTTTGATGGATCAAAGTTTCTCAACGGCTCGGGGGCTGGTGTATTGCTACAGTCACCAAAAGGAGACAAGCTAAACTACGTTCTGTAGATCCACTTCGAGGCTACAAACAACATGGCGGAGTATGAAGCACTCATTCACGGACTGCGTGTAGCCAAGGATATTGGCATCAAGCGCATAGTTTGCTGTGGAGATTCCAACTTGGTTGCCCAGCAGGTGGCTGGCACCTAGAATGCGCGGAACCCTATGATGGCGGCATATCGCGACGAAGTGGACGAGATAGCCAAGAGCTTCTTGGGCTACGAGGTCAAATATGTGCCTAGGGAGCAAAACGAGGCGGCTGATCTATTATCTAAACATGGATCAGGGCGCAAGCAAATTCCGCCAGGAGTTTTCCTAGAGCATCTACGCACACCATCCGTAAAGGGCGCCGACATCGACAACCCGGATAGAGATGACTCTTTCGTCAACATGGTGACAAAGATCCCTCCGGCTTGGACAAAACCGTTCATGGAATATCTCGAACAAGGAACTTTTCCCGACGACGAGGTCGAAAGACGGCAAATAGTACGACGAGCAAAGGGTTATACCATAATCAATGGACAACTCTACAAGAGGAGCATTACTGGTGTATACCTAAAGTGCGTTTCCCAGCTAGAAGGTATGGAAATCCTGCGCGAGATCCATCTCGGAGATTGCGGGCATCACGCCGCTCCTCGATCTTTGGTCGCGAAAGCCTTTCGGCAAGGATTCTACTAGCTGACCGCGAAGGCGGACGCCGACAAGCTGGTTGAGACATGCACAGGATGCCAGTATTATGCCCGACAACCACATGTTCCTGCTGAAGAATTGCGAACAATACCAATAACTTGGCCGTTTGCAGTCTGGGGGCTAGACATGGTGGGGCCGTTACAAACGGCACCGTGTGGATTTACACATCTGCTTGTAGCAGTTGACAAATTCACCAAATGGATAGAATCTAAACCCATTAGAAAGCTTGATGGGGCAACTGCCCTCAGGTTTGTCCGGGATCTAGTGGTGAGATTTGGTCTCCCACATAGCATCATCACCGACAACGGAAGCAACTTATCACTCGGAGAAGTGGAGGCCTATTGCTGGGACAAAGGCATCCGACTTGACCTTGCATCTGTGGCACACCCACAATCCAATGGTCAAGTTGAGCGAGCCAATGGATTAATTCTGCAGGGAATCAAGCCACGTCTTGAGGCACTGCTACATAGAGCAGCTGGAGCCAGGGCGGAAGAATTGCCATCTGTGCTGTGGAGCTTACGAACTACACCTAACAGATCCACCGGCTATACCCCCTATTTCATGGTATATGGAGCAGAAGCCATCCTACCTTCCGACATCCTCCACGATGCACCAAGAGTTGCCGCCTACGATTAAGATGACGCCGAAGAATCCAGACGCCTAGATGTGGACCTTCTCGAGGAGGAGCGCGTTTTGGCATGCCAAAGATCCGCCATCTACCAGCAGAAGCTACGTAGCTACCATAGTCGCCGCGTCCGGCATCGCTCGTTTAAAGAGGGGGATTTAGTACTCCGACTTAAGCAGAAGAAGTCACACAAATTATCCCCGCCATGGGAAGGACCGTTCATCATAAGCAAGGCGCTGCTCAATGGGTCTTACTACCTTGTCGACAATCGTGAGCTCAAGGATAGACCTAGCGAGGATCATAAGCATAAGCGACGTGACCCGGATGATGACTACCCGGATCTTGATCGGCCATGGAACATAGCACAGCTACGTCCTTTCTACACTTAGCATTTTTTATCTAATCGTGTACCTCTTATATGATCAAATGAAATAAAGCTCTCTGGTTCACTCATATTGTTGAGTCTTTTACCTCCTTTAGTGTTCATTTTTTTGGATCATATAAACCTTTATGCACAAGCTTTGCGATTGCACTTGTGAAAATTCCGCCTACGGGCGTTAGCTTAAGTTTTCTGGTCTACACGTTCTTTGTTGTTTTTATGTGGATTCTGGAGTAGTGACTTTCGGCACTTATTGTCGGCGATTTTGTGCTAAGGTTATGGACGGTGCCATTGGGCATCATCACCTAAGCGCATGGTTCCAACAACGAGTCTTTCGACTCACGAAAAGTCAAGCATAAGAACCAGAGTAATGGATAAGCCAGCACTTGCTTAAAAAATATATACATACTAGGCATAAATTCTTAAGTAGCAGGATACAACAAACACTGTTTTCTGCCTTAAGGATTACATCATCAAGTGTTTTCCATGCACACGACAAAGGTGAAACAGAAATTACAAAGTGTTTTTCACTCTTTGGGTGCAGGAGACTTGGAGGCCGCATCATCACCAGCCGGAGAATCGCCCTCAGCTTCTCCACTGTGAGGAGACTCGGAGGATTCAGGGTCGGTGTTGTTAAGAAAGTTCCTGGGCACGAAGACGTTGACGTCCACCAACTCGACAACCCTGGTGTCATAACCCGCGAGTGATGACAGGATGGCTTCGTGATCGATCTCCTTGCCATCATCATCCACGTCGGGGATACCAGATGTATCCGTGTCGATGTCGGCACCTTCATAGTGCGCCTTCACCATGGATAACGCCATCCTTGCGCCAGCCCGTGCACATGAAGCTTTCCAGCTCACGACACGCTCGGGGGCTCGGCGCAGAATCTCCGAGTACTTCACCATGGAGTCGGAGGCCTTGATATAAATTTGGAGGGGCTTGGCAATCTCCTTGGCCTGGGTGATGGCGGTGTTGATGAAGTTGCTGGCAAGAATCATGCATTCCTTGTCCGAAGGAGGCGAGCGGGTTAAACCCATGGGCGCTGAAAATTCCGACAACGATTGCATGAGTTCAAAAATTCTAAGTATCCATACTATAGAACTACAAGGCGGAGGACACTTACTGAAGATGCTGGCCTTAGCCTGCCAGACGACATCTGCCAAGGATTCATTCTCTTTTTGGAGGAGCTTAAACGCCTCGCTATGGCGAAGGTTTTGCTCATCGGCAGCTTGCTTCTGATCCTTTAGGATCGCAAGCTCCTCCTTCAAGCAATTGATCTCAGCGGAGGCGGAGTCCTGCAGGGCTTTCATGGAATCCTCGTGCATCTTCAACATCTCTTCCCTCTCTTTCTTAAGGATTTTGTTCTCGCTGTCCAGCTGCTGCATGTGCTTGGACTGCTTGACAATATCCTTGGCCTTGGCTACATGCTCTGCAAGTTGGAGAAAGCAAAGTACACCGTGAGTACTCGAAGAAGGAAGGAACAAAAGTAAGACGGAAATGCGCAAAAAGAAAACAGACTCTTGTTTTTGATGATCTGTTCCTTCAAGATGGCGGTTTTACCCTTTTCAGCTTCAAGGTCCGCGCGCATCTTCTGGTACTTATCATTAGCCATGCCCCTCCGAGCATTCTCGTTCTATGGAAACAAATACAAAGTTAAGTCGTTGTTTAGTCTACTTGGAGCCCCTAGTCGGAGATTTTCCATCTAAGCGCTCGGGGGCTACAGCGAAAGATTTTAACTTAGCAATATTCTTAGCTTTTCTTAAGCATCTAGTCGGAGCTACTTCAGTTCTCAACTAGAAGCTTGGGGGCTACAGTATAAAGTTCTAACTCGGAAAATGCTTAGCTTTCCTTTAAGCATCTAGTTGGAACTAATTCAGTTACAACTAGAAGCTTGGGGGGCTAAGACACTTAAATTTATGAACACTGTGTATGCTACTCTTAAAGCATCTAGTCGGAATAATTCATTCCATCTAAATGCTTGGGGGCTACAGTGAGAGTTTTTCTAACTTAGTCACTCTTAGAGCATATAGATGCAAAGCTAATGGTTTTCCGTCTACATCCTCGGGGGATACAGTGGGATACTCATAGGAAATGCAAAAGGTAAAGTAAAACTTACAAGTGCGATGATCTTGAGGTTTGTAGCACTCTCGGCCAGCAGCTTGCCAAAGGAAACGCTGTTACTTTGCAAGATGTCTGCTTGACGGAGTAGCTCCTCAAGACCGCACGTCGGAGATGACGGCACTCCTCCAGGAACCATAGTTGTGCTACCCGGCGTAAGCACCGGGAAGATAATCTTCGGCAATTCGAAGGGTTTCTGGGGAGTAGAGGCGCCGCCTTTGGCAGAAGTACCAGCACCCACCACTGCCTTGCCGCTACCGATGGCATCATTAGCCGGAGCTTTAGCCATTTGAAGAGCAGTGCTCTCCTGCGTCGCCTGCTCGCCGACAATTGCGAGTTCGGTAGAGGCGCCAGAATCCACTTCCATGGCGGAAGGGCCTGGTGCCTCCTAGGATTGGGAGCTTGTCGAAGCAGAGGAGGGCTTGACGATAGGAGTAGCAGGGGCGATGGCGGGGGAAGAGTCGCGATGCAGCATCTCTTTAATATTTCTAGAAGCCCCAAGAGTCTTGGTGGACTTCTTGAGGCTGGTTGTGGCTTTCTTCCTGAAACGTGCAAAATGCATAAGTATAGGAGCAAGACAGATAAATGAGACAATGTCGGAGAATAAGAAGCTTACACTAGGGGGGGGGGGCTTTAGCAAACATCCCGGTGGCTTTCTTCTTCTCCGCCTCTAGGGCAGCAATACTCTTTTTGGAGGCTCCACCCTCCGTCTTCTTTTTCTTGCCTCCGTCAGCAGTGTCAGAGGTGGAGCTCTTCCGCTTTCGCGCCAATGGGACATCGTCGTTGGACACGACCATGACTTCCTTCATCTTGGGATCATAGATTTGGGCAGCCAGGTTGCCCTCCTCTAGATCGCTAAGCTGTTAAGTGAGAAATCATTGTGTTAGACAAGATGGTATTAGCAAGACGGAAAAACTGGAGCAATGTCATACACGAAAAATAAGTGTCTACCTTTGGGAACTTTCCGTTTACGAACATGTCGTAGGTGAGGGAGAAGCCATGCTTCTTGTCCTTCACCTTGACGATGTCCTTAAGACGGAACTTGACGGAGTCGCTCGAGAAGTTGTCCTCGGAGATCCGGAGGGAATCCCTTCGGTTGCCGGTGTACTCGTGCATGTACTTCGTACGGTGCTGCAGAGGTTGGATCCGCCTGATGATTCAGCACATGGCTAGGTCCAAGCCGGTCAGACCCGTTTCTACGAACCACTCGATCCGCCTTATTACGCGGGAAGCGTCAAGGTCGGAGGGAAGGGAGGCATGGGACCGCCACGTGGTGACTTCGGCGGCGGCTCCATCCACGAAGTCCGGGTACGTTACTTCTCGGCCCGCCAAAGGAATGTCGGGGCCGTAGAAGTATGTCCGTTGCCAGTTCTTGCACGAATCGTGGCCGACGATGTCGGGGAACCGCCGGCCAGGACGGATCTTGAAGCTTATGGTGCCGCAGTTCCTAAGCTCTTCCCTACTGTGTCCGGCTTCACGTTTGACGGTGAAAAAGTACACAAACAAATCTAACCTAGGCCTAATCCCTAGGTAACCCTCGCAAAGTGCCACTAAGTTGCTAAGCACTAGGATACTATTGGGGGAGAGGTTGTGGGGTTGGACCTTGAAGTGATTCAAGACGGACAGGAAGAAGTGGGAGATGGGCAGAAACGCTGCACTAATTGCGCCTTGAGGTATACTTTCTCTCCGACTTGGGGAGAGGGGGTCACCTCGCCGGCCGGCGCCGCCCGCCAGGCGAGCCCCTCCGTCGCAGGGAGGTAACCCTCAGTGATCATCTCTTGGATGTCGCGGCCGGTGATGTCCGAGCCGCGCCGCTTTTGTGCGAAGCTCCTCTTCCAGGGGCTCCAGCGCCGCCAAGTTATGGTCGCCGCCGTTGGTTTCTATCACCGCCGATGCGGGGATGACCAGGCCCTCTGGGGGCACGACGATGGAGCTCGCCGGCTTCGCCGCGGCTTCGCTCGATGCCGCCATTGATGGGGATGAGCTGCTACTGGCCATGGAGGAAGGAGAGGGCACGACTGGTGCAGAGGGCGAAGCTAGGGTTTCTCGAGGTTTTCGCGGAGAGCTCGAGGAGGCGCGCGGCTGGAGGAAGAAGACGATGACGCGAGAATGGGGTGAAAAAGGGGCAAGTGTCCCACGGTTACTATTTATCCTACTCTGCGGCAAGATTCGTGCATCTAATCGGACGGTTGCCGTGTAGACGACGTGTTCGTGAACGTGCGCAGTAATTTTGCCACGTCTCCAACCGTCGCCACCAATGGTTCGTATCGCTTACGCGGAAAAATCGGATATGATTACGTTCTCTGCATGTGTGAGTTACGAGGCGTCGCTGACCTACAGCCTACATCGTCATAACTGCCATGGTAGATGAGCCGTCCCATCGAAGATTCCAACATGGGTGGATTTAATCCGACAACGGAAGCGTACAATGGAAGATTCAGCATTTCTCCGACTTACAAGTTGAAGACGGAGAAAGCCTTGCAGGGTTCTTTGGGAGGACTACAAGATATTGCTTGACGATTTGCCGGCATCCATCTAGACGGAGCATTCCACGGGAAGAGGCAAGACGGCGCAAGATCTCGGAGTTCTCCGGGGGCTACTGTTGGGGATATGCTATATGGGTATCCTCATAGCATGTCTCTTATCTGACTAACCCGGGTGGCCCATAGTCGGTAGCATGGCCTATGGCCTGCTGGGCGGCCCAGTTAGGTGGATCCAGAAGGGAGGCCCATGCCGGATAAAGGAAGGCTACGATAGAGTCACCAGCGTACCTAGAGCCTTGGAGTACAAGATACACAAGAATAGTGATAAACGGTGTAGGACTCTGTAACCTGTCTGGCTAGGACTTTTCCCTGTAACCCTAGGATCTGACGACTATATAAGTCGGACCTATCGGAGCCTTTAGGGCACAACATCAGACGATAGCTTAGACTTTCTAGTCACCTCGCACAGCGAACCTAATCTCTGTAACTCGGTGTATTGCCATTATAGTGATTTATAGCAGGAGTAGGATTCCGCCACCGTCGTGGGATCTGAACCTGGGTAAACTGTGTTACCTCGTACCCGTCAACCGTCCGCCTTACCCCACGTCTCTAAACACGCACTGTGAGGACCCCTCCATGGCGTACTCCTCGGAAATACCACGATAGCTGAAGGAGCCTACAAGCCCAACCCTTTTCAGAAGGGACAAGTGAACCACATCAATGTGGAAGAAATCTATGAGGAATCTGATGCTGTGGCTGGTAAGTTCAAGCTTAATTATTTTCCAGCACTTGTTCTTTTTGATACCGGCGTATCGCATTCATTCATATCAAGATCATATGTTGATAAAAATGGACTTCCAACTGAAACCATTGGGTGTCCTATTTAAGTAAGCTTTCCTGGTGGAGAGATGATAGTGAACTTTGGATGTCATGATCTAGTGATAGAATTTGGAAAGTATAAGTTTCCAGTTAGTCTGATAATCCTAGATTCCCAAGGATTGGATGTAATTTTGGGCATATATTGGATGACTAAGTATGAAGGAGTAATAGATTGTGCCAATCGTACTGTTACACTCACAACCCCGGATAAGAAATGGATTAGGTTCAAGTCCAACTTTGAATCTAAAGGGAGTAAGCTAAATTATCTTAAGGGGGTTAGCATAGACGGTGTACAAGTTGTGAAGGAATATACAGATGTATTTCCGGAGGAATTACCAGGAATGCCACCAGATAGAGATGTGGAGTTTCTGATTGACTTACTGCCAGGATCTGGATCAATAGAAAAGAGACCCTACAAGATGTCAGTTGATGAGTTGAAAGAACTCAAGAAACAACTTGGAGAACAGTTGCAGAAAGGATTTATCCAACCAAGTTCTTCGTCTTGGGGTGCACCAGTTTTGTTTGTGGAGAAGAAGGATAAAAGTCAAAGGTTATGCATATATTATCGTTCACTTAATGAGGTGACTATAAAGAACAAGTACCCTTTGCCTAGAATCAATAATCTATTTGATCAGCTAGAAGGAGCCCGTGTGTTCTCAAAGATTGATCTCCGATCAGGCTACTTTCAGCTAAACATTAGAGAGCAAGACATACCCAAGACTGATTTTACCACTAGGTATGGTTTGTATGAGTATACCGTGATGCCATTTAGATTGACAAATGCACCATCTTATTTCATGAATATGATGAACAAGGTGTTCATGGAGTTCCTTGACAAGTTTGTTGTCGTATTCATCGATGACATTTTGATCTATTCCAAGAGCAAATAAGAGCATGAAGAACATTTGCGTTTGATACCCGATAAGCTCAGGGAGCACAAGTTGTATGCCAAGTTCAGTAAGTGTGAATTCTGGTTGAATGAAGTTGGATTTCTCGGACACATTGTGTCAGGAGATGGTGTAGCTGTCGATCCCGCAAAGGTATCAGCTGTAACTGAGTGGAAATCTCCCAAGTCAGTTAAGGAAGTTCGTAGTTTCCTAGGCTTGGCAGGATACTATAGAAGATTCATTGAAAATTTCTCAAAGGTAGCTAAGCTAATGACGGAGTTACTCAAGAAAGAAAAGAAGTTTGAGTGGACTGAAGGATGTGAAATTAGTTTCCAAGAATTGAAGAAAAGACTTGTATCAGCACCAGTCTTATGTCTGCCAGATTTGGAGAAGGATTTCCATGTCTATTGTTCTGCATCTCACCAAGGATTAGGTGGAGTTTTGATGCAAGAAGGGAAAGTTGTGGCTTATGCCTCGAGACAACTCAAAACTCATGAGGTAAACTATCCTACTCATGATTTAGAGTTAGCCTCCATTGTCCATGCACTCAAAACATGGAGACACTATCTTTTGGGAAAGCGTTGTGAAGTGTTCACGGATCAAAAGAGTTTGAAATATATTTTCACTCAGAAAGAACTCAATATGAGACAAAGAAGGTGGATAGAGCTCATCAAGGACTATGAATTGAGTTTGCAATACCATCCCGGTAAGGCAAATGTTGTAGCAGATTCTTTAAGCCATAAGATTTATGTGAATGGCCTTACGAAAGGAGAATTGCCAGATGATCTGTGTGCCCAATTCAAAGATCTCAGATTGGAGATAGTGCCTGAAGGATATCTCATGTCATTGGATGTTCAACCAACATTGTTGGACAAGATCAAAGAAGCCCAAAAGTTGGATAAGGAGATTGAAGAGATTAAAGTAAAATTAGTAAAGGAAAAGCTAAAGGTTTCCATGAAGATGAATAAGGTACTTTGTGGTATGGAAAGCGTATCTGCATTCTGCAAGATCCAGAACTTTGGAAATTGATTCTGCAAGAAGCACACAATTCACCATATTCCATTCATCCAGGTAACACCAAAACATACATGGATGTGAAGGAAAGATTTTGGTGGAACAATCTCAAGAAATATATCATGGAGCATATTGCCTTGTGTGATGTGTGTAGCCGAGTGAAAGCGGAACATCAGAAACCGGCAGGATTATTACAACCACTACCTATTCCTGATTGGAAGTGGGATAAGATTGGTATGGACTTTATCACCGGATTGCCAAGGACTATATCTGGATATGATTCCATTTGGGTTGTTGTAGATCGCCTAACTAAAGTGGATGTCTACATGGAGTACCTAAAAGTATTGTGTTTGATAGGGGAACTCAGTTCACTTTGCATTTTTGGTGACAACTGCATGAATCATTGGGAACAAGGTTAGAGTTCAGCACAGCTTTTCACCCCTAGACTGATGGACAGACAGAAAGGACCAATCAGATTTTGGAAGATATGTTGAGGGCATGTGCCCTAGACTATGGTGCTAGTTGGGATGAAAGTCTGCCTTACGCAGAATTCTCTTACAATAACAGCTATCAAGCCAGCATTGAGATGGCACCGTTTGAATTTATTTATGGAAGGAAGTGTACTACGCCATTGCTATGGAGTGGTGTAGGAGAAATAAATTTGTTCCGACCATAATTGATCAAGGAAGCTGAAGAGAAAGTCAAAATGGTAAAGGATAGATTGAAGATAGCCTAGTCCCGACAAAAGAGCAGTGCAAATCCAAAGCATAGAGAAGTCACCTATGAGGTAGGTGATAGATATTATCTTAGAGTCTCACCACCTCGTGGTGTGAAAAGATTTGGAGTCAAAGGAAAATTGGCACCTAGATATGTTGGACCATTCAAGATTTTGAGCCGCAAAGGAGAAGTAGCTTATGAAATTGAATTGCCTGAATCACTATCAGCAGTTCACAATGTGTTTCATGTGAGTCAGCTGAAGAAGTGTCATCCGAAGATGGAAGAAACTTCATTGAAGGACACTATACCCTTGGAAGAGGTTCAGTTGGAAAGTGATCTCACCTATGAAGAGAAACCTATAAAGATTCTTGAGACTTCAGAAAGAGTTACTCGTACTAAGACTATCAAATTCTGCAAAGTACAGTGGAATCATCATACCGAAGAAGAAGCAACTTGGGAAAGAGAAGATGACCTTCGGAAAGATCACCCACGCCTATTTGCTAGCCAATCTGGATCTCGAGGGCGAGATTCATCCTAAGGGGGTTAGATTTGTAACATCCCAAAATTCATGAATTGTAAAAGCATGCATTGCATTCATATCATCATAGCATCTAGAGCTTGCACAAAAAGTTTCAAAGTTTGAAACTAAATAAAACCATATTTATGCCCATTTTATTATTCATACGAGGCATGGTTTTATTTTTATTTTCAAAAGGCCAAGGTGTTTTTGAGTGGACAGTTGTGTTTGTCACACTTTTGAGTGCAAGGTTCACAGTATAAAAATCAAGAAAAGCTTTGAACTCAAACAAGTTTGAAAAAGGTTTCAAATTCATTCCTTAAAATCAAAATAGAAAAAGAAAAGGACAAATAAAAAAATAAAACAGGGCGCCACCTATTCGGCCCAGTGCCAGAACCAGCCCAAAATCCCACCCGGGGTCACCTTCCCCCTCTCTCTCTCACCCGCGCAAACCCTACCCTGCACCCACTGACCAGTGGCCCCCGCGCCATGTCGTCATCGTCTTCCCCAAACCCCGCGTGCAAACCCCGTCGTCGCCACCGTTTCTTCCCCAAATCAATACGAATCAATTACATTCATTCGGGCAGTAATTCACTCGTCCCTCACCTACTATTTAACCACCACCTCACCACGATCATTTTCCCCAAACCCGCAACACCGGAACGCCCCCAGGTTTGCCTCTATTCGAGCTCGAACAGCCGCTGCCCGACGAACTCCGGTGAACTCTTTCGGTGAGTACCATTCTCACCTCTGTCCCTCGTTAATACGATGTTGTTCCCCTACTCCTTGCGCTCCTTCTGGCACCACTGGTTTGCCCTGTACTGCCCCAGGTCGTCGGCTCCGTCAACCACCGCGAACACCCGAGGCACCAACCATCTTCGGCGAGCAATCCCGGTAAGAAATGAGCGCCCCTCGCCTCCTAGTTCAAACCATGTTGTGCGCCTTGTCCTTGCAAAGCCACTGATGCCGTTTGTTTGTCCTATGGTGGCCTAGAATGTCGCCGTCGTCTTCTCCAACCCGTGCCCGTCGCTAGAGAGGTCTCCGACGAGCTTTCATGGCCACAGCAGCCCGCCCCTGTCCAAACCAAGGCCACATTGAGCATCCTCGCAACCGTGCAATGCTAGTAAGCCACCGCGCCACCCCTAGCCCCCTCTGGATTCGCCGGAGCGTCACGGCAGAAGCGTCGCCGCCGCCAGTAGCCATCAGCGCCGCCCGAGTTTGGTCGCATGCTCCAGGGCCGTAGGATCTAGATCTGACGCCGTAGATAGAATCACTTAATGAACCGGTATCGCTAGATCTAGACCACAGGAACTAACATAGATAAAATGGTCCACGCGCTTGATCCGCGTGAAGCGGTACGGGCTAATCATACATGGCCACGTGTCCGTGTTTTTGTTTTAAAATCTGTTTTTGTATCTGTTAGAGATTTAAACTTGTAAAATTCATATCTTTAGTTCTGTTTGGCCAAATTTTGCAAATAATATATTATTGGATTCGGAAAATTAATCCCTACACTACTATGGCCTTGAATTTGTATTTTGCTTCTGTAAAAATAGTATTATTTTCAGAACCAATTTTATGCCTATTTTGAGTATATAAAATGGTTTAAAAATTGTTTTAGAGTGAAACTTGTTTTATTTGAACTTTAGATAGATTACTTTGTGTTCAGTACTGTTTGGTTTGACTTGTTTAGTATAGAAAAATCATTTCATTGCATTTGCATGCATTCATATATGTTTGTTTGAATATTTGAATGTGAATTTGGTGTTATTATTTTATGTGTAGATTTTGGTGATAGTGGTGATTGTTATTGTGAGGACTGTTGCTACTCCCCCAACTATCAAGGCAAGTGGTGCTTCATATATTTTGTCCTATTATTTTGACTATGCATTAGTTATATTTTGAATAGGACTTGCATGGAATTTTGCTAAGTATATATATGCTAAGCCTTGGGCTATTGAGTTGTAAAAGACTATGTTATTTCTAGAATGACGATGTAATTACGACCTTTATATCTGTGTACTTCATCTTAAACTGTGGATGCTAGCATTTGATCCAGGGACTAGCATTTCAATCACAGGGACCTTTACCTTTAAAAGGTAGGGTCTTATAAGAAGGTATACCCAACAGTTTCCCTTGGGTATCCTACAAAGATGCACTTCTACGCTTTAGGTTCGAGTTTGTCAGGCTGAAGTTTCTTAATGTAAGCCTCACATCCCCAAAATTTCAAGAGCGACAACATTGGCTTCTTGCCATGCCATATCTCATATGGTATTGTCTCCACAGATTTGGATGGTGCTCTGTTTAGAATAAAAGTGGCGGTTTCTAATGCATAGCCCCAAAACAACACAGACAAATCAGTCAAAGACATCATGGACCAGACACTATCCAATAGAGTACGGTTACGCCGTTTTGACACACCATTATGATGTGGTGTTCCGGTTGGAGTAAGGTGTGGTACAATACCACAATCCTTCAAGTGCATGCCAAACTCATAAGTTAAGTATTCGCCTCCCCGATCTGATCAGAGGTGCTTAATATTCTTATTGAGTTGATTCTCTACCTCTTTCTGAAATTCTTTGAACTTTTCAAAGGTTTCAGACTTGTGCTTCATCAAATAGATATACCCATCTCTAGTCAAATCATCAGTAAAGGTAATAAAATAACGATACTCATTGCATGTCGAGACACTCATTGGTCCACACACATCTGTATGTATGATTCCCAATAGGTCTGCTACCCGTTGCATAGTACCGGAGAAGGGTGTCCTGGTCATCTTGACCATGAGACAAGGCTCGCATGTATCAAGAGATTCAAAATCTAGTGATTTTACAAGTCCATTAGAATGGAGTTTCTTCATGTGTTTTACGCCAATATGACCAAGACGGCAATGCCATATGTACATGGTATTATCGTCATTAATCTTGCAACGCTTGGCATCAATGTTATGGATGTGTGTACTACTATCAAGATCTATTAAGAATAAACCTTTGCATACACGTGCATGAACATAAAAGACATCATTCATATAAATAGAACAACCACTTGTTCTAGATTTAAATGAATAACAATCTTGCAATAAGCAAGATCCACTCACAATATTCATGCTTAAGGCGGGTACAAAGTAGCACTTATTCAAAACTAAAATTAATCTTGATGGTAGACATAGACACAAAGCGCTGATGGCCTTGACATCGACCTTCGATCCGTTGCTGACACGCATCGTCACTTTGTACTTCCCTAGACACCGCTTATTCCATAGCTCCTGCTGGGAGTTACAAATGTGAGCAACGGAACCGGTATCAAATACCCAGGTGTTGCTTCTGGTGCTTGTAAGGAATACATAAATAACATTTATAGCACATATACCTTTGTCTTTCACGGCAAACTTTCCGTCTTTCTTGTCCTCAAGGTACTTGGGGCAGTTGCGCTTCCAATGTCGGTCTCCCTTGCAGTAGTAGCACATAACACCGTGCTTAGGCCTCGGAGCCTTAGGAGAACTGGCAACTGGCTTGCCATCCCTCTTTAGGCCTCTTAACCTTCTTATGTGCCGACTTTAAAGGAAGGGGTGCGCTCTTTTCCCCTATATATAAAGGTCTATATGGAGGGAAAAGAACACATAATAATCTCTAAGGCAATTTTCTTCGGAATTTCTCTCTTTCTTCTCTCTTGCAACTATGGTCCCAGGTATGGACTGCGCGCATAGGAGACTGCTTCTTTGTGGCACACCATTGTGCTGCGGTGATTCCGGCCACAAGATCTACTTCCACACTCTCGGCTGGATCAGAGAACCAGAGGATGTCGTAGAACATAGAGCCGTCCCACTATTCAAATCATTGGTGACAACTTAGAGGAGTTGAAATAAAATCCACCTAGAACATAAAGAAAAATCCTCCCAATCTCGAAGTATTCGTAACTAAAATTACGGTGGTAGCTGTTTGCATTATCCCCAAAGGCCTCCTAAAGGAATTGCCGATTAGGGCAACTCCAATAGCCCCCGCATTCTGGACACCAAAACGGTCTGTTTGCCAGGGGGCACGTGGTCCGGGGCTGACCCGTTTTACGGGGTGTAGTGCATCCAATGGTCTCCCTAAAAATAATTGAAATAAAAAGGTAACAAATGCTAGTAATAATAATTATACATACAAGTTCCGGTTAAGTCCACGTCTAAAATATATCAAAAAGGAAGAAGAAACACCATATATACTATAGGGTGCATCACAAGGGTTAGCTGGGGGCTGGGGGACTGTGGCGGCGGACCTCCACGCCACGGTGGCCTTGTCGTAGTCTTCCTCAATCTTGATGAAGACCAGGGGCGGCGGCTACACCAGTGCGGGAGCGGGCGGTGCAGGCGTTAGCAGTGGAGGCGTCGATAGTGCAGGAAAGACCGGAGGTGGGAGGGAGCACCGGGGCCCTGCTGCGCCACATGCCAAAACTCGTGGAGGGCCTAGATGATGCCGTCCAACATGCGCTCTTCCTCGAGCTAGGACTCGAGGATGGCGGCCTGGATCTCCTTGTCCTCCGTCATCTTGTCGTGGTCTCGGCATGATGGCTCGCCCGCCTCCTCCTTGACGGCGACCAGCGGGAATTGCTGGCTAGTAGTGTCGGGCTGACCGAATGGCCACACCTCCGAGGTGACGGTGTTGGTGCCCCAGTACCTTAACCAGTCCGACACCCTGTGATGCACATGATACGCAAGCCCAAAGTAGTTGTAGCCCCCCTCGCCGCCCTCCTCCTTCTCCTCATCCTCGTCATCGGAGTCCTCCATGTACTCCTCGTCGGAGTCGTCGAGCTCCTCGAGGCGGACCTCAATCATCTTGCACCGGGTCTTGTGCTCGGCCTCGAACCACCTGTCCCATAGGCAGGGTTGATGGCGTAGGACGGGTCGGGGTGTAGATCTGGCGAGAGATGGGCGCGGCGGCGGCAGATCTCCCGCTGGCAAGCAGACCCGGAAATGTGGACGGCCAGAACCGACACACGGGCTCCGTTCAGGTGCTAATCGGCCGACAGGTGGACATCTGGCCACGAGCAGAGCATCCCCGCCTCTTCCAGCGCGCGGGGCACCTCGATCGTGACGCTGACCCGACGCTCCGACCGGGCCTTGGCGGCGCGCTGGGAGGTGCTCGTGCCGGTGGCGAGCAGGAGAAGTAACAGGAGCAGGGCGACAGCATGAGCCCGCATTACTGTGGCGACCTGAGGAGGACCCGGTCGCCTGGTCGTTCCGGCCGGGCCTAAATCAGTGCCTCCACGGCTTCATAATCGGCCGGTCGGAGGGGAGCTAGGGTTTGTGTCGGCGGGGGTGGTGTTTTGTGGTTTGACCGCGAGAGGATATGGACGCCACGATCCCCATTAAAAAGAACCGAGCTCTCCTTGTTCCCCTCCCTCGCCCGCTGACGCGTGGACTCGGGGTAGCTTCAGGAGGACAAGGGACTAGTCCGCCTTCCCGCAAACCAGGCCCAAGTTTAGGCCGCAGATGCGTCTATACGGACCACTCCGTGGGCCGGGCTCCATTTGCGGGTGAATATTGGGCCCTGCTAGAAGGAATGATCCGTCTGCGCGGGTCCGTTTGCAGGGAGCCGTTGAAGTTGCCCTTAAAACCCATGAATCCATGATACCCATTCACCAACGAGTGGAGATACTTTTAGGACCCATGAATCCACGGCACCCATTCTGAACCACTTTTTTTCCTAGACAAGCTGCTAGACTTTATTTATGCTTTCTGAACCACTTGAAAGTAGCCCGTGTTATACGGCCCATGTCCACAGTTTTTCTTTGAACGGTATTTCGAAAACAGTAAACGAGACGACCTGATCTCAGAAGAACAGATATGGATAACCATGTAGACACGCATACATCAGACGAGACGACCACTCTAGGAAGCAGTTTTTGAAGGGAAGTTGGGAATTAAGATACACTAGGTGAACGATCGAAATCGTAGATCTTACATGTCAAAAAAAAATCGTAGATCTTATATTGGTTTTGACTTTATTTTTGTGAGTCTAAATTCCTCGTTAAAAGTAGATAAATGAAAACGGCGAGGCATCTCTATCTCTACTATCAAAAAAATATCGCTGTTCCGTATTCTGCCACTACGTCGTCCTTTCGTCCCACCTCCGTCCCGCACTCCCGCATAGCTCGTCCATCGTGTTTTGGCATTTTAATCCCTCCCAATTTCACATGTCAACGCAATGTGTTCTATTCAACCGCGCCTGCCTCCGCGATCTCCGCCTCCACCTTCGCCTTCGTCCAGCCTCGCACGACGCCAGTGCCATCTCCGCCTTCGCCCAACCTCCTATGCCGCCAGCAGCTTCCGACTTCCTCTCCCTGCTCCCATCCTTCAAGTCCCGCCTTTCTGGTCATCGACATGGAGCACGGACCGGGCGACATCATGGAGCGCCCTCGACACCGCCTGCAAATCTGTTGTCCTCCCCTCCCTTGCTTCCCCACTGCCATCCTCGATCTCAGCATGCTCGCATCACGAGCGACCCAGCGCTAGGCGCTGATGGAGGTCTCCACCGGATCCGCAGCCACGGCCACGGCATGTTGGAGGGCTCCCTCTACGGCATCCTCCCGCGGTACAAGGCGGTGAAGATCCAGTTCCCCTTCCTAATCATCCTCCCCCATCAAGCCACCAACAAGCCCTCTCCTCCAAGCGCTCTGGTCCCTAGAATCGACACTCCAGGTGCTCACGGTCCCCAGGATCCAGACCACTCCATCCGTGATTCAGATCATGCCGACGTGCTCCCGCCGGATCCATCTTGTGTGCCCCTTGCTCGCTGCGACTCTCTAGCAAAAATGAGCCCATGGCTGAGCCCAGTGCCGGTTCCCCGCCTCCATCATCTTGGCAACGAGTCCCAGACTCCCAGCTACCCCCCCTACGGCTCCCTCGCCTCCTGCCCCGATCCTACCGCTCTGATTCGTGCCTCTGTCATGTGGAGTCGTCTGATCCCATCCCAGTAGACGAGTGAGGAGGGCCGGCATGATTACGGGCCTCTCAGTGCTACTCAGATAGGAGATCCGACCAAGCACCCTAGGTTGATTTTGTTTTGCCGGTGAGAAATCCTAGCTCGATTTTTTTTGCTGGTTTGGATCCCTGCCTTGCTTGGATTATATTGTTTAGCTGGTGAATCTGTGGATAGCGTGCTTTGATGGCTCTGCTGTTGCGATAGGGTTCATGAATCATGATTCCTTAGTAGATACATCACCTGTTTGTGCTTTATCACATGTGTTTGGTGTGGGCTTTTTGGATGCGTAGATGTGCTAGGCATAGGCATCATTCCTTTTTTGCGGGTAGCTAATACATCATTTTGTAATATATTCAAGGAATTCGTAAAATAGTGGTTAGCACTAAGACCAATTGATTAGAGGAAACTGCTAGGAAAGCTGTTACAACTTCCATTGAGCCTTGAGCTCTGCTATCTGAAATATAGCATTGACCACACACAAGACACAAGTACGCATATCTTGATCTATTTTCTTTGCGAACTGTTTTCAGTTTTTTTATTACGACGATTGCGAAACAATCCATGGTGTCCATCATGTTACGCCTACATACACTCTGACATGATCTTGTGCCAAACTAAGAACATATGGCATGAATCACATAATAGGTACTTGGCTTGTTCCTTGGTTTTATGGTGTTTCATGTTGTGTCTGTTGTGATCGACTTTCTTAGAGGTTAATTAAAGGGGAGTAAGAGGTGTATAATTCTCTTTCTTCTATTCACTGTTCAGCAGGAATCTTGCAAAATCACTATAATATTTTGATGACTATTATGGGGCCTTGCTTGTTTCTGGGTATACAGATTGAGAACTAGCTACCGTTATCTGAGATAGGTATGAATTTTTTATCTTCTGCTATTATCATATATAAATGTAATTTAAAATTGCCTTGATATACAAATAAAGCTAATTTACTATTTTCACATGCAAAAATTGTAAACTATACGTAATGAAGTTTATGCTTGTTTAATACTTCTACTTTGCCGGATCTTTATTTATATTTCTTACTTCTAATGTTTTACATCCATATTGGTCCAAGCATGACATCTGATTTTGATCTCTTTTATTTGCGAACTCATTTTTTTAGTTACAAAGATTGTGAAACAATGCCTGGTATCCAATTAGAATGGTTGTCATTTCAATAAGTGAAGTCTAGAAAAATAGAATTACTTGGTCTATATTTTTATTTTATTACCACTGATGTTTTACATCCAGATTGGTCCAAACACGACATCTGATTTTGAGACTGGAACATAATACTTTATTACTTGACCATGGCAAAAACTATTCCTGATCCTTACATCTTAGATCCATATTGACACCTTATCAGGTTTATGCTGAAGGGTCAGTTCGTCCTACTAGCGGTGCAGCTGCTATTGCAATGTTGATTTGACCAAATGATCCTATTTTTCAAATAAAGTAATAAAGAAGGCCGCATGTATCGATAGATACAGAGGCTGGGCCAAGGCTCCATTTCGGAAAAAAATGATCCTATTTCATTTGAAAGCAAATATAGAAGATCTTAAATGGTACAACTTTATAAGTTCTACAAACCTTGCGAGTGAATATGCGGTACATCACCATTTCATACCATTCATGCAACTAAAATCTATCTAGACATGTTATATCATGCAAGAAATGAATTTATGTGACCTGCCATTATGAACATCCCTTTTTACAAGATAGTGAAATTGCATGCATGTGGTCGATGCGAAGCCATCACATACATCCCTTTTGATCTCACTACTATTTCCGTCTCCCATTCTCATGTGCAGCTATCTATAGTCTGAACTGCAAGGATAGATTACTGACGCTGATGGCTATCGGCCATCTCCTCTGCCACCTGTGTGAGGATCTCCCGTTCTCATGTGCAGCTATCTACAGTCTGAACCGCAAGGATAGATTACTGACATGATGGCTATCGGCCATCTCCTCTGCCACCTGTGAGGAGGTAAGATTGATTTTTGTTTGGATCTTCCTATAATTGGATGATGTTCAATGCTTACAAGAATAACTAGACCCCTGCTAAATACTGAAAAGGTGTATACATATCCAACCATTGGCAATCATTCTGCAAACTAGGTTCTTGAAAAATGCCCATGGCAAGTTTTGAGGAGCACATGAAAACACTTTCCAAATTTTAATTTAAGTACATATAGGTTATTCTATTGGCAATAGAACCAATGATTAACAATTGCATTTGCTATGGAGATAATGATGGACCAGACATGGTTGATGGTTGTTTGCTCGGAGTCATGCGCCATAAAAATTCACGGTATGCTTTGAAAGATCTGAAGCAGAATATTCTCGGTATAGCAGCAGAATGATGTTGTCATAGCCTTATCTAGCTGCCTCTGTTGCAGATCAAACATGTGGCACCGGCTCCTTCTCATGTATGCTCCTCGCCACCAGCCTCTCTTGTGTCCTCACATGGTCCCTCACCATCCCTCTTCTGCAGATTGACATCAGCTTGGAAGGTATTGTGATTGCTTGTTTTCCCCCTCTAAATTTTCTGAACTGGATCAATGGTAGAGCGGAGATTTGCTACATGTTTGGTGTTTATCTCATCCATTCTTACTTCACATGGAGACTGGCCACTTGAATAAATTTAATTTACTACCGATGTATCGACCATGTTTACTTGCCATGTTGTTGCCATAGTTTTGATATAGATTAGTTTTGAAATCCAAGAGTTCCACCTGCTAAATACTACTACTTTTTTACTGACTTTCCACTAGATACACAGGTGGCACAACTTTAGACTTACTAATGATGTTTTTTCTCATTAGATTAGATGAAATATTTTAATTTACCATAGTAGATTCACTAGATGCATAGTACTGGAACAAGAAAACCTGATGTTTCTAAGCCGAACTAGCAAACTTTGTGAGTTATGACATTTCAAGAGGGGATTGAGCTTGATTTCTTTGTTTGAATAGATCTTGTAGTTAGCGATAGTGATAGATGTTGAGGCATATATTGATTCCTTTTTTGACTTTGTTATTATACAGGACACTTATTGAGCTCAGTCTAGATAATGAACTTTGGAGTATGGAGGCTCAGATTTGATTGCTTTTCTTCAGAGTGCATGCGGTAAGCATCAAGAAGAGGCGATTACTGATAGATGTTGTCCTGCAGGCCTTGATTTCCTGATTAAGTTGTTTGACTGCCTACACAGTCCTATGTATAAATCCTTTGCTCTTTTATTCAGTTCACCATGTCTACATTTTACACCTGAGTTTGTGCACACTGCCTAAACTGTTTGACATGCTATCCTGAGCATCTGAGATACATTGTGCAAATTCTTAAAAAATAAATATTGTTGTTGCAACAATCTGGCTTCAGCATTCAGTGATACAGCTGCATCTTGAATGAAATTCTTATAATGCACGCGTCGATGATCACTTTTCATAAAAGCTGTAGTAGAATGGTATTGTACCGACATGTGTTGCTTTTCCTGACCTATAGAATTGTTCTGCACGTGTGTACTTTATGCGCTAATGCCACTGTATTGGTACTGCAGTTAAAGATAATAGTATTGGATAGCGGCGGTTTTTAGACTTCGTCTATTAATGTTTTGTTTACCTCCCAGTCTTATTTTAATTGTACATGATAGTTGTATCATGTGGCCTGCCTCATTCTGTCCAGTGTATGCTTTGCCCTGATATACATTTTATTTTAGCAAGTTGCTTTGCCAACCAAGCTCATCCTTAACTAGAGTATACCATAATTTTAATGGTTGAAGAATCTCCAGGTTTCAGATCAATCCTATTTCTTGATGATAACAATAATGCATGCAGCGACGCTATCTTTGTTGGGGAATCCTTCACTGATGCAATCAGGTCAGAGAAGTCTTGTTTCTCTGCTCTGGTTATATGCTTAACTACATGGCACTGGGTATTCCTTGCAATAAAATCAACATATCATAGAACTTAGCTCTGTTGTAATGTATTGGTATCTCTACATAAGATAGATTGATGATTGTTTATTGTGGCTATTTGATGCAATTGTTGATAGCAATATTGAATTCTTCTAGAAATATTTTGTTCCTTTCTGGAATTTTTCAAGTGAAGTTGTTTGTTGTGATGGCCACATTGCATCCTATGACCCTCTGAAGTTTGCCGGACTTCACAGAAATTTTTAGGTGTTCAACGTTGTACTGTACAGTTGTGGTTATGCCTTCTTGACTTTTTTTCATTGCACAATTTTTGGGGTGGTCCTAATCTTTCACAGAGAGCAAAAGTAGCAAGTAGATGTCAGGTGGGTGGGTAGGACTAGATTGGATCGGAAGCAGCATATGTGGTGTAGTGCTATAATAGATGAAATAGACTAACGATAGTTGATCAGAAGTTGTGTAATAATAGAAGTTGATTAGAAGTAGTGGCAAGAATTAGCAATGGAATCTAGACGAATACCTGGGATCAATACTAGATGGAGGAAGGGTTTGGTCCTTGCAGATGACAAAAATAGAACTAACTCATGTCCTGGTGATCATGAACACCAAACGACGTAGACAAATTAGACCCTAATTAGGGAACGCAAAAGCGCTGAAACATGTGTTTCAATTCCTGGCGGGCCGGTGCTAGGGAGGCGGGTGTCGCATCATTCAATGTAGTGATGTGTCTGTGTGCACATGGGGATGGATGTAGAAGAGGCTGGTGCACGTTGGCAGCAAATGTGGGGGAAGGGGGAAAGAGATGTTGTGTTTGAGGCTTGGAAGGCTATGAACAAGAGATTTGACCTACCAGCGCTTCATCTCAGGTCTAGCTTCATCCTCTTGGTGTAATTCTTCCTGATGTTGCAATATATTACTAACTACACTCCTATGATCGTGTAAGTCTATAATGCCTACAATAGTTCAAAACTGGTACTCCCTCCGTTCGAAAATAAGTGACTTGGATTTGTCTAGATTCGTATGTATCTACACACATTTTAGGGTATAAATACATGCAGATCTAAACAAATGGAAATCACTTATTTCTAGACGGAGGTAGTACATTAGCTACCCCTGAGATGAGTGAGCCACACAGTTATTCATACAGGTTTCCCACTTGTACAAGTGCTATTCAGGTTTCATAGACAATATTCTCAGACATTCGATGACTCAAAAAACCACAACGGGCAAGTTTTAAATTATGCCTTACACACGACGCGCAACATGGGCGGATAAAAAGGAGCATGGTAGAAGGGGAGGAAGGAGAAGGAAAAATGAGCAAGAATCTGTAAGTGCCTGAAGGTTCAGAGACATGACGGGTAAGGATGCACTGTCTGTAGGTTCAGAAAACACTAAACTGGGACCTGTAACAGTTCCTTTATATTGAAATGCAACTTGATATTTCGTTCTAAGTATCCAACCTGATACATATATAATTCAGGTTCACTTGTCGTTTCTTGGATTTAGCACAGCTGAAACATGAGTTCGTCTAAGCCAATATCCTCTCTTTTTTGCGTTTGTGTACAAGAAACATGATCGAGGAAACAACAAAGAATATAAGGCTACCATATTGGAGCGGTTCCTGCAGTGGAAGCAAGCACGAAAGGGAGATAAAAATTGTATAGATTATTTTTTGACATGAGAAGGGACGGCATATTCATCATTTTAACGCCTTTATGGTTCTATGTTGTGTGTGGGCGCATGTGTGTGTCAGAGGAATCGATGTGAAGTACAAGTGTATCCATTACAGTGGGGAAGGGCACGTCATGACTGTAGTTTGAGCAGCTCAAATTGATTTCTCTTGTCGATGATGTTGATGGTAAAAACTGAAAAAGTGCTGATAAATGTCTTTTTATATCCTTCACATAACAGTCAATATTCATGTGCGGTTATGTTTATATGTCTAACACATATAGAACTTATAAACCCGTAGCAACGCACGGGCATTTAACTAGTAAAGTTAAATAGCTAATGGAGTACGTACGTCGCACCATTCTACACAGCCAGGCATGCCCTTGAAAAAACCGATGAAGTGTAGTGCACGACGAGGTAAACAAGATTGACTGATTGATCTTATTCAAAAAAGCACACACGATTATTGATCAGGTCCCAGCTCGCATGCACGGGCAATCACTTGGGTTTGGATCGAAACCGACCGGAGGGAAAAGAGAGACGTGACATGACCGTTTCCCGTTGGTCGTTTTCGTCTTCAGAGTACCCGATCGATAACCTTTCCACCACGGGAAGAGGACGAAAGTGGACGCTACTCATGTGACATTGCATCAATTTACCGTGAATAGGGCTAGAGAGTTCACCAAATTCAGTTTTAGTTTGTTGAGAGTATATCCAGTCAGGGCACCGCCATGTGACCGTCAAACACAGAAATAGAAGACGTACTTGTACGAGCTACCGAGAGAAAAAGGTTCCTGATCGTGTCGAGTCACTATATATAACTAGATAAGCGCCTGTATGTTGCTACGGAATAAAAAAATATTAATGCATTAACAAAAAAATTGTCATAAATTTAAAAAAGATGTCAGACGACATGTGGTGTCTATTTATGCATCAACAAAGTCCAATTATCTGTCAAATCTCTTTCGTCTTCGAAATTAATACATATGAAGACGTCTCACATGCTGCTTCAGGCTAGCTGTTAAGAAAACAAGACTATAGTGTTAGTCGATTTGAAGTCACCAGATAAATGGCTTCTACTCCCTTTGTTTTAAAATATAAGATGTTTTAGATTTGTGAAAAAAATATATATAGACTTCTTTTAATGTGTAAGTTCAGTCAGATTTTGAACAGAGGGATACTATCCTAAATTCCAAAACCCTAGTGCAGTACCTCTTTCTTTGCATGTATCAGCATTGGCACTCATTCTTCGCTAGCTAGCTAGTATAGAGCACAAACAGGAAGTACTAACTAAATCAATGCTAAACTGTACAAAAGCTGCCGCTTAGAGTACAATCTTGCACTTCTTATGTTCCTCGCCGTAGTCAGAATACCAGCTCTGAGTTTCTCCTGAACTACATCAGCCTCACAACGAAGCATATAACAGGAGACCACAAACTAACAAAAAAAGGAATCATCAAAAAAAAACTATCTAGACTACCCAAAGCATGCATGACTGCACACTGCTGAGAGCAATGGGTCTTGAGGTTCAGACGCGGTGGACATGTATCCAGCTCGATGGTTGTATCTAAGGATGGCAATAGGCAGGATATGGGCCGGGTATAGTAATACCATACTCATACCCATATAGCCAATGGGTATAAAATTCTACCCGTACCCGTACCTACGGATATGAAACTTTACCCATACGCATGCCCGCCGGGTACCCGTACCCACCGGGTACCCACCAGGTTGATCAAATAGTATACAAGTGATTTACCATTTTTATAACTTTACATTCATTTATAGAAAATTTGACAAAGCAAAACAATTTTATCTCAACTCGGTTACATATGCCAATTATCAAAATCTGAAAATCATAAGTTCACACTTCACAACTCGGTAACATAGTTCACAAATCACAAATTCAGGACACTAGACAAATAATGGCCAGCCAATTGATAGTTTGTGCCAAAAGTACTCACTCCTTACTAATCAGCCAACAATACGGCAGCTACACATCAGCATGCCTGCACACACACCAGCTAGCAGCTATCACGCACACACATCAGCTACAACAGCTAGCATGCAGCCGATTTTTTTACCGGCAAACTCTTCTTCACTCGTGAGTGATAATTTTAGTAGACTCCTCCTACACAAGAAACAAATATGAGTAAACTATGCATCGGTGATCCTAAGAATTTAAGATCAAAGCATTTTAGTAATTTACCATCTCTTCTTCATCGTCCTTAAGAAAACTCTGAAATTTAGCAAAGAGAGTAGATTAGCGGTGGAATTAATGCGGGTAGTTGATGCGGAGGAGACGAGGGGATTTGATCGGCCGTTTCGTGGGCTGCTAGGTTGCTACGAGGGTCCACCTGTCATGTTAAACGGGCAGGGTACGGGTATACCCACAGGTATAGAATTTTACCCGAGCCCTACCCACGAACTGACGGGTAGGGTATGGGTATTACCCACGGGTATAAAATTATGCCTATATCCTGTCCATACGGGTACAGTACCCAGTGGTGTACCCGTACTGGTGGGTAAAATTGCTATCCTTAATTGTATCAGTCCGGCGGGCGTCAACACATTACTGGTCCATGCCATGTATGATGATGCATTGCTCGCCGGTGAAAGAGGCCAGACACGCAGATGTAACTCTTTCCCATCTGGCCATCTTGTTGGTTTGGTCTTGTATAACCAAAAAAGAAATTTAGGATATGTGGGAAATACAAAGATTTTTTTGTTTTGAAAAAGATTATATACTAATATCATAATAATACCAATTACACCTAGCATCTGCAACAACGCATGCCCTAGCGGCCCTACGGATGCACACAGCTCATAAAAAAGAAAGAAGAATTACTAAAATGAAAAGGCCCACTACAGAGAACTAATCCTCAAAGCAACGATACTGACACCATCACCATCAGAACAACACCAGTAGTCCTCCACTCCAATAATAACGTCTTCAAGAAGGAAACAGTGCCCAAGCGTCATCGTTGCCCAATCAAAGATCATAAATATTGATGCATCAATAAAAAAATTGTCATAAATTCAAAAAAAGATGTCAGACGACACGTGGTGTCTATTTATGCATCAACAAAGTCCAATTGTCTGTCCAATATCTTTCATCTTCCAAAATACATATGAAGACGTCTCACATGCTGCTTCAGGCTAGCTGTTAAGAAAACAAGACTCCAGTGTTAGTAGATTTGAAGTCACCAGATCAATGGCTCTACTCCCTCTGTTTTAAAATATAAGATGTTTTAGGTTTATAAAAAAAATATAGACTTTTTTTAATGTGTATCTTCAGTCAGATTATGAAACAGAGGGATACTATCCTAATTCCGAAACCCCAGCGCAGTACCTTTTTTTTGCATATATCAGCATTGGCACTCATTCTCCACTAGCTATCTAGTATAGAGCACAAACAGGAAGTACTAACTAAAACCAACGCTAAATTGTACAAAAGCTGTCGCGCTCAGAGTACAATCCTGTACTTCTTATGTTCCTCGCCGTAGTCAGAATACCAGCTCTGAGTTTCTCCTAAACAACATCAGCCTCACAACGAAGCATATAACAGGAGACCACAAACTAACAAAAAAACGAATCATCAAAAAAAAACTATCTAGACTACCCAAAGCATGCAGAACTGCACGCTGCTGTCGTTACCTTGCTTGAAGAAATTCAGAGCAATGGGTCTTGAAGTTCAGACGCGGTGGACATGTATCCAGCTCGATGGTTGTATCAGGCCGGCGGACGTCAACACATTACTGGTCTATGCCATGTATGATGATGCATTCCTCGCCGGTGAAAGAGGCCAGACACGCAGATGTAACTCTTTCCCATCTGGCCATCTTGTTGGTTTGGTCTTGTATAACCAAAAAAGAAATTGAAGATATGTGGGAAACACAAAGATATGAGGGTGTTGCACCGTTTAAAAAATTCTAGAGAATATGGGGCATGCACTATATCAGATATGTCTCACATTTTCAAAAATGAAATTCCACTAAAAGTGTCTTACACACTTGAAATGAAAGAGGCATTACTAAATCTTGGACTTCCGAAAGATTGTTAGTCTAGAAAGAATATGAACATAATCATATTAATTAATCATAAGGGTAGCAGTTAAACCTGGAGATGGCTTGCAACACTCTCTGTTGTTAGGTAATCCACATTCATCATTTCCAATATCTTTATCGGAACCTCCCCTGCATTTACATAATAAAAACTTCTTATTACTGAAAACAAATCCAAGAACCATGCACTCTTTTTGGTGAATTGGCCATGAAATGTGAGCTCTTACCATCAACACCAAGATACTTGACAACTTTCAGGAACCTATCATGCGACGCATAGCCCCATGCCACCCTTGGCTTCTCTGGTTGGCTACGCCTGCCATCATCTCTTTGTTCTCATGAGAATGATCTTCATCACTTTGCTTCATATTTGAGCACTTCTTACTCTTTGCATCACTTAGCTCATCGTTAGCAATCCCTGGATGCACCCTCTGTAAGCATCATCCTTGTCACTACTGATGCGGTTCACAACGCCAGGTTTTTTCTTACAACATGCTGCCATATGTTATTGAGCTCTTTGATATACGGTGGTTTCACCAAATACTCACACGCCCCATGAGTTATCCCCTTCAACATAGTGTCCCTCTCTCCGTTCACAGATAGCACTATAAGGCTTATGTCAGTGACTTAACATTCGAATGTTGAATTTCACAAAAGTGCATCAAGTGTGAGACACAATTTTGGAAGAAAATGTGTTAAACATTTTGTATATAATTGTATTATCACAACAATGGGTTCTTCAAAGAAAAATAAATGGGATAATTTGACACATTCAGTAGACACAAACTTAAATAATGGGTACAAAACTAATTGTAACACAATGCATACACCATTGCAACATGTTCATAACTTCTAATTGTCGACGAACCTCAAGATCAAGTATTGTTACTGAGCATTTTACCGTATCCTATTAGGTAATAGCCATCAATCGAAGCAATTTTTAAATCATGTTAAGCAGTCATCTGATATTTCAGTTTTTATACAGTAAGCGGCATTGCAAATGGTTTTATTACAATTCAAAAAAAAATGTGCATTTCATTTCATATAATAGTAATGGAACTAAAAATTATATGCTTTAAGTACCATGAAATGAATTTCATGTGAGGTATAAAAATGACCCCCCTTTAAAATAAAAATGGTAAGTGAGTAAAACTAAGACTTCAACATTGAATTATCAGTAGAGCTATCATGAGTAGTCTCGCGATCTTGAGGATCTTGAAGATTATCCTTTTATTATGTTAATACAACATAGCTAATTTTTTTAATTGCATTATTTATGCCACCAATTAGCTAGAAATAAACAAGTAGGGTGCAATTTGGTGCTTCGTCTAACTGAAAGTTTTAGAAATTGTGTACTACTACCTCCATTCCATAATGTAAGTATTTCTATCAGTTCAAATTGAACTACTAAAAATGCTTACATTTTGAAACGGAGGTAGTACTAGTTAAAGGATCAACTATGTATAATTTATTCCTAACATGAATCTATTCTTGCTTTCCTTGACTTTATTGTCAAGAGGATATATACAAGATCAAGTCTAGACAATCCATTAATACACCCATATAACCCATGGATAGTGGGCCTACATTGTAGTGACACTGAATCTCACTATGCTAGATGTAGGGGTTTTGGTTGCTCACAATACTTTCTTAGTTCAGTATGAGGCCAAGGTTCGATTCATTAGCATACACAAGACACAAGGATATGTGAAGGTTCATGCTCTAGATGGTTACCATGAGCGACCCTACTTTCTATGTGTTTTTAATTTGCGTACTTTCCTTTGATGCCCGACTAGCGAGGGCCCAAACGCGGGTGGAGGCCGAGGTGCTTCCTCATTAAGAGGCCGACGTATGACTACCAAAAACCCACGCAGGAATGGAAGGTGAGTCGTTACTATTTTTTCTCAAGTAATACATTACTTGATCAAAGAGATTGATTATTAACTAAAGAAAATTAGCTACTCACGAAATTATATGGTACACATGACTGTATTACTCTAGCCTAGGAAATCTTTAGATAGAATTGGCTATAAACCAAGTATTTAACACAATAAATTTACTAGATGCCATCACTCACGTGTTATGCTATACTGCATAAATTCATGGGTTTTTATCATTTCTGTCACTATGACCAACACAAAACTCAGTTTTGCCATTTGACCGATCGAAACTCTAATTTTGCCATTATTCAGTTGCAATACTCCTCAATTTTGCCATTCTGTTATCTTTCTACCGTTAGTCTATAATTATTTTTGCCATTATATTACCATGACTTGCCACATCGACGATAAACATCCGCGCGATCATCCCAGTAGCACCACTTTACCGTTTGGATTATGTTAGCATTGCTAGTCTGTTTGGAGCAGCCGAGCGGTACACCAAATCCATCTCAAGTGTACGTAGACGCATGGCAAGCTAGTTGAGAGCGCGTAGTCGTGATGTCATATACCCGATTACTCCGTTAGTGTTCGATAAGGAGCGACAGATGACAAACATCCTGATGCGGCCCACGCGATCCTCCATGAGCCGTAGTTTCCCAAGATCATCGGCGACCTTGTGCCAAACGTTTTAAGACGACGGCGGAGGCCATGCTTGGTGCTCGGTCAAACAAGTCCTAGGTGCTACTCATTCTACCGCCGATTGAACTTATTAACCTTAGCGTATGGTGGTGACGGAACCGCAAATACTATAATGACGTTGATGCGGATACGTCGAGATCACACTTCATAGAACATGTAAAACTTTAGAATGGATAAAATCGTCATAAGTTTTACTAAATGGGTAAATATAAGTAATTTCTACTATATAGGATAAATATTGTTAGAAGCATATACAGGTTAGCAATGGAATTAACTCTAAATAAAAAGGGGTGGAAAAACTAAAATGGCAAAACTGATTACAGATTAAGAGAGAAAGATGACGGAATGGCAAAACTGAGGAGTGTTGTAACGGAGTAGTGGCAAAATTGGAGTTTTGATCAGTCAAATGGCAAAACTGAGTTTTGGGTTGGTCATAGTGGCAGAAATGATAAAAACCCTAAATTCATCCGGCGTGTCTAGGGAACGAAAACAGGAAAAGATGCCACCCTACTTTTATTGGATAATCATTAAAAGAGATCTGCTATGGGACCTACCTTCCACTCCTAGTATTAACTTACTTAAATCGATATAGTTTAGGATGAATAACAAATAATTTTAGTACAAAAATGAATACTACAACACATTTATGTCTAACAACCACATCCTTCTAGGCGCGGATGCAAACCTGCCACACATCAAGCATACTCGCATACTCTCTCCCATGAATGTCGACTTAACCGTTTTCAAAAGGAAGGCTACATGCACACGATCTGCCACCACCTCCCAAGCTCCTAACCAAAACCATATGGCCAAATCCTTGGATTGAATTTTGCTAGACCCACATGTCTATTTGTGTTGCCCCTAGTGGTGCTACCACCCACTCACATAACTGCCAACAATACCGCACCCCTCCCCACCTAACTCATGTACCACTCCACCAGCGCTCTGATGGCCATCCTACATAATGGGAAAGTTTTAGATGGTGGGCTCATGTTTGTTAGCGCTCAAATTTGATCCCATTAGATAATGTCCCATAAAAGTGAGATCCAGTTCTTCTATCGAAGGATAACTAATAGATCATCCACCACCTCCCATGCCTCCTACCCACAACCATCACCCCCATTTACATGTCCATGTGATCTTAAGAACTATCAGATCTTCTATGCCCTCATGAACCTCCAACAAAAACAATCCCCCTTAGTCGCATGTCATGCCACCTCCTCTCCACTTCCCCACTAGCTATAAGATCCATGGTTGATCTGTTAGATGGAGTCCAATTCGTTCGAGTTCAAATGGGATCCCATTTGTAAGATTTATCTCCAAAAAATCAAGATCCAAATCTTGTACTAAAGGCTACTACCAATATATCATGCACCACCTCCCATGCTTCCTAACCACAACCATCAGTACCACATCCCCTCTTATACCAGTCGCACATATCTTGTACCACCCCGCTCTCATTAACCACCACTGCTTCCAATCTTTTCCCTTCCACGTAACTCACGTGTCATTCCACCTTGCTTGGCTCCCCCACTAGACATCGGTCTAACACGCGAATAGTCAGAAGGCATATCGTCTCTTGGTCAAACGGTGCCACATTCGTTAGATTTTCTCTACCACAAATAGAGCACGTGTGCAACAACACATATGTGAGGCATGTTGTTCCTATGATCCATTTAAATATAGAGGATCTCACATGCCATCCAATCAATGTACTACCATACATAGAAACATTGCTAACCCCGAGAGCCAAATTATACCTTATTAAATGCCATGAGCTGGCTATGATAACATAGACATGACAAAGCTAGTTAAAACACAAGCTGGCAAAGCTGTACATATAGAGCAAGAAAGCATAATTACTGATGACATGCTGATCCATCTCAAGGCCGATGATATCTAGGAGTTTGAATCCGTCCATGTACGGCATGTGCACATCGATGATCACCAAGTCGAGCTTCTCGTCTCCTCCGTCCCTCAGCATATTCAGCGTTGTCATGGCATTTATCACCATAGTCGCTTTAGCTAGAGAAGTAAAAAATCATATGGCCATGAATTCTAATGGATTGGGGAAGGTGCAGAGGGAGATGCGATCTCACATTTGTATTTGTAGTAGCGCATACATTTCTCTAGGATCTTAAGGCAGACATGGTCACCATCGATAGTGAGCACATGCATCCCCTCCGAGAACTTATCGTACATCGGTGTTGGCTCCTTCCCCTTTATTTGGACACTAGCAACATTTGTACCTCCCCGGTGTAGCTTCTTCCAACGAACCCAGATCAAAAAAGCAAAACACAATCAGACAAAGATGCAAACACCAAGAAACAATACACAAATCTCCCAAAAAATCCAAGAACACCATTTGAAACACCCTAGAAACTTCACATTTCCAATCCCAATAACAATCGCCTCCTCATTGTTGTGTAGTAGGGCAATCTATAAGCTAGAGATGAGAGAGGATAGTCGATGGCCCATAGGACAAGAAATATGTGCAATTTATAGGGGCTAGGAGCCTAGAGATGAGGGGTGGGAATTTCTATGAGGATTGTGGTCCCAAAGATGGAGGGTTTCTCGCTCCTCTCATGTGTGGCAATCTGCCACTCCACAATTTCTATTTCCTATTGTTATGATATCCATTTCCATCCTAGATGACAATAGCTCATGTCCATTTGCACCGGCACCAATGGGATGGGTAGCGAAACCATGGACAAATTTCGGGTTCATCATTTGTTAATTTGCTTCTTCCAAAATTTGGAGTGGGTATCATTGTCGGCAACGAGGGATCTTGCTAATATTTGTGGATGGGGAGACAGGGTGGAGCAGGAGTGACCGGACCTTCCTAAATAATCACATTTGTGTTCACAAGGAATTTTGTTCTCACCTCTTGTCAATGCAATAAAATACACATATGGTAAGTGAATTCATGCTCCCACGACTTACCTGTAATTTCCGTATAAATACTTTGTCCTAGAAAATGAAAGGAATATGAGGGACCCACCACTAAGCATACCCAGTGGACCACCAAGACCATTCGAAGTGAATGACTTCCAAAGGTGCCTATCTTGAAGAGGATCTCTATAGAAGGCCGCACCACTTGATGTTTGTCAATTCCACGAGCTAGACGGATCCCAATTCCCTTGAAGCAACTCCAAGTTCACCTTGAGAAGCGGGCCCATCGTCGTTGGTCCATATTTCAGTGTCTGGCTCTTCATAAACAAATATGTGATTCGTGCTCATGGGAAAAAAGAAATTGAAGATATGTGGGGTATATAAAGATATGAGGGTGTTGCATCGTTTAAAAAATTCTAGAGAATGTGGGGCATGCACTACGTCAGATATGTCTTAATTTTTCACAAATGAAAGTCAATGTTTTAAAGTGTCTTTCACACATCTAGAGATGAAACAGGCATTACTAAATTTTGGAATTACGAAATCTTATTAGTATAGAAATAATATTATCACAAGAATAAGGGTAACATGGATATGGCTCGCAACACTCTCTCTTGTTAGGTAATCCAGATTCATCATCTGCATTATCTTCTTTGGAACCCTCGTGCAATATGTGAATTTTGTATCATAATAATAGCCACATATATGACTAGTTTATATTGTTATTTGTATTGATGCATCACTATTTATATATTTTTTAGATGATTTATGGAACTTTCCTAAAAAAGTCACTTGTTTTGATATTTAATTTCTACTAGTTGACAAAACACCACCTTTTTAGCATTTTGATGTTTTAGGGACTCTTTGGACTTCAATTAATTCGGAGAAAGTACCACTAAAGTTTTTTTTATCAAAACCAAGACCCTGGGAACCGAACACACACGAGGGGAGCCACGAGACCCAGAAGAGGCCAGGTGGCATGGCCCACCCTAGACCACACGCCCATCCCCTCCTCGAGCATCGTCTCAACTCTTACTTTTTACGCACGCCTTTGCCTCGACAGAAAACCTATGCCATATTTATAGAGGAGGTGATGAAGGAAAAAGTCTTCTTGTACTCCGGTAGACGGCAGATCCTGCTGCTCCGAGGTTGCTAGAGAGGAGGAAATCAAATCCATCATCACAATCAACTCATCCTTGGCATAGGAGGGAGTCTCTCCATCACCATCTCCATCAAGCCCAACATCAACACCATCTCTATCTCGAGATCGACATCATCCATCTCATAGTTTGTGGTAGATTGAACCCAGAAATATTGTTTAACTGTTGTGTGCATGGATATGCTTGGTAACTTGTCATTATTTTGTGGTGAAGCTATACTTTCAGATTGTGTTGTAACCGATATACCACTTATCTATTCCATGTTTCACTGTTACGAGTAGTTCTCCTTGTTCCTGAGGGCATAGGATGACCTGGCTATAATTTTCATATAGTATGCAATGAGTCTTTGGTCAAGTTTTAATATTCTATGTGGTTCTATGATGGTAATATACGAATGTCGACTACATGTTACTTCACCTTTATGGGCTCATCGGGTTACACCTTAGGGTAATAAAGAGAGTAGGGAGGGACGAAATGATAGAAACTGTGTCCTGAGACTTTGAGTTGCATTAGAGGGGTTCTTGATCGGGGACCTTAGAACTTTAAGCAATGGTTGAACTTTTATACCTTAATGAATCCTTTGTTTGCACATGAAAATGACTTTATGACCAATCATTAGGGTTGCATTTGCACATGTTTATGGTTGCACCTATTTTAGTCTCGGTCCAACAAAAATAAAACTTGACAAGATGCTTAGCATGTTGTTTTAGAAATCTTTATGCTAAGTAAAACCATGACACCCTAGGAACGTTTGTCACATATAAGTACATACACTTGAGCTTGTCCTCTTGTTGCATAGAGGATTAAACTTTCTCTGAAAATAATATTTACTTTTCTGGCAATTTATTTTTCTACAAACCAAATTCCAAAACACAAAAGTTCTGCATCTTTTACTATTTTACTTGTTGAATTTTCTAACCAATATCTTCGGCTACTCGTGGGTTCGACAATCTTTCTATAATAAAATGTACTACAATAGATGTCCTGTACTTGGGAAACATCAATATACTTTTCTGGCGCCGTTGCCAGGACGCGTAAGAGCATCTCCACTCGCCTACCCAAGAGGCCGATCCGGACGCCGAAATTACGTCCGGACGCCGAAAATCGGCCCAGTCGAGTACCCAGGGACCTCTTTTAAGTCGGATTTGGGCCAACTTTGGTCCGGACTACCCAGGCCGAACCCAGGATCCCGGGTACGCCCTGGGGACGCCGGACGAAGCGAATTCGGCGAGTGGACCAGCCTGTCAGCGACAGAAGCCGACTCGCCGCCATCCTTCCCGCCGTTTTCCTTTTCCCGCCCTCGCCGCTACACCCCTCCCGCCATTCTTCCGGCCTATAAAAGCCATACATCTCGCCGTCTCTCTTCACAGTCCCTCACACCACCACAACTCCGACGAACTTCGGACGGTCGCACATTTCTTCCTTCTCAACTCCGTCGAGAAGCCATGGCCGGCCGACGCACGCTGTCGTCGTGGGAAGCCCGGCTGCTCCGCGAGGCGCGCTATACGGCGCCACCGAACACTTGTCTCCCCGTAGGCTGGAAAATCAGCGCCGGCGGGATCCCCGTTCCGCCGGTGCCGGACAGAGACGACCTCGCCGGAGAGATCCAGGCCGCTATCGCCGCCATGGAAAACCCAGAACTGGCCGGAGAGATCCAGGACGCTATGGCCGCCGTGCAAGACCCGGATCTCGCCGAGGATCAGGGCAACCTTGTCTTCTGGAGGCAGTTTTTCGCCGCCAGACGCCTCGAGGAACTCGCCCGACACGACGGACCGCTGCGCGGCAGCGTAACAATCTGACTTACCGCCGCCCGTTAGTGGAAGCGTTCAGGCGGACTCTCGCCGGAGTCATAGCGCACATCGAGGCCGGCAACAACCACCGCCTCGGCCTGTAGTTGCGGCGTCCGGCGTTGACCACGGCGGTGGCCTTTTCTAGTTATGAATTCCGACGTACTATGTACCCCTTGCCTACTTCAATGAAATTTCGTCTATATTCGCCCATATTTCGAGGAGTTTAACTGAATTTAGCCGAACTTGGGTACTCGGCCTGAGTACGCGAGTGAGAAACTGGACGTACCCAGGCCGAAAACCGATTCGTGCGGCCGAAAATTGGTCAGGTTTTCGGCCTGGGTTCGCCCAACGAGTGAAGATGCTCTAACACTATTGGTAAGTTGGTTTGGTAAGAAAACTTGAAATATGTTTTTACCGTTTACTATTCTCCTTTTATGTTGCTACAGTTGGTACTGAAATTATAAGAGCTTCTCTTTTGAGCTCCGTTCACTCTGGTAAAAAACAATTATATAAATCTCCTGAATCAGAGACGGAGTATCAAATTCTTACAAGTGTTGTTAAATATGTTATGAAAAAGCTTTTTCGTGAGATGGATGTACACTGCCTTGGACCATTTACAAATGATTGAAGAGAGATGTTCTCTATTTAAACTCTCTAATATTTCTGAAGAAAAAGTGATTTTTTTAATTATATTTATCTCTCACTGGGATGCTAGCGTCATTGTATACAGGCATGCCCTTGCAAAGCCGATCTACACCACGGCCGCTAGGAAAAACACGATAAAGTGTAGTGCACGACGATGCAAAATTGCAAGCACGACCGCTTGATTCATTGATTGATTCTTTGATTCAGAAAAGAAACACGATGAATTGATCAGGTCCCGGCACGCATGCACGGACAATCACTTGGGTTTGGATCGAAACTGACCGGAGGGAAAAAGGAGAGACGTGACATGACCGTTTCGGCTGTTTCCCGTCTGCCGGTCGTTTTCGTTTTCGGAGAACCCGATCGATCGCCTTTCCACGGGAAAGATGACGAAAAGGGGCGCTATGCCGCTATCCCATGTGACGCGCCTCACGCGTTATCCCAACAACCAACCTGCAATCCTGAAAACAACTTCTTTGTCAGAGTGCCTAGCTAGCAGGTCGGTCAGAAGTTCCCAAAGTAGAGCTAAGCTTCGTTCGCGGTTTTTGCAACAATTTACCGTTTTGGAAATGATAGTGCTACGTAGATATGTGTTGTTTTCAGTCTGTAAATGCGTGGCGTAGGTCTTGTTTGTTGATGCAGAGGCTGGAAGAGTCACCAAATTTCACTTTTAGTGTGTCCCGGGCACCGAGCATGTGGATATGTGACCGGCCATCTAGCATGGAAATAGAAGACCTACGTGTACGAGCTACCGAAAGAAAAAAGATTCGATCCTGACCGTGTCACTGTATGTAGCTTGCTAGCACTAATTTACCTCGTATGGTAACATGGCACTAGTAGGAGAGCACGTTTGTGATGCATCGTCTCAGAAGAATTGATAGACTGGATACCCCTCAAGCAATTCTCCCAAAATAACTTAATAAACACGCTTCTAGAAAGCCGAGGTAGAGGCGGCCAGGGCAGCGCCGCTACCCTCTCCGTCCTCCTCTTCCCTCCTTCCGCCTTGCCGGGCGCCAACGCCAAAGCAAAGCGGGGCCAGCGACGGTGGGCTTTCTTTTCCCGGCGGCGGTTAGGGGGCGCGCGACCCTTCCCTGGCGGCGGCGCGCCATGACGGGCTCGGCGCGGGGAGGGGGTCTGCAGGACGGGGCGGCGGCGTCCACGGTGGCTCCATGGCGCGGGGGTGGTGGACAGCTCGGCTGCGAGGCTGGCGAGGCCGCAGGTGTGCCCGACGCCGAGCTCTGCAGGGCGGGCTCCGGCCGAGTCCCTTGGTCGCCGGCAAGCGGTGAGCGGCAGCAAGCCCCCCCCTCCCAATGGTGGCTGTGTGGCGACGGCTCCTCGGCATGGAGGGGGACGGAGGCGCTACGGGTGTTCCCATCGGTGGCCCTTGCCAGGCCCGATCTGGGCTAGGAGGGCCCCTTGGTCACCAGCGGGTAGGCGCCTCCTCCGGGCTTCAAGACGGCTGGGATTCTAGATCTAGGCCAGCGGGCCTGGATCTGGTGGTCTTCTGTCTTCGTGCTCGTGGGTCTCGTGGGCAGCACGGAGCTGTTGTGTTCGTCACGCCCGTCTCTTGGCGCCCTTGCAGGTCTAGGTGGTGTTTCTCAGACCGATGGTGGTCCGGAAGTCCCAGGTGAGCGCGGTGGTGATGGTGCGGCCACTTGGCGGCAGGGATCGATGGTGGCAGTTGTTCCCCTGGTGGACGGATCAGTAGGGGCTAGTGTGGGGTTGGCATGGTCGACGGTTCCCTTGCTGCAGTGTGCCGGTGGGGCTTCACGGGCCCTCGGAGGCTCGGCCGGGATAGGTGGGCCTGGTTTCCCTGCAGTTGTACCTGGTCGGATACCACCTTCTGGTGGTGGAGGTAGTTCCCTCCCGCGCATTGTTGTCCCAGCAACCCCATCGAAGCTTGCTCTTTTCTGTCCTACCGGCCTTACTTTGTGGGTCACGATGCGACGGCGGTGGCGGCTACAAGACCGTGGGCGTGCATTGGCGGGCGACGAGCTTGGTGGAGCACTACTCTAGCGTTCGGGAGTGTGTTTTTTCTAAGGGGTCGGGAGAAATCCTTGTCTTCTTGGCACCGACGCGGTGACGCCTGCAGGTGCCACCGTCCTTCCTGAAGGGCATCGGGTGTACCTCTTCCCCACCTCCTGGAGCGCACCGGGGAAAACCCTAGGACCTGTTCGGGCAGCAGCGTCGTCATCATCGCTTTCCTTCTTGGAGGTGTTGCTTGGTGTGTGGCGCTTCGTAGTGCTAGACATACGGTGCAACTTAGTTGGAGGACGCAACGGTTGCGGGTCGTCATCGTTTTCGTCAAGCCGCTGTTATCAGCTTTGCTTTCTTTTCTTTTTCTTTTGTGTTTCTCTTTGCTATTTCTTGGACGATGTGTTGTCTGGCCTAGCAGTGGTCTCAACCGGTTGCTATATTTATATAGCTGGGCATATGCCTGTTTCGAGGAAGAAGAAAGCCGAGGTAGTCCCTGACAGGTTTCATCATGTACCGCGTTGTTCAGTGTTCACCCTGACATATTTCGACGATGTCGGCCAGCATGTCAAATATACAGACCTCTTCAGATAATACAAGTATATCTTGTGTTGAGAGCATTGCGCACACACTTCTTTCGAATAATTTAGTTCCTGGCGAAGGAAAACTATTGTTCACCTTCGAGCTCAACCTGACAAAGAAAAAACCCAATATATACTGACATATTTCGACGATGTCGGCCAGCATGTCAAATGTACAGAATTCTTCAGATAATGCAAGTATATCTTGTATTTTTTTTAGTTCCTGGTGAAGGAAAACTTTGTTTATCTAGCGCAAACACATGCGGATCGAGACAGGCAACAGACGAGCGTGTACATATATCCTTTCCCGCCATTTGTTTGTCTGCGGCGCCGCTTTCCCATGCACCATCTACACGGCTACTAATTTCAGCTCTCCAGCTAACCGCCATCGCTCAATTATTCATGCGGAGAAAAGCATAATTAACTTGGTTTACCTTACAAGAAAGAGTGTCGGATAGGGCATCGATTTGTCATGCACATCGAGTCTTTTTGTTTATATATCTACTAGGTCTATATTTTATCTTGCTTAGGTGAGATCAACCGGTCATGTAAATGATGTGCAGTTTGTGGTTGCCGTATGCTTGCACATGACCATTATTCATATGTATCCGATGTCAAGTTAGATTATGTTATTCACATAAAAAAAGTTTTCGAATATGTTAATTTGAACCGTATGTCAATATTCAGAGCATCATGGAAATGGGACAAGAATGACTGCATATTGTCTGGTTTAGAAATAGTGATCTCTCGTCACAGTTGATAACCGATAACCATCCGATCAAATTTCTTCTTATTCTTATATAATCGCACCAATCTTGATATTTAGATTTGCAAAAATCGCTTGAGAAGTACCGAAATTAGAAAAGAAAGAAGAAATGGTAAGATATAGTAGCCCAACAATACCAAAGGTCTGTGAATTAAAATGAAACATTTTACAAAACTTGGATTGCTCATATATATATATATCACAATAGAAGTTTACAAAACTTCAATTTCTCATATATATGAAATGTTACTCCGATCCTATAAGGAGCAATATTTTTAGGGGTTGTCAGGGGTTTAATCCAACAATAAGATTTGTAGGGTGTTTTGAGGCCAAGAACTGATGGGTTAGCACACACAAACACTTTTTTTTTACAGGTTTAGGCCCCTAGATGAACACAGGTAACAAGCTACTCTTGTTTCTATATGTTCGATCGATCGATGCATGGTGTCCTATGTATGAGACAATGTGTTCGACGCCAAGGAGGCTCGAGCCGACCTTCAGGTGTTTGGTACCTAGTTATATGGGGCCGACCCCTCGAGGAAAATTCGAAAATATATAGTTTGTTGTAGGAGCCATATATGCACGAAGTTGCTTATCTGGCAATTTTTGTCAAAGAAATATCCATATATTTGTTTCATGTTTTTAGTCGACGACCATTGTTTTTCCTAGTAGGAATCAGAAAAATAGCATGCATTTGTGCACGGCAATTCTTCTTTATTGACAAGTTGCTTCTGGATCTTCCGTTGATCTATAGATGGAAAGGCAAAATTGCTCTTCTAGAAAGTATATTCAAATTGAGCGTACACACTTGACAAACTTGATCCTCCTTAGGTATGTATTAGTCTATTGGATATTAATTTAGAATGAAGGAAGTTGATCTGATTTAAAACACGTGAAGTCAACCATTTGACAGTTTGTGTTTTACACACAAACCGTGTCAATATCAAGTGCCACAAGTAAAAAAGAACGGAGGAACACAATTTAGACTAGGCCTGTAGGTGGGTACGCATAGACTATTGTTTTGTCTACCATCCGATTAAACTTTACCAAAAATCGATTAAACTTTACCAAAAATCAACTACAACAGCTATTCAGGTTACAGGAAAGTACTCACTAGTTAGCACCAAGGTCCCGGTAAATCAAATGGGAACAAACGGCATATGCCCACGGGCAGCCGTGGATGCGTCCACTTACAGGCCTAATTTAGACCGTTTGAACATAAAGTTGAAAGTGGTCAAAATTCAGGACATTTATTATATGTACAATTATGCATCTTATATTTATGGACCGAAGAAGAATATCAATATAAAATGTGTGTTACGAGAAAGACTTGGGGCTTAGAGTATCTCCACTCGCTCCTCAAATACAGCGTTCGGCGTGTCCATTTTTTGTCCGTACAGAGGCACCGGATAGATCACAGATTTGGGGATGCCGGCTCCGAGTCGTGCCCTCTATACAAAAAAAATTAAACATTTAAAATAATTGACAAATTCATTAAAATACGAAATTAACAATGATTTCACAGGCAGTTCAAACAATTTTACATATAATTTGAACAAACAAGAAAATAGACGGAACTACTCGCGGCCACAGCTAGCTGGGCGAGGACGAGGTCAATTCTTGCACGGAGCCCAAGCCTGGAGCCCGTAACCAGACTTTTAGTTCGGTTGTGGCGGTGGCATCACCAGACACGGGTGGTTCCTGGCGGTGATGTAGTTGAGCACCCATGCGACCGTGCACCCTGGTGTGTTCCACCATCACGCCGGCTGTCGAGATTGTTGTTCTCCAACGACGGACTGGCATCGTCCTAGGCAATGATGCGGCCCGTGCGGCTGCTATTTGAAGAAGATCGTCTACCCGTGGTGGTTGTCGGGATGCCACTGGGGGTCGTCCCTCTCCTCCAACGTGAGGCCGGATCAGAAGTGGACAAAGATGGCCGCACCGACTGGCACCGGAGGTACTGGTAGACCGCCAACACTGAGAACCCATCCCCTCTGCAACCAAAATTCCGGAGGGACTGGGTACTCGGCGTCCCAGAGCGCATGCGCCCCATGGACGAGTAGGCACCGCCGCCCAAAGCCGTTGATGGAGGACCCATCTTCTAGAAAATGCTCCCCAATGGCGGGGATTCATCTATGGTTTCGACGGTAAAGATTGCGGGAGGGTGTGTGAGGTGTGGGCATGGTGTAGATCTGCAATGGCGATGGCCACCGCACCTATATATAGCGAGAAAAGGGCGGGAAACCCAGGAAGTAAGCGGTGGAAAAGGCTAGAAGGACATGGCGGGAGAACACGCTGGCGAGCAATTTCGCGGCCGTGTGGGCGTCGGCAGGACGACGCTCGGGAGAAGAGTTGTCTATCTCACTGCTAGGACTCGCCCGTGTCGTTTTCAGCTCCATCCGGCGCCCCCGCTAGCCCTCTGTGGGTTGGGTACGGTCCGAGAGCGCTGGATAACAAAATGGGCCGCGCCGGCGCCAAAAGAAAAGTTTGGAGGGGAGGAGGGGGCTGGGCATGAATTCAACCGCCGCCGCCCTTTAGGGAGGCTTTAGGGACCCCGAGTGGAGATGGTGTTACTGGTTAGCACATCAGGTGGTGCGCTAAACAACCCAAGTTCGAGCCTCACCTTCTTGTATATAGTAATAGTGTATAGTTACTCCTAGACACTCTTTCATTTTTATAAAATGTGTGTTACAAAGTTGAGCATAAATTTGCTAAAAAAAAGTACTAGATTGCTAACATTTGACGGGCAAATGGATTGCTAAATGGAGTACCATGTGATCATTTTTGTGAATGTGGTACTTTATGTGGCACTTTGGATAGTTCGGTGCTCCCTAGTGAAATTTAGTAGAAATTACAGGCTGCTCTCTCCAAAAAAAAAAATTACAAACTCCTGTGAGCAACAATTGTAGTATTTTATCTTATTTTTCGAGAAATAGTACTGTACTATTTTTTGAAGTGAGACTTTGTTAAGGACACGGATGCAAAATTCCTTTTCGAAGTGAGCTTTTGTTTCCAAAATTTATTTTGTTAAGGACCAGACACAAAATTTGATTTATTTTCCTTTTAAGAGTATCAAATTCTTCTCTTGTTGGTCAAGGATGTTACCCCTGTCCCAGGCGGATCGCTTGCTTGCATGCATGCACGTACTTCCTTGCCCGATTGGAGTTTTCGACCAACAAGAATGACAGCCGACAAACTATATTGGAGGAACGAACGGAAACCTTCCGGGCCGGGTTAATTTACCGGGAAGCTAACTGTGTCCGGGTCGGCGAGGTCGCTAGATTTCGGTGCACCTACGTAGGACCCTAGCTAATCCAAGCCGAGGGCATGCAATATACGTGGTCAGGTCGGTACGATTTCGTGGAATTATAGACCACAAGCTCGTTAGCGTGCATTGACCCTCTGATATCCCCGTGCGTGTGTACGCGTTATCATGTATTGCCAAACGATGTTGGAATATTAGGCATAATTTCCACGATTAATTTCAGAATATAAATCATGACAAAACCAGCTACTAGCTCATGTAACTCGAACATACTAGATGTACTAAACAACAGGATGATCGGAAACAAACAGCAGCCTAACATGTACTCGCAGAACATGATGAATAACAGGATCACGTAGCACGTACCGTTCGGTTGTCGTAGTAGAAACTTTGGGGAAGAGTGATCGCAGCAGATGGCGACGAAGACGGCGGTATGCAGCACCGCCTGACTTGGATGGAAGACGACCCGTGATGGAGAACTTCGGCGAGCAAGCAGAGCGCTTCCCAAAAACCTTATTCGCCCTCTCCCGTACAGGATCACAAGGGCGAGTGGTTCCGGAGACCTGCTCTCCCGTCCGCCGGTGCACGCCGGCAAGCGGGATGGAGTAGACTACGGTGACGGCACAAGTAGAGAGGATGGCAAAACCCTAGATTGGTTTTCGGTGGTTGTTGTGGCGGTAGCCGCGCAAGACTTTATATAGAGCGGCTCAGGAAACCCACGTTGCGCACGTTCGGGTCGGTTACAGTAGCCCACGATCCGGGAGCGACCCGAATAAGCTAACCGTTTGACACGTCTGTCAATTTTCCTGGGCAGCAAAATAAAGCTCGGCTCGGCGAGATTCCATAACCAGCGGCGCTGCTGCCGTGACGTGACGTGTGACGAGGCGAGCGTGACGTGGCGGCGCGGCGTCGTCGGAGGAGGAGCGCGCGTGTGTATCTCTTATTTCCACTTACTTACAAAGTGGTGCAACACTCCTCCTTATAAGGTGGTGCAACTCTCCTCCAACTTTCCATGTGGGACTAAACTTTAGCTCCCACTACACTCCCATGTGAGCTGCCACAAACATGGGCCCAAACACATATGGGCTGCCATAAATTTGGGCTTTGAGATTTAGGGAAAATCTGAAATACTCATGGGCCTAAATGGATTAGCCCCATTATTTCTAACAATCCCCCACCAGATCTCAAATGCCCATTTGAAGATTTGCCAATCCTTGCTACTTGTTTATATACCAGTGTTTCAGCAGAGACTGTTAAGTTGAACTTCCGCCTAGAAACTTGAACTACGTCTATCAACAACTTGAACAATGGACGAACCTTGAATTGCAAGTTTGGTGCCAATAGATTTCGCTCAGAATCATAACTAGTACTTGGCTGTCGGTAGCCTACCCAGCTGGTTGGAGCATATCGTCATACTCCTGGTCTCTTCATGAGTTTACTAGAGATCACCCAGATCTCATAGACATGACGTTTACTGATGAGCTCATATAGGTGTGTTCTTTCAAGAATGCCACAGAGGACGGCATCTTTGCTAATTAAAGCCAACAGAAACACATTAAGGCATGTTGCCAACCTGCCTTACAGATTATGAGAGTCATGCATCTTCACATAGAGAGGGTTACAAAATACTCTCCTCAGTCAAACCACTAGCTTGTTCTTCCCAGGTCCTAATTCACGGGATCTCCGATCACATAGGTTGGGTTACCACTAAGGTGTGACATCCATGGGTCTCAACCCCATCTCCCTCGATGCACTTTCTATCACATTTCGTGATAGTCCCTTTGTAAAGGGATCTGCCAGGTTTTTGTCTGTTTGAATATACGTAACAGTTATTACTCCGGAGTTTCTCAATTTCCTGACAGATTTCAAACGTCTCTTCACGTGTCTTGATGACTTCGCGTTATCCTTAGAATTGTTCACTTTGACAATAACAGTTTGGTTGTCACAATTCAAAAGGATTGCCGGCACAGGTTTCTCAACCACAGGCAAGTCCATCAAGAGCTCACGCAGCCATTCTGACTCAACGGTACGTGTCTAAAGCAAGAAGTTCTGCTTCCATAGTTGACCTCGTCCAATATGGTTTGTCTACGAGACCTCCATGACCTGCGCCACCTCCAAGGGTAAACACATACCCGCCGTGGCGTAGAGTTCATCAACGCCGAGATCCAATTCAATCACTATATCCTTCATACGCAGGATTCCCTGAATAGTGAATCCCATAGCTCATTGTACCACATAGATAGCGCATGACCCTTTCAAGTGCATGCCAATGATCAATACCCGGGTTAGACATGAACCTACTCAACTTGCTCACAGCAAAAGAGATATCGGGTCTTGTAGCGCTCGCTAAGTACATGAGAGAACCAACAACTTGTGAATATTTCAGCTGATCTGTTGGTTCCTTCTTATTCTTCGTAATGTCAAATCGGGATCATAAGGTGTTGGAGAAGTCTTGCCATCATTAAAGCCAAATCGGCTCAAGACCTTCTCAACATAATGAGATTGTGTTAAAGTAATCCCATTCTCGTTCTTAATAAGCTTGATGTTCAGAATGACATCAGCCTCTCCCAGATCTTTCATATCAAAACTCTTTGACAGGAAAGACTTGACCTCATTTATCACTTTCATGTTTGTACCAAAGATCAGAATGTCATCCACATACAAACATAATATAACGCTATCGCCCCCACCATGACGATAGTAAACACACCTATCAGCCTCATTAATGACAAAGCCAGCAGAAAGTAGAGTTCTGTCAAACTTTTCATGCCATTGCTTAGGTGCTTGTTTCAGGCCATATAAAGATTTTAATAACTTACACACTTTTGTCTCTTCACCTTTTACCACAAACCCATCCGCTGATCCATATAGATCTCCTCCAACTCTCCATTAAGAAAGCTGTCTTCACGTCCATTTGATGAACGAGAAGACCATAAGAGGCAGCAGGGATAGTAGTACTGAATGGTGGTCGGTCTAGCGACAGTGAATAGGTGTCAAGTAATCTTCGCTTCTTTACGTGTGTAGCCCTTAGCTACAAGACGCTTTGTACTTCTCAATAGTACCATCAGGCCTTAGTTTCTTCTTGAACACCCACTTACATCCCAGTGTTTACAACCATAGGGTCGTTTCCGATAATTCCCAAGTTCCATTAGAAAGAATCGAGTCCATCTCATTTTGGACAGCTTTTTCCAATCATCTGCATCCGGAGATGCATATGCCTCGATAATGGATCTGGGAGTATCATCCACAAGGTACACGATGAAGTCATTACCAAAGGATTTTGCAACCCTCATCTCTTACTCCTCGTGAGAGGTTCATCGTCATCCTTCTCAAGAAATTCCTCATGTGGTTGTTCAGAATTCTCAATAGATGCACTAGATTCAGGAAGTATTTCAGAAGAAATCCTACCAATGCTATGCATATCTTTCATAGGAAAAATATTCTCAAAGAATGTTGCATCACGAGATTCCATTATAGTATCAACATGCATATCAGGTACCTCAGATTTAACCACTAGAAATCTATAGCCTACACTCGGAGCATATCCTAGAAAGATACAATCCACTGCCTTGGGTCCGAGCTATGCTTTCTTGGGAATCGGTATGTTGACCTTCGCCAAACACCCCAAGTGCAAATACGAAAGTGATGGTTTTCTCCCAACCCACTCCTCATAAGGGTCTTTTCTTTATTCTTGTTAGGAACTCTATTCAGGACATGACATGAAGTCAACAAAGCCTCCCCACCATGCCTTTGATAAACCAGCGTGGCTAACATGGAATTCACCAAGTCGGTCAACAGGCGGTTTTTCCTCTCAAACCCCGCTTGATTGGGGCGAGTAGGAGGCGTCCTCTCATGAATAATTCCGTGTTCCCGATGTAATTCATCAAATATTTTGGGAAAATACTCACCACCACGATCCGACCTAAGACGCTTGATCTTTCTCTAGTTGATTTTCAACTTCGGCCTTATAGATTTTAAAGTAGTCTAAAGCCTCATCTTTAGTTTGCAACAAGTAAACATAGCAAAATTTAGTAGCATCATCTATTAACGTCATGAAATATCTCTTTTCACCTTTTGTCAACACACCATTCATCTCGCATAGATCAGAATGTATGAGTTCTAGAGGTGCCAAGTTTCTCTCTTCGGCAGCCTTGTGAGGCTTTCGAGGTTGCTTTGATTGCACACAACTATGGCACTTAGAACCTTTGGCAATAGTGAAATTCGGAATTAAACTCATGCTGGACATCCGAGATATCAAACCAAAATTAATGTGACATAAACGAGAATGCCAAATACTGGTATCATCATTAACACCACCACAAATATGATTCACGGATTTATTACAAAACTCTGAAAGTGAAAATCGGAACAAGCCTCCGAACTCATAACCTTTACCAATAAATTGTCCATGTTTCGAAACAACGACTTTATTAGACTCTAAGACAACCTTAAACCCATCTCTGCAAAGAAGGGAGCCACTAACGAGATTCTTGTTCATAGTAGGGACATGTCAGACGCTCCTCACCGCACGATCTGTCCGGAAGTAAACTTCAGATCCACCGTGCCAACACCACGAACAGAAGCATGTGATCCATTCCCCATTAGGACGGATGAATCCCGAGCGACCTGATAAGAAGTGAACATAGAGATGTCAGCACACACATGAACATTAGCACCCGTATCAAGCCACCAACACGGTGATTGAAATACTGAAAGAACAGTAAATAAATTACCATACCCATCAGTATTGCTAGCGGTCACGATGTTGACAGTCTTGGCCTTTTTCCCTCTACGGTCTGCGCTGCTCGACAGTCCTTGGAAAATGGCGGGCTCTCCACAAGTGTAACAAGACAGTTCACTCTTGTCCCTGCTCGTCTTCTTCTTCTTGAAGGTTGTAGTCTTCTGTGCTTGTTAAAGGAGGGTTTGAAGTTCCTTTGTTCTTGCCTCACGGATTTGCCTTCTCGCACAAAGTTAGCGTAGCAAGACCCTCTCCTTTCTCAGGAGTGTCCTTAGCCCGAGCCTTCTCCTCAACATCAAGGGACGCTATCAGATTTTCAACTGATATCTCCTGTCTCTTGTGTTTGAGAGTTGTGGCAAAGTTCCTCCATGAAGGGGGCAACTTAGCAATAATGCATCCCGCCACAAACTTGTCGGGTAAGGTACACTTAAGGAGTTCGAGCTCCTTGGCAATGCACTGAGCTCATGAGCTTGTTGAACCACAGGAAGGTCCTTTGACATCTTAAAATCATGAAAGCTCTCCATGATATACAGTTCACTACCAAAGATCTGCAGCACCAAACTTGGCATCCAAAGGCATCCTGTAGCTCCTTTCCGCCTTTTATGTGCATAAACACATCACATGACGGTCAAGAAGAATGCTCGTAATACATCCCACAAAGACAAGATTAGCATCCTCGAACTTCTTCCGATCCTCGCCGATATAGTTCCCTCAGTTTGTTTTTATCGATGTGGAACACTTTCATCGTGGTCACCAAAGCTCAGCCTTGTATCGCCACCTCTTAAAGTGCACACCGTAAACTTATCCGGCCTCAGTGCATCGGTAAAACCAGCCATTGTTAATTCAGGAAATTGCCTACAATAAGGTTTTTGGATTGTTGGAATATTAGGCATAATTTCCACGATTAATTCCAGAATATAAATCATGACAAAACCAGCTACTAGCTCATGTAACTCGAACATACTAGATGTACTAAACAACAGGATGATCGGAAACAACAGCAGCCTAACATGTACTCGCAGAACATGATGAATAACAGATCACGTAGCACGCACTGCTCGGGTTGTCGAGTAGAAACTTTGGGGAAGAGTGATCGCAGCAGATGGATTTAAGACGGTATGCAGCAATCACCGACTTGGATGGAAGACGACCCGTGATGGAGAACTCGAGTCAGCAGAGCGCTTCCCAAAACCTTATTCGCCTCTCCCGTGACAGGATCACAAGGGCGAGTGGTTCCGAGACCTGCTTTCTCCGTCCGTCTGCACGCCGGCAAGCGGGATGGAGTAGACTACGTGACGGCACAGCACAAGTAGAGAGGATGGCAAAACCCTAGATTGGTTTTGATTGGTTGTTGGCGGTAGTCGCAAGAAGACTTTAACTGCTGTACAAGGCCGTGATTGAGGCGGCGTATGGCGTCGTCGGAGGAGGAGCGTGTGTATCTCTTATTTCCACTTACTTACAAAGTGGTGCAACACTCCTCCTTATAAGGTGGTGCAACTCTCCTCCAACTTTCCATGTGGGACTAAACTTTAGCTCCCACTACACTCCCATGTGAGCTGCCACAAACATGGGCCCAAACACATATGGGCTGCCATAAATTTGGGCTTTGAGATTTAGGGAAAATCTGAAATACTCATGGGCCTAAATGGATTAGCCCCATTATTTCTAACAAACGAGAGATGACTGTTGCACCGTGTACCAAAAGTCGGCAAAACAATGGGATAGAGATCATCGAGAATTTGAATCTTGCAGAAAATTGTTTCGATCAATGATTGATGGTGACATTGATGGATGGACGGATAGCTAGCTCTTTGTTGGTTACCTAATGGATGTACGTATACGTGACTGTCGACGGACCGTGACAATTAACGCAGAGAACAACAGCCAAGAGAGGCCAAGCGTCGATGCCAAAAGTACGTACTTTGGGCCCGTGAAAATCGTCGATCAGTACTCAGGTGTATGTGTGTGTGTGTGTCTGATCAAGGGAATCACGTGAAGTTCTAGCGTGTCACAAAAAGTGGCGCCCAAAAAACAAAAAGTGGCGCGTGCAAAGAGGATCTTCACGTACGTGGTGTTTATTATCAATTTTTTATTTTCCTGGCCACAATCAATTCGTATATCTGAAAAGATCCGTTTGGCTACGCCATTATCACAAGCGGAACCACACGGAATCTGCGGCATAAAATGATTTATTACCATATATACACGCAGTTATATATTACAATGATGCAGCAAATACTTCTATATTTATACGTCGGCAGAGACCTAAATTCGCTATATGCGCCGACCGTTGGAGGCGGCAGAAGCGCTCGGTATCCGTAGCATAAATGAATTACTTCCATGTATATCCGGAGTTATAATCAAGCAGCAGAGATCTTGCTGCACACACCTCCTGGCTCCTGATTCACTGCACGTGTACGCAAAAAAGGGACTGATACGCGCGCATATGTGAATCTCCTCCATGAAACCCCAATTAATTCGAATTATCCCGGCCGTTAATCGTAATCCGTCCATCGACCGATGCTTTGCTAGTAGCTGATTAACCAGGGCGGACACGGTCAAATAAGCGACCAGATTAAGCGCGCGACGCCATGTATCCGGGCCGTCGATCCGGCCACGTGGCGCGCTCAGGGCACGGCGTGGACCGTCCGTTTTCTTTTGCTGGTGATCTGATCGTAACCGTCGCAGCCCTGCAGGGCCGACGTGGAGCACGCGCACGCCGCGGCCGCTAGTCGTGCAGGTTGGTGACTTGCCGTTGATATTTATTTTTTGGCAACGGCCGCACGCACACCTCCCGCACGTAATCTAAATTTAGCTCCCGCGCCACTGCCCATGCCCATGCCCTGTGTAGCTCTATATAAACAGACCTGCCCCCACACGGACACGAAGGAGATCCCAACCTACACCAGCAACAACAGGTAGCAATTAGTACTGCAAATATCGATCTCAGAGAGGGACAGAGCCCACAGCCAGAGTCGAGACCGATCGACCATGGCGTCTGGCGGTGCGAGGATGTCTGCCGCCGGCGGTCGCCGTGCTGGCGCCGTGGCCAGGCCGACGGTGGCGGCGCCATGGATTCTCGCCTGCGGCTTCCTGCTCTGCTCGTCGTCCGTGCTGTTCCAGGGTGAGTTCTGCTCTGGCTCTGTTCAGTTACTCGATCATCATTGCGCACACCTCCGCTTTCCTTTTCTTTTGGTCCCTTTTAGCGCGTGATCCATGAATATGCATACATACAGCTTGCTCGTACCCAACGCACATAACTGTTGCTTATCTCTATCGCCAAGTTCTCAACTAGATCCACGGCCAATTTATTTCAGTACTACGGCAATGACCAGCTCACCCATGTCTCTCCGTCTGTCCCATCTCCACTCTCCATATGTACAAGTTGTTTTTTCCTTTATTGTTTCCATTAAAACATAGACAGACGAGCGTTTGCTCCACCCTTTCTTTATTGTTCGTCGTCTGATTCTGCAATCAACCAATATGTTCAGCTCTGTTCTCGGCTCGATCGAGCTTTGCACCCTGCTTAGGAAAAAGGATTTTCGTTTTCGGAGGGGAAACCTCTAGGATAAACATGGCGCCAAATGCTTGCCTCCATTTGTTTATGCCTTAATTGTAGGTAGCTAGACTCCGCTAGAGGTGGTTGTCAGGCTTCTTATTCTTTGTCCTCTTGGTTGGTTCTTCTTTATCAGAACAATCCTGGACTGTGGGGAAGCATACCATGCATGCATGATTGGTTTCAGTATGCGCATGCCGCAATCCAATTATTCTGCAGAATAATGTTTTCACACAGCAATGGCTCTATTGGATTAATTAATATTTGATTATTTAATTAGTTCTATATCATGGCACAAAACTTTCGTTATCGGATATTATAAGTTGCAGCAATATTTGTTCCTATTTCTCGGACCTACTCTGTTCTCACTAGCCACAAGATTAGTGGCCACAAGTTTGGGCAATCTTACCTAAGCATAGTTTTAAACACATGATACTGCCATTAATATATTATTAGTACTAGATGTTACATCGCTAGTAGCAAAAACAGTGGTGTGGCCAACTGGCCATGCGTATCTTCTTATGACGAATTCAAAAGGCAGAGATCTTTCCGTAGCCGTTCAGAATAGAGACGTAACTATTTGTTGATCTCATCTTAATATATATGACAATGCATGACATAATAAGGCTTATTTTCGCCTGTATTTAATTTGCCCATATCACACAACCTAATCCCTTAATACTAAATACATCAGATTTTATTTTTGAAAAAATGAGACAGGAGGAAGAAAAAGTTTCTAGTCTGATCTCACAACTTGATTCTCATGCATCATCATTATGTAGCTTATCCTTGAGCTTTCATGGACCAACTCTACTTAGGCAGGATTATAGTAGATGCTAGTATGAACTTGGCTGACGCGTGCATCAACTTGGCCTTTTCTTTTGTTCTCAACAAACAATAGGTCTGACTTCAACTGCGACGTTGACAGAGCACTGTTGACGCTAAGTTGAAAAAGGGTTATATTCATTGCATGCTCAACTAAAGTTCATGAATATGTTGATAGGGTTGGGCCATTTCAAGTACTGGGTAGGAAAACTTTACACAGACGTGAACCGTGTACAGATGACTTAACTTAGAATTTTGTTGGGCACGATACGACTATGTTTCTCTCCTGTACATTTGTTTGGCTAGAAACAGTCCCTCTTTACAAATCTAGGGTGTCACTTCGTGTACGTAACCCAAGTTGCCTACCTACTGCTCTCTTCATTTCGTAATGTTTTTTTTACATAAATATGATTTCACATGGTACACAACCTACGTGTCTAGAGAAATATATATATGTCAAAAAATGGTTAGCTAATTTGGATGCGAACACGGCTAATTCAAGATTGCATTATTAATTAATTCCTCACACAAATTCGTGTTTTCTTTCCCAAACATTTGTTAATTTCCACTAAATACTAGGTTGTTATGAAAGAACAGTAAATTTATTGTCTTTACATGCCAAAAAATGACGCAGGAGCTGAAGGCGCCATTGGTGTCAACTATGGCATGATCGCCAACAACCTGCCGTCGCCGGACAAGGTGATCTCCATGTACAAAGCCAATAATATCAAGTACGTGCGCCTCTTCCACCCAGACACCACGGTCCTGGCTGCGCTCCGAGGCACTGGCATCGGCGTTGTCCTGGGCACCCTCAACGAGGACCTCGCCCAACTCGCCTCCGACCAGTCCTTCGCCGCCTCGTGGGTGGCCTCCTACGTCAAGCCCTTCGCCGGCACCGTCACCTTCCGGTACATCACCGCCGGCAACGAGGTCATCCCGGGCGACCTCGGCGTGCACGTGCTCCCGGCCATACGGAACCTCGAGGCTGCGATCCGGGCGGTCGGCGTCACCGGCGTGCCCGTCACGACGGCCGTGGCCACGTCCGTGCTCGGCGCTTCGTACCCGCCGTCGCAGGGCGCGTTCTCAGAGGCCTCGGCGCAAGTGATGGTGCCGCTCGTGTCCTACCTGCTGTCGAAGAAGGCACCGCTGCTGGTGAACGTGTACCCGTACTTCGCGTACGCCGCGGAGCCGGAGACGGTGCAGCTCGGGTACGCGCTGCTGGCCGGGGGGTCGAGCGCGACGTCCAGCTCCAAGGTGGTCTCCATCACGGACGGCGGGCTGGTGTACACCAACATGTTCGACGCGATCGTGGACGCTGCGCACGCGGCCGTGGAGAAGGCCGGGGCGCAGGGCCTGGAGCTGGTGGTGTCGGAGACCGGGTGGCCGTCCGGCGGCGGCGCGACCGGCGCCACCGTGGAGAACGCGGCGGCGTACAACAACAACGTGGTGCAGCACGTGACCTCCGGAGCCGGCACGCCGCGGCGGCCCGGGAAGGCCGTGGAGACGTACCTCTTCGCCATGTTCAACGAGAACCAGAAGCCCGAGGGCACGGAGCAGCACTTTGGGCTCTTCCAGCCGGACATGACCGCCGTCTACCCCGTCGACTTCGCCGGCTCCTACTGAGAAGTGGGACAGTACAGATTCAGCTTTTACCACACAGAGATTATTTCATTTACTTACCAGTTACAGTACCTAGCTACTCCGACCGATCGATTTACAGGTTTACGCTTAATTTACAGCTTTGTACAGCATGTTGCTACACGGCATATACAATACAGGGGTAGTTCGTTTTTAGCTGTCAAGAGTGCGCTGGATCTGATTTGTAGTGATATACTTATGCATTATTACTAGTTCAACATATATATATGCGCATTCAGTTCAATTTAACACCTCCTTTTCGTTGTAGTGCTACGTTGGAACGGAAATCTTCATAAAATTCACTTACCAATTTGCGGCCAAATCCTGTGCTCCACTCCACACGAAGCAAAATCCGGTGTTCCACACTTCCAATTGCAGCTACAAAAGAAAGGGAATTATGCACTGCCGATTTGCATAATTCTCTACTCTCTGCACTCCCAGATGCATATCTTCTATATTTTCTTTGACGGGGAGAGGAAATTTTGCTAGAAAATAAATCTAGCTACGCTTGCTCAGAGTGTGTGCCGTACCTCTGCTTGAATCCGCTGAACTTGTTTTCTTCTTCGCCCACTCATCTCCAGGCGGTGACTGCGACGAAGCCTCGCAGCTGGTTAATTCATATATACCGCTCCATTCTAAATCTGATATACTTCCTTAGTCCCAAAATAGTTGTCTTAGATTTGTTGAAATTTGGATGAATCTATATACTAAATAGTATCTAGATTCATTCAAATTTTGCCAAATCTAAAACATCTATTATGGGACGGAGGGATAAACTGGGGCTGTCAGTGCCAACAGCTTCAGTTTCATCAGAATTGGATGTTAGTTTGAGTTAGTGAATTTTTAGGTTACGTTCTGTAAAAAAGATGACCCGGATGGAGACGTGATTTGTGTGATCACACCCGGGTCAGTAGGAGGGCTGTGCACTTGTATGGTGCGGTCTAGTCGAGAGGATGATCACCACGTTTGCCACTTTGTTTTCCTTGTGAATAAATAGAGAAGAAGAGGAAGAAAAGCAGCAAGTCTTATACATTCAGAGCATCACCATGGCTTCAGAGCCTAGCACGTGGAATTGGCGTTAGAGAGGTAGTCATGTCCCGCCTTTGGACGCTGTGTTGTCATCGCTGTGTTAAAAAGGACTACACCTCAAAACCAACCATGCATGGGCGCCGTCTTCCTTCCCGTCGCGTACGCAACCCACACAGAGGAGAGCCAGAGACGTCTCTCCACGCCCCCATCGACACCCACCACGCCGCTGATGACAGTGGCATGAAGACAACGTGTATGACTTCGACAGGCCGAGGGAGAGGCCAATATCCAATCGACCCGCCGGCGGGTGCAGCAGGGGAGCTCCCAGAGGCTGGCACGGATGCACCAAGGGCCAGTTTCCTAGACCACTAGCCAACATATCCAATACGAAGCCCAAAAAATATGTTTGACTATAAATTTGACCAACGAAATATGAATAATATGTCACAAAAATTATAACGTTGGAAAGAGTTTTTAAATATCAATCCAATGGTATAATTCTTATTACATATAACTCATATTTTCTTGATAAATTTTATGGTCAAACTTTTTTTTAAACTCCGTGTTAGCCCAATAAACCGGTATGGAGGTAGTAAGCAGATCATGTGATTGTATTTTCTTTTGTGGAAAGAAGAGAAAAAGACAGAAGCACGGGAAATAACTTTGGGTCTGGTATAGTACGTTTGAAGGGTAGCCCATGAGCGATTGTTGATATATACAGTAGCTAAGAAAAAAACTGGATAGATCCTCGCCAGCAGACGTGGGGAGTAGGCGAACCAACAACAATAGCGTCGTCGCATGTGATTGTACTTCGTGACGGGAAGGAGATAGCGTGCGCGCTCGCTACGCATTGACCGGACTGACAAGAAGCAGGAAGGCACTGGCGTAGAAGAAGAAGAAGAAGAAGAAAGAAGAAGAAGAAGAAGAAGAACTGATTGTACTTCGGGTAGCGCTGCTGCTGGCCAAAAAACAGTCATCTCCATGTACAAAGCCAACAACATCAAGTACGTGCGCCTCTTCAACAGTCTACCCCGTCGACTTCGCCGGCTCCTCCTACTGAGAAGTGGGACAGTACAGATTCAGCTTTTACCACACGGAGATTATTTCATTTACTTACCAGTTACAGTACCTAGCTACTCCGATCGATTTACAGGTTTACGCTTAATTTACAGCTTTGTACAGCATGTTGCTACACGGCATATACAATACAGGGGTAGTTCGTTTTTAGCTGTCAAGAGTGCGCTGGATCTGATTTGTAGTGATATACTTATGCATTATTACTAGTTCAACATATATATATGCGCATTCAGTTCAATTTAACACCTCCTTTTCGTTGTAGTGCTACGTTGGAACGGAAATCTTCATAAAATTCACTTACTACCAATTTGGGGCCAAATCCTGTGCTCCACTCCACACGGAGCAAAATCCGGTGTTCCACACTTCCAGTTGCAGCTACAAAACAAAGGGAATTATGCACTGCCGATTTGCATAATTCTCTACTCTCTGCACTCCCAGTTGCATATCTTCTATATTTTCTTTGACGGGGAGAGGAAATTTTGCTAGAAAATAAATCTAGCTACGCTTGCTCAGACTGTGTGCCGTACCTCTTGAATCCGCTGAACTTGTTTTCTTCTTCGCCCACTCATCTCCAGGCGGTGACTGCGACGAAGCCTCGCAGTCGCAGCTGGTTAATTCATACCGCTCCATTCTAAATCTGATACTTTCTCCGTCCTAAAATAGATGTCTCAGATTTGCCAAAAATTGAATGAATCTAGACACTATTTAGTATATAGATTCATTTAAATTTTAAAAAAATTGAGACATCTATTTTGGGACGGAGGGAATAGAATAAACTGGGTCTGTCAGTGCCAACAGCTTCAGTTTCATCAGAATTGGATGTTAGTTTCAGTTAGCGAATTTTCGGGTTGTTTTCTGTAAAAAAGATGACCCGGATGGAGACGCGATTTGTATGATCACATCCGGGTCAGTAGGAGGGCTGTGCACTTGTTTCAGGTAGTGGGATGCTGCGGTCTAGTCGAAAGGATGATCACCACGTTTGCCACTTTGTTTTCCTTGTGCATAAATAGAGAAGAAGAGGAAGAAAAGCAGCAAGTCTTACACATTCAGAGCATCACCACGGCTTCAGAGCCGCCAGGGCATCTCCAGCGGGCCGACTAAAAGGTCTGAGCGTGTTCGAAACTATCCATACGGACGTGTGCGGCGTGCAAGGCGCTCCAGCGGGACGACCCATCCGACGAAACGCGTTCCGCTTGACCATCCATGCATCTAATCTGGGGCTCAGTTATGTCGGTTCGGACGTGCGCGGACAACGCGGACGTCGTGCTAGTTGTTCGCGCGGCATGCGCAGCGCCCCAGCGGGGCGACCCATCCCACGAAACACGTCCCGCTTGATCCATCCATTCATCTAATCTAGGGCTCGATTGCATCGGATTTTGCAAAGAGAGAACCTTCGGATTTTGCAACCTAGGTTTGCCATTGTTCAAGGTCCATCTCGTTTTTGGGACAAGAAATCCCTCAACATTATAATTACATGTTGTGTCATTCTTCACAATATGATTGTTGAGAATGAGAGAAATTTGAACTTGGAGTTTTTTTACGATAATGTTGGTAGTCCTGTGAAGTCAACTAGAAATACAGATCATATCCAAGAATTCCTTTAGACTTACCGAGAGATTGAGGACTCCCTCCGTCCTCGAGACCCTCGATCCTCGACGAATGGCAAACCTAGATTGAACAATGGCTCGTCCTCGAGACCCTCGATCCTCGACGACTTGCCACCCGAGAGATCCTCTGGTGCATCTCGCTTGTGCCAGTTGCAGCGGTTCTACAAGCTCTATATATCTTGGGTCTGTTCCAGGTCCAAGTACATACGTGTATCACTGTATCAGTTTGGAGCCTACCTTGCTACTGCTGGTCCTCCCTGGTGCTTGTGGTGATGCGATGTGTAGTAAACTGGTGGTGGATGTACTAATGTGGAGCTACCCGAAGGCCCTGTTCCCGGCGTTCGGAGACCGATTCCGGCGAGACCGAACTCGAACCACATCGAACCAAGAGCTTCGGGCCAATGTGTGAACCCTCTCAAGCCCCTATTTTATAAATTGACATATTATACTTGTTGCATATTATTTATCATGCTTGCACACATGTTTGGTGTTTTGGGGGCATTATGCCGATTCATCTCATAATTAAATATGGAGACCATATGCGGACGAATCTAGTCTAATATTGGCTTCATTTAAATTGGTGTAAACCGCTATGTTTTGTCTTGTTAAGTCAACATTTAAATTGCGGGGTAGTTAAATAACTCGAACCATAATAATTATTTGTCGGAATCCCGATTTCAATTAATATTGCTAAGTGGGCTCGCATATTGTCATGTCATGCATCATATCATAATCATGCCGATCTTCCGTCCTAGTATTAAATATTGCATCTGTCGCCTCTTCTAGTGTTTTGCTTATTCGCGGACTAGGTCGATGAGTTGATGCGAGTGTCGACCTGATCTTCGGGTGAACCTTCGATAATGTTTTCAGGCGAGCATTCTCCCCCTTCTACCTATTTTGCATTTATAGTCTTTACTTCCTCCCTTTGATCTATTGCTATCCTTATTGTCGATGCTATAGTACCGTTCCTTTATTTACCTGCTCAACTATATTGCCTTGGTTATCCTATTGCCTTGTTTGATTAGCTAGCTTTTGTCCTTGCGAGTCATAGGCATGCTTAGAATCGCTCTCATATAGGTGGAACATGACACTCGGATATGGTTGGTGATAAGATAATTAATCCGATGTTATTGGTTATGGTTTCACCTAATGATAAGGCCCTGGCAGGGATCACCTTTGGGAACTGCTTGAGCCAACCTAGGACCCGTTCGTTCTACGATACTAGTTCTGAGTTGATCGCGCTAACCAAACGTGGGGGCCTCTGGGATCCCCCCCTCAACTACCGGCGCTATTCGTATATCCAGAGGGTTACAAAATTGGTTTTCCATTTGGTGTATACGCATAATATGTCCTCTGACATGGGTTGAGTTGTGATATGATTTTGGTGGACTGCCATGGCTTGCATTGCATAAAATCGGGATATCGTGTCGGAGGTGGGATGGAGCTCTACAAGTTATCTTCCGATCATCGTCCGGCCGTAGACTCAAACGCTGTGCCACCTAAAGAATCATCTGTATCTCTTGTGTGGGTAAAACACAGTAGGTGATGCCTCTGGATATGCGCGTAGTTATGGGACAGTTCTTGTTGTGAGATTCGGATGGCACGCGTGATATGTTGCCTGAAGGGTTGAGCATGCGTTTGGGTACAGTAGTGCACCCCTGCAGGGTAAATCTTTTCGAGAAGCTGTGTGTCCATGGTTATGGGCGTCTCAGGAGTACAATGTCATGATCATAGACAACGCCACTAATGTTTTATCTTTAATAATATGATTAGTAATTAGCCTTATCAACTAAACACCTGCTTAATTAAAATTGCCACTGTGTGTGTTCCATAGTTATCGTATAGTGTTCTCTTATCTCGCTCTAATAGACGAAGTTGTAGCGTGTCTCTATAAGTTAGATAGTGCAAGCTTTGCTGCCGCTGAGCCCACCATACCTATGTAGGCGAGGACCGCCGAATTCTAGTCTCGCCGTGTACTGGCCTCAAGATCGACCGCTTCTCTTTCTGTTTTCCTTTGCCCTTTGTCGGCACCCTTTTGGATTGACAGGTATGTGATTGACGACGTTAGCAAGGTTACCCCTCCGGCTTGGCCTGGACAGGGTTTATGGACATCGCTTGGTTATTCTTCAGAACTCTTAGTCCCAATTGAATCTTGTCCGTACTCAGATACTATTTTGCTTTCTCTTTGAATTGTATTATTTGTATTCTTGACTCGTTGAGTCATTGTTGTATATATATAAGTTCTTGTGGACTATGTTGTAAACTACTGTGATGTAACTACTTGTATTCAAATCCCACCCACACAAAAGTGTCTGGTGGGCGTCTTTGAATCGCTTCTATGCGAATTTTGGCGGGATATGCTGAGATCTGCATAGACCCGATTCGGGGGCGTTACAACTGCTCTCTTTAAGAGGAGTGTGCCCTCAATGGTACCTCCAGCTGACCGGTGGTCCGTAGCCAGCGCCGCCACAAGTTATATGTTTGTTCAATTCAGTCCTTCCTATGTAAATTTTCCCAAATATGAGTGGAACTTATTTCTAAAGTTGTTTGGGGATGATCGTTGAGGAGCGCTGGCGTGAGGCGGTTTCCGTAGACCGCCGGCAGTTTGTGCGTCGACCCGCAAAGTCACTACCGACACGCTTGTCAACCGACCTTTGTGGCTATCGCTGGAGATGCTCTAAGAAACCGTATAACTCAACGACCCACGCCCCCTTACAAAGATTTGGTACTCTTTGCCATCAACACTCTAGATTGTTAGAGCATCTCTAGCAGGCTCCTTATTTCACGGTCCTTTCAAATCAAACGCGGATAAGGGCTACGAAAAACCTCTTTTTTTGTTGTTCGCGCGGAGGACGGGCATACCCCGCATGTGCGGACAGTAAAAGAGAATCTTCCCGGCCTCGGCCCGTCCCGAGTCCTTAAATTAACAAGTTTTATCACATTTTGCACACTATCTCGCATATCACATACAAATATGGTATCAATATGAACTCAAATATGAAAATTATTAATTGTACAATACAAAAATAATACAAATTATAATAATTGTTCAAATCAAATAATTAAATAAAAATCCGAATGCAAATAATAATTCAAATGACATACAAATGAATACAAAATGAAATGGATAAAGTGGTATCATAGGTTATGTTGAAGCTGGTTGTGCGTGTCGGAGTCCTCAATCTTTCGGTAAGTCTAAAGGAATTCTTGGATACGATCTGTATTTCTAGTTGACTTTACAGGACTACCAACATTATCGTAGAAGAACTCCAAGTTTAAATTTTTCTCATTCTCAACAATCATATTGTGAAGAATGACACAACATGTAATTATAATGTTGAGGGATTTCTTGTCCCAAAAACGAGATGGACCTTGAACAATGGCAAACCTAGGTTGCAAAATCCGAAGGTTCTCCCTTTGTATTTTCGAGATGGACAGCGCGGACGTCATGCCAGTTGGCGACGCGGGCCCATATGTAAGAGAAACATTAGTACTTAACGATAGCTTTTCATTAGATTAAATCTGCCGGTTACAAAAAGGTCATTCAAACTAATTGGAGGGGTGCTAATACTACTGCTGTTGTGGCTACGACTACTGCTGGAGGAGGACGGCGCGGCGGCTACTCGCCGCCGTTGCCATGGCCACCGTTGCCGCGGACTGTTTTGATGCATTTTATAATTTTCAGGACTGTTTCAGACATCACCTACAACTTCTGTGACTGCTGATGTATTTCACTCTACCTACTTGTATGCCTTATTCAATGGTCCTTTAAAGTAAAGAAGAAAAAGATTCATCTATCGATGGTACCAAGTAAAGAAGAAAAGATTCATCTATGCATCGTTGGGATGCACTAATTACCTGCTTACGGATGGGGAGAACAACGCCGGCCTGCAGAACGACTCCACCTTGCATTCCTTGGGAGAACAGCGCGCGCCGCCGGCCGGCCTGCAGAACGGCTCCACCTTGCATTCCTTGGGAGAATAGAGCGCCGCCGGCCGGCCTACCAGAGCCAACTATTTCCTCTCACCGGCCATGGCGCTCTCTTCTCTTCTCTTCTCTTCTCATCTCCTCTCCAAAGTCAAAGTCTAAGTCACACGCGTACCCCGCATGCGGTTGGTGATGGTGAACTCTTACTTATAGATGAATATCGGTTCAGACTTTGAGAGGTAGCGCTGGAAGAAGATGAGGCAGCGTATCTAAGGCATTTCGATCGGTTCGTTGATTGTTTGGAGATGGTGAGGATGAACTGTCCAGATGCATAATCTCATGGATCGATGACATGGCATATAGGTGTAGCCCCGTGAATCAACATACGCCACAATAATTAGTGATGAGGCGAGGATATCTATGCCCTGTTTTAACTACGTCGTGGAATTCTAGTCAATCAAATTAATTGACAGAGTCAATTTTCCCTTAATTTCTTCCTTACCTATCGTGGACCTGGACTTGTTCCTTGATTCCCGCTTTGTGTGTGCATGCTCCTTCTCCGGCTAGTGTGGCACTCAAGAGGCTACGTGGTCATACTATTCACACGAATTCTACGTAATCTAGATTGCAAATTTTAGTACCCTCTCTATCTTAAAATAAATGTTACAGATTTTTTAAAATTTAGATGAATCTAGTCACTATTTTAAGACGAAGGGAGTACACAGCCTCGAAAACCAGCCTGATCATGGCTTCTGCTAGCAACCAGTAATGATCACTTCTCGTCGTCTCAACAAGCAGACATAGTATGAGCGGATGTGCTTGTGTACGGAGTATGGGTGCCCATGATTCTCGAATTCTCGTCAAAGTTGAAGCTGGTAAGCTTAGATTGAAGAAAACTAGGTACAAGGTTGCCACAAGTTTGTGACGGCCCCCAGTCTCGGGATTTAACTCAAGACAGAGGGATTGCAGCAGAAATGAAACAAGAACTAAAGAAATTTCAGAGACACAATCTTAAATTACCTACTTTTAGAGGAAGAATTTGTGTTTATGAGGATTACACTAGCAGAGGCTTCTATACCACTCCCAATGACAGCTAGGGTTTTAACCCTTTACAATAATGGAGATGAACCCTAATAACTAAAATCCCTCCAATATATAGCACTGAAAGTGCAAAAGTAATGTTAGGATAAGAGCTACAAGTCATAAAGCAATTCTTGTCGTCTAGCGCCAATTATATTAATTCAACGTCAGCCGATAGATGACCATGATTGAAGGATGCCGCTTCGGTCCAGACATGTTGGCGGCATACAAAAAGGTAGCCAGTGCATTCCTAATAAAAAGTCATACAACAACCTAGCTAGTGCATGCAACAATTTAGCTACTAGCCAGCTACTAATCAAACCTGTACAATCAATTGATTTGCCAGAAATTTGCACATGACCTTTCTTGTTTTTCGGGACATCTAAATCACACAGCAAAATAATTATTGATATTAAATGACACATAGAGCACATCTTAACCAGAATTACAAGTCATCTAACCAAAGAGAAATGCAAGCTAACAAGGTCAACAGAGCCACATTGCCTAGCCACTTTTTAAGATTAAGAGACGAGTTCACACGAGGCAAAATCACAATCGGATGCTTGTTCATGCACAACCTTGGTTGTTATCTAAATAAATCAGCACTACATGCTACAAGACACGATCGATGATGATAAAGCATAGATGCACAGGGACAGAGTATATATATGCATGTGGATCTCGAAAGGGACGATTGATGATGATAAAGCATAGATGCACAGGGACAGAGTATATATATGCATGTGGATCTCGAAAGGGGGGGTCCGTCCACTCGGCGCGGGCCAACCCTGGTGGTGCTCACAGGGGGTGTGGGCCCCCTGGCTGCCTCCTCGCCTTGCCTTCTTCGCCCATAAAAGCCTCCCGGGGAAAAACCCTAGATAATCCATCAGAAAGCCATGAAAAGTTCCAAAGTGCCGCCGCCACCGAAGAGGAGATTCGGGGACAGAAAGTGTTCCGGAACCCTACCAGGACGGGGAAGTTCCCCCGGAGCCATCTCCATCGATCTCCACCACCATCTCCATCGCCGTTGATGATTCCCATGATGAGGAGGGAGTAGTTCTTCCTCGAGGCTAAGGGATCTACCGGTAGCTATATGTTCATCCATCTCTCTATGCGTGATCATGTTGTGGTCATGAGTTTTGTAATCAAGTAGATCTACTCTGCTACTCAAGTGCTTCAATAGATCTCTGCTCTCCCCATGTGTGTGAAAGTGACAACGTGCACGCCATGCTGGCACTTAGACAAGAGTCTACATAAATACTCGTCGTGCTTTAATAGATCTATGCTTTTCCCCATGTGTGTGAAAGTGATAGCGTACACGCGTGTGTGGTACTTAAGCTAGATTACATATATATATTTATGAGTTATATTTGGAGTTGGATGTATCTATGAAATTGTGGTGTTTGTTGAAACCATCTAGCGCTCAAGGTGACAGTGTGGGGTTATCTAGATTGGGAAATGCGGACTTTGAGGTGTGCTTTTGTAGACCTACCGTGGATTAGAGTGCCCAACCGGAGAGTAGTTAAGAGTAGTATCATGAAGAGAGGATATTTATATGAGAGAGTGTTCACTAGTGAAAGTATGATCCCTAGGCCTTGTTTCTAAGCATTGAAACACCGTTTGCATCTAGATCTGTTGCATGCATGCTTGTTGCCATCTTTATTTCAGTTTTATTTATGAAATCACACATGTATTATGCTTCTTATTAATACAAATAATCATGGAGTATAAACATTATCATGAACTAGATATATGATTATAACAACCTCTAGGACATATCTCCAACAAATACTATGATCTTGTTACCTTGCTTCTTTTCTTATACATTGAGGTGGATACAAAGTCAGGATGCAAGTGGGACTCCCTGCGGGTGTCCAACAAAACGCCACTTTTGCCCACATAAACCAAGTGGCTGCTCGTGGCATCCACTTTTCCCTCATAACCTTGTGAAGCAACAAACATGGTAGCTACTGAGGGAAGAAATAAGCTAGCTAGCTGTCTAGAATGCGTTTGGTAGGTTTCATCCCCCCGGATAAGCCCACCAGCGCCAAAATCGGTATTTTTGGTTCCTTGGAGCCTCCCCGCAATGTGGTCATCATGATTCATAAAGCAGTCCAGGGACAGGTGAGGGAAAATGGCCGAATCGGCCATTTCCGTGGAGCCAGCCTAGGTGGAGGAAAAAATGGGTTGTCGCCGCCCAACTGTTGCATGCGTGGGGAAGCGCAGGAGATGTGGCGATAACTCCCTGTCCACTCTGCTTTTGACTGTCACCGCCCACTACTCTTCATTGCTCTCTCTCTTGTATGTCCCATCAGAGAAAGCAATGGCCTCCTATCCTCCTTCTCCATTGCCGCCTTCGTCCAGCATTCCCGGTCGCAAGGTACCACGCCCGATCTACTCCCCGCAAGTGTGTGCCTCACAGCATCGCTGGTGCCATCGACCAAGTAGGAGGCGGGGGAAGGAGGAGCCTGGCTGTGGATGTCAACCCTGACTTCATGCCCTCCCTACGCCAGACATCACAGTTTTCTGCATGGCCTCACGGCATGCCTCCATGGGCTGCAACAGTTCAAGCGATGAATTCGATGGGGGATCAATCTGGGGTTTTTCCCCGTGCCAACCTTGTTCTCCTCTGTGCCAGTCGTCGATATAGTTCGTGCAGCGGCCACTTCGCCATGAAGATCAAGCTGTGGGTTGGCGACATGGTGGCGTTCAAGTTCAACAACAAGCAAAAGGGCTTCTAGGTGAGTTGATTGAAGGGGTTCCTTGGCAGAAAAAATTCCTACTACGAGAAAGCAGCAACCCAAGATCTATCTATGGACAAGTATAGTAATGAGCGGGATACGATATTCATACCTTTGAAGGCCGATCGCAGGATTACATTCCCGCATAAACGTTGCTGATGAAGCTGAGCATAGTAGACCTCGAGGTCAAGAAGGCTTCAAGCATCTAGCACCACTAGAGGTAGTGCCTCGTTGAGTTTTACACACATCCGGTGTAAAATACGTCTCCTGGGCCCTAGTCCAGCAAGGAAACGGAAGAAGAAGATCCGGACCGATTGCAGCAGCACGACAACGTGCACTGGGTGAACTCTCTTCCTCGTGTAGCACGTTCCTTACTTTGGAAACACGCAGAGAGGGAGAGAGAGAATGGCTAATGCCAATTGATGTGTGGAATTGGGGTGGAGGGTACCCCTATATACAGAAGAAAACTAGGCACTCCCACCCCTTCAAGTCCTGGGGTGGGACTAAACTTGGGAGGAGGTGGGAGGAGGGGCTGCCGCCGGCAGGGTGGTCCCCACCCATGCGCGCCTATCCCACTAGGTGGCCGGCGACGGTAGGGAGCCCACTAGGTGGTCGGCGGAGGTGGGGAGCCCACCGGCGCATCCTAGCCCACCTAGGATTAGCGGCCCCTCCCTCTTGGGTCTCCTCCCTCCTAGGGAGGGCCCATGTGGGGGGAGGTTCTTTTTCTTTTATATTTAATATTAATTAATAATTAAATATTAAATACATATTATTTAATTCCTATTTATTCAAAACTCCTTTTGACCAGTTTCCAAACACTTCAGGTTCTCTCCCGAACGTTTCTGGTTCTCTCTTCCTATTTCTCTATCGGTAGTAGATCAACCTGCAGTGTCGATTACCCTTAAGCGTGACACCCTTACTGTTCAGGAATGTTTAGGTTGAAGGAGACATCTCCTACATCAACGATCATCAGCGGTATCTAGAAACGCATGATGATCCCTTTCACATTCCATGAATATGTTTATTCACTTGAACCTTCTAAACGTCGAGTCTTATTCCTTTTACACAATGATACCTAATTTGTCCAAGACCTGATCTCATGTATCCGTATATAGTTCGATCTTATTACCGACAAACACGTTTACTCGTTCCCGTGGTATCACATCCCCAAGACCTAGTCATATGCTTGCAAGCTCATTAATGTGATCTCACCGAGTGGGCCTAGAGTATCTATCCGCCACTCGGATAGGCAAATCTCGATCTCGATCATACGCCCCAACCATTCCTATGGAATACCTGAAACACACATTTATGGCCACCTAGTTACGGACATGACATTTGATGTGATCAAAGAAGCCGCGAGAGATAGTGATTAAACATGATCTCACAATCAAAGGATTAAGTCAGTATGCTCTGCTAGATATCGCAATGTTTAACATTGTGACTAAATCACATTGCAATTCTATGGCCAGGTGTGTCCATCACTTCATAAGTGACCTCGTTGTCAATTGACTGTTTGCGTCAAATCCATGATTGGGAAACCTCGATCATCATATGCCCAACGAACTAGTACTAAAGGATACTAGGGACCTGGTTGTTTATATATAACACATGTATTAATGTTTCCACTTAATAAAATTATAGCATGATTCAAAACTATTATGAACATTAGAGATATAATAATAAAACACTATTTATTGGCCTCTAGGGTATATCTCCTTCATTGATCACCTGTGAAATACTGATCTGATCTACCGGCCTGCCTAGGTTATGAAATTGCGATGTATATAGTAGTCAGTCCTAGTAGTATGATGGTGGTGGTGAACTTGTTGTGGTTTGAACAAGTTCTTTTGGGTCAAAGGAGACACTCAAACAACCATTTTTTAATCTTCTAAAATAAATAGGTAACCAAACATGCTACAATTTTGGTCTAACTGATGTGACCCAGGCTCTCAAACGGGCTACAAATTTGTCCCAACTTGCATTTTAGGCTGACACTGCCCACCGCAACAGTACTAGACCAGGCCGGAAGTAGCCCCAGGCTACCAAACACACCCCAGTGTCAAATACTTCATATTGTTCATTTAGTGAAAATGCCGCGTTTGTACCCGGATGGCAGGTGGAATGCATGCTACATGCTATGCCATCCAGTTACATTACTTCAACTTTTTTCTGAGATCAAGTTACAATATTACAACTGAAGCTCCATGCTAGACATGACTATAGTACTACTTCATTAGAACAGAGTATTACATGCAACCTCTAAGAAAAGTACTACTCCCTCCAATCCATGCCTCCTTTGATTCTCATGATTACCTAAGGGCTTGTTCGTTTTGGTGGGATTTAATCCACGCATGGAACCAATCTAGGATTCGATTGGGTGGATCTACTACCATCACCCAATCCATGTGAGGTTCCAATACATGTAATCCAATAATGAGCGATCTAAGACACACCCATTTGTTTAAGCCACATGGATCAGCCTAATTTCAAACTCAGCAGAGAGAGCACATCTGAATCGTACATGGTACAACATAAAAGTACAATATTTTTTATAGTTTTAAACACTTCCACATATATCCCAAAACTTGAAAGTTCTTACAACTAATTCCACGTATTATGCAATTGATAAACATGAATAATTACATAATAGATATTCATTCTTTTTGATAGCCTTGCTGAAAGGGCATGTATGCCCCATGTATGGTTTTGATAATTAATGATAATCTCCATGGACTAATGTGTAAATTGAGTTTCACTTGTAGGTTTTGTCCATTGGCATCGCTTGGACCTTGTGTTGGTTTCAAGATAGAAGAAATGAAGAAGAATAACCAATGTCCAAGGGCTCTGGTCCTTTGGGAATCATGTTAAAGTAGTAGAAGAAGAAGATCAAGAGTGTCTTGAATTAGAAGATGGAGTTCCTCATGCGTTTGTTTCAAGGTAGAAGAAATGAAGAAGAAGAATAAATAAAAGAAGATCAAGAGTGTCTTTAAGAAGAAGATGGAGTTCCTCATGTGTATCTTCGAGACATCATCCTTATGAAGTTAGAAGATATAAAGTGCAAGATCAAGAAGCGCTATCTCTAGAAGATCACATGATTGAAACTTGCCATCCTCGGTGATCATGGATTGATGAAGACAAGTTCAAGGAAGAGGTCGCCCTATGGTGTATGAGGGATCAATTCGCAAGTCTTCATCAAGCAAGACGAGCAAGAGCAATAAAGAAAGGTGTTCCATCTTGAGCAGGTCAAGACGGTCTACATCAAGCTCAAGTGGAATGATCAAAGCAAAGGTATTATTTTGATAAGTTTTCTATTTTGCTGATCTCATGTTGTTAGTTGGGAGACCGGATTTAGGATAGATGGTTGTACTATCAATAGGGACTCTTGAGTGAGTAACTCGATCACACCTTTCGGAGAGAGATCACACCTTTGCATTGTTGCATCATCTTTCTTGGTTGTTGTTTGGATTTTATACATGTGAGGATCTGGAGCTTGTGGTTATCTTCATAATAAGATCTAGTTCATCAAAACGTATTTCCTTGAATATCTTATTGCATTTTTTATCTTTCGGGTTTTCCGGCTCCACACCTTAGGAGGTATCTCAAATATTTCTCCTTGGTATTTTCTCCCTTTGTGACACTAAATATTTACACATTTTTGTTGGATTTTACTTGGTTTTGTCTTTCCAAATAATTGGTTTCATCCCAATCAGAGTTTCTAAGCTCAACTTTTTGTGTTTTGGGTTTTGGAGGTTTTACTGGTTCATCACTTCTAGAGAGATTATACCTTTCTCAATTTTGTTTTTTGTTCCCATGTTGTACTATGATTTTTATTTGCATAATATTGTAGAGCTTGTTCTCTTCAAAACGAGCCCAAGATCATCAAAAACGGATTCCGGAATCAAAAGTTCTTGAAGTTTTCCAACGTTTTTGCTTGAGCGGAAGTTCCGCCCCAACTTCCGACCTACTTCTGGTGAAGGGCAGTTTACATTTAGTAGCTTGTGTTTCACTTTACCGGTAGTACCGATGTAGCATGAATCTGACTCAAACGATCAGTTTTTTCCTTATCCTATTTAAGGGGACTTCTTCCCCAATGGTTCCCCATCTTTGGATATTGTTTTGCCCACCATTGTTAACCTATTTGAGCTTTCTTACTCCCTGTCCATCCCATGATTCTTGCATCTTTTTGAGGGAAAAGTGAGAGGCGATCTAGATCTACAACTCTACCAAACCATATCTCTTCTTGGTGAAGGGAATCTTAAGATCTAGATCTTGGAGGAATTTGGTGCTTTTCTCTTGTGTTGTTCCTCTCTTATTCTCCAATACCTTTTGTATCTTTGGTGGAATTTGAGAGTTAAGGACTTGCCCTTGCATTTGGTGCATAGGTTTGAGTTCTCCATGGAGATTCGGCGAGTTCAAGCTTGTGAGCTTGTTACTCTTGGGTTCTTAGAACCCTGGACGGTTGTGTGGTTATGTGATTACCTTGGGGCCTCCAGTTTAGTTGTGGAGCTTCCTCAAACTAGAGGCCTTTGTGGTTATTCTTGGTAGCCTCCAATTGAGTTGTGGAGATTGCCCCGAGCTTGTACGAGTTTGGTGACTGCCCTTAAGTGTCCCATAGTGGATCGAGTGCCTTGATGGGGTTCGTTGCGTAGAAAATAAAAAAATTCTTACGATTTTCAACTGCCAAGATCGAATCTAGGCGATACTTTTTAACGGTTTCAGGAATCATCCTTGAAGACCGTAAGCGGGATAACATTCCTGCAAACAAATGTGGTTGATGTAGATGTACATGATCGTTCTCAAGGACGTGCAGATGATCAGCACCACAACGGCAGCGCCTCCATAATCGTCCACACATACGATGCGCTGACGACTCCTGAACCCTAGATCCAGTCGGGCTGCGGAAGTAGCGGATCCCCAGGAACTACACCAGTGCTACGCCATGGTAGTGGTGGTGGAGGGGAAGGATTAGAGCAGGGCTTCGCCTAAGCACCTCACTCATGGCAATGGACAAGCTAGCAAGAGGGGGAAGATGCCAACCAAAGGGCATATGAGAGAATGGTAAATGACAGTGTGTGGAGAGGAGGAGGAGGCCACCTCCTTTTATAGGCGCCATGGGTCTGTCCCTCCCCTCCTCTCATTCAATATCCATTAAGGAAATTTAATTCCCTTAAAGGTCCATTAAAACACTTTAATTACCTTAATGAGTACTTCATTTAATGAACACATTAACATTTTGATTCCTTTGCTTTGTTTCGATACCCCAAAACTATTTTGGTAGAACATTTTTTTGCAGCAGAACAATTTGTTATGATGTCCATTGATTTCCCCTGTGTTCCCTATGTTGGGGTTCGTAGCATGGAAAACAAAAAAATTCTACCGCATGCAAACAAACAAGCCAAGATCTATCTACTAGATTGTAGCAACAAGTCGATAGGGGAACTCACCCTCGAAGATTCCAAAGCGTTTAACGAGAGCAGATTCTCGTGGGTGATGTAGTCGTACTCTTGCCGATCTCAAGATCGCGTAGACGATCCTTCCAAGGCTGCGTTCGGCAGCGCTCATCGATCAGTCGTTAGTACTCGTGAAGACCTTCCTCTCCCTTGTTCCAGCAGGCAGCGGAGGTTGTAGCACTCTCCTCGCGATTCCGGTAGCACAACGGCGTGGTACCGGAAGTAGAGGGGAGATCTCGCAGGGCTTCGCCTTAAGCCAGAGCGAGTATGGTGGAGTATGAGAGAGCTCCTCGGTGTTCTAGGGTTTAGACACACCAAGGAGGAGGTGCTAGAGCCGGCGGCTAGGGTTTGGAGCACCCCAAGTCGGCGGCTAGGGCAAAAACCCTAGGGGGCGGCGGCGGCTATGGTGGGCAGCAGCTGCTAGGGTTTGAGGCGAGGGACTTGTGTGTCTAGGAGGAGCCTGCCCTCCTTATATAGGTGGAGGGAGGCGCCCAAGGGAGGAGTCCCTCCCAACTCGGATCCCAGTGGGCGGTGGAGGAGGAACTCCTCCCCAACTCGGTTTCCCACTTCTTCTCCACTTTCCAAAATAGCCGTTTGACTTTTCAAATTGGCGTTTGACTTTTCAAACTAGGATTTGATTAAACCCTTTATTTTGTACAGCGATGACACCTAGTACATGATGCAATCATTCCAACTTGCAATGACACATTCATGTACCCTTCCCCTTCGGAGTGCCGGACATTCCGGAACCTTCTAGAACATTCCTGCTGAAAACACCGGAACCATTCTCCAACCCCGAAACAGGACTTTCCTTATATGAATCTTATCCTCCAGACCATTCCAAATCTCCTCGTGATATCCCGGATCCCATCCGAGACTCCGAACAACATTCGGTCTCTTACTCATCATTCCATAACTACTCAACAACATCGAATCCTTAAGTGTGTCTCCCTACGGTTCGTGAATTATGCGGACATGATCGAGACACTTCTCCGATCAATAACCAATAGAGGAATCTGGAAATTCATATGGCTCCCACATATTTCTACGATTACTTTGCGATCGAATGAACCACTTACATACGATACCAATTTCCCTTTGTCTCACGATATTTTACTTATCCGAGGTTATGATCGTCGGTATCTCTGCATACCTAGTTCAACCTCGTTACTGATAAGTACTCTTTTCTCGTTCCCGTGGTATGTGATCCCTTGTGAGCCAGTCACATGCTTGCAAGCTAATTGGATGACATTCCACCGAGAGGGCCCAGAGTATATCTATCCGTCATATGGATGGACAAATCCCACTCTTGATCCATGTGTCTCAACCAATACTTTCCGAACACTCAATGCCACCTTTATAGCCACCCTGTTGCAGTGTGGTGTTTGATGTCATCAAAGCATCCTTCCGGTAAAGGTGATATGCATGATCTCATGGTCGAAGGAATTAGGTTACTATGTATCAGAAAGCTTATAGAAAATGAACTATATTAAATGACTTGATCTTTATGCTACGCTTAACTATAGGAGTATGTCCATCACATCATTCTCCTAATGATATGACCCTGTTGTTAATAACATCTCTATGTTCATGATCAGGAAACATGATCATATATTAACCAACAAGCTAGTTTAACAAGAGGCTTTACTAGGGACTCTTTTATGTTTACAAATCACACAAGTATTAATGTTTCCGGTTAATACAATTATAGCATGGTATGTAAACATTTATCATAAGTATGAAGATATGATAATAACCACTTTATTATTGCCTCTTGGGCATATCTCCAACAGTCTCCCACTTGCACTAGAGTCAATAATCTAGTTTCAAACCTTTGTGTATTCAACACCTATGGCTTTCTGGTGTTGTATGTACACGATTGCTAGTGGTCAACTGATCTCCGGATCTGACACTTCTAGGTCCGTGTGTAATTGCATGTCTTTGCGTCTCTACGCATCACTCATTCTCTAATGATATGGCTTTGTATAATTTTGGTCCTTCTGTGAGACCTTTAGTGCTTTGGGGTTAAAACATGTTGATAATATTGTCGTACAATATATCTTCATAGTATTATCCCGCTGTGAACTACACCTAGTTTGACAACAAACTACTTGACACAAATGCCTTCTTTAGCTGCTATTATAGCAGTCATATACTTAGCCTTTTGTTGTAGTATCTGTCACAATGTCTTAACTTTGGAACTCATCCAAATCCATTATGGAACTTACTTTCCATTATATTGTGCCACCCTTAGTTTAGATTGAGATAAACTTAATTTGTACTCTGTGACAAAACTAATATCAATGTAGTACTTTTACAATGAACTAACCATCTATTTGTCACTTCTACAAATAATATACTCTTAGTTCTTCCAAAAAATCATAAGAATATCCTTACTATCGTCCAATGATCATCTTATGAATCATTCTGGTATATGCTCATAACATTTAGAGCATAGGACATATCTGGATTTGTACATATCACAGTATGATTGATATAAATACTCTTTTTGATTTCATACATCAAGTATCAATCTATACTTGAATCTTTGTTTCACTTACCAAGTGTCAATACACTTGAATATATCATCAATATTGAACTCATTCAATCCTTTCTGTGTGACAAGAACCTTTCTTGTAGTTTCTATATTGAACTCATTCAATACATCATCTATGTACTTTCGGCACAACCATATTAGCGTCTATTGATGCCAAATATTTGGGTTTTGCCTAAGTCTTTCATCAGGATGAAATTCTTAATATGTGTTAATAAAAGATACATCATTTCTAATCAACAATATGTCCTCCACATAATGTATTAGAAATATGTCTTAGCGCTCCCACTTAATTTCTTCCAAATGCAAGCATCTTCGTTGTCTCCGATGAAATTAAACTCTTTTAACAGTTTCATCATAGTGAAGATTCCAACTCCACTATGCTTACTTCAACCATTGAAGTTTGCATATGCATTTAGCATCCTTTGAATTAACAAAACCCTTTGGACCGTGTCATGCACACGTCCTAGGTAACCCTTCTATTAGAAGAACTTGTTTTGTTTATTCAACTACCACATAACAAAAATTATATGTAGTGGTTGCTACATTAATCCGTCTAGACTAAATATCGCTATGAAAGATCAAAATCTTGTCATAGTCAACCTCTGAACATTTTTGTGAACTCTTTCCCAACATGTCGACTATTTCATAGATGTGAAACATCCATGTCTACTTCTTTATAGATCCAAACACAACTGTAAGGTCTTACACCTTTCTCGAGGGTCCTTCAAGTTCAAAACTTGATTTCTCGTGTATGGAACTATCACGGATTTTATGGCTTCAAGCCATTTGACGGAGTCAGGGCCCATCGTCGCTTCTTTGCATGTAGTCAGATCATTATTGTCAAATAATGATTTAACTCTCAAATCTTGGTATTTGATTGTTTACCCGACCTACTTGTTTTAATAGGAACTTAGATCTCCGTGACCACAACCTTTGAGGCACGTGAGCCATGAGTATTATTGCTGCCTCCGGAACACTTTTCGGTGCTGCGCAATTCTGCACATATAGCTAAGGTTCCTTTAACCTTATCAAAGTTCTATTGTCCTCCCACTTATATTTTCACGAAAAATTCCTTCTCAAAGAAACTTGACGTTCTAAGCGACAAATACTTTTGTCTCCGGTGTTTATGGAGGAATACTTAACAGTAATACAAAGACAGGTTTATCCGACTTTGGTTGCAAACATCTTTCTTATGCATAGCATACCAATGTTTAAGAAAGGACTACTTGGGTTTTATCCCAAACCATAACTTTATATGGTGTCATTTCAGCGGATTATGATGGAGCTCTTTTTAGTGGAAAACGGTAGTCTCTAAAGCTTTTAATCTTTAAAATATAATGGTAGTTCTATGAATTACACCTTTGATCTTACCATGTCAAACAAGGTTTTAATTACATATCTCGAATGCTCCATACTCTTATGGTGTTTGAAATGCAAATCCTGTAACGATTCCTTAAATCTTAGGTATTATGCTAAACTTGTAACTCAAATATCTTCCTTTATGATCTTTATCATAAACTATTTATATTCTTATTACAATGATTTTGCACTTCATCTTGAAAGACTTTGATCTTTTTCAAATGTTTCATACTTCATCCTTATTAAGTAAATATTCATATATTCACTCAAATTTTCGGAGAAAGCATATGAAGTTGAAATCCATTGCTCTTGACTACATATAATGGATTTCATACAACAATATGTACAAGTTCCAATAAGCTAGTCATTCGTTCCCTTTTGGCCTATGAACGAAGTTTTAATTATCTCTAGGAAAGTTTCACAAGCGTCATGTGATCAAAATCAAAAGACTCCAAAATTCCATCCACATGGAGTTTCTTCATGTTTTCTTTCCAATATAATTTAAACGGCGATGTCACTTCCTAAGTGATCTTTCAATCAATTTGTCTTTCGACATTTTTAGCACTAGTTTTATGGATGTGATTTCTCCAACGAGATTTGTGAATCATCCATCTTTTATGGATTACGGCAATTATTTGAACAACCCTTTTGTTCTCATAATACCTGATAAAACAAATTTTGAAGGCAAGCTTTGATGTTTAACGAGCAACACAATAACCCTTTATTTGTTCTCGATGAACATCATCACATATTCTTTTGCTAGTTACTTAGGCCATTGTAGTTCATGAATTGTGTTGTTTCGTATGACGATTCACACCAACAAATTCAGTATCAAATACTTAAGAACCACATTGTTTAATAAGCAAAGAATATAGCCATAACATGTATATCATCTATATACTTAAACTGAACAATTCTAGTCTTTTCTTTTCTGCCATATATTTATGAGATTCTCTTTCAGTATTTATTTTCTGTTTGAAAGAATCTATCAACATCAACAGTGGAGTCATACATATGACACATAGTCCAAAGCGTGTATAATTAAATACCAATGTCTTTGGACTTGCACTTTGAAGTAGATCACCATCATCAAATGTTTGGTGTTCTTTCAAATTCCTTTCTTTAGTAATCTATTGGTGTAGTAAACACTTTACCTACATCAAATATTCACCCTTATCATGGAATTATCCATGAACAAGCTACTTTTAGCTTATAACGGTGAATCATGAGTATAATGTTGCTCTCCAAAACATTTTGGAGGATTAGGACAACTAGTGTCTTCAACCTTTTGAAAATTCTCATCAAATACGAGAACATGACTTTTGCCATATTATACTCTATCATGTTGCAACCAAAAACTTTGTTTCAGATATCACAATATCTTCCACACATCATGGTTTCTGAAACAACTCTTTCAGATCCTAGATAACCTTGATATTAAGACAATCCTTTGAATATCAAGAATCATGGAGACAAACATGATACTCATACACTAACACTTGGAATTGTCACTCTTGATTTAATACTAATTATTAAACTTCATGGAGTAACCGAACTTCTTGAAAGTTTGCAATAGGACTTTTAAACTTTAGATTAACACTTCAAAACAATACGATACCAGTTCGTAAAGTATCTAACCAGAATTCTATAGTTCTATCATCTCAATTAAAACTAAGCGCAAGGTGGTAAACGGATGCCAATGACTACAACAACTATGCAAATTCACTTTGATTTAATTTATGATAAATAGTGTTCAACTTTTAATCATATTGCCGTTGAACTCCCACTCAAAACAATATCCCTCACATTGTTTTAGTGATCACACGAACCAAATCCACCACAACAAAACCGATCATCACGAGTTGATGTAGCTTCAATGGCGAACAATCAACATGTTCATCATATCTACTATATGACTCATGCTTTACCTTTCGGTGATCCGTGTTCCGAGACCATGTCTGTACATGCTAGGCTCGTCAAGATCAACCTTAGCTTCCACATGAGCAAATCTGGCTTGCTCACGTTGTATACACTCGCAGAATCTAACACACCCGATCATCACGTGGTGCTTCGAAACAACGAGCTTTAGCAACGATGCTTACTAAGGATGAACACTTTAAAACTTGAAATTGTGTGAGGATCATCTTATAATGCTACCGTCGTTAACTAAGCAATACAAGATGCATAAAAGGATTAACATCACATGCAATTCATAATATGTGATATGATATGGCCTTTCTTCTTGTGCTTACGATCTCCATCTTCAAGCGAACATGATCTCCATCATCACCGCATTGCATCAAGGTCAATGACGCTGCTCCATGGTTGTCGCCCACCAGCTTCAACTATTACAACTACTTTGAGCAGACAAGCGGGTCTTACAGAATTTAAAGACAACCATATGGCTCACGGTTGCCAACTTACAATAAGGAACATTGCATACATCATATATAATCACAATCATGGCCATATCACATCACAGCACACCCCTGCAAAACAAAGTTAGACGCCTCTAATTTTCTTTGCATGTTTTACGTGGTTTGGGGCTTTCAATAAGTGTCGTTCTAACTTACGAACAAGAACCACAACATTGATACTAGTATTGTCAATCACCCGTTGTAAATTGAATCTTAACTATGTTGGGAGAAACAGGCACCCGCAAAGCCACTTATGCAATACAAGTTGCATGTCAAGTGTGGAGCAAGTCTCATGAACGATGTCATGTAAGGATAGCCCGGCACGCTTCATCCCACCATCCCGCAAGATGCAAAGTACACAAGAAGCAATCGACAACAAAAGCATCAACGCCCACAATGACCATTGTGTTCTACTCGTGCAACAGATCTCATATAGACACGACTCTAATACCACTGTTGGGGTTCGTAGCATGGAAAACAAAAAAAATCTACCGCATGCAAACAAACAAGCCAAGATCTATCTAGTAGATTGTAGCAACGAGTCGATAGGGGAACTCACCCTCGAAGATTCCAAAGCATTTAACGAGAGCAGATTCTCGTGGGTGATGTAGTCGTACTCTTGCCGATCTCAAGATCGCGTAGACGATCCTTCCGGCGCTGCGTTCGGCGCTCCTTGATCGGTCACACGTTCGGTACTCGACGAAGACCTTCCTCTCCCTTGTTCTAGCAGGCAGCGGAGGTTGTAGCACTTTCCTCGCGATTCCTGCAGCACAACGGCGTGGTACCGGAAGTAGAGGGGAGATCTCGCAGGGCTTCGCCTTAAGCCGGAGCGAGTATGGTGGAGTATGAGAGAGCTCCTCGGTGTTCTAGGGTTTAGACACACCAAGGAGGAGGTGCTAGAGCCGGCGGCTAGGGTTTGGAGCACCCCAAGTCGGTGGCTAGGGCAAAAACCCTAGGGGGCGGCGGCGGCTATGGTGGGCAGCAGCTGCTAGGGTTTGAGGCGAGGGACTTGTGTGTCTAGGAGGGGAGCCCTGCCCCTCCTTATATAGGTGGAGGGAGGCGCCGGCCAAGGGGAGGGAGTCCCTCCCCAACTCGGATCCCTAGTGGGCCGGCGGTGGAGGAGGAACTCCTCCCCAACTCGGTTTCCCACTTCTTCTCCACTTTCCAAAATAGCCGTTTGACTTTTCAAATTGGTGTTTGACTTTACAAACTAGGATTTGATTAAACCCTTTATTTTGTGCAGCGATGACACCTAGTACATGATGCAATCATTCCAACTTGCAATGACACATTCATGTACCCTTCCCCTCCGGAGTGCCGGACATTCCGGAACCTTCTAGAACATTCCTGCTAAAAACACCGGAACCATTCTCCAACCCCGAAACAAGACTTTCCTTATATGAATCTTATCCTCCGGACCATTCCGAATCTCCTCGTGATATCCCGGATCCCATCCGAGACTATGAACAACATTCGGTCTCTTACTCATCATTCCATAACTACTCAACAACATTGAATCCTTAAGTGTGTCTCCCTACGGTTCGTGAATTATGCGGACATGATCGAGACACTTCTCCGATCAATAACCAATAGAGGAATCTGGAAATTCATATGGCTCCCACATATTTCTACGATTACTTTGCGATCGAATGAACCACTTACATACGATACCAATTTCCCTTTGTCTCACGATATTTTACTTATCCGAGGTTATGATCGTCGGTATCTCTGCATACCTAGTTCAACCTCGTTACTGATAAGTACTCTTTTATCGTTCCCGTGGTATGTGATCCCTTGTGAGCCAGTCACATGCTTGCAAGCTAGTTGGATGACATTCCACCGAGAGGGCCCAGAGTATATCTATCCGTCATATGGATGGACAAATCCCACTCTTGATCCATGTGTCTCAACCAATACTTTCCGAACACTCAATGCCACCTTTATAGCCACCTCACATACGGTGTGGTGTTTGATGTCATCAAAGCATCCTTCCAGTAAAGGTGATATGCATGATCTCATGGTCGAAGGAATTAGGTTACTATGTATCAGAAAGCTTATAGCAAATGAACTATATTAAATGACTTGATCTTTATGCTACGCTTAACTATAGGAGTATGTCCATCACATCATTCTCCTAATGATATGACCATGTTGTTAATAACATCTCTATGTTCATGATCAGGAAACCATGATCATATATTAACCAACAAGCTAGTTTAACAAGAGGCTTTACTAGGGACTCTTTTATGTTTACAAATCACACAAGTATTAATGTTTCCGGTTAATACAATTATAGCATGGTATGTAAACATTTATCATAAGTATGAAGATATGATAATAACCACTTTATTATTGCCTCTTGGGCATATCTCCAACACCCTATCCGCTCAAATGCGTCGGTTTACCTTAAGTGTGTTGATACATCGTAAATGTATCTATAATTTTTGATGTTCCATGCTTGTTTAGTATCAAATTTGCTTTGCTTTGTCTACACTTTGAGGTATTTTTATAAATTTTCTGGGACTAACCTATTAACGAGATGCCCTGCCTCGCCTCTTTGCCTATAAAAGCCACCTGATGCCAAAACCCTAAACACCCGATGACATCTCCACGAAAAAATCCGTAGCCGCCGCCACCATCGTCCCTAGATCGGGGGTATCTGAAGCTCTTCCTAGCACCCTGCCGGAGGGGAGAGATCATCCTGGAGGCCTTCTTCATCACCATGCCAGCCTCCGATATGATGCGTGAGTAGTTCACTCTTGAACTATGGGTCCATACAGTAGCTGGATGGTCATTTCTCCTCCTATGTGCTATCATGTTTAGATCTTGTGAGCTCCGTTCATGATCAAGATCATATATTTGTAATCATACATGTTGTGTTTGCGGGGATCCGATGGATATTGAGATTGCTATGTCAGATTGATTATTTATTCTATCATGTCTTATTTATTATTGATTATATCATGTATGTGTTGGTTGAGATCTTGCATGCTCTCCGTTTCTAGTATCTATCTTGGCCAAGTAGATGCTAGTGACTCCAAGAGGGAGTATTTATGCTCGATAGTGGGTTCATGCCTCTATTAAATCTGGGTAAGTGACATGAATCTCAAAGGTTATAGATGTGTTGTTTCTACTAGGGATAAAACAACAATCTTTTGTTCATGGAACAATTGTATTTTTTACTTTACACACATTGCTTAATGCAGTTATCCGTTGCTTGCAACTTAATACTGGAGGGGGTTCGGATGATAAACTGAAGGTGGATTACTAGTCATAAATGCAGTTGGATGGCGGTCTATGTATACTGTTGTAATGCACAATCAAATCTCATAGGAATCATGGATGTCTAGTATTTATATTGTTATGCCTTGCTTAGTCCTGTCAATTGCCCCGCTGTAATTTGTTTACCCAACATGTTATGTTATTTATCTTAAGGAGAACACCTCTAGTGAACTGTGGACCCCGGTCCAATCTTTACCATTGATACATCATCTACTGTTACTGTTTACTTTCTGCAAGCAACCATTACCTTCCACACTATACTTTTAATCCTTTGTTTTCAGCAAACCTGTGAGATTGACAACCTCACTATAAGTTGGGGCAAAGTATTGAGTTTATGTTGTGCAGGATTCCAAGTTGCTAGCAACACCTTGGAGTTGTTTCCTTGCTCCTACTGGTTCAATAACCTTGGTTTCATAACTGATGGAAAATTTGCCACTGTGATCATCATACCTTCCTCTTGGGGTCTCCCAACGACGCTCTAAAACTGAGCCGCATCAAGATATTTTCTGGCATCGTTGCCGGGGAGTTAAAGACAGCTTCACAAGAGGAGTCTTTCACAACCATTCTCTTTACTTTGTTTTTGTTTTGCTTAGTTTCTTTTGCTTTGTTTTTCTTGCTTCCCTTTTATCAAAAATTACAAAAAAAATAGTTTCCTTTGTTTTGCCTTTTCTTATCAAAAACACAAAAAATTAGTTCCTACTCTAGTTGCTGCTGCTGTTGGCTTGCTTCACCCTTGCAAAAATAAATTCTGCTGAGAACACCAAGTTGTGTGACTTCACTAGCACAAACAACAATGATTTCCTGAGTACACCTATTGCTCCACCTACTCCTGATGCTACCTTTTATGAAATTAAGCCTACTTTGTTGAATCTTGTTATGAAAGAGCAATTTTCCCGTACTAGTTCTGATGATGTTGCTGCCCACCTTAATAACTTTGTTGAACTTTGTGAGATGAAAAAATATAAGGATGTAGATGGAGATACTACTAAGCTCAAATTGTTTCCTTTTTCCTTGAGAGGAAAAGCTAAAGAATGGTTGTTGTCCTTGCCTAGAAATAGTATTGATTTTTGGATTAAATGCAAAGATGCTTTTATTGGAAAATACTATCCTCCTGCTAATATTATATCTATGAGAAGTGAAATAATGAAATTTAAACAACTTTATAATGAACATGTTGCTCAAGCTTGGGAAAGAATGAAATCTTTGGTAAAGAATTGTCCCACTCATGGACTGATTGCTGATACATTGGAAACATATCTATAATTTTTTATGTTCCATGCTTATTTAGTATATACTTTGCTTTGCTTTCTCTACACTTTGAGGTGTTTTTATATTTTTTCGGGACTAACCTATTAACAAGTTGCCATAGTGACAGTTGTCTGTTATCTTCTGTTTGTGGTTCCAGAAAAGGAAGAAAATCAATATTCTCGGAATTGGACTGGACAAAAGCCAAAGTCAATATTTTACTCTGGGGAACACGGAGCCAGAGTACGAGACGGAGGGGAGGCACCAGATGGCCACACCCCTTGGCACACAGGCTAGGGCTAGCCGCGCCTGGGAGAGGTGTGACCACCCTGGCCGACCCCTTGCCTCACCTCTTCTCCTATAAATACCCCCCGATACAGAAACACTAAGTACCCAATCAATATTCCACAAAACATTCTGTAGCCTCCGCCACCATTGTCCCTAGATCGGGGGATCTGAAGCTCATACCGACACCCTGCCGGAGGGCAGATCATCCTAGAGGCCTTCTTCTTCATCATGCCAGCCTCCGGTATGAAGTGTGAGTAGTTCCACCTTGGACTACGGGTCCATGTAGTAGCTAGATGGTTGTATCTCCTCCTTTGTACTACCATGTTTAGATCTTCTGAGCTCTGTTCATGATCAAGATGATATCTATTTGTAATCATGCATGTTGTGTTTGTGGGGATCCTATGGATATTGAGATTACTATGTCAGATTGATTAATGGTTTTGTCTTGTTGATTCTATCATGTCTGTGTTATTTGTGATCTTGCATGCTCTCTGTTTCTAGTAGCTATCTTGGCCGAGTAGATGCTAGTGACTCCAAGAGAGGGTATTTATGCTCGATAGTGGGTTCATGCCTCTATTTAATCTAAGGGAAGTGACAGAAATCTCTAAGGTTGTAGATGTGTTGTTTCCACTAGGGAGAAAACAACGGTCTCTTGTTCATGGAACAAGTGGATTGTTTACCTTACATACTTTGCTTAAATCAGTGATCTGTTGCTTGCAACTTAATACTGGAGGAGGTTCGGATGATAATCTGAAGGTGGATTAATAGTCATAGATGCAGTTGGATGGCGGTCTATGTATCTTGTTGTATTACCCAATCGAATCTCATAGGATCATGAATGTCTAGTATTGCATTGTTATGCCTTGCTCCGTCTTGTCAATTGCCCTTCTGTAATTTTTTTACCCAGCATGCCATGTTTGTTTAACTAAGGAGAACACCTCTAGTGAACTATGGACCCCGGTCCAATCTTTACCATTGATACATCTTCCATTGTTACTGTTACTTTCTGCAAGCTACTATTACCTTCCACACCATACAGTTAATCCTTTGTTATAGCAAACCGGTGAGATTGACAACCTCACTGTTCGTTGGGGGCAAAGTCTTGAGTTTGTGTTGTGCAGGTCTCCAAGTTGCTAGCAACACCTTTGAGTCATTTCCTTCCTCCTACTGGTTCAATAACCTCGGTTTCTTACCGAGGGAAAACTTGCTGATGTGCTCATCACACCTTGCTCTTGGGTTTTCCCAATGAAGCGCTTCCACATCAATAGAGCGCCAACAAGATTTTTCTGGCGTTGTTGCCTAGGAGGCTAAGGACGTTTTCACAAGGGGAGTCCTTCATAACCTTTCTCTTTACTTTGTTTTGTTTTGCTTAGTTTCTTTTGCTTTGTTTTGTTTGCCTCTTTTTATAAAAAACTCAACAAAAATAGTTTAGTTTGGTTTGCTTTCTCTTATCAAAAACACACAAAAAAATAGTTCCTACTCTAGTTGCTGGTCTGTTATTACCTTGCTTTGTCATGCTTTCTATCAATGGATGGTTTCTTTGAAACTAGTTCTTATTGGGAAGGTGGGTTCACGGAAGAACAAAAGTGTTTTTATAAGGAACACCGTTTGTCACAAAAAGGGAAACACTTATGGGAACAAATTGATAAATTTAATACTATTTATAGAGAGGTGTGCTCTACTTATAATGTTACTTATTGCTTTGATAAATCTTGTTATTGTAGGAGGTATAAACACCTACCTTTTCAATGTGAGTATAATGATAATGTTACCATATCTTCTTATGTTAAAGGAAATTATGACTTTTATGATGTGGAACAAATTGAAGAATTAATCGCTTTCAAGGGTGCATTTGAACTTGCTAGTTTACTTGAAAATACTGATGACTCACCTTATGAATATGAGGTTTATGATATACTTAAATTTTCTTTGATAATTAAGGAAGAAAATGGCTATATTCTTGAATATTGTAATAGATGCTTTCCACAAATGGAAGAAACTAATGCCTTGGAGGGGCCTATGGAAGAAGAAATTGCTGAACCTGAAAGCTCATTAGATGAAAAAGAGGAGGAAAGTGATGGTCAAGAGGAGGAAGAATGGATCTACCCATGCCTACCTTCTAATGAGAGTAACTCTTTACCTCTTACATTATTTGATTGTCCCCCATGCTTACCAAAGGAGGATGAATGTTATGTTCCTGCGGATTCTTTTGAAATATCTGCTATGGGTGAAACTTGTGATAGTTATGCTCCTATTATCCATGATAATCCTATATTTGTGCCTAGATTCGAAATGAATGGTACTAAACAGTTTTGCTTATAAAATGTTTATGATAAAGCTCTAGATGATGGTCCTAAATTGAATGATCTTTAAGGTCACCTTATTATACTATTGTTAAAAGTGGGTTTGAAGGTTTTAATCCCACTATTTTTGAGCTTGATAGAAATTATGTGTTTATAGATCATGAAAAGCATGCTTTATGTGATAGTTATATTGTTGAGTTTATTCATGAGGCTACTGACTGAAACACCTCTCTATGTGCTAAAAGTTTTGAAGTTGTTCTTGTTTTATCTACCCATTCTTGTTACTATGTGATTCTTTGATTTATTTTATTACAAGATTCCTATGCATAGGAAGTGGTTTAGACTTAAATGTGTTTTGATTTTTCTTCTTGATGCTCTCTTTTACTTCAATTCATATTTCTTACGTGAGCTTCTACTCAAACAATCATGCCTAACTTAAAGGCGTTAAAGAAAATTACTTGTTGGGAGATAACCCAAGAGTTTTCTTGAGTCTTGGAAGTTATTACTTTAGTAATGACCTCTCCTTATCCTTTGTGTTTGCTTTTTGTGCCAAGAATGACCTCTAATGAGAGGGAAGTAAGATTTGGGGAGTTGCTGTCTCGAAACAGATTTTTTTCTCCACCGTAAATTTTTGTGTAAAATCTCTGTAAGTTGGGTTGAGCGGATATTTTCTGAATAAATCCCCCAGTATGTTAGATAACTTTCATTAGTTTAGCACTTTTTGATTTGAGCAACAGAAGGTCTTCGAAAAAATCGGTTTCTACCTGCTGGTCTATTTTTACAGATTTCTGCCATTATTTACATTTGCTTCTTATTGATTTTTTTGAGTTCTCTTTTGGGGAATTGAGCTTTTAAAGGAAGTTGCTACAATAGCTTGTGTTTTTGGTGAAAGTTTTGATGTTATAAAGCTAAACCCAAGGGTCTATTATCTTTTGAATACACTAATGTTGCTAATGAAGATTGTGTGAAGTTTTGTATGAAGAAAAATTTTAGGAGTAGAGAAAGAATGATGTAATGAGATGAAGAATGGGCAAAAGCTCAAGCTTGGGGATGCCACCCCGTGTCACCCCAATAAATATTCAAGAGGTACAAGCGTCAAAGCTTGGGGATGCCCAAGGCATCCCCTTCTTCATTAATAAAAAGCTCAAGTCTTTCTAGACACTTCGTTTTTATTTGTTTCATGCACTGTTGTGTTGTTCTTGGAGCATCTTAGTTTTCGTTTAGTTTGCTTATTTTTCTTGAATAAAGTAGTTTGGACCCACGCTTTCGCTGTGTTGTTTACAATTAAGTTGGAGTCAGCCAAGAGTAGAAAGTTTTATGCTTATAGTGGTACAAAAGTGATCTTGCTTTGACCGTGGCCTAGACTTTATCTTGTCATGCTAGATGTTGTTTTGACCTTATGCTTAGTGATTATTGCTATAGCATGACTTGCTCCAAGTCATTGAGAGTGCTTAGTGTGTCTTGAAAGAATCATGAGTTGTTTTAGCATACAAAAGCATAGTATTGTGGTATTCTCCTTTGATGCTTTGTTTCGGTTGACTTGGCACATGCTCACACCATGTTATGACTTTAACAAGTCACCATTAGCCTCTATGATCATTTAGTTCTTGACTTATGGTACCACTTTATGATTTGATTAGTAATGTTTTGTTGCTCTACATGATTATGGCCATTATTTCTCTCTTAGTTGGTCGCTCCCAGTCTTTTGCTAGCTTTCACTTTTGCTGAGTAAGCTCTACTCATGCATCCAACTCCCAATAAACCAAGTTATTTCAAAGTGTCCACTATAAATTCCTATGCATGGTGTGTTACACCATTCCAAGTATATTCTTGTTTTCATCTATCTTCCAATTAAAAAGTATTTTGTTATGTGAAAACTTAGTGATTACAGCTCTCACAAACTTGATGCCACAATTTATTTTTCTTGCCCCTAATAAACTTGAACCATTGTGTCATCTATGTTGTATATGCTTGCACTTATACGTTGGAATTAGCAGAACCATGCTATCATGGGGAACGCTTTCAACATTGCACTTGTACATTGTACCCAGTTGATATCATGCTCTTTTGTTTAGATGTCGTCAGTGTGAAATAAAACGGGAGCTTGTAAGTCCATGGAGTTATGTATTTTGTGTTAGAGAAATGTCTGGGCCACTAGCCTAAGACATGCCTAATCATCGTGGAAACTTGCAGCATCACCATAATGAAATCTATGAAGCTTTCTTCTTATATAAAAAGAGACATATTGAAAAGAGGAAAGAGAGAAAAAAGAACCATATTCCCATGGTAAATAAAAAGAATTGTTGATATGCTCATTGTCTGCTTGCCTTGTCATTTTGATTATGGGATAGGTCATGTATCATGTGCAAGGGGCAACCTATTGGAGGTTCTCTATGATATGCATATACTTACTATGACAAGAACTTGCAAGTAACTAAAGTTGTGTAGCATGAGGAGCGGCCCTCGTATTCAAGGGACATGATATTGCCAACTTATACTTTGTCAAGCATATACTCCATAGTTTGTTCACTTTAACCTTAATCACTTCAAGATGCTTATGATAGGGGCAATGAGGGCTGAAAGCTAATAAGTACCATAATTTTTGGAAGCTCTTTTTGAAACTTGAAATCCCTGCTTCCCTTTGAAAGGCCTTTCTTCCACCTTTATATTGAGTCTCCACCTTCTATCCTTAGGCACCAATTATGAGAGCATAGTTGCAATTCTTAGTCATATGTGGTTTGTCCCAAGACTTATTGATTGATTCATATTGTTGATATTACTTGTTTTTGTGCTATTTGTATCTACTCACTCTTATGAACTTTGAAGGTGTCCTATGCATCTATTTGCTACTCCATGAAGGACAAGCTGAATGCCACTATGCTATGTTTCTGTATGTGAAACAAACAAATGTTTTTCAATGCATGTTATTCATGATGTTTGTTTGTATCCTTTCATGTTGCATGCATACTTACTTTTTCTTACTGTTAGAACTCCATATTTCATGCTCATGTTTAGAGTTCTTTGATCCCAGCTCCAATGCTTACAAATGGTTTGATATTGATTTTGATGGTGCATGTCACCTAAAAAATTATTATTATTATCACTTACCTGCTCGAGGACGAGCAGGAGTTAACCTTGGGGATGCTTGATACGTCGGAAATGTATATATATTTTTTGATGTTCCATGCTTGTTTAGTATATACTTTGCTTTGCTTTGTCTACACTTTGAGGTGTTTTTATATGTTTTTCTGGACTAACCTATTAACAAGTTGCCACAGTGCTATTTGCCTAGTTTCTTCTGTTTTTGGTTCCAGAAAAGGCATAAAATCAATATTCTCGGAATTAGATGGGACAAAAGCCAAAGTCAATATTTTACCATGGGGAACACGGAGGCAGAGTACGAGACGGAGGGGAGGCACTAAGGGGCCACACCCCCTAGCGGCGCGGGCTAAGGCTAGCCTAGCCTGGGAGGGGTGTGACCACCCTGGCCGCCCCCTGCCTCGCCTCTTCGCCTATAATGACCCTCCGATACAAAAACCCTAAGTACCCGATCAATATTCCACGAAACAGTTTGTAGCCGCTGCCACCATCGTCCCTAGATCGGGGGAAACTGAAGCTCTTCCAGGTACCCTACTAGAGGGGAGATCATCCCGGAGGCCTTCTTCTTCATCATGCCAGCCTCCGGTATGAAGTGTGAGTAGTTCCACCTTGGACTACGGGTCCATGTAGTAGCTAGATGGTTGTATCTCCTCCTTTGTGCTACCATGTTTAGATCTTCTGAGCTCCGTTCATGATTAAGATGATATCTATTTGTAATCATGCATGTTGTGTTTGTGGGGATCCGATGGATATTGAGATTACTATGTCAGATTGATTAATGGTTTTGTATTGTTGATTCTATCATGTCTGTGTTGTTTGTGATCTTGCATGCTCTCTGTTTCTAGTAGCTATCTTGGCCGAGTAGATGCTAGTGACTCCAAGAGGGGGTATTTATGCTCGATAGTGGGTTCATGCCTCTATTTAATCTAAGGGAAGTGACAGAAATCTCTAAGGTTGTAGATGTGTTGTTGCCACTAGGGAGAAAACAACGGTATCTTGTTCATGGAACAAGTGAATTGTTTACCTTACACACTTTGCTTGCAACTTAATACTGGAGGGGGTTCAGATGATAGCCTGAAAGTGGATTACTAGTCATAGATGTAGTTGGATGGCGGTCTATGTATCTTGTTGTATTGCCCAATCGAATCTCATAGGATCATGAATGTCTAGTATTGCATTGTTATGCCTTGCTCAGTCCTGTCAATTGTCCTGCTGTAATTTGTTTACCCAGCATGCGATGTTTTTTATCTAAGGAGAACACCTCTAGTGAACTATGGACCCCGGTCCAATCTTTACCATTGATACATCTTCCATTGTTACTGTTACTTTCTGCAAGCTACTATTACCTTCCACACCATACAGTTAATCCTTTGTTACAGCAAACCGGTGAGATTGACAACCTCACTATTCGTTGGGGCAAAGTCTTGAGTTTGTGTTGTGCAGGTCTCCATGTTGCTAGCAACACCTTTGAGTCATTTCCTTCCTCCTACTGGTTCGATAACCTCGGTTTCTTACTGAGGGAAAACTTGCTGCTGTGCTCATCACACCTTGCTCTTGGTGTTGGGATAATGCTATATGGGTATCCTCATAACATGTCTCCTATTCGGATAACCCGGGTGGCCCACAGTTGGTAGCATGGCCTATGGCCTGCTGGGCGGCCCAGTTAGATGGATCCAGAAGGGAGGACCATGCCGGATAAAGGAAGGCTACGGTTGGAGTCACCGACGTACCCGGAGCCTTGGAGTGCAAGATACACAAGACTAGTAATAGACGGTGTAGGACTCTATGACCTGTCTGGCTAGGACTTTTCCCTGTAACCCTAGGACCTGGCGACTATATAAGTCGGGCCTATGGGGGCCTTTAGGGCATGATAACTTACAATCTCAGACAACCTCGCACAGCGAACCTATCTCTGTAACTCGGCGTATTGCCCTTATAGTGATTTATAGAAGGAGTAGGATTTCACCACCATCGTGGGATCTGAACCTGGGTAAGCTGTGTTACCTCGTACCGTCCGCCTTCCCCCACGTCTCTAAACACGCACTGTGAGGACCCCTCCATGGCGTACTCGTCGGCAATACCACGACAGTTGGCGCCCACCGTGGGGCAAGAGGCGCTTCAGGCTCTTAAGCGGGCGAGGACCAAGATCTTCGCGGGAATCGGCGAAACCGTAGCCATCGGTCGCGTGCTCTTCTCCGGCAACGTTCCGATCGTCCCTCCTGACGAGTTCTCGATCCCGGCGAAGATGAACCCTACGTGGTGTTCGATCGTTCCTATCGGATACATCCACCTCTTCATTGGCGAAACCGACTCGGGCAGTAGTTCCCTGGGAGTCGGAGGAGCATCAAGGCCCGCACGAATCGCCTACGGGCAAGATACGTTCGCGAAAGGATCGATGTCGGATCTCTCTTTGGAGTTTTCCGGCAAAGATCGGAAAAATTCAAGGCCCACCCAAACCACCCATGTGCAAGATATAAAGGTGGAAGATCGCTGCAAATCCGCCGGATTCGCTCGTGCGTCTGGACAGCAGAGATCCAAGTTCGTCGGAGTGGTTACCATCTTCGATCTGGTGCGTTACATTCAGAGAGAGGGCGAAAACCCCCGCGATTACCTGGCCAGGTGGCTCCGCATATGAGCCGATCTATCCCACTTCCCCGATGATAATGCTTTATATCACTTCGTGGAAGGACTGGACCGCGGCACGCTTCTCCAACATTCTCTAAGATGGCAGCAGGCAACAAGACGCCTTACCCTTGAAGAGATGGTGAGCACCGTCAACAACTACGCGGAGGCTGGCAGCCCAGAAAGCGCTTGCGCTCATTGACGGAGATCCTCCGATTCAGCCACCGCCACCACCACCTCCGGCCGCCATCGTCGCAGCTGCGCCGCCACCTCCAGTCATCGTCGCTGCTGTTGCACCTCCACCGCATGTCATCGAGGAAGTCCTGGCACCCTCCGACTCTGTTATTGACGCGCTTTATGCTGCCTTCAGTGCAGATTCAGAGGAGATAGATTTCAGTCCAGAAGAGCTAGACTCCGCCATCAGGAGATGGAGGAGGAGTACACGCGTGACGAGCAAGCCAACAATGCCGTCACGTCTCGAGGGGTGATCGTCACCATTGGGACGGCGATGGATGAAGATCAACCCGGACGAGCTCCGCCTATAGCGCTGGAGAATGGAAAGGGGCCACTTATTGCTGCTGACGATGATCGTGCAAAGGTCATTCCTCCTCCGCCTAACCCAGTGCAGCAGCTGCAGGAACTCGGCACCGGCCCGAGCAACAACAACACCGCAAACTTGCCGCCTCCGGCATCTACGTCTGCAGCAGCCCAAGTTACTCCAGCTGATAGAGTGATGTACGGCAATCTCCTCATCGAGCCACTGACCGTTGCTCATATCCGGAACGTGACCCAGCTTGATGAGAAGCGCCAGCAGCTGCTGGAGGAAGCATAGGCCATCGCGGAGCAAGGCGCTAAGCTAGATCGAGATCTGGTCAACACGCAGAAGTCCATAGAGAAGGCTAGAGCAATGGAGGCCGAGTACAAGACTTTGTTGTAGCAGCAGAAGGCCAAGAAAGCCCCAGCTCGCGTCATCAACGATCCTGGTGTACGGCGCAAGCCAAGCCATACATTGACAGTGAAGGCAAGCAGGTGATGCCCACCCCGCTCCTTAACCTTGTCGTCGCCAAGACCCTTCTAGAGCAGGATAGATCGCCCGAGGCAGTGGAACAGGTCTATGACCTAGTAGCCAAGGCGGTGAAGCAGCAGGAAAAGGCCACCTCTCAGAGGCTTGAGTCCGACCCAGCGCTTTGCCAGTCTAACCAGTATAAGCCGCCAAGGGACAGATCTCCTCTTGATGTCGGGTCCCAGACGAGTTCATTAGAACGAAGATGGAGGGATGCGCGCAATAGGAAGGATGCTATCCCCATATCCTCCGACCACGGAGAAAAGGCCCGACCTCGTCGCCCATCGCCACCGCCCCAATCCCCCCGACATCACGAAGATTACAAGGCTCACCATCGTATGGATTTGCCCCCACCAAAGCAGTGCGGCATCGTCATCCGCGACAACACGGAGCAGACCCGTCATGACGGAGAGCGCAACCAAGGACACAGGAGCAGGTCACACCATGACCCTCCGCGTCCGACAAGCAACCGTGACAGGCATGAGGCGTCGCAGGAGGGTAACAGCAAGAAGGATAACCCATCGCCACCTCCGCCTCCATCACCGCCAAGCAGTCACCATGGCGGAGGAGGCCCGCGTCGTTCACGCAGCCCATCCCCTGTTGACAACAAGAAGAAGAACCCGGAGCCGTACGATGCACGTTCGCGGATTGATAAGATCCACGAGGCCCGGGACGGACCATACCTAGGACCACATTGCTTTGGTCTGCAATACGGTCCGCAACCTACCCCAAAGCTTTCCGGATTGACAAGACCATCAAGCCCTATGACGGCACCGCCAAGCCAGCCACATGGTTGCAGGACTACGACAACGCGATGGAGATTGCCGGAGGCAACCCCAACATCGCCGTAAAGTACCTCCCGTTAATGTTGGCGGGCACGACACATCAATGGATCGTCGACTTGCCAGAGAAATCTATCTACAACTGGTTGGACATGAAAGAAGCGTTCACCAAGAACTTTGAGGGTACATACAAGCGTCCCTGCACAGTGGGCGATCTACAGCTGTGCGTGCAAGAGAAAGACGAGACATCTCGCGCCTACCTCTCCCGCTGGCTGGACATGAAGAATTCCTGCGCATGAGAGCACGCTCAAACCGCCATGGCCGCCTTCATCGATGGATTGGAAAGAGGCACGTTGCTCCGACATAAGCTGAAGAGCTTGCAGGACAATCACCAGCTTGACTTGAACCAGATGATTCAGTCGGCTAGTGAGTTCGTAGCTGCTGACGACGATGCTCACGGCTCCTTGCCGGCAACGGCCGTTCCAACTCAAGATCAGAGGAACAGCGATACAAAGCGGAAAACCGCTCTAGAAGAAAAGCAATCTACCGACATGGTCGCTATGACTTTTGCAGGACGAGGTGATGGCGGACAACGTGGCCGAGGAAGGGGAGCTGGTCATGGGCAGCAACGAGGAAGCGAAACTACCTCGGCGCCACTCCGCATTCCCCAAACCTACGAGGAGTACCGCGATATGCCGTGCCTCGTACACCTCGACGTCAACGGCAAGGCCACCCATACCAATCGACACTGCAAGTTCGTCAACGACCTAAAGGAAGACCCGGAGTCCGGCTACAAGCAAAGTCGAAAGAATAGACCGCGAGGCAAGGGCAAGGGGAAGAAGAAGGAGGAGGAGTCCAAGGATTCAAGTGACATGGACGAGGACATTGACCCCAAGCACGCCGCCAAGAGCGACGACAAGGGCAAGAACCCCTTCGCGAAGAAGGCGCCAGTCTACCACACTTTCCTTGGCACCCCCACCATCCGACAACAGAAGACCTCCCTGAGGATCCTGATGGCTACTCTCCCCCCAGTTCCCCAGTACCTACGCTGGTCGGAGGTTCCAATTACTTGGGAGAGGACGGACCACCCAGACCTTATACCTACAGAGAACCAATACGCCATGGTCATCAACCCCTTTATTGACGGCGTGGAGTTCACCAAGTGTATGGTGGATAGTGGAAGCAGCATCGACATCATGTACCTGTATACACTGTAGAAGATGAACTTGACGGAGGCAAACCTAAGGCGGACCAACACCATCTTCCATGGCATAGTTCCTGGCCAGGAGGCCCGGTCCCTTGGGTGCATTACACTTTAGGTTGCCTTTGGCGATGTTAACAATTACCTCCAAGAGCGCATGACCTTCAAGAGCATGTACCACGTCATATTCGGCCGCGACATATTCCACACGTTCATGGCCAAGCCATGCTTCGTCTACAACAAACTCAAGATACCCGGACCAAACGGCATCATCACCGTATCCGGAAGCTTTACCAAGGCAAGGGACTGCGAGATCAATGAAGCAGCCATTGCAGAAGCTGTCCTCTACAGCAAAGAATTCAAAGAGATCCAGAGCAAGGTCGATGACTCAGAGATGCCTGCGTCAAAGAAACAGATCTCCGACTCCGCTCCTGCGTTCAAGGCCACCATCTAGATCAAGCCGGTGGAACTTGTGGTAGGCGATGACTCCAAGGTCACCGCCATTGGGACGGACCTGGATCCCAAATAGGAAAGCGCGCTCGTCGAGTTCCTACGTGAGAATAGGGACATCTTTGCCTGGCAACCTGCCGACATGAAAGGTGTACCTAGGGAACTTGTCGAGCACATCCTAAACATTGATCCAAAATCCAAACCAGTGAAACAACCTCTACGACGCTTTGGATATGAGAAGAGACGCGCCTTTGGCAAAGAGATATCTAGGTTACTTAAGGCTAGATTTATCCAAGAAGTCCTTCACACCCAATGGGTGGCCAATCCTATACTTTTCCCCAAAAAGGGAACCAATGAATTAAGAATGTGCGTTGATTACACCCGCTTGAACAAAGCATGTCCCAAAGATCCGTTTGCTTTGCCTCGCATTGACCATGTCATTGACTCGACGGATGGCTCGGAACTTTTGTGTTTTCTCGATGCATACTCAGGATACCACCAGATCAAGATGAGGAAGTCGGACCAATTGGCCACTTTGTTCACTACCCCATACGACACGTTTTGCTATGTTACGATGCCCTTTGGGCTAAAAAACATAGGTGCTACGTACTAGCGGACAATGCAACGTTGCCTTCACGACCAAATTGGTCGGAACGTTCACGCCTACGTGGACGATATCGCGGTGATGTCTAAAAAGTCAAATGACTTAATCACCGACTTAAAAGAAACCTTTGATAATCTTCGGAAATACAACATGATGCTTAACCCTAAGAAGTGCGTCTTCGGGGTTCCAGCCGGCAAATTGTTGGGTTTCATCGTTTCCCAGCGCGGAATCAAGGTCAACCCGGAGAAAATCAAGGCCATCTTGAACATAAATCGTCCGACATGCCTAAGGGACATTCAACGACTAACAGGTTGTGTTGCAGCTGTTAGTCGGTTCGTCAGCCGACTTGGAGAGAATGCTCTGCCGCTATACAAGTTGCTGAAGAAGGCGGACAAATTCACATGGACGGACGAAGCAAATGCAGCATTGAAGCAGCTCAAGGAGATTCTTTCCTCAGCGCCTATCCTTGCAGCACCCGAGCCTGGTGAGCCCCTGTTAATCTACATGGCAGCAACCAACCAGGTAATCAGCATCATCGTCGTGGTAGAGCGGAAGGAACCAGGCTATGATCACGGAGTTCAACGACCAGTTTACTATGTGAGCGAGGTCTTGACGAAGTCCAAGCAGCATTACCCGCACTACCAGAAGATAGCTTATGGAGTATTCCTTGCTTCTCGGAAGCTGAGGCATTACTTTTAGGAGCACCCAATCACAGTGGTGAGCAAGACTCCACTGTCTGACATAATCAACAACAATGATGCTACAAGAAGGGTCGCGAAGTGGGGCATTGAACTTTCCGCCTTCGAGATCACTTACAAGAGATGCGACGCTATCAAGTCACAAGCCTTGGCAGATTTTATTGCAGATTGGACGGAGTTGCCCAGCAGGTGGCTGGCACCTGGAATGCGCGGAACCCTATGATGGTGGCATATCGAGACGAAGTGGACGAGATAGCCAAGAGCTTCTTGGGCTACAAAGTCAAGTATGTGCCTAGGGAGCAAAATGAGGCGGCTGATCTGTTGTCTAAGCTTGGATCAGGGCGCAAGCAAATTCCGCCAGGAGTTTTCCTAGAGCACCTGCGCACACCATGTGTGAAGGGAGCCGACATCGACAACCCGGATAGAGCTGACTCTTTCGTCAACATGGTGATCAAGGTCCCTCCGGCTTTGACAAAACCGTTCATGGAATATCTCGAACACAGAACTTTGCCTGACGACGAGGTCGAAAGACAGCAAATAGTACGGCGAGCAAAGGGTTACACCATAATCAATGGGCAACTCTACAAAAGGATCACTACTAGTGTATACCTAAAGTGTGTTTCTCAGCTAGAAGGTATGGAAATCCTATGCGAAATCCATCTCGGAGATTGCGGGCATCACGCCGCTCCTCGATCGTTGGTCGCGAAAGCCTTCCGGCGAGGATTCTACTGGCTGAACACGAAGGCGGACGCCGACAAGATGGTTGAGACATGCATGGGATGCCAGTATTATGCCCGGCAACCACATATTCTTGTTGAAGAATTGCGAACAATACCAATAACTTGGCCGTTTGCAGTCTGGGGGCTAGACATGGTGGGACCGTTACAGACGGCACCTTGTGGGTTTACGATCTGCTTGTAGCAGTTGATAAATTCACTAAATGGATAGAAGCTAAACCTATTAGAAAGCTTGATGGGGCAACTGCCCTCAGGTTTGTCCGGGATCTAGTGGTGAGATTTGGTCTCCCACATAGCATTATCACCGATAACGACAGCAATTTGTCACTCGGAGAAGTGGAGGCTTATTGTTGGGAGAAAGGCATTCGACTTGACCTTGCATCTCTGGCACACCCACAATCCAACGGTCAGGTTGAGCGAGCCAATGGATTAATTCTGTAGGGAATCAAGCCACGTCTGGGGCACCGCTACATAGACCAGCTGGAGCCTGGGCGGAAGAATTGCCATCTGTGATGTGGAGTTTACGAACTACACCCAACAGATCCACTGGCTACACCCCTTACTTCATGGTATATGGAGCAGAAGCCATCCTGCCTTCCTACATCCTTCACGATGCACCAAGAGTTGCCGCCTACGACGAAGATGACGCTGAAGAATCCAGGTGCCTAGATGTGGACCTTCTCGAGGAGGAGCGCGTTTTGGCATGCCAAAGATCCGCCATCTACCAGCAGAAGCTACGCAGCTACCATAGTCGCCGTGTTCGGCATCGCTCGTTTAAAGAGGGGGATTTGGTGCTCCGACTTAAGCAAAAGAAGTCACACAAATTATCCCCGCCATGTGAAGGACCGTTCATCATAAGCAAGGCGCTACTCAATGGGTCTTACTACCTTGTTGACAATCGTGAACTGAAGGATAGACCCAACGAAGATCATAAGCGTAAGTGATGTGACCCGGATGATGACTACCCGGAGCTTGATCGGCCATGGAACATAGCACAGCTACGTCCTTTTTACACTTAGCATTTTTTATCTAATCGTGTACCTCTTATATGATCAATGAAATAAATCTCTCTGGTTCACTCATATTTCTGAGTCTTTTACCTCCTTTAGTGTTCATTTTTGGATCATGTAAAACCTTTATGCACAAGCTTTGCGATTGCACTTGTGAAAATTCCGCCTACGGGCGTTAGGTTAAGTTTTCTGGTCTACATGTTCTTTGTTGTTTTTATGTGGATTCTGGAGTAGTGACTTTCGACACTTATTGTCGGTGATTTTGTGCTTAGGTTATTGACGGTGCCATTGGGCATCATCACCTGAGCGCATGGTTCCGACAACAAGTCTTCCGACTCACGAAAATTCAAGCATAAGAACCAAAGTAATGGATAAGCCAGCACTTTCTTAAACAATATATACATGCTAGAAACTAGTTCTTGGGTAGCAGGAAATAACAACCATTGTTTTCCGCCTTAAGTTACATCAATAAGTTTTTTCCGCATATGCACCAAAGGTGAAACAAACATTACAAAGTTGTTCTTCATTCCTTTGGCACAGGTGACTTGGAAGCAGCGTCATCACCAGCCGGAGAACCACCCTCGAAGTCGGCACTGTGGAGGGACTCAGAGGAACCTTGGTTGCCGCTGTCGATGGTGTTCATTGGAACAAAGACGTTGACGTCTACCAACTCGGCAACTCTGGTGTCATAGCCCGCGAGCGACGACAAGATGGATTCATGGTTAATCTATTTGCCATCATCGTCCACGTCAGGAATGCCAGAGGTCACCATGTCGATGTCGGCATCTTCGTAGTGTGCCTTCACCATCGATAGCGCCATCCTTGCGCCAGCCCGTGCACATGAAGCTTTCCAGCTTGTGATACGCTCGGGGGCTCAGCGCAGAATCTCCGAGTACTTCGCCACGGAGTCTGATGCCTTGATGTTTATCTGGAGGGGCTTGGCGATCTCCTTGGCTTGCGTGATGGCGGTATTGATAAAGTTTCCAGCAAGAACCATGCATTCCTTGGCTGGAGGAGGCGAACGGGTTAAACCCATAGGAGCTGAAAATTCCGACAAGAAACACATGAGTTCAACAATTCAAGAGTATCCAGACTACAGAAATTCAAGACGGAGAAAACTTACTGAAGATGCTAGCCTTAGCTTGCCAGAGGGTGTCCGCCAAGGATTCTTTCTCTTGTTGGAGGAGTTTATACGCCTCACTATGGCGTTGATTCTGCTCATCGGCAGCTTTCTTCTGATCTCTTAGGATAGAGATCTCCTCCTTCAAGCGATTGATTTCCTCGATGGCGGAGTCCTGCAGGGCCTTCATTGACTCCTCATGCATTTTCAGCATGTCATTCCTCTCCTGCTTAAGAATTTTGTTCTCGCTATCCAGCTCTTGAATGTGCTTGGATTGCTCGACAATATTCTTGGCCTTGGCAATGGTTTCTGCAAGTCGGAGAAAGCAAAGTACACAGTGAGTACTCGGAGAATATGGGCACAAAACCAAGTCGGAATGCAAAAAAGAAAACAGACGCTTGCTCTTGGTGATATGTTCCTTCAAGAAGGCAGTTTTACCCTTTTCAGCTTCCAGGTCTGCATGCGTCTTCTGGTACTAGTCATTGGCCATGCCCCTCCAAGCACTCTCGTTCTATGGAAAAAAAAGGTCAAAGTTAAAGCGTTGTTTGGTCTGCTTGGAGCATCTAGCCGTAAATTTTCCACCTAGACGCTCGGGGGCTATAGCGAGAGTTTTTGACTTAGCAATATGCTTGGCTTTTCTTTAAGCATCTAGTCAGAACTAATTCAGTTCTTGATTAGAGGCTTGGGGGCTACAGTATAAAGTTTTTAACTTGGATATATGCTTAGCTTTTCTTTAAGCATCTAGTTGGAACTAATTCAGTTACAACTAGAAGCTTGGGGGCTACAGTATGGAAATTTATAAACACTGCGTATGCTACTCTTAAAGCATCTAGTCGGAATATTTCATTCCACCTACATGCTTGGGGGCTATAGTGAGAGTTTTTCTAACTTAGTCACTCTTAGAGCATATAGATGCAAAAACCTATGGTTTTTCAGTCTACATCCTCGGGGGCTACAGTGGGATATCATATGAAATGCAAAATGCAAATAAAACTTACAAGTGCGATAATCTTGAGGTTTGTAGCACTCTCGGCCAGCAGCTTGCCAAAGGATTCGCTGTTTCCTTGCAAGATTTCTGCTTGTCGGCAGAGCTCCTCTAGACCACACGTCGGAGATGTCGGTGCCGCACCAGGGACCAAAGCAGTGCTACCCGGTGTAAGTACCGAATAGACTATCTTTGGATAGGATATGGTTTTCTTGGAATGTGAGGCACCCAACCCATGTGAGTACCTGCTTCCACCATCGCCTTACCGCCACCGATGGCATCCTTAGCCGGAGCTTCAGCCATTTAGTGGGCGGCACTCTCCTGTGTCGCCTGCTCGCTGATGACAGCAACCTCGGTAGAGGCACCTGAGTCCACTTCCATGGCGGAAGGGCCAGATGCCTCCTTATCTTGTGAGCTTGTCGGGGCAGACGAAGGCTTGACGGAGGGAGTGGTAGGGGCGATGGCGGGAGATGCGTCACGATGCAGCATGTCCTTGATGGTTCTAGAAGCCCCCAATTTGGAGGTCTTCTTGAGGCTGGTCGTGGCTTTCTTCCTGAAACGTGCAAAATGCATAAGTACAGGAGCAAGAAATATAAATAGATAATGTCGGAGGAAGAGAAGCTTACACAAGTGGGGGTGCTTTGGCAAAGGGGATGCCGGTAACTTTTCTCTTTTCCGCCTCCAGGGCGGCGGTAGTCTTCTTGGAGGCTCCAACCTCCGTCTTCTTCTTCTTGCCTCCGTCGGCAGCGTCAGAGGTGGAGATCTTCCGCTTTCGTGCCAACGGAGCATCGTCGTCGGACACGACCGTGACTTCCTTCATCTTTGGATCGTATATTTGGGAAGCCAGGTTGTCCTCCTCTAGATTGCTAAGCTGTTAAGTGAGAAGTCATCATGTTAGATGAGATGCCATTTGCAAAACGGAAGAACTGGAGTATATGTCATACACGGAAAATAAATACCTACCTTTGGGCACTTGCTGTCTACGAACATGTCATAGGTGATGGTGAGAGCATCTCCACTCGCCTACCCAGGAGGCCGATCCGGACGCCGAATTCCTGTCCAGACGCCGAAAATTGGCCCAGTCGCGTACCCAAGGACCTGTTTTGGCTGGATTTCAGCCATTTTTGGTCCGGACTACCCAGGACGAACCCAGGTTTCCGGGTATGCCCTGGGGACGCCGGACTCAGCGAAATCGGCGAAAAAAATCAAAGCGGTGCGTGGACCCGCCGAGTCAGTGACGGAAGCCGAGTTGTCGTCATCCTCGAAACCACGCGGCGACCGCCGGGCAATAACTGCCCGTCGCGTCGGCCACACGTCGCCGAGTTATGGTGCCACCGTCGCCGCCTCGGCTCCCGCGACGGACCGGCGGTCACTAAGTTCCCGCCGTTTCCACTTTCCCGCCCTCGCCGCTACACCCCTCCCGCCATTCTTCCGGCCTATAAAAGACGTACATCTCGCCATCTCTCTTCCCAGCCCCTCACACCACCACAACTCCGGCGAACCTCGAACGCCCGCACCTTTCTTCCTCAACTCCGCCGAGAAGCCATGGCCGGCCGACGCACGCTGTCGCCGTGGGAAGCCCGGCTGATTCGCGAGCCGTGCTATACGGCCCCGCCGGACACGCGTCTCCCTCTAGGTTGGAAACTCAGCGCCGGCAGGATCCCCGTTTCGCCGGTGCCGGACGGGCAGGAACTCGCCGAAGAGATCCAAGCGGCTATCACCGCCATGGAAGACCCAGAACTCGCCGGAGAGATCCAGGCCGCTATCGCCGCCATGCAAGGCCTGGCGCCCACCAAGGATCAGGACAACCTGGTCTTCTGGAGGTAGTTTTTTCACCGGCAGGCGCCTCGAGGAACTCGCCCGACACGATGGACCGCCGGGCCGCCGCGTAACAATGCGGCTTATCGCCGCCGCTGGTGGAGCGTTCCAGGGCGGACTCTCGCTGGAGTCATGGCGCACATCGAGGCCGGCAACAACCCACGTCTCGGCCTGTAGTTGCGACATCCTACGTCACCACGGCGGCGTCCTTTCCTAGTTAAAACCGATGTACTATGTACCCCCTCGCCTGCTTTAATGAAATTCCGCCTATATTCGCCCATATTTCGTCGAGTTTGAGTGAATTTAGCCGAACTTGGGAATGCGGCCTGGGTACGCGACTGGGCGTACCCAGGCCGAAAACGTGATTCGTCCGGCCTAAAATCGGTCCGGTTTTCGGCCTGGGTACGCCCAACGAGTGGAGATGCTCTGAAGCCACCCTTCTTGTCCTTCACCTTGACGATGTCCTTAAGGCGGAGCTTGATGGATTCGCTCGAGAAGTTGTCCACGGAGATGCGGAGGCTATCCCTTCTATCACTGGTATACTCGTGCATGAGCTTCGCACGGTGCTGTAGAGGTTGGATTCGCCTGATGAACCAGCACATGGCTAGGTCCAAGTCGGTCAAACCCGTCTCTACGAACCATTCTATCTGCCTTATGGCGCGGGAAGCATCGAGGTCGGAGGGAAGGGAGGCCTGGGATCTCCATGATGAGGCTTCAGCGGCGGCTCCGTCAACGAAGTCCGGGTACATTACTTGTCGGCCAGCCAGAGGGATATTTGGGCCGTAGAAGTACGTATGTTGCCAATTTTTGCAGGACTCGTGGCCGACGATGTCGGGGAACCGCCGGCCAGGTCGGATCTTGAAGCTTATGGTGCCGCAGTTCCTAAGTTCTTCCTTACTAGCTCCGGCTTCACGTTTGATGGTGAAGAAGTACACGAAGAGGTCTAGCCTAGGCTTTATCCCTAAGTAACCCTCGCAGAGCGCCACGTAGTTGCTAAGCTCTAAGATACTGTTGGGAGAAAGATTCTGGGGCTAGACTCTGTAGTGGTTTAGGATGGAGAGGAAGAAGTTGGAGATGGGCAGGGAGACGCCGCGTACCAGTTGGGCTTTGAGGTACACCTTTTCTCCGGCTTGGGGCGAAGGTGTCACCTCGCCGGCCGGTGCCGCCCGCCAGGCGAGCCCCTCCGTCACAGGGAGGTAGCCCTCGGCGATCAGCTCTTGGATGTCACGGTCGGTGATATCTGAGCCGCGCCAGTCGCCCTTCTGTGAATCCAGTTCCTCCTCCAACGGCTCCAGCACCGCCAAATTGTGGTCGCCGCCGGTGGACTCAATCACCGCCAAGGCGGGGATGGCCAAGCCCTATGGGGGCATGACGATAGAGCTCGCTGGCTTCGCTGCGGCTTCGCTCGACGCCACCATGGAAGGAGTGGTGCTGCTGCTGGCCATGGAGATAGGTTGGATGTGACTGGTGTGGATTGAGGCTAGGGTTTTTCGCGAGTTCGGTGCGGAGAGCTCGAGGAGGCACGCGCTGGAGGAAGAAGACGACACAAGGAGAGAATCAGGTAAAAGGTAGAAATTCCACCACGGTTACTATTTATCATCTCCAGCGTCAAGATTCGTGCAGCTTGATCAGACGGTTGCCGCGTAGACGACATGTTTGCGAACGTGCGCGGAAATTTTGCCACGTCTCCAACCGTCGCCACCAACGGTTCGTATCGCTCGCGCGGGAAAATCGGACATGATTGCGTTCTCTGCATGTGTGAGTTATGAGGCGTCGCTGACCTAAGCCTACGTCTTCCTAGCTGACATAGGCAGATGAGCCGTCACATCAGAAGATTCCGGCACGGACGGATCCAGTCCGGCTACGGAAGAGTACGATGGAAGATTCAGCATTTCTCTGACTTGCGTGTTGAAGACGGAGAAAACCTTGCAGGGTTCTTTGGGAGGACTACAAGATATTGCTTGACGATTTGCCGACATTCATCTACACGGAGAATTCCACACGAAGAGGCAAGACGGCACAAGATCTCGGAGTTCTCCGGGGGCTATCCTCATAGCATGTCTCCTATCCGGATAACCCGGGTGGCCCACAGTTGGTAGCATGGCCTATGGCCTGTTGACCCGATTAGATGGATCGGAAGGAGGCCCATGCCAGATAAAGGAAGGCTACGATTGGAGTCACCGACGTACCCGGAGTCTTGGAGTGCAAGATACACAAGACTAGTAATAGACGGTGTAGGACTCTGTGACCTGTCCGGCTAGGAATTTTCCCTGTGACCCTAGGATCTAGCGACTATATAAGTCGGGCCTATGGGGGCCTTCAGGGCACGATAACTTACAATCTCAGATAACCTCGCACAGCGAACCTATATTTGTAACTCGGCGTATTGCCCTTATAGTGATTTATAGCAGGAGTAGGATTCCGCCACCGTCGTGGGATCTGAACCTGGGTAAGCTGTGTTACCTCATACCCGCCAACCGTCCGCCTTCCCCCACGTCTCTAAACATGCACTGTGAGGACCCCTCCATGGCGTACTCGTCGGCAATACCACGACACTTGGAGTTTCCCAATGAAGTGCTTCCACATCTATAGAGGGCCAACAACTGCTTGGATGATTATCCAAACTTTTTATGCAGGGTTAAACTTCTCTTCAAGAAATATGTTGGATTCTGCTGCTGGAGCTACCTTTATGACCATTACTTTGTGTGCTGTAACAAGCTCCTTGATAATATGATGGTTAAAATTATTCTGAATGGCACACTGAGTGAGCTCCACATGGTAAGAAGGTAAATTCTATTGAAGAAACCTCCTCCTTGAGTGATAAAATTGATGTTATCATGTCTATTCTTGTTAATGGAAAAGCTCATATTAATCCAAATAATGTTCCTTTAGACTCTTTGGTTGCTCAACAAGAGCAAGTTGATGTGAACTTTATTAGGAATAATAATTTTGGCAACAATACTTATGATAATAACTATAGGCCTTATCCTCCTAATAATAACAATAATTATCATGGTAGATCTGGAATGCCTATGAAGATAGGATTCTGGAAGTTGAAAGATCCACTAGTACCTTCATGCAAATGCAATATGAGCAGAATAAAATATTCACTAAAACTATGGAAGAATAATCTGCTATTTTGAAAAATATTAGTCATCAACTTGAGAATTATAATAGGGAAATTTCTAGTTTACAGTCCAAAATTTTGAATGCTGAGAAAAATAATTCATCTTTGTCTGAAGCACAATCCTCTTTGATTAATAAGATGGCTGCTAAACCTGAAACCTTGGAAAGTACCTTTGCTGCTACTCATGCCATACAAGTTACTATTGATGAAAATATTAGACTGTTAGCTAAATTACATGCTAAGTGGGAAAGAGAAGAAGAAATTGATAGAAATAATAGTATTTGTACTATTGTGACCACAAATATTGATGCTAGTAAACCACAAGAAGTCCCCATTCCTCCTACAACAATGCCTAAACCCAATAAGTCTACTACCTGTGATGCTAAGTTTGATTTTGATCTTGATGGTTGCAATATTTATGAAGTGATTATGTTCCTACAAACGCTTGCTAGAAGTCCTAATGCTAGTGCTATGAATATGGCTTTTACAAAACACATTACAGATGCTCTCATTAAAATTAAGGAAGAAAAATTGAAACACAAAGCTTATATTTCTAGGAAAGTAGAAGATAGTTGGGAACCCATAATTAATATGCAAGTGAATGATTTTGATCTCAAAGCTTCATGTGACCTTGGTTCTAGTATCTCCATTATGCCTAGAAAGGTTTATGAAATTCTTGATTTGCCACCTTTGGAAGATTGCTATTTAGATGTCCCACTTGATGATAATTCTAAGAAGAAAATCATGGGGAGTGCTAATGATGTTCTTATTGTAGTAAATAATGTCTATATCCCTATTGATTTCTATATTTTGGATGTTTAATGCAATGCTTCTTGTCCTATTACTTTGGGAAGACCTTTTCTTAGAACGTTTGGTGCCATTATTGATATGAAAGAAGGCACCATTAAATATCAATTTCCATTAAAGAAAGGTATTAAACACTTACCTATGAGGAGAGATAAGTTAACTTTTGCTCCTCCTTTGATAGAAAAATTTGATGTTAATGCTTCTTCATTTGAAAATACTTGATTTTTGCTTCTTGTGTCTAACTTAAAGGCGTTAAAGAAAAGTACTTCTTGGGAGATAACCCAATAGTTTTGTTGAGTCTTGGAAGTTATTACTTCTGTAATAATCTCTCCTTATCATTTTTATTTGATTTTTGTGCCAAGAATAACCTCTAATGAAAGAGAAGTAAGATTTGGGGAAGTTGTTGTCCCGAAACAGATATTTGTGCTTCACTGTAAAAATTCATGAAAAATCTCTGTATGTCGGATTGAGCTGTAATTTTCTGAGTAAATCCCCAGGTTTTTAGCTAACTTTTGTTAGTTCAACACTTTTTGATTTGAGCAACATAAGGTCTTCGAAAAATCGGTTTTTACCTGCTAGTCTGTTTTGACAGATTTTTGCCATTATTTGCATTTGTCTCCTATCGATTTATTTTTGAGTTCTCTTTGGTAAATTGAGATTTTTAAAGGTAATTGCTTCAGTAGATTGTGTTTTTAATGAAAGTTTTGCTGTTTTGAAACTAAACCCAAAGGTTTATGATTTTGAATGCACTAATGTTGCTAATGAAGATTGTGTGAAGTTTTGTATGAAGGAAATTTTCAGGTGTAGGGGAAGAATGATGTAATGAGATGAAGAATGGACAAAATCTCAAGCTTGGGGATGCCACCCCGTGTCACCCCAAGAAATATTCAAGAGGTACAAGCGTCAAAGCTTGGGGATGCCCAAGGCATCCCCTTCTTCATCAATAAAAATCTTAGCTCTCTTTCTAGACACTTCGTTTTTATTGTTTCATGCACTGTTGTGTTTTTCTTGGAGCGTCCTAGTTTTCGTTTTTTTGTTTTCGTTTGCTTAGTTTGCTTGAATAAATTAGTTGGACCCCCGCTTTCGCTGTGTGGTTTCAAATAAGTTTATTGGTGTTGGAAAATAGTAGAAAGTTTCATGCTTATAGTGGTACAAAACTGAGATTGATTTGATTGTGGCTTAGAATTTATCATGTCATGCTAGATGTTATTTTGACTTTATGCTTATTGATTATTGTTGTATCATTACTTGTTCCAAACAATTGAGATTGCTTAATGTTCCTTGAAAGAATCATGCGTTGTTTTAACATACAAAAGCATAATATTGTGGTATTCTCCTTTGATGCTTTGTTTGGGTTGATTGACGCATGCTCACACCATGTTATGACTATGAACCAGTCACCTTAGCCTCTATGATCATTTAGTTTTTGACTTATGGTACCACTTTATGCTTTACTTGATAATGTTTTGTCGCTCTACATGATTATGGCCATTATTGCTCTCTTAGTTGGTCGCTCCCAGTTTTTGCTAGCTTTCACTTTTGCTGAGTAAGCTCTACTCATGCATCCAACTCCCAAGAAACCAAGTTATTCCAAAGTGTCCACTATAAATTCCTATGCATGGTGTGTTACACCATTCCAAGTATATTCTTGTTTTAGCTACCTTCCAATTAAAAAGTTACTTTGTTATGTGAAAATTAGTGATTAAAGCTCTCACAAACTTGATGGCACACTTTATTTTTCTTGCCCCTAATAAAATTGAACCATAGTGTCATCTATGTTGTATATGCTTGCACTTATAAGTTGGGAATTAGCAGAACCATGCTGTCACGCGAAACGCTTTCAACACCTATAAATATCTACCTAGTTGATATCATGCTCTTTTGTTTATGGATGTCGGCGGTGTGAAATAAAAGGGGAGCTTGTAAGTCCATGGAGTTATGTATATGTGTTAGAGAAACGCCTGGGCCGCTAGCCTAAGCCATGCCTAATCATGGTGGAAACTTGCAGCATAACCATAGTGGGCAATCTATGAAGCATTCTTCTTATAAAAAAGAGAGATAGAAAAGGAGGAAATAAGAGAAAAAATCACCATTTTCCCATGGTAAATAAGAAGATTGCTGAGATGCTCATTGTTTGTTGCCTTGTCATTTTGATATGGGATAGCTCCTGTGTCATGGGTCAAGGGGTACCCCGTTGGTGGTTCTCTATGATACACATATACTTACTATGACAAGAACTTACCGGTAACTAAAGTTGAGTAGCATGAGGAACGACCCTCGTACTCAAGGGACATGAGATTGCCAACTTATACTTTGTCAAGCATATACTCCATACTTTGTTCACTTTAACCTAATCATTTCAAGATGCTTATGATAGGGGCAATGAGAGATGAAAGCTAAGAAGTACCATAATTTTTGGAAGCTCTTTATGAAACTTGAAATCCCTGCTTCCTTTGAAGGGCCTTTCTTACACTTTTATATTGAGTCTTCACCTTCTATCTTTATGCACCAATTAAGAGAGCATGGTTGCCATTCTTAGTTCTATGTGCATTGTCCCAAGACTTATTGATTGATTCATAATGTTGATATTGCTTGTTCTTGAACTATTTGTATCTAGTCACCCTTATGAACTTTGAAGGTCTCCTATGCATTTATGTTTTGCTAATCCATGAGGGACAAGCTGAATGCCACTATGCTATTTTTTATATATGCGAAACAAACAAACGGCTTCCAATGCATTGTTATTCATGATCTTTGTTTGTATCCTTTCATATTGCAACATAGTTGCTTTGTCTTATTGTTAGAACTTCATCTTTCATGCTCATGTTTAGAGTACTTTGATCCCAGCTTTCAATGCTTGCAAATGGTTTGATCATGATTTTGATGGTGCATGTCACCTCAAAAATTATTCTTTTTATCACTTAACTCCTCGAGGACGAGCAGGAGTTAAGCTTGGGGATGCTTGATACGTCGTAAATGTATATATAATTTTTGATGTTCCATGCTTGTTTAGTATCAACTTTGCTTTGCTTTGTCTACACTTTGAGGTATTTTTATACATTTTCTAGGACTAACCTATTAAGAAGATGTCGCAGTGCCAGTTGCATATTTTCTGCTGTTTTTGGTTTCAGAAAAGCTAGTAAGGAAATATTCTCGGAATTGGACAAGACAAAAGCCAAAGTCAATATTTCACCGAGGAGAACATAGAGACCGAAGGACGACCGATGGAGGGACACGAGGCCGCCACACCCTAGGGTGGCGCGGCCCCCCCTAGGGTGCGCTGCCACCTGGTGTGGGCGCCTCGGGTGCCCCCTGCCTCGCCTCTTTGCCTATAAAAGCCTCCCGATGCCAAAACCCTAAGCACCCAATCACATCTCCATGAAACAGTATGTAGTCTCGGCCACCATCGTACCTAGATCGGGGGGGTCTGAAGCTCTTCCTGGCACCCTGCCAAAGGGGTGAGATCATCCCGGAGGCCTTCTTCATCACCATGCCAGCCTCCGGTATGATGCGTGAGTAGTTCACTCTTAGACTATGGGTCCATACAGTAGCTAGATGGTTGTTTCTCCTGCTTTGTGCTATCATGTGTAGATCTTATGAGCTCCGTTCATGATCAAAATCATCTATTTGTAATCATACATGTTGTGTTTGCGGGGATCCGATAGATTTTGAGATTGCTATGTCAGATTGATTATTGATTCTATCATGTCTTATTGATTATTGATTAAATCATGTTTGTGTTGTTTGAGATCTTGCATGCTCTCTGTTTCTAGTAGCTATCTTGGCCAAGTAGATGCTAGTGACTCCAAGAGGGAGTATTTATGCTCGATAGTGGGTTCATGCCTCTATTAAATCTGGGGAAGTGACATGAATCTCTAAGGTTATAGATGTGTTGTTGCTACTAGGGAGAAAACAACAATCTTTTGTTCATGGAACAATTCTATTGTTTACTTTACACACATTGCTTAATGCAGATATTCATTGCTTGCAACTTAATACTGGAGGGGGTTCAAATGATAACCTGAAGGTGGATTACTAGTCATAAATGCAGTTGGAAGGCGGTCTATGTATATTGTTGTAATGCCCAATCAAATCTCATAGGAATCATGAATGTCTAGTATTTGCATTGTTATGCCTTGCTCGGTCCTGTCAATTGCCCCGCTGTAATTTGTTTTATCCAGCATGTTATGTTATTGATCTTAAGGAGAACAGCTCTAGTGAACTATGGACCCCGGTCCAATCTTTAACATTGATACATCATCTACGTTACTGTTTACTTTCTGCAAGCAACCATAACCTTCCACACTATACGCTTAATCCTTTGTTTTCATCAAACTAGTGAGATTGACAACCTCACTGTAAGTTGGGGCAAAGTCTTGAGTTTGTGTTGTGCATGATTCCAAGTTGCTAGCAATACCTTGGAGTTTTTTCCTTGCTCCTACTGGTTCGATAACCTTGGTTTCATAACTGAGGGAAAATTTGCCATTGTGCTCATCATACCTTCCTCCTGGGGTCTCCCAACGAATCTCTAAAACTGAGCCGCATCATGTGTCTCCCTACGAGTTCGGGAACTATGTAGACATGATCGATACTTTCTCCAATCAATAGTCATTAGCGGGACCTGGAGATAAATAATGACTCCCACTAGTTCCTCGAAGATCTCATGATCATCTGAACCTCTTTCTCTCTAACCAAATTCCTTTTGTCTCGCAATATATTACTTGTTCGAGATTTGATCACTCGGTATCGTCTATACCTTGTTTAATCTCGTTCCCGACAAGTACAATTTTTCTTGTTCCTGTGATATGACATTCTAGTGATCAAATCACTTGCTTGCAAGGTTATGTCAATGTAATATCAGCGAGAGGGCCCTAGGTATATATCTCCGTCATCCGGATCGAAAAATTCCAATCTTGATCAACGAGCCTCAACTGACACTTACCAAATACCTGACAACACCTTTATAATCACCCTGTTATGGTGTACCGTTTGATGCAATCGAAGTACTCTTCTGGTGAAGTGATTGATGTGATCTCATGGTCTAAGGACATTGAGTTACTACGAATGTGATAACAACTTAAACTTGATGGCATGATCGTATTGCTACATCTACTTCGGGTGACTGTTCATCATATCATTCTCCATTGATATGACCCTGTTATTAATAACATCCAATGTTATGATCAGGAAACCTTTGATCATCCGTTAATCAACATGCTAGTATAAAGAGAGGCTTTACTAGGAACCTTATCTATTTATAATTCACACATGTATTAATATTTCCTTATTAATACAATTATATCATAAAAATAAACATTTATCATAAACATGGAATAGCATAATAACCACTTTATTATTGCCTCTCGGGCATATTCCTTTTAGTCTCCCACTTGCACTAGAGTCAAAAATCTAGTTTGAAAAACTTTGCGCTTTCAACACCTATGGCACTTTGGTGTTGTATATACGTGTTTGCTAGTGGTAAACATAATCCCAGATCTAACACTTTCAGGTCTGTGTGTATTTGCATGTCTTTGCGTCTCTAGACATCACTCATTCTCAAATGAGATGGCATTATATAAATTTGGTGAGACCTTAGTTCCTTGGGGTTTAAAATATGTTGATATAATTGTCATACAACATATCTAGATAGTACTAGCCCATCTAACCACACCTAGTTCCTTCACTGCTACCATAGCCGTCACAATGTCCATAACTTTGGAACTCATCCAAATCCATCATGGAACTTTCTTCCATTATAATGTGTCACTGAAAGGATACGGATGTCGCCTAGAGGGGGGTGAATAGGCGATTAAAACTTTTTCGAGAGTGGCTCAACAAAGGCGGAATAAAACTAGTGTTTACTTTGTTAAGCACAACCTAGAACAACTAAGGTTCACCTATGTGCACCAACAACTTATGCTAAGCAATACAAGAAACAAAGTGATAGCAAGATATATAGTACTTCAAGCACGAAGGCTATCACAATGTAAAGTGCATAAGTAAAGAGCTCAGGTATAGAGATAACCGAGGCACGCGGGGACACCGATATTTTACCGAGTTCCTCCCAACATGGAGTACGTCTCGTTTGGAGAGGGGGTGGTATCAAACCACAAAAGGCCTCCCTTATTCTCCGGTGAATCTCACCCCAATGGGATCGATCCATGCTTCCACTATCGGTGCACTTGTCAGTGGCAACCGGAACCTCTCACAAGGTTGGGGCACTTCTCCACAACTTAATTGGAGGCTCCCAACAAACGCCACAAAAGGCCTCAACAAATGCCACCAAGGCCACAATGCCACCAAGGCCACAAAACCGTCTAGGGTTCCAAGAACCCAAGAGGGACAAGCTCCACTGAGTCACACGAACCAAATCCTCCGAGGAGAACTCAAACCGATGCACCAAATGCAAATGGCAATAACACCACAAAGGTGCTCAAATCCCTCACGCTCAAGTTCCAACAAAGCTACTAAAGCTATTGGGGGAACAAGAGAGGAGGAATCAAAGAGAGACACAAAATCCCCCAAAATCTAGATCCCCAAAGATGCACTCACAAAAAGATGAATCGGTTAGGTCAAAACGTGGGTCTAGATCTCCTCTCTCTTCCTCTCAAATATGGGCAAGAATCATCGGAGGGAAAAGATTATACAAACTTCAAGATCTAGAGCAAGTGTGGATTAAAGCTTAGCCTAATAGATAAGAGAGAAACGCCCTAAACTCAAAACGGGCAAAGCCTTAAATAGGGGACCCAAAAATCTGGCCATTGTTTTTTTTTTTATCGGCCGGAGCGGTATATTTTTAAGGGGTAGTACCGCCATCCCGAATCCTAGACCCAGCCAATGAGAAAAACAAGCGCCCGGATCAATGCAAAGAAGGAATTGGGAACAGGGCGTCAAGGTCAGGGACCATTAGCAGCGGCAAATGGTCAACGCAATGCGCAGTAATCGCTACCGAAGAATAACCCAATGTGGCAAATAAGAGCGAGCCAGAATCAAGAAGAAAGCGGCCCCACGAGTGGACACCGCAGCGGAAGTAAGCACGCAAAGACGCGGACGGAGCGGATGCAAAGAAGACTGGCGCGAGGCCAACGCGATGGCCTTGAGGGCCACTAGTGGGGCGGGCGAGATCGAGGTCACATGGCGATGATTTTGGCCAACCTAGGCGCCGGTAGTACCCGGCCACCTGGCAGTACTACGGGCGTCTGTAATCTGCCCACTTTAAGGCGGTATTACGGGCCGATCTAGTGCCGGCATCAACTACCGCCTAGGCCTGAGGAGAAGCGGGCCGGAACAGGTTTGTCCGGTACTAGGCCCGGTAGTACCGGACAGACTAGAAAAAAATCTTTTTCTTTTCTTTTTAAAAGCAAATAGTAGTCAATATTCAAACGTGAATAACTTTTGATTGGTAGCTCCGATTGACCCGATTCCAATTGCGTTGGAAAGAGGACGACACAAGCTACCCCATAAAAAGTGTCAAGTATAATAATGTGGGATACCTCACTTGGCGAGAAACCGAAACACCGCCAAGATCAAAATCGAAACAAGATACAAACAGAAGATCCGATTTTGATGAACAAGAGCTTGTTATGGAGATCACCACAAGCTCTATATCCTCACATGGATAAGACCAAATAACAACCAAATAAAATGATGCAAGTATGCAAAGGTTTGAGCTCTCTCCGAACAATGTGATCGAGTTACTCATTCGAGAGCCCCTCTTGATAGTACGGTTATCTATCCTAAACCCGGTCTCCCACACACAACATGAGACCGGCAAAAGGGAAAACCTATCAAGATTATACCTTTGCCTTGAGCATTCCACTTGAGCTCGATGTAGACGATCTTACCCTTCTCAAGATGGAACGCCTTTCTTGATTCCACATCATCGATCCATGATCACGAGGATGGCAAGCATCAAACATGAGATCTTCAATAGATGGCGCATTTTGAGCTTGCACAACATATCTTCTTCTCATTTCATCGACCTTGAAGCCGACACAAGCTCCAAGCGATGCCAATGGACAAATCCTACAAGTGCAACTTAATACACACATTAGTCCATAAAGATTGTCATTAATTACCAAAACCACACATGAGGGCCCAACATGTTCTTTCAGTCACCTTATCCTAAATTGAGATGAACTTAATTAGTTTCTTGTGACAAAACTAGTACCAATGTAACACTTTACAATGAACTATTTGTATAGTTCCAATGCAGCACCTTATAATGAACTATCTGTATAGTGTCAATGTAAGACCTTACAATGAACTATCTGTCAATGTAACACTTTACAATGAACTATTTGTCACTTCTATATACAAAATATATTCCTAGTTTTTCCAAAGATCATAAGAATATCCTCACTATCGTCCAATGATCATCTTATGAGTCACCCTGGTACATACTCATAACATTTAGAGCATAGGACATATCCGGATATGTACATGTCACGGAATGATTGATTAAGATATTCATGTGATTTGACTCACCAAGTGTCAAAACACTTGAATCTCGTTTATCAAGATATCCATGTAATTTTTCTCACCAAGTGTCAAAACACTTGAAACTTGATTCAACCTTTTCCATGTGGCAAGAACCTTTCTTGTCGTTTTCATATTGAACTCATTCAATATTTCATCTATGTACATCTGGCATAACCATATTAGCGTCTCAATCTATTCATATAGACATTGAGGCCTAATATTCGGGTTTTTTTCCTAAGTCTTTCATCCAAATCTAATTTCAATGAAATTTTAACTTGTGTCAAATAAAAGATACATCATTTCTAATCTATATGTCTTATACACAATGTATTGGAAATATGTCTTAGCGCTCCTACTTAATTTCTTGCAAATGCAAGCATATTCATCGTTTCTGATGATATTAAACATTTTAACAATTTCATCACGGTGAAATTCCAACTCCGTTATGCTTATTTCAACTATTAAAGTTAGCATCCTTTGATTTAATAAAACCCCTTGGACCATGTCATCGTATACGTTCTAGGTAACCATTTTATTAGAAGAATGTTGTTCTGTTTGTTCAACTAGCATATACAACAATTGACGTATGTAGTGGTTGCTACATCAATCCGTCTAGATTAAATATTGCTATGAAAGATCGAATCTTGTCGTATTCAACTCTTTGAACATTGTCGTAAACTCTTTACCGACATGTCGACTATTTCATAGATGTGAAACACCCATGTATGTTTCTTTATAGATCCAAATACAATCGATAGACTTTAAGCCTTTCCGGAGGGTCTTCCAAGTTCAATAATTTGGTTTCTCATGTATGGAACTATCAAGAATTTTATGGCTTCTAGCCATTTGACGAAGTTAGGGCCCATCATATGTTCTTTGCATGTAGTCGGTTCATCATTGCCAAACAGTAATGATTTAATCTCAAGTCTTAGTATTTGATTGATTATCCAACCTATGTGGTTTAACAGGAACTTAGACCTCCATGACCACAACCTTTGAGGCACGTGAGCCATGAGCATTGTGTTGCCTCCGGGACGATTTCCGGCGCTGCGCAAATTGGCACATATATGTAAGGTTCAATAATCTTATCAAAGTTCTATGATCCTCCCACTTAATTTTTCACGAAAAATTACTTCTCAAGAAATTTGACATTTCCAAGCGACAAACACTTTTGTCTTCAGATTATGGAGGAATACCCAATGGTTATTTGGAATAACCTACAAAGACATGTTCATCCGATTTTGGTTGTAAACATTTTACTTATGCCTAGTACCAAAAGTTCAGAAAATACAACGTGGGTTTTATCCCAAACCATAACTCATATAGTGTGTCATTTCAATGGATCATGATGGATCTCTTTTAAGTGTAAAAGCGGTAGTCACTAAAGCTTAATCTTTAAAATATAATGACAATTTTATAAATAACATCGATGATCTTATCGTGTCAAACACGGTTTGATTACATCTCTCGAATACTCTATACTCCTATGGTTTATCGGGAAACATAAATCAATGGAATGATTCCTCCAATCTTAGGTGTTTTACGAAACTTGTAACTCAAATATCTTCATTTATGATCCAATCATAAATTTTTTATTTTCTTGTTATAATGATTTTCCACTACATCTTGAAATCATCTGAATATTTTCAAATGTTTCCTTACTAAGTAAATATATACATGTATTTACTGAAATTTCGGAAAAAGCATATGAAGTTCAAATCCATCGCCAACGACTACACATAATGGACAATATACATCAACATGCACTATATCTAATAGGTTAGTCGTTCGTTCTTCTTTGGCCTATGTACGAGGTTTTAATTATCTTCAGGAAAGTTTCACAAGCGTCAATTGTTCAAAATGAAAAGACTCCAAAATCCCATTAATATGAAATTTTCTTCTTGTTTTCTTTCCAATATAATTTAAACAGAGATGTCACTCAAAAGTGATATTTTAGTCATTCATCTTACAACACTTTGGCATCCGTGTTTATGGACGTGATTTATACAACTAGATTTGTAAAAGTTCATCCATCTTCTATGGAATACAGTAAGGAGTTAAACATATGATAGATACATATATCATGTGTACACCTTATCTATGTTATTACCATGTTTACAGAATAAACATCGTCGATGTCGGCTTTCCTTTCAAGAAAGGGAGGATGATATGGACATGAATAGGCCGTATATAACCATAAGTATTACTTCTGGCCATGTTTTTCAGATGCGAGAGAAGATCTATACTCCACCTATGAAGCTATAAAATACACATGCATTAAGTGGAGAGCCATACTTTGGAGAGTAAGATGAGATTACATCGAGGACGACTTTAATTCAAGAAGGGGGTATGATGAGGACATCCCTCCTACTGATACACCCGCTCCTCCTGCGACAACGTTATAGGGACCTCTCACAAGAGCTCGTGCGCGACAACTCAATTACTAGGTACTTTAGTTTCTAGAATCATAAGATAAATGAGAATATGATGCTGCCTAAATCAAACATGTTTATGTTACTTAGAAATGATGGACCTAGCAAGGACGGAGGGGGGCAATCACTTGAGCATGGTCGTGTATGGAGATGTCCACAAGCGTGTGAGGATTAATGAAGACGCCGAGAGTGGAGATTTCAGGACTCTGAAGCCGCCATAACATTGCAAGGATACTTGGAAGAGCTACACAAGATACCAACTCATATTGATCGTCCAAGGCTTTACCTTATTTTATGGGTAAAACCCATTTATTTTCGAGTTAGATAATATAAGGGGTTTTTAGAGACTATTTGTGTAGAGGAATGCCCATCTGGAGATGTTTCCGACTGACCCAATAGGGCTGGACGAAAATCCCTCTCTTTATCCATATATATCCCCTCCTAGTCGTCATTCGAACTTGGATTTTATTTAGACTAAAAGTTAGCCAATTATTGCAACTCTCGTGTACTTGATTCTGTCCAAAGACTCGATCAAGACCGCTATTCGGAATACCACATCAATAAAGCCTTCATCTTTATTTGTAATATCCTGATTGCATACTTATTTCTTGCCTATTCTTGATTGCTTGCGGGGATTAAAGACATTAGTGGTCAGGATATCGTGCATCTACAAGATCAGTAACCTCTAGGAGATTGGTTTAGCGATTGCATTGACGCAACGTTGCTACACGTTGTAGTTGGATCGTCAAGGTCAAACTCCACCAGATCGAATTATCACGTCTCATCGATAGATCGAGCATCAATCCCCTATCGTCCTCCCTGCGTGGATGGAGTGATCAACCATGAATGTAACCAACTTATAATCTCTTGATTTATAAAGCCCAAGTTCAATTTTTTTGCACATTCCATTGCCATTCAGACCGGTAAATTAAGTAACAAACCGAATCAGTCTGCAAGAAGGTCCGATCTATGCTTGTTATAGTGAACAATGGAGCTAATATGAGAGTGAATTGCATGACCTATGAATCAAATAATAATTCGATCGATTTTCATGTTTTTGCAACTTGAGATAAAACAAAATCTAGTTTTTGTTTGGGAGTTGTTGAAGATGTATCAATGGTCTAACTTTCACTAACAGTACAACCTTCCGCTGTGCACCAAATCGAACAGGAGAGAAGTCTTGGCCGGCTGGTTGCTCCGAAGATGGAAGAACACACACATATGAGAAGAGATGAGAAACTAACCGAAAGAAGAAATGCAGGCGGCGAATTCATCTCATGTGTGATGGAATGGTGGAAAAGTCAAAAAGGCATCTCACTTCTAAATGTTTGGTCAAACTTATCTTAGCTTGACTTTACAAAGGTTGGATTTGAAACTACAAGAGGATGCACAGATTTTTTGCTTAAGGCCTTCCACAATGGCCGTTTCTTGGCACAATATCATAGGTAAAAAATGATTTGATACCATCTTTATTGATGAGAGAGTGGTGTTGTATCTTACTACAATGGCAATGGAAATAGAATGTGTAGTAGCTAAAGATATATGTAATCATAGAAAAAAGAATTGATACCTCAATCAAATGTATACATGAGAGCAAAAACATTAAATTAAGATACCTCTGAAATACAAATGCATTGGAGAGGTGTCTCTTAGATATTTATATCTCCTATAAAAATATGCTAAGATACACTCCATTGTAAAAAGCCTAAGGCCTTATACAATGGGTTGTATCTTAGAATGTTTTCATAGGACTAATTAAAACTTAAGAAATAACTAGTACTCTCTCCATTGCAGATTATCGAAAAAATAGTTTAACCGTAAATTTGATCAATAATATATAAATCATGTCACAAAAATTATATCATCGGAAGCGTATTTTGAATATGAATCTAATGGTATAATTTTTTGTTAAATATAGTTTATATTTTGTTAACCATATTTATGGTTAAACTATTCTCTCAAAATACGTATTTATCTTATAAACCGGAATAGAGGTAGTAGCTAAGATACAATCTCAATCTTTTGTTTTATTAACTATAGTGCCACATAAGCAAAGTGCTTAAGATTAGTGGCGGAGCCAGGATTAGAGCAAGCCTGGGGCCAAAAACTAAGTGTAAAAAAAATATTGTAATACCATAGAAAATTTGTATGGTAGCAGACATAAAAATATATTTTCATATTCATGCGTTAATGATCCAAGAATTGTACGTAAGAGATGCCAATTTTTTTTTAGAAATACTACTCCATCCGACCCATATTTGTTGACTTGGATTTGTTTCAATTTGGATGAACCTATATACTAAATAATGTCTAGATTTATACAAATCTAGACAAATTTAAGTCAACAAGTATGCGTCAAAGGGAGTAGTACAAAATACAAAAGCACTGTTTTAGTTCATCTATGTGACTATGTCTATGTCTATTCCCATATCTCCGTGTCTATTTCTAAAGAAAAAACTAACCAAGATCAAGTTGGCTAGGCAGCTAGCAACAGGATCAACAGAAATTAACAAGGAATACCAGCCGAGGAGGGAGGACCGCGTCGCTGATTCACCGTCGCCTAATAGAGGCAGGGGCACCGGCCGCTGGGCTTGCTGACGGAGGCGGCCAAGAGAGAAGGAGCAGGGGCGCCGGACGGCCGGGGCGTGCTCCGGTGGCGGCGGAACTACGGCGTGGACTCATGGGCGTGGCCGCGGGCGTGTGGCGGCAGCGTGGCCGGCTCCTTGTGCAGCGACGAGCAGGGGAGGGGAGTCCCCGACCCCAAGACAGAGACGAGCGCGAGATTATGGGGGGCGAGGGTTTCTGGTCCACTTCTGCCGAGCTGGGCCTGCCCTGGGCCACTTATTTTTCTCGGAAATAACACAAAGAAAAAATCCCAGCGCCCAGGGCCACGGCCCTTGTTGCCCTGGGCCTAGATCTGCCACTGCTTAAGATATAGCGCTAAGAAACGTGCACTGTAAAAAGCGCAAGACTAGTCATAGTAAGAAGTAACTTATTAGACTAATAACATATACAAGTTATTTGTCTAAATTACCACCTTTATAGTATATACACAAATTTTACTAGATTTACTATGTTACTATGCACTGTAAAATTAATACTAGATCTATGTTACCTGCATCAAGCCATGAAATGAGCTTGGATCTAGTACTAACTTAGTACTACTACCAGGACGGTCGCTTTAATTCGGCTATGCATGTGCAGTACAGACAGCTGCACCTGCACCTGCATCAAGCCATTGTACTCCAGAAGTACTAGTAACTAGTAATAAAGCCACTGACAGAAGTAGTTGTCACATTTAAAGAGTTGTCTTCTCACCTATTTGAAATATTTTTCTTAGTTCAAAATAGACATGTAACTTCATGTGGGGATCTAGTAAATTTCTACTTTAGGTAGTAAAATTTGTTAATATTACATCGTTTTCAATAAAATCATTTATTTGCTAGCTTTGTTTACAAAAAATATTCATTTATTTGCCAGCTTAATATCACGAGTTTGAGTTGTTTCAATACATATTACTGACATATATTTACCTTCTTAGATTTTGTATCTCAAATATATACCATCTTTAAGAATATTTGTTTCTTAATTTCCTGATAGTGGTGTTATAAAATTCCAAGTTTAGTTAGAACATAAATAATTTCTTGGGTTCGATATCTAGAACATTTCCGGGAGTTACTATTTTATAATTATTTAAAGCTTGAATTTAAAAATCACAAAATATGCTGATGTTCTTCAAATAATTCCCATAATTCTCGGAACTAGCATCATGAAAATATATGTTTTAGAAGAGGCACCATTTCTTTGACTCAGTATGTTTAGAGGTCCGCACAAAAATGGAACATAAAATTTCTTCAGAATTTTCCCAGGGTGCAGCATCCTGAAATTCGGGTTTTATTTGATGAGATATCATTTATCGAATTTACTATCAATAATTTCACCACATTTTTAGCATGCAATTCTTATTGTCTAACAGTTGCTTGCTTGAACCGATCCGTATATAGGACATGGTGAGACCAACTACCGTATTTATGGTATTTGTTCCGTATTGAAAATTATAGCAGTCCCTATTCGCAAAAATTATTTGTTCCATGTCGAAAATTTGTTCCGTAGTATGAATTTTGAATCTCGGACGAAGGACCAGCGGACATGATGTCGACCTGGCCTGGTAGCAAGTCCACAAAATTCGCGTCACCATGAAGCATGAATGTAATTCGACCTGGCCTGGTAGCAAGTCAAGAGTCAAAAATACAAAAAAAAACACCCTTAAGAAAATGGACCCAGTTGACAGAAGTAGTTGTCGCATTGTACCACACGAATAATACATACAGAAAATAGAAAAGCAATCAATACAAATTTGGACAATTTATTTACTGAATTAAATGTACTCCATATAAAAAAATATCCGATCAATTGGAAACCCCTAAAAGTTGTTTGGAAATTCTTTGATAGAAAGAAGCCCCAACTCAAATAAGCACAGGAACGCACAAAAATCCGCACCGACACAACTGTGTATGTTGTGAAGTCATTCATTTTATTTTTACATGTTAAAGAGGATCATGAAGTTGTGATTATAACTATCAACTGGGCCCAAATGCACGTTGTGCTGCAGGTCCAGAATTTCGCTAAAACTGAAGAGACGTGTGCTCCACGAGGGGGGGCCTACAGTGATTACGACGCAATGCAGTGAATGAGAGACAATAGTCATAATAGGAGTACTGCCTACGGCCTACGTACATCTAGCACACCAACATCTAGCAGGTCGACAAGCATTTGAGTTCTCCACAAGTGGAGTACGACAGGTCAAGTGTCACTTACTCTCTGACAGGTCACATGAATGCCACGTACTCCCTCTATACCCGTTTATTATTAAAAAAAATATGTTTACTGTAACTTTGACCAACAAAATATGAATCATATGTGACAAAAATTATATCCAATGATATAATTTTTGTGACATACTTTATTAATAAAATTTATGGTTTAACTTCTTTTAAACTCCGTGTTAGACCCATAAATCGGTATGAGGTATACATGCTGGTCCGTGAGGTGGTTTGGCCTTGGTCCTATTGTATCCACTCAATGTACGATACTCCCTAGAAGTTGTTATTACTCACGGTAAATATTTATACTTCATACTATATTTGTACGCATAGGCGATCCACATGTCTCTCGCACGTCTCTCGTTTCCTCGACGTGAAAACAAGCCCTCCCGTGTGGGTCCCACACATGTTCTCTAGTCTTATCCTCCCTTCTCCTTGCTTCCCCAAATTGACTTCACGAGGAGATCTCTCTCAGCCCATTGCTCACCTGCTGCAGGCCATGCCGCCATGCACCTCCTCTCTCGCTGTCGTCGTCGCGCACCTCCTCCTCTTGCTCACCGCTAGCCTCACGCACCTCCTCGTCCTTTTTCTCTACCTCTATTTGAAGCGATCCAACCCATTAAAAATTGGATCCTGTGTTTACAGTGCTAGTTCCTTGGATCGATTAGCTAGCACACACATTTTCGATGAATAAAGGAGTATCAATGTGTCACATTATTACAACGATTGATCCAAGAATATAATATTACAAAGTTGCTTAGCTCACAGCTAGCTCACATAACATAGTTCAGCAAATAAACAATAGATAAAGGCTCCATCACGCCACAGGCAACTCGCTAAGTGGAGATTCGCAACCTAAACAAAAAGCTTACATGTCGTCGGGGTAACCTGCAACATAAAAATTTGCAGCCACGAATGGTCAATACAGTTGGAATTGTATTGGCAAGTGATACCATAGTTGTATAGTAGATCCTAACAACTACATGAATATGGCTAAGTGTGCATCTGGCTGGCTTTTCAAAAAGCAAGTTTTATCCTATTATTTTGAAAATACTAAGTTTTTGCTTTACAAAACACTAGGGTTCCACCAATAGGTGGTGCACTTTCTCCACAAGACTTGACATGCATCGAGACGAGACTTTTCAGAAGTAATCCCTCAGACCACCATGGATGTGTTCCTTCTTATCAATTCTACCACCCACTGTCTATCTGACTGAGTTCTCACAAATTAGTTGGTCAAGGCAGAGTCCATATGCCATGTGGTTGCACTGGAAGCTTCACAATACAAAACATCTCAAATCTCTTTGTTCCTGGGTGGCCATCCACAAGAGTGATACCAGGGTAAACCATAGAAATGGGCCCTGAGTAACCACTCAACACAATCCATACGAGTCCCATTCCACTCAGGTGTTTCATTAACAATAGTTGTTTTCTTAGTCAGAAATATAAGTATATGAACTTTCCATAATATCATTATGAATTTCCACCCACGAATTCTAATAGCAAGACTAAGCATTCTAGCATACGATGTCTCCTAACTTAGGAAAATACTACCAAGATATAATCTAGAGGATTTCCATAGCATAGCATTATACTTGAAAACTATCATGCGAGTCCTACTAAAATATCACTAGTGCAATAGGTAAAATAATAGGACATAAGATGAAATATCATTTGCCTCAGTTGTAGTAATCGTTCACACAGTCGTCGCAATCAAAATAATAGCACTCTGGGCAAACTATCACGCAAAACAATAATTTCAATCAATTATACATTAGCACAACACAACAAAACCGTATGCATGCATTTTAAAAAATAGAAACAGGTTCAAAAGCTTTCCATAGGCATTTTCTATTAATCAAATAAGCTTAAAATAGGTGTTAATGAATTCTGAATACTTTTAGTACAGAATAGTTTCATAAAATTATGAGAACCATGCTACTGGGTAGGTAATGTTCATAGCTTTCATTTGCCACTGGTTTCACCTTAAAATGATTTATAGATTAAAAGTTATAGCCAAAATACTCATTAAAGGTATTTAATCATGGAGAATTATTTTGTACTATAACAAAGTAAACTAATAATACTATGACGTGTATTACAATTTTCTGAATCCATAGACACCAAATTTTCCAATTTTAGAGTTGTGGATATTTTACTATGAATTAAATACCATATAATAGATTTAAATATTCTAGAAAATATGCATTGGTAAAAGTACGAATTTTATTGCATGATAATATTCTACACATTATTTTGAATCCATACATATATAATTTATATTTTTCTGAGCTATATTCGATTTTCTATGAGTTTTACGAAGTTACAGCAATTACTGTCTATTTAAATTTTATTACACAGTCAGCCGACGGGATTGCCACGCGGCACTTCCTGAATGGTTGCGCAGGTTGACTGGGCGTTCACGCGCAAGCGCTGATGCGGAGGTCAGGTGGCGCGGCGTCATTGGACAGTACCTCTTCGCTTGCTGTTCTAATCTGAGGCGCACAAATGCGATCGGACGGCTGGGAATAAATCCTTCTAGATGCTCCCGGTGAGGTGGAGGATAGCGGCGGCGGACGGCGGTGACGGTGCAGACGGTGGCGACGGGCGGCGATCAGGTAACCTACGGCGAAGAAGAAGGGGTGGACGAGGTGCGGGCGGAGATGGAGAACTTTATGGTTGCATCGGCGTGCTTATTTTCTTCCTTGGGAGACGGCAGAGGGCGGCTGTTCTTCGCGGCTCCGATGCAACTCCGACGATGGATTCCGGCAATTCTGGCGCGCTGCGCAAGGGGAAAAAGATGTGAGGCGACAAAGAACAACAAGAGGAAGAGGATGGAGGGGAGGAGAGGGGCGCGGGGTGGCGAGAACCTCGTCTTCGTGCTCGGTACTGACGAGAGACGGTGGCGACGGCCGGCGAGATCGGAGAGGCGGCTAGGGTTAGGGAAAAAACCGAAAAATCGAACCAGAGAGAGGATGGGTATTTATGGGGAAATAATCGTGCACGAGGAGGGCACGAGAACGAGCAATCGCGCTGGATTTCTCGGGGAAAATGGATCAGGGGCGGGGTGTGCGCGAGCGTTTCCTGGCGCGAGGAAGAAGGAGACCGCGGGCGGGTCCCACGCATCAGGGAGAGGGGGTCTGTGGGTTGGGATGGCTGCTAGTGCACCGCTCACTTGCGACGGTAGGAAGTAGGTGGCCAGGATGGGCCGCTGCGGGCTGGGTCGGTAGATTAGGTTTAGGTGTTTTTTCTTTCGATTTTATTCTTTTTCAATTTCTGTTTTCTCTTGTATATTTGATTTAGAACTCCAAATGAGATCAAACTTGTTTGTAAATTTTTATAAAATTCAAATTAGTATTTTAGGACTACTAGGGAATCATATCCTTTCCAATAAAACATTCAAAAATATATTTTTAAAATGATACCTAATAGGTGTATAGAAGGGTTTTCAAATAGGGTTTTTCACAAATGGTTTTTAATTTAAAATGTTTGTAAGAAGCCATGATGCAATGAATGCATAGATGCATGTCATATGTCAATCATTCAAACAAAAATCATTTTATGCCGTTTTTCCGGATAGGGCTACTTAGGCATTATTAAAAGGATATAAGGTATTGAAATCAAGGTTGAGGGGAATTTCAATTCAAAAGGTTTCTTTCCTTTGTGAATTTTCAACAAAGTAAAACAATCAATCAAACTTATTTTATTTATTTCACATTCCAAAATTAGGAGAATTTTGGGATGTGACACTATACTTGGCGGCGACCATGAGAGCCTGAGGCGCGACCAAAAAATCGAGATCCCCCACGATGCAGATGGCAAGTGGATGCGGGAGCAACACCTCAGCTCCGACTACAAGTGGAGGAGGCGCTCTCAAGCGTGGTGGCGCCTTTTTTGCATGGTGGTGACATGCTACAGAGGCGTCGACGACCTTCTACAGAGGCAGCGGCGCTCTGCTACAACGGCTGCAGCTCTTGCTACAAGCGGTGTCGTGTTACTTGCTACAAGCATGGCGGCGCCTTGTTTGCACGGCGGCGACATGCTACAGAGGCGTAGACTACATGCTACGGAGGCGTCGACGCTTTGCTACAAGCGTCGGCCGTGGCAGCGAAGCGGCGCTTTACTCTGAGAGGCGCGTGATGACCTTCTAGAAGCGCGGCGGTGCTTTGCTACAACGTCGTCAGCCGCTTGTTACCACAGGCCGGTGGCGGTGCTACGTGCTTGCCGGCGATGACACTACCGATGGCCGACAACGATGCTACGAGCGTGCATCTGCAACGCTACCTAAGGTCGGTAGCGATGCTCCAACCGGCCGCCGACAGTGCTACTAGCGTGGTTGGCCGGCGAGGTCTCTAGCCGGAGGTGACCGACGGGGGGCGGTTGGTATGGGTGCTCATCTGTGGGTTTCATTGTGGGCAGAGTCGGAATCCTATGCATTTTTTCCGTGGCTAAGGAGTTTGCGGGCGGTACAGTGAAACGAGGAAAAAGTCTATAGAGGGAAAAGTCGACAGGACACATGTCAAGCACCGGAGCCGGGGGATAGAAACTCCCGATCCCCCGGTGGACGCCTTGCACTACCCATATTTGTATTAACATGAAATATAATACATATGTGGTTTCGTAAATAACACCATGACCCTACTAAACCTCTATTTGACTAGCTCGTTGGTTAATGATGTTATGGTTTCCTAATCATTACATATGTGTTGTCAATTAATAACAAGATCATATTGTTAGGAGAATGTCATTATTAAAACAGAAGAAGCAGACATTAATGCAATGTGAGACAAGTGTCACTTAGGAAGGTGACTGGAATCTATTGTATATAGGAATTTTGGATTGTGATTTCCTTTTGGGGATTTGGCTAATTTGATGATAGGAATTTCCTTGTTTGTTGCAGACCAAGATTGAGATTGTCCTACTCTTCTTCTCTAACCGGGATCTTACGACTCTCGTGCGCTTAATAAGTTGTGTATGGTTCCTTTGTCCACCTAGACCTAGACGGGTATTCCTTCGCCCTCCCTACACGGGGTATATTGAGCGGGCAACTTGTGAGACCGACCGGCAGGCCGACGGGAGCCTCGATTTTGCAGGGTTGAAGGGTTGAAGGGTGGATCTCGGACCTCTCCCTCATGGGTCCCTGGCCGTGCTACATGGCAGCGTCGATGTCATCTTCTTTCGGGGGCATGATTAGGCGACATCCTTTTTCCGGTGTTGGGGCGCCCTTTCTTGTCCACAACTCGTGATTGGTTGACGGTCCGCATAGGTGAACGACTCAGTATGCTCGGCCCACCAACACTTCTGTTGGATTATTAGGCATAATTTCCACTATAAATTCTAGAATATAAATCATTACAAAACCATCTACTAGCTCATGTAACTCAAACATACTAGATGTACTAAAAAACAGGATGATCGGAAACAAACAACATCTTAACATGTACTCGCAGAACATGATGAATAACCAAACAGAAGCACGTAGAACATACCGTTCGGTTGTCATAGTAGAAACTTTTGGGAAGACTGATCGAAGCAGATGGCGACGAAGACGACGGTAGGAGGCACCACCTGACTTGTATGGAAGATGACCCATGATGGAGAACTCGAGCAGTCGCGCAGAGCGCTTCCCAAAAACCTTATTCGCCCTCTCCCGTACAGGATCACAAGGGCGAGTGGTTCCGGAGACCTGCTCTCCCGTCCGCCGATGCACACCGACAAGCAGGATGGAGTAGACTACGGTGACGGTGCAAGTAGAGAGGATGGAAAAACCCTAGATTGGTTTCCGGTGGTCTTGTGGCGGTAGCCGCGCAGGACTTTATATAGAGCAGCTCACGAAACCCTAACGGAGGCGAATGTGGGCCGAGTCCATGTTACGCACATTCGGGTCGGTTACAGTAGCCCATGATCCGAATAAGCTAACTGTTTGACACGTCTGTCAAAACCTCATAGTTTTCCTGAGCGCAAAATAAAGCTTGGCTCGATCCCCGCAACCCGCGGCACGCGCGCGTCGTGACGAGACGGACGGGCGGGCGAGCGGCGTCGTCGGAGGAGGAGCGCGCGCGTGTATCTCTCTTATTGCCACTCACTTACAAAGTGATGCAACAATCCACCTTATAAGATGGTGCAACTCTCCTCCAACTTTCCATGTGGGACTAAACTTGAGCTCCCACTCCACTTCCATGTGAGCTGCCACAAACATGGGCCCAAACACATATGGGCTGCCACAAATTTGGGCTTTGAGATTTAGGGAAAATCTGAAATGCACATGGGCCTGAAGGAATTGGCCCATTATTTCTAATAATCCCCCACCAAATCTCAAATGCCCATTTGAAGATTTGCCAATCCTCGCTACTTTTTTATATACCGGTGTTTCAGCAGAGACTGTTAAGTTGAACTTCCGCCTAGAATCTTGAACTACGTCTATCAACAACTTGAACAATGGACGAACCTTGAATTGCAAGTTTGGTGCCAATATATTTCACTCAAAACCATAACTAGTACCTAGCTGCCAGTAGCCTACCCCGCGGGTTGGAGCATATGTGTCATACTCCCTGGTCTCTTCATGAGTTTACTAGAGATCACCCAAGTCTCATAGACATGACGTTCTGGTCGAGCTCATATAGGTGTGTTCTTTCAAGAATGCCACATGGGGACATCTTTGCTAATTAAAGCCAACAGAAACACATTAAGGCATGTTGCCAACCTGCCTTACAGATTATGAGAGTTAGACATCTTCACATAGAGAGGGTTATAAAATACTCTCCTCCGTCAAACCACTAGCTTGTTTTTCCCAGGTCCTAATTCACGGGATCTCCGATCACATAGGTTAGGTTACCACTAAGGTGTGACATCCATGGGTCTCAAACGCATCTTCCTCGAGGCACTTTCTATCACATTTCGTGATAGTCCCTTTGTAAAGGGATCTGCCAGGTTTTTGTATATTTGAATATACGTAACAGTTATTACTCCGGAGTTTCTCAATTTCCTGACAGATTTCAAACGTCTCTTCACATGTCTTGATGACTTCGCGTTATCCTTAGAATTGTTCACTTTGACAATAACATTTTGGTTGTCACAATTTAAAAGGATTGCCGGCACAGGTTTCTCAACCACAGGCAAGTCCATCAAGAGCTCACGTAGCCATTCTGACTCAATAGTGGCTGTGTCTATAGCAGTAAGTTCTGCTTCCATAGTTGACCTCGTCAATATGGTTTGTCTACGAGACCTCCATGACACTGCGCCACCTCCAAGGGTAAACATATACCCGCTCGTGGCGTAGAGTTCATCAACATCAGAGATCCAATTCGAATCACTATATCCTTCAAGTACAGCAGAGTTCCCTGAATAGTGAATCCCATAGCTCATTGTACCACATATATAGCGCATGACCCTTTCAAGTGCATGTCAATGATCAATACCCGGGTTAGACATGAACCTACTCAACTTGCTCACAGCAAAAGAGATATCGGGTCTTGTAGCGCTTGCTAAGTACATGAGATAACCAACAACTTGTGAATATTTCAGCTGATCTGTTGGTTCCTTCTTATTCTTTCGTAATGTCAAACTGGAATCATAAGGTGTTGGAGAAGTCTTGCCATCATTAAAGCCAAATCGGCTCAAGACCTTCTCAACATAATGAGATTGCGCTAAAGTAATCCCATTCTCGTTCTTAATAAGCTTGATGTTCAGAATGACATCAGCCTCTCCCAGATCTTTCATATCAAAACTCTTTGACAGGAAAGACTTGACTTCATTTATCACTTTCATGTTTGTACCGAAGATCAGAATTTCATCCACGTACAAACATAATATAACATTATCGCCCCCACCATGGCGATAGTAAACACACCTATCAGCCTCATTAATGACAAAGCCAGCAGAAAGTAGAGTTCTATCAAACTTCTCATGTCATTGCTTAGGTGCTTGTTTCAGGCCATATAAAGATTTTAATAACTTACACACCTTTGTCTCTTCACCTTTTACCACAAAACCATCCGGCTGATCCATATAGATCTCCTCTTCCAACTCTCCATTAAGGAAAGTTGTCTTCACATCCATTTGATGAACGAGAAGACCATAAGAGGCAACCAGGGATAGTAGTACTCGAATGGTGGTCAGTCTAGCGACAGGTGAATAGGTGTCAAAGTAATCTTCGCCTTCTTTCTGTGTGTAGCCCTTAGCTACAAGACGTGCCTTGTACTTCTCAATAGTACCATCAGGCCTTAGCTTCTTCTTGAACACCCACTTACATCCCACAGGTTTACAACCATAGGGTCGTTCTGATAATTCCCAAGTTCCATTAAAAAGAATCGAGTCCATCTCATTTTGGACAGCTTCTTTCCAATCATCTGCATCAGGAGATGCATATGCCTCAGTAATGGATCTAGGATTATCATCCACAAGGTACACGATGAAGTCATCACCAAAGGATTTTGCAACCCTCTGTCTCTTACTCCTCGTGAGAGGTTCATCGTCATCCTTCTCAAGAAATTCCTCATGTGGTTGTTCAGAATTCTCAATAGATGCACTAGATTCAGGAAGTATTTCAGAAGAAATCCTACCAATTCTATTCATATCTTTCATAGGAAAAATATTCTCAAAGAATGTTGCATCGCGATATTCCATTATAGTATCAACATGCATATCAGGTACCTCAGATTTAACCACTAGAAATCTATAGCCTACACTCCGTGGAGCATATCCTAGAAAGATGCAATCCACTGTCTTGGGTCCGAGCTTGCGTTTCTTGGGGATCGGTATGTTGACCTTCGCCAAACACCCCCAAGTGCGCAGATACAAAAGTGATGGTTTTCTCCCAATCCACTCCTCATAAGGGGTCTTTTCTTTATTCTTGTTAGGAACTCTATTCAGGACATGACACGAAGTCAACAAAGCCTCCCCCCACCATGCCTTTGATAAACCAGCAGTGGCTAACATGGAATTCACCAAGTTAGTCAGCGTGCGTTTTTTTTCCCTCGGCAACCCCGTTTGATTGGGGCGAGTAGGGAGGCGTCCTTTCATGAATAATTCCGTGTTCCAGACAGAATTCGTAAAATATTTTGGGAAAATAATCACCACCACGATCCGACCTAAGGCGCTTGATCTTTCTCTCTAGTTGATTTTCAACTTCGGCCTTATAGATTTTAAAGTAGTCTAAAGCCTCATCTTTAGTTTGCAATAAGTAAACATAGCATAATTTAGTACCATCATCTATCAACGTCATGAAATATCTCTTTTCACCTTTTGTCAACACACCATTCATCTCGCATAGATCATAATGTATGAGTTCTAGAGGTGCCAAGTTTCTCTCCTCGGCAGCCTAGTGAGGCTTTCGAGGTTGCTTTGATTGCACACAACTATGGCACTTAGAACCTTTGGCAATAGTGAAATTCGGAATTAAACTCATACTGGACATCCGAGATATCAAACCAAAATTAATGTGACATAAACAAGAATGCCAAATACTGGTATCATCATTAACACCACCACAAATATGATTCACGGATTTATTACAAAACTCTGAAAGTGAAAATCGGAACAAGCCTCCAAACTCATAACCTTTACCAATAAATTGTCCATGTTTCGAAACAACAACTTTATTAGACTCTAAGACAACCTTAAACCCATCTCTGCAAAGAAGGGAGCCGCTAACGAGATTCTTGTTCATAGTAGGGACATGCTGCACGTTCCTCACCTGCACGATCTTTCCAGAAGTAAACTTCAGATCCACCGTGCCAACACCACGAACAGAAGCATGTGATCTATTCCCCATTAGGACGGATGAATCCCGAGCGACCTGATAAGAAGTGAACATAGATATGTCAGCACACACATGAACATTAGCACCCGTATCAAGCCACCAACACGATGATTGAAATACTGAAAGAACAGTAAATAAATTACCATACCCATCAGTATTGCTAGCGGTCACGACGTTGACAGTCTTGGCCTTTTTCCCTCTGCGGTCTGCGCGTTCTGGACAGTCCTTGGAAAAGTGGTCGGGCTCTCCACAAGTGTAACAAGACAATTCACTCTTGTCCATGTTCGTCTTCTACTTCTTGAAGGTTGTAGTCTTTACAGGCTTATTAAAGGAGGGTTTGAAGTTCCCTTTGTTCTTGCCTACGGATTTGCCTTTTTGCACAAAGTTTGCAGTAGCATGACTCTCTCCTTCTCAGTAGTGTCCTTAGCCCGAGCCTTCTCCTCAACATCAAGGGATGCTATCAGATTTTCAAATGATATCTCCTGTCTCTTGTGTTTGAGAACTGTGGCAAAGTTCCTCCATGAAGGGGGCAACTTAGCAATAATGCAACCGCCACAAACTTGGCGGGTAAGGCACACTTAAGGAGTTCGAGCTCTTTGGCAATGCACTGTATCTCATGAACTTGTTGAACCACAGGAAGGTCCTTTGTCATCTTAAAATCATGAAAGCTATCCATGATGTACAGTTCACTACCAGCATCTGCGGCACCAAACTTTGCGTCTAGTGCGTCCCAGAGATCCTTCCCGTCTTTTATGTGCATAAACACATCACACAGACGGTCGGCAAGAATGCTCAGAATGCATCCCACAAAGAAAGTATTGGCTTCCTCGAACTTCCTCTGATCCTCGTCAGACATAGTTCCTTCAGGTTTGCCTTTACTAATCTGAAACACTTTCATCGTGGTCAGCCAAAGCTCAGTCTTGTACTGACACCTCTTAAAGTGCACACAGGTAAACTTATCCGGCCTCAGTGCATCGGTAAAACCAGCCATTGTTAATTCAGGAAATTGCCTACAATAAGGTTTTTGGATTGTTGGATTATTAGGCATAATTTCCACGATTAATTCCAGAATATAAATCATGAAAAAACCAGCCACTAGCTCATGTAACTCGAACATACTAGATGTACTAAACAACAGGATGATCGGAAACAAACAACAGCTTAACATGTACTCGTAGAACATGACGAATAACCAAACAGAAGCACGTAGCACATACCGTTCGGTTGTCGTAGTAGAAACTTTGGAGAAGACTGATCAAGTGACGACGATGGCGGCGAAGGCGGCCATTACTTGGATGGAAGACGACCCGTGATGGAGAACTCGAGCAGTCGCGCGGAGCGCTTCCCAAAAACCTTATTCGCCCTCTCCCGTATAGGATCACAAGGGCGAGTGGTTCTGGAGACCTGCTCTCCTGTCCGCCGGTGCACGCCGACAAGCGGGATGGAGTAGACTATGGTGAAGGCGCAAGTAGAGAGGATGGCAAAACCCTAGATTGGTTTTCGGTGGTCTTGTGGCGGTAGCCTCGCAGGACTTTATATAGATCAGCTCAGGCGATCCGGGAGCAACCCGAATAACACGTCTGTCAAAACCTCACAGTTTTCCTGAGCAGAAAATAAAGCTCTCGGCGACGAGATTCCGCATAACCAGCAGACGCTGCCGTGCGTAGGGTGGCGGACGCGTCGGAGGAGGAGCGCGCGCGTGTATCTCTCTTATTTCCACTCACTTACAAAGTGGTGCAACACTCCACCTTATAAGGTGGTGCAACTCTCCTCCAACTTTCAATGTGGGACTAAACTTGAGCTCCCACTCCACTTCCATGTGAGCTGCCACAAACATGGGCCCAAACACATATGGGATGCCACAAATTTGGGCTTTGAGATTTAGGGAAAATCTGAAATGCACATGGGCCTGAAGGAATTGGCCCATTATTTCTAACAACTTCATGTAAGCATGTTCTCTTCCTGCCCTATTCGTATCTCTCATGAGCACGCTCACAACAGAAGTCTCCTAGTTAGGGATCTATTACCTAACCTCTCCTTTGACGGTGGTGACACTGCTCCTGGCGTTAGTAGAGTTTTGCCATTTTCGTCCCACTTTATTGCAACGCAGATCCAGCTGACCAACTCGTTCTTGGCAAGGCGGGCTAGGTCTTCACCAAGGCGGCCATTCCTATATCTCTGAAGCTGAGGAGAGCGAGGAAGCCACCTACGTGCGCACCTCCGATGCCGTTCGTCGTCGTCATTAAAATCCGACGCCGTGATGCTCGCCGCCATCCCTGAGAAGTGTAGATAAGACCGTCGCGCCCTCCTCTATCTTATCATACCAATCTTATCTTCTCTCGTGCTCTCTAGCTCTATCTATCTTCCTCACCTGAAACCCTAGCTCGTCGGAGTTCATCGTTCCGGTCATGTCCGGTCACCCCTTGCTTCTCTGAAGCCACCGCTAGAAGCTCCATCATGAACTCGTTCGCCTAGGACCAAGTACAGGAGCTGGCGCGGCGTGAATCGAGCAGAATCAAGCGTTCCCTTCCACCAACCACCATGGCCATCGTCGTCGATTCGCTGTCGTCACGCCTCCTCAACCTCTCCAGCGTCATCAGGGTGAGCTCCTGAGTCTCCCAGTACTTCCCAATCGATTTACTTCGCTTCGTATCACCGTAGATCCATAATCCACCATCGGCCGTCGCAGTTGATGGTCGCCGGAGTAACTCCGGTGACCAAAAGAGGGCAGTGCCACCACTACTAGACTCCTCGCGATGTCCTTTTTCCAACAAAACCAACCACAGCCTCGCGCACACACCAAATCGATGGATTCGACCATGATCTGAGGATCATCCATGGATGATGTCAGCATGACATCATGCTGATGTCATGTTTCTGTTTTTATCATTTCAAAAATTGTGTTAGTATTTTCTGTATAATAAATAAAAACCTGAATATGACGTGGCATTAGTCGGTGACTGGGGGTAAGAATAGACCTGGTAAGAAAAACCCTTCTCCCATGCAGACATCAACATTACGTCATGAACTATTTAGTTATTAATTTAAATTCCAAAAAATGAATAAATCTTATAAATTTAATTTCTTTTGTTTCACAATTCAGAAAAATATGTTTAATATATGAAAAAATTTAGAAAAATAAAATCTATAACTTAATTATATTATCAAATATTATTATGCTAGCCATTTAAATAATTATTATTTAATAAAGATCTTATAACTAATAATACTTTGAAAAATTCATATTTTAATATTGGTAAATGTTAAAAATATAAATAATTTACCAAAAATCTTGGAAAAATAAGAACTATAATCATGTATTATTATTGCACTTAATTAAATATCTATTATATATTAAGTATTTATAAAGTAATAAATCATATATATATATCATATTCTAATATTTAAAAATTCTAGAAATACATATAATATACCAAAATGATCACAAAAATAATATCTACATATTAAAAATATAATACTCCACTTTTAAAGTAAGTAAAAATATAATACCCTAACAACTTGAATTTAAACTTATTTCCTTAATTAATAATTCCTATAAGGATAAATAAATAAAAAAATTGCTAATCTTTCTAAAATTATCCCTTTGAGGTTTAAAAATAATATTAGTCTTAAGTATTAATAATTTGAAGTCAAAGTAGTTCAAAACATTTGATATGTAATCTTATTAAATTATCATCCACAAATAAGTGCATATTATTTTCTAAAAAGAACCATTATAATGTTATAAAATCTTCAAGAATGATATTTTGAATCAAACAAAAAATTTAATAAATACTTAAATCTCAAGTTTATAAATGGATTCAAATTCAAAGATAGTCCGTAAGTAGCAAATAATAATTGTTTACTCATTTACAAACCATAAACACACCCTTATAAGGAGATAAATCATTCTATTCCATTCTAATGTTGAGGAAACACGACTCAAAGAGAAATGTTACCAATTTTAATTAACCTTAAAGAAACATTATGAAGTGAACAAAATACAAATATCATAAGCATTACATCTTAAGTCCATCTATGTCCTTAAAGTTAACTTTAGTCTACAAGATTATAAACACCGTGTTAAAGGCTACACTATGTGTTTTATAGTTTACTTTAATATGTTTCAATTAAGACCTAGTGCATCTGAAAACCAAAATAACCGAGTAAACACCAAGAGACATCGACCACATTCTATTAACCATAAAGATTGTTTAAACCTTAGAAAAGAAACCTTTTCTTCAAAGGTTATCCTTTTTGCCACTTCAAACAACAAATTTTGTAATAATATTTAAGTCTTAACAACTAAATCCAAGGACTCTTATCATAGTCACCAGATGACCATTAATCATAATCACATTACTTGTAAGGTAAAATTTGAAGATAAAACAATTATTATATAAGCAGTCTTTGAGTAACATTCCACATTTGTGTATCTTATTGTTGAATACTATTTATTATAATTACTTGTTACTTCCCACACACTCACAAGCCTTAATAAGAAACACAAGTGTGAAACTTGATCTAAAAGGACACCACATTACAAAGAAAACCATTTCCAGTTCCCAAACCCTAGGTCAACGTTTATTCTGGGGATTCGAGTTTATCAAATTGCATTACATTACTTATGCATAATAGCATCTTGCTTCTTAATTTAAACATTAGTCCTTATCAAACCAATGATGATGTTTTCAGATATTGGATCTTTTATTGTCTCAAAGACCGTGAGTGCATAATCTTGCAATCACAAAAGGCAAGTTCACACTTGCTCATGTCCTTTGGTTATTTTCTGTAAAGTATTTTGCAAATTCAGTGTTGTCATCATCTGCATTTCAAAAAAGGTCGGAAACACTATTTTCATAATAATACGAATATATGTTAATTACGATGAGGTAATAACCTACTATGAAAGTTCCGGTGGTAAAGAAACATATTACCTAGGACTTAACAACCAATGTCGCCAGGATTCTTGCGCCATATATCACACGTTAACCATGAGATTTGGAATGGGACATATAAGTCAGTTGCATCCTTTTCCTTTCGTATGTATGGCAAGATGACCTTAACGTGATGTTGTGATTCCTTATGCGGATCCAACAAATGGGTGGGCACCCTTAGGCCCCACGATTTTGGTGTCTATATTATCTATGAGTGGCTACCGGAGGTATAGCCGGAGCTATATGGTACTTGCCAGGGGTATCACCATCTCATAGAGTCTTTGGGAACTCATCAGGGTTATAGCTTGCCTGAAAGGGAGCTTAACAGAGGTGAGACGACCCCGAAGGATCGTGTAGACATGCAGGGTCACGGAGAGGGAAGTGATTAGCTTGGATCACCTACTGGGCCCCACATCATGGAATTATGGACTGGTAAGCTGCCCGGTTGTGCATCAAGGAGTTGATCTCTCATGGGAAAAGTAATGCACCTTGATACGTCGGAAACGTATCTATAATTTTTGATGCTCCATGATTGTTTTGTATCATTTGTCTTATGTTTTGTCTACACTTCGAGGTATTTTTATACACTTTCTGGAGCTAACCTATTGACAAGATGCCACAGTGCTAGTTGCCTGTTTTCTTCTGTTTTTGGTTCCAAAAAGGCAGAAAATCAATATTCTCGAAATTGGACGGGACAAAAGCCAAAGTCATTATTTTTTCCAGAGCAACACGGAACCACGAAGCAGAGCCGGAGGGGGGCCACAGGGTGGCCGCACCCCCTAGGCGCAGGCAAGCCCTAGAGGCGCCCATAGGGGGTGTGGGCCCCCTGGACCCCCACCGACCTTGGTTCCTGCGCCTATAAGAAGCCTTCGACCCAAAAACCCTGGGGAATACAGAAGAAATCCATGAAAACCTCTATAGCACCGCCGCCACCAAAGGGGAGACTCGGGGGGACAGAAAGTCTCTTTTCCAGCACCCTGCTGGGATGGGGAAGTGCCCCCGGAGCCATCTCCATCGATCTCCACCACCATCTCCATCACCGTTGCTGATTCCCATGATGAGGATGGAGAAGTTCTTCCTCAAGGCTAAGGGCTCTACTGGTAGCTATGTGTTCATCTCTCTCTCTATGCATGATCTTGTTGTGGTCATGAGCTTTGTAATCAAGTAGATCTACCTTGCTACTCAAGTGCTTCAATAGATCTATGCTCTCCCCATGTGTGTGAAAGTGACAGCATGCACGCCATGGTGGCACTTAGGTTTGAGTCTACATAAATACTCTTTGTGCTTTAATAGATCTATGCTTTTCCCCACGTGTGTGAAAGTGACAGCGTGCATACCGTGTGTGGCACTTTGGCTAGATTGAATATTTGTTATGAGTTATATTTGGAGTTGTATGTCTCTATGAAATTGTGTTGTTTGTTGGAACCATCTACCGCTCAAGGTGATAGTGTGGGGTTATCTAGATTGGGGAAGGCGGACTTTGAGGAGTGTTGTTATAACCCTACCAATGATTAGAGTGTCCAACCAGAGAGTAGTTAAGAGTAGTATCATGAAGAGAGGATATTTATATGAGAGAGTGTTCACTAGTGAAAGAATGATCCCTAGGCCTTGTTTCTAAATATTGAAAGATTGTTTGCATCTAGATCTGTTGCATGTTTGCTTGCTTGCATCTTTATTCCGTTTGCCAGGGAGGTTTTGGGCTTTTACCTTTCCTCCATGCCATCAACTCTTTTCTGGCACCATTACCCCACGTCAACCACAAGTCAGAAGTTATTTTTTGGCACCGTTACCACCTGTATTTCACTATCTCTTCGCCGAACTAGTGCACCTATATTGGGTGTGTTGGGGACACAAGAGACTACTTGTATCTTGATTGCAGGGTTGCTTGAGAGGGAATACAAACCTTGGGTAATACACTTAAGGGAAACTTGCTGCTGTTCTACAAACCTCTGCACTTGGAGGCCCAACAACTGTCTACAAGAATAGAAGTGCGTAAACATCAAGCTCTTTTCTAGCGCCGTTGCTGGGGAGGTAAGGTAAAAGGTACTCACATCCTCCGGTGTGAGTACTCGAAGTTATTTCCTTTAGATCCTGCAGTTTTGTCTTTTTGTTTCTTGTTTTCACTAGTTAGGCTTAATGGAAAACAACAACAAAATTAGAGAGCTTTATAGTGTTTATCTTGAGTTAGGACATGAAGTGTTTGAAGAGAAAATTAAAAGACCTATGGAACTTTCTTTGCATGCTAATAGCAATGTTATTAGTATGAATTTTTTGAACACCATTGTTACTAATGGTATGAAAACGTCTAAGCTTGGGGAAGCTAGTTTTTATGAGAAAGATCTTTTTAGCTCCCCAGCTTTAGGGAAGAAAATTTGCTCTGATGATACTTTATCTCCCATATGTGGTAATTCTAATGATACTTGTGATATTTTAAATCCACATACTGAAAGTGTCCCTTTTAAAATACCTATTGAAATTGTTGAACATGTTGTGAACTACTGCTATTTTGGAGATGGAACTGTCCATCCTAGTGATCATTTACTCTTTATACATGAATTATGCAAGTTGTTCAAGTGTGCAGGTATTTCAATGGACCAAGTTAAGAGGAAGCTATTCCCTTTCTCACTTAGGGACAAAGCAAGGGAGTGGTATGACCTACTAGATGATCCTCATCATTTGGAGTGGAAGGAACTTGAATCTCTCTTTTAGTCTAAATTTTATCCTCCTCATTAAATTCATAAAGATAGGAACAATATTTATAATTTTCATCCTCATGAGGGAGAAAGTATTGCCGAAGCTTGGGGGAGATTGAAGTCACTAATGCTCAAATGTCCCATTCATGAGCTCCCCAGTAATATTATTATCAATAATTTTTATGCAAGGGTTTCAGGACATTACAAGGACTACCTAGATACCTGTTCAGAGGGATCCTTCACAAGTAAGAAGGTCAAAGCTAAGTGGGATCTTCTTGAAACAATTCAAAGCAATACTGAATATTGGGATAACAACAAAGGTAAAGAACCAGGTATAAACTATGAGTATGATTGCATTAAGTCTTTCGCTGAAACTGCTGATTTTCAAGAGCTTAGTGCTAAACATGGTCTTGATCCTCAAATTCTTGTTAGGTACTATAGAGCCTTTGCTTCCCATATTAATGCTCCTAAATAAAAATGGGACATGTATCATGAACCTTTTAAAGACACTTGCATGGAAAATGAAAATGTTATTAATGATTGCAATAAACATGCTCAAACTTCTGAAAGTACTATTTCTTATAAGCATGTTAATTTTTGTGTTATGCATAGACCTTGTGAGAAGAATCAAACAGAAGAAGAATATTGTATCACCCACTGGAATGAAAAAACTAGAAAGTGGTATAAGGCTTTAGATGATCTTGGTAAAAAAGTTTGTGCCCTCTATCCTTTTATTTGTGAACTTTTCTTTGAAGTGGGCCATTTCAATTTTCAATGCTCAGGCCATAATAATCCTGCAAGTTTGTATTGTGATAACATGATCACTAATAATCAACATGATGAACTTACATTATTTTTGGGGTGTGAAGAGTTATCAAGAAAAACTTCTTTGATAGACATGGGTACTTTTGATATGAATAGCGTCCTGCATGGTTGTCATCTTTATTGTGTTGAAAACTGCCACGCAAATACGTACATACAAAATATTATAAAAGATGATACTTTACCAAATTATGACAGGACTGATATGTGTTTTGATCATATTAATGAAAAGGAGGAATCCTCCAAAGTTTCTTATATTGTCTTTAACAATAAGCCAGGGTATGTGGAGAAGCTTCCTTTCAAGCCTCTCCCTCCTAAAGAGGAGAAGAAAAGAAGAAGAAGAAGAAGAAGAAGAAGAAGAAGAGGAGGAGTAAAAGGAGAGAGGAAACGGTATCTTCCTCTAATCATGTTGCTTCTATTATAGTTTTTGCTGATGAGTCTGAACTAGATGATGTTCCTATGCCTGTTACATATAATAGTGATCATGATTGGGAAAAGCACACCACTTTTGATATTGAAAATCTCTTTGGTACTAATTCTAAAAATGATGATATTAATAGTTGTTGTGCTATTAGTGTTATCCATGTTCCTTCCAATGATGATATGTTTACAAATGAACACACTTGGGAAGATAGCTATTCTATTGCTTATGATGATACTATACCTCCAATATATGATGATTACAATGATGAATATGATATTTTCAGTCCCCCTACTATTAAGGACAAAATTTATTGTGATTACAATATGCCTCCTATATTTGATGATTATGGTGATGAGAATAACAATGATAGCTATTTTGTTGAATTTGCTCCCACTACAACTAATAAGAATGACTATGCTTATGTGGAGAGTAATAATTATTATATGCATGTGGCTCATGATAAGAATGTTTTATGTGATAGTTATATTGTTAATTTTGTTCATGTTGCTACTGAAAGTTATTATGAGAGAGGGAAACATGGTTTTATGCATCTCATTAATATTAAGTTTCCCCTCTTTATGTTGAAAGTCTTGAAGCTGCATTTGTTTTGCTTTCCTATGCTTGTTGCTTTGTGCTTTCATGACTTGTTTCTTTACAAGATTTCTATGCATAGGAAGTGGGTTAGCCTTAAATGTGTTTTAAATTTTCCTCTTGATGCTCTATTTTACTTCAATTCATATTTCTTGTGAGAGCATCTTCTCAAACTATCATGCCTAACTTAAAGGCGTTAAAGAAAAGTACTTGTTGGGAGATAACCCAAGAGTTTTCTTGACTCTAGGAAGTTATTACTTCAGTAATGATCTCTCTTATCCTTTTTGTTTGCTTTTTGTGAAAATAATGAACTCTAATGAGAGGGAAGTAAGATTTCGGGAGTTGCTGTCCCGAAACAGATTTCTGTCCTCCACCAAAAAAACTCGTGAGGATTCTCTATAACTCGGATTGAGCTCAAAATTTATGAATAAATCCCCCAGTATGTTAGATAACTTTATTTAGTTCAACACTTTTTGATTTAAGCAACAAAAAATGTTTGACAAAATCGGTTTTTACCTACTGGTCTGTTTTGACAGATTTCTGCCATTATTTGCATTTGCTTCTTATTGATTCCTTTTTGAGTTCTCTTTGGTAAATTGAGCTTTCTGAAGGAGTTGCTACAGTAGATTGTGTTTTTAGTGAAAAGCTTTGCTATTCCAAAGCTTTGCCAGAGGTCTAATATCTTTTGAATACACTAATGTTGCTAATGAAGATTGTGTGAAGTTTTGTATGAAGGAAAAATTTCAGGTGTAGAGAGAGAATGATGCAATGAGATGAAGAATGGACAAAAGCTCAAGCTTGGGGATGCCACCATGGTGTCAACCCAAGAAATATCCAAGAGGTACAAGCGTCAAAGCTTGGGGATGCCCAAGGCATCCCCTTCTTCATCAATAAAAAGCTCAGGTCTGTCTAGAAACTTCGTTTTTATTGTTTCATGCTAAGTTGTGTTGTTCTTGGAGCGTCTTAGTTTTCTTTTTTGGTTTTTGTTTGCTTAGTTTTCTTGAGTAAGTTTTTTGGTTACACCACACTTCTTTTGAAGAGAGACACACTCTATTGTCATTGCCTAGAACACTCTAGTTTTCACTCTTATTGTTTTGTGAGTGTTCTCTTTTGCTAGTACTATGTTTAGCCTTAGTTTTCTTGTGCTTTCAGCTTAGAACTTTTTAGTTCTTCTTTGTGGATTTGTGAGACAAGCTCACTGGTCTTTATTAATTATTATATTTGTGAGTTGTTTCAAATAGGTTGATTGGTGTTGGAAAAGAGTAGTAAGTTCTTGCTTGTAAGTTCAAGAGGAGCTTGCATTGACTATGACTTAGAATTTAGCATGACATGCTAGGTGTTGTTTTGACCTTATGCTTAGTGATTATTGTTGTAGCATGTCTTGTTACAAACAATTGGGATTTCTTAGTGTGCCTTGAAGAAATTATGCGTTGTTTTAGCATGCAAAAACATAGTATTATGGTATTCTCCTTTGATACTTTGTTTGGGTTGACTTGGCACATGCTCACACCATGTTATGACTATGACAAGTCACCATTAGCCTCTATGATCATTTAGTCCTTGACTTGTAGTACCACTCTATGCTTTGATTAGTAATGCTTTGTTACACTACATGATTATGGCTATTATTGCTCTCTTAGTTGGTTGCTCCCAGTCTTTTGCTAGACTCCACTTGTATGAGTAAGTTCTACTCATGCTTCCAACTCCCAAGAAACCAAGTTATTCCAAAGTGTCTACTATAAACTCCTATGGATGGTGTGTTACACCATTTCAAGTATATTCTTGTTTTGAGCTATCTTCCAATTAAAAACTAATTTGTTATGTGAAAACTTAGTGATTAAAGCCCTCACAAACTTGATGGCACACTTTATATTACTTGCCCCTAATAAACTTGAACCATTGTGTCATCTATGTTGTATATTCTTGCACTTATATGTTGGAATTAGCAGAACTGTGCTGTCACGGGGAACGTTTTCAACATTGTACTTGTACTTTGTATTCAGTTGATATCATGCTATTTTGTCTATGGATGTCACTGGTGTGAAATAAAGAGGGAACTTGTAAGTCCATGGAGTTTGTATTTTGTGTTAGAGAAATGCCTGGGCCGCTAGCCTAAGCCATGCCTAATCATGGTGGAAACTTGGAGCATCACCATAGTGACATCTATGAAGGATTCTTCTTATAAAAAAGAGACACATTGAGAAAAGAGGAAAGAGAGGAAAAATCACCATATTCCCATGGTAAATAAGAAGATTGCTGAGATGCTCATTGTCTGCTTGCCTTGTCATTTTGGTTATGGAAAGCTCCTATACCATGTGCAAGGGGTACCCCGTTGGCGGTTCTCAATGATATGCAAATACTTACAATGACAAGAACTTACAGGTGACTGAAGTTGACTAGCATGAGGTGTGGCCCTCGTATTCAAGGGACTTGAGATTGCCAACTTATACTTCGTCAAGCATATACTCCATCTTTGTTCACTTTAACCTTAATCACTTCAAGATGCTTATGATAGGGGCAATGAGGGCTGAAAGCTAACAAGTACCATAATTTTTGGAAGCTCTTTTTGAAACTTGAAATACTTGCTTCCTTTGTAAAAGAAAAGGATTTTCTTCCACCATTATTTGAGTCTCCACCTTCTACCTTTAGGCACCATTAAGAGAGCATAGTTGTCATTCTGTGTGCAGTGTTCCAAAGCTTATTGATTGATGCATATTGTGATATTACTTGTTCTTGTGCTACTTGTTTCTAGTCACCCTTGTGAACTTTGAAGGTATCCTATGCATCTATTTGCTACTCTATGAGGTACAAGCTGATTGCCACTATGCTATGTTTTCTGTATGTGAAACAAACAAACGGTTTTCAATGCATGTTATTCATGATCTTTGTTTGTAGCCTTTCATGTTGCATGCATAGTTACTTTGTCTTACTGGTAGAACTTCTTCTTTCATGCTCATGTCTAGAGTTCTTTGATCCCAGCTTTCAATGCTTGCAAATGGTTTGATCTTGGTTTTGATGGTGCATGTCACCTTAAAAATTATTCTTTTATCACTTACCTACTCGAGGACGAGCAGGAGTTAAGCTTGGGGATGCTTGATACGTCGGAAACGTATCTATAAATTTTGATGCTCCATGCTTGTTTTGTATCATTTGTCTTATGTTTTTTCTACACTTTGAGGTATTTTTATACACTTTCTGGAACTAACCTATTGACAAGATGCCACAGTGCCAGTTGCCTGTTTTCTTCTGTTTTTTGTTCCAAAAAAGGCAGAAAATCAATATTCTCGGAATTGGACGGGACAAAAGGCAAAGTCATTATTTTCCCGGAGCAACACGGAACCACGAAGCAGAGCCGGAGGGGGCCACAAGGTGGTCGCACCCCCTAGGCGCGGGCAAGCCCTGGAGGCGCCCACAGTGGGTGTGGGCCCCCTGGACCCCCACCAACCTTGATTCCTGCGCCTATAAGAAGCCCCTGACCCAAAAATCCCTAGGGCATCGAGAAGAAATCCACGAAAACCTCTATAGCGCTGCCACCACCGAAGGGGAGACTCGGGGGATAAAAAGTCTCTGTTCCGGCACCCTGCCGGGATGGGGAAGTGTCCTCGGAGCCATCTCCATCGATCTCCACCACCATCTCCATCACCGTTGCTGATTCCCATGATGAGGAGGGAGTAGTTCTTCCTCAAGGCTAAGGGCTCTACCGGTAGCTATGTGTTCATCTCTCTCTCTATGCATGATCTTATTGTGGTCATGAGCTTTGTAATCAAGTAGATCTACCTTGCTACTCAAGTGCTTCAATAGATCTCTGCTCTCCCCATGTGTGTGAAAGTGACAGCGTGCACGCGATGGTGGCACTTAGGTTTGAGTCTACATAAATAATCTTTGTGCTTTAATAGATCTATGCTTTTCCCCACGTGTGTGAAAGTGATAGCGTGCATACCGTGTGTGTGGCACTTTGGCTAGATTGAATATTTGTTATGAGTTATATTTGGAGTTGGATGTCTCTATGAAATTGTGGTGTTTGTTGGAACCATCTAGCGCTCAAGGTGACAGTGTGGAGTTATCTAGAATGGGAAGGCGGACTTTGAGGAGTACTGTTATAGCCCTACCGATGATTAGAGTGTCCAACCGGAGAGTAGTTAAGAGTAGTATCATGAAGAGAGGATATTTATATGAGAGAGTATTCACTAGTGAAAGTATGATCCCTAGGCCTTGTTTCTAAACATTGAAACACCGCTTGCATCTAGATCTATTGCATGTTTTCTTGCTTCCATCTATGTTCTGTTTGCCGGGGAGGTTTTGGGCTTTTACCTTTCCTCCACGCTATCAGCTCTTTTCTGGCACCGTTACCCCACGTCAACAACAAGTCAGAAGCTATTTTCTGGCACCGTTACCACTTGTATTTGACTATTTCTTCGCCGAACTAGTGCACCTATATTGGGTGTGTTGGGGACACAAGAGACTTCTTGTATCTTGATTGCAGGGTTTCTTGAGAGAGAATACCTTTGACCACTTCCTCCCTGAGTTCGATAAACCTTGGGTAATCCACTTAAGGGAAACTTGTTGCTGTTCTACAAACCTCTGCACTTGGAGGCCCAACAACTGTCTACAAGAATATAAGTGCGTAGACATCACACCTCTGCAGAGTGTAAGAACTATAACTTGTTACTCCCTATTCCGGGAAGGAGCTACAAACGCAGCAGGGAAGGAACTCCATGAAAGTTCTGGTAAACATGTGAAGGCTGACGGACATAGCTTTTCAAAATAAAAGCAACCTTTAAAGAAATGTTTACAAAAACCTGCATTGCCTATGCTCCACCTCTCTCCCCTCTGCCCCTTTCTGACCGTGACCCCCAACCACCCTCTCGCTGACAGTCTGGACCCACGTCCACGACACCATCATCGTCCTCACCCCCCGCACTGACCTCGCCCCTCCCCGACCGTATCCTGCCATGATACGACACGTGAATTCGCTTAAATGCCGCAGTAATTCTTCCCCCGACCCTGCCTTCATAACCGCCTCGCCCTCCTCTCCATTTCCCCTTAGTCACCACGCCACCAAAGCCCCTGATACGTTGGAAACGTATCTATAATTTTTGATGCTCCATGCTTGTTTAGTATCTACTTTGCTTTGCTTGTCTACACTTTGAGGTGCTTTTTACATGTTTTCTGGTACTAACCTATTAACAAGTTGCCACGATTGCAGGTTCTGTTTCTGTTGTTTTTGGTTTCAGAAAAGCTAGTAAGGACATATTCTCGGAATTGGACGGGACAAAAGCCAAAGTCAATAAATTTCCGTGGGGAACAAGAAGTCTAGAGGGGAGACGGAGAATCGGGCCAGGGCGCCCAGACCCCCCCTAGGCGCGGGTGGGCCCTGCCCCGCGCCTAGGCAGGGTGTGGGGCCCCTGGCCACCGCCTCGGTCTCCCCCTTCGCCTATAAGAAGCCCCCGATGCAGAAACCCTAAGCGCCCGATCAAATCTCTACGAAACCGTCTGTAGCCGCCGCCACCATCGTCCCTAGATCGGGGGGATCTGAAGTTCTTCCCGGCACCCTGCCGGAGGGGAGATCATCCCGGAGGCCTCCTCTCCGGTATGATGTGTGTGTACTTTCACCTTGGACTATGGGTCCATGTAGTAGCTAGATGGTTGTATCCCCTCCTTGTGCTTTCATGTATAGATCTTGTGAGCTCCGTTCATGATCAAGATCTAATCTATTTGTAATAATGCATGTTGTGTTTGCGGGGATCCGATGGATGTTGAGATTATTATGTTGGTTTGATTAATGGTTTTGTCTTTATGATTCTATCATGTCTGTGTTGTTTGTGATCTTGCATGCTCTCCGTTGTTAGTAGCTATCTTGGCCAAATAGTTTCTAGTGACTCCAAGAGGGGGTATTTATGCTCGATAGTGAGTTCATGCCTCTAGTTTCCAAGGGAAGTGACAGAAATCTCTTTGGTTATAGATATGTTGTTGCTACTAGGGAGAAAACAACGGTCTCTTGTTCATGGAACATGTGGACTATTTACCTTACACACTTTGCTTAAAGCAATGTACATTGCTTGCGACTTAATCTTGGAGGGGTTGGATGATAACCTAAAGCTGGACTTCTAGTCATAGATGCAGTTGGATGGCGGTCTATGTATCTTGTTGTATTGCCCAATCGAATCTCATAGGATCTTTCTGACTAGTAATTTCATTGTTATGCCTTGCTCAGTTCCTGTCAATTGCCCTGCTGTAATTTGTGTACCCTTCATGACATGTTGTTTACCTAAGGAGAGCACCTCTAGTGAACTATGGACCCCGGTCCAATCTTTACCATTGATACATCTTACACTGTTACTTGTTTACTTGCTGCAAACCATTACCTTCTATACCATACGTTTAATCCTTTGTTACAGCAAACTGGTGAGCTTGACAACCTCACTGATTCGCTTGGGGCAAAGTCTTGAGTTTGTGTTGTGCAGGTCTCCGCGTTTCTTGCAACACCTGTGTGACGTTTCCTTCCTCCTTCTGGTTCAATAACCTAGGTCTCTACTGAGGGAAGATTTGTTGTTGTGCTCATCACACCTTACTCTTGGGGTTTCCAACGAAGTGCTCCACGTCAGCACCATCAACCTGCTGTGTTTCTGTTGTACCACTCTGAGGGATGTAATACTAGTGAACGGTGTTTCATTGGTGTTATGTCAATGAATATAGTGTACTACATCATGCAGTGGTATGCTGGGTCACTGCAACGCCCTCCCTTCGGTGTTGCGAAGATCGAGGTGGACCTCCCGCTCGTGAACGATGCAGAGGCCAAGATCCGCCCTCCGCTCCTTCTCGAAATGCTTGCACCAATAGGAGCTTGACGAAGCGTATCGAGGTATTGCCCTCTTCCACTCTGGCAGCTGGTGGTGGCGCTCCTCGATACGACGAGCGAACCTGTAGCCGTGCGGAACCGGCCTCACCGGCACCCCAACATAGATCAGTTCCCAGCGAGCCGGAAGTGTCCCGCGTGGCGGCGCGACGATGTTGTACTACGCGAACCTCACGACCTCGTACTCGATTAGACTGGGTCTCACCATGGCAGCGGATGAGAGAAAGAGAAAGTGGTAGGGAGGAAGCGGATACTGGCAAGGGAAACAGCCGGCAGCGACAGATCCACAGCGGCGGCTGAGCGGGATGAAGGGGAGGGGGAATTTCCCTCCCGCCAACGGTGAACCGCAAACCTCCCCGTCCAAATGGTATATATGCGACACAAACACGACGATTTGCGGGGAACCGCAAAAAAATATGAATGTGGTATGGTTTAGGATATCTGGACTGGGCACTTTAAGGCCTCGGTACCGCAAACTGACGGTTATTTTGTGGTACGTGGCAATATGCAGTATCTGCTAGAGATGCTCTTAGTGCCGGTGTTGCAGCTTTCACAAACGCTGGGATTAAGTTATAGTGGAAGCGTTCGTGTTTTCTCAAACGCCATGACTATTTTGTTTTGTAGTGGTGACATCGATTTTATTTTAGACAACTCTAAAAAAAATAACTGTTATATGCCTTTTTCTACAGGTATCAAAATAAGATAGACGAACTATGGGAGTTTGGGAACGAAGTATAATTTTGGGCATAGAGTAACTAAATAGTGCGCGCAATCAGTATGGAGGCCTGGCACATGTGGCCGTTGCTTGGGTAAATGCACGGGTATGGGTCTCTGGCCGCATACATTTGGACTCTACACATTATGGAGTACAGATTCATATAACGGGAGACAGCGCAATAAATGTACTCAGGGATATTAATAATCAACGGACGTTGATGCTGAACAAAGGATGGGATACAGGGTGGTTGCATCCGCCGGTTCTCCATGGCCATTACCCACCTACTATTTGTATGAAAAACAATGTCCGCAACATATGTTAAAGAAATTATTTCTCTCTTGATTATTTTTGCCTAATATTTTGTACTCTATTCGTCTTTAAATAAGTTTGTTAAAATTTAGATACATTTATATACTAAATATAGATTTATTTAAATTTTAATAAATCTAAGACACCTATTTTAGGACGGAGGAAATACAATACATTTTAATGTTGACGGATAATATATGCACTACTGGAGTTGTTAGGAAAATGTACATGTACGTTCATGCTAGTTTGACGTGTCTATTTGCTTTATATGTGTCGGGAGAGTAAATTTCTTTATTGTACTTCTTCCGACTCATATTAGTTGAATCTAAGTTAAATTTTATTGCTAGATATATTGCGTATCTAGACAAATATATGGGTCAGAGGGAATATGCATAATAAAGTGTATATGACAATACATCTGTCATGTATTATTAGTGGTGTTGATGTTGCGCAGAAATTAGCACCGCTGGTCTCGTTGTGTCAACTATGCTGGAAAATTGGTGTACTATTGGAAAACCAAAGCAATAAACCATATTCTTATTAGATTACAAAGTACATCGTCTCATCATGTCACACGACTTGCTTCCAGATCTTGTCAGTCCGTTGGCAGGACATGCATGTGACCTTGTTGCGAGAGTGAATACAGTGGACACGGCGACATGTGATCCCGCAGCAAGTCGACCTCGTACATGGGGTCGTACAAGGTTGTCCTGTTCAGATCCAGACGGAACGGCTTTCTCCGAGAACGGATCCATGCGGCCCAGGTGGTAATTTCTTTCTTTTTTAACTGTGCTAAGGGCATCTCCAATCCTCGAGGCAAGTTTTCTCGCTCGTATTAGGGGCGCCAGCTAACTTGACTGTCCTAACACGCGGCGCGCCGCATATTAGTCACGTCGTGCGGCGTCTAATTATCATATTAATTAGGCCAAATTGTTATATTAATTAGATCTAATTGTTATATTAATTAAGCCTAAACTAATTAACCTGTGGAACTGTTATATGTTGATCCAAATTCTATAAAGTATAGGCCAACTTCTGACGAGTGGAGCGAGGCCCGTACGGTACGGATCGTCAAAGACCTAGGTTTCCACCGATATATAAACCCCTTGTAAGCCGCCGGTTGGGATGAGTTGCATCTGTGAAATCCCCGGCGTTTGTAAACACTCCTCGATATAGTGAAGTTTATTTGGCGCCCGTGGTTTTTTCCTCTCTTTGTTGGAGAGGTTTTCCACGTTAAATCTGTGTCCCCTTGCTGTGTTTTTCGTTTTCGTCCTTCGTTATCTTCTTGTCGCAATTGTAACAGGAACACTACTCCCTCCGTCACGGTTTAGAGGGCGTCTTATAAAAGCCATGTGTTTTTAAAACTTTATTCCTCCTAGACGCGTTAGACTTAATTATAGAATTAATGCTCCATTTTTTCTCCTCACTTTCTACTCCATGCAGCCAATGAATTAATCCTTGCATGCAACTCCACCAATGCATGCGCCTAAACTTCTCGTTTTCATTGAGCAATTATGTGTAATAGGGCGCTGAATAATTAATGAGTGCATGTTTTTGCCACAAATCTAGTCCCAATTAGCATTCACCTAGGTTCCAACAATCTCTCTAAAATGCCCTCCAAACCATAAAGGAGGTAGTAGCGTGTTTCTCCGTTGCTAGTTTAGTCAGATTCAATTGTTCCTAAATTGCCAGATTAAATTTTTCGAAAAAAGGGTTACCAGATTAATTATTTATGATTTCCAGATAAAATTCACTTGGTTGCCTCGCGTGGTGGTTCGAGAGGAAGAGGGAGAACTTCTGTGTGGAGAGAGAGAGGAATTGTGTGGTCAACGCCAACCCATGAAGAGATAAGGTGCATGCAGGAATTGAGAGGATAAGGCCATGCCCTAGTCGGTAGTGGGCAGACACGCGGTGTTTTTTTTTCTAAATCAACACGTGCCACACGGAAAAACATGCGATGCGGCGTCTCACGTTTGATTTTTCCAACTTTCTATTACGCTGGGGGAGTATGAACCCAGTCACAGCCCCAATACTACTACTCCTGGCCGTATAGAGACACGACGCGCGGAACACCACGCCAAGCAACCTCGCCGAGCAGAGCGGCGAGGCGAGGCGTGACGAAGTGGCACGCGGCGAGGTGGAGTGGCACGCGCGAGGCAGTGCTGTGGCGAGGCGGAGTGGCGCGCGCGAGGCTGTGCATGCGAGGCAGTGCTGCGGCGAGGCGGAGCGGCGCAGTGAGGCGGAGTGGCGCGCGGCGAGGCGAGGCAGAGCTGTGCACGCGGCTGTGCATGCACGTCCCAGTCCGCCCCGGTTTAAGCTTTCGTGCTCCCATTCCGGTTACGCTGTGGCCGCTCATTTGACTGTACATTGCGAGGCTGTGCACGCTGTGGGTGTAGGTGGTAGTTGGGAGGGGAGAGAGAAAGAAAAGAGACGGGCAGTGGTCCTTCAACGGACGTGGCGAAATTTTAGTGCGTTGTTGATTAGCCCGTGCCTCCGGTTGTCTTTCTGTGCACTGGGTGATCCGGGGGGCGGGGGCAACGCAGGGGCGTACCCATGTAATAGACTGTGGTGTCACAGGACACCGGGTAAAAATGGATTCCTTTGATATATTTTATCCATTTATAGTCTGTGACACCCCTAATTTCAAGTAAAAAAATGTGTGACTTAATAGTGTGACACCGGGTTATTTTTATTCTGGGTCCGCCCCTGGGGCAACGTCTGCGTCGGATAAAAAAGTTATTTAAGAGAGATGGCTGGGACTGTTTTCTTTCTCCAATGTGCCTATTTCGGTTTTTTCGGACCAGTGGAGATGCTCTAATAGCTATATACTAATTACGATTAGCAAAAGCTACAAGGCGCAGTACTTTTTACTATAGTCCCAGCGCGGCATATAACACAATAATATACTGTATTTTGTGCTTCATCGTGGATTTAGGACCCATTTCAGTTAGGAGTATAATTGTGTATAGATGACATAGCGAACTTCAGAAACAAATACACCATACTTCCTACTATCAATCTCCGCCCATTGGCAGCAAATAGTAAAATATGGAGGCTGACGGATGGGACCCAATGGCAGTAAATAGTAAAATAAAAAATAAAAATAAAAAATAATAGAAGATATGTCTGACAGGTGGCTCTATTTTCACCTCAGCTTCTTCTAGACACGTGCCGCCAACTCAACATTTATAGCTGGGTCCGAGCCGTCAGAAATCGTGTTAAATTGCTATTAGATAAAATTTAGTCCGATTCGCAACGCTCTAACCCAAAAGTTGGTACTGACTCACAAAAATTATCGAAAGTGGCACTGAGTTGTTCCGACGGTCCTAATTATGATAGTTTTATCCAATTGACTCTCGTGACCTCCATGGCCATCGAGAAGTTAATACTGCTGGGCTAATTAGCCCATCCAGATGTTGGCCTCGTAGGAAAATACGTGTGCTAAATGGCCGCGTTACTGGTCCCGGCTCCCCCCGGCTCTTGCCCAGCCTATATATAGACGGGAAGAGCAGATAAGCTTGCATTCCAAAACAGCCACTGAAATAAGAACCACACCACGCACCAATTAAAGGAGCAACACGGAAGCAAGTAGGCAAGAAGCGGCCATGTTGCTCGTGCAGGAGAATGCCGCCGGCGTCGATGTGCCAGAAGGGTACGTGATGAAGCCGGAGGACCGCCCTTCCGCCGAGGCACCTGTCGCACCAATCCCGGTCATCGACGTCGGCCTTCTGTCCGGGGAGCGGAAAGCTGATGGTGGCGGCGAGGAGGCAGCGAAACTCCGGTCGGCACTCGAGTCCTGGGGAATTTTCATGGTAAGTAAGCGACGAACAATCCTAGGCCAGCACTCTCTCTCTCTCTCTCTCTCTCTCTCTCTCTCTCTCATCTACGTACTGCACTGCAGGTAAGTAACCATGGCGTCGAGCCCTGTGTGATAGACGGCATGTGCAGCGCATCGAGGGAATTCTTTCAACGACCGTTGGAAGAGAAGATGAAATACAGCCAAGCCAAAGAAGGCGAGAAGTACGAGGACTTCCACCAAGGGTACGGAAGCAAAGAGCTAAAGTTGGAGCACAAATCAACCCGCGACTGGGTGGATCGCATGTTTCTCCAGGTGGAACCGCAGGAGCACCGACAGCTCCACCTTTGGCCTGAATCGTTCCGGTACAGGACATACTACTACTCACTCCGTTTTAAAATATAAAATGTTTTAGGTTTATAAATAAAATGTATCTAGACTTCTTTTAGTGTATAGATTCATTTAAGTTTAGAGTGAACCTACACACTAAAACAAGTTTAGATACATTTTCTTTACAAGTCTAAAACATCTTATATTTTAAAATGGAGGGAGTATATACTACTAAAGAGTCTCATAGCAAGAGTATCATACATTATTATGATGATACTATTTTTATAATGCATAGTATAATGTATAGTACTACTATTATAGTTACGAGTGGAGATTTTTGGCTTCCCAGCACAGGTGCTCCTGCTATTTCGAAAAACCAAAAATCATATTTGTAAGCTCCAAATATTTTTGAAAAAAGTATCCAGTTGTCGATAATGATTTTTCTCACAAGCGTGTAAAATAACAATTTTTAAATAATTTATATTTTGAGCTACAAAAATGACAAAAAGTGTGGATCTATACATGCATTTTTCAAATCCTCCAACTTTATTAGATTTTGTCATTTTTCTATAGCCCACAATACTAAGAATTTGGTGTTGCGAATTTGCATGCTTGTGGGATACAACATTGAGAATGTCTAGAATTATTTTCATTTAAAAAAAATTATAAATATTATTTTTATTTTTATTTTAAATGAAGTGAGCACTGGTGCTCGAGAGCCAACACATTCTGTATAGTTACATCATATTTAATCTTTTGTGGAATCTCAGTATAAATATGTGCACATGGTCTACTTTCTATTAAAATATATATTTTTATGTGTTATGAACTCATTCTTTATTAATTGACGTGTCAAATCGGATTTTTTGTGAACATGCATGCATGATACTAGCTATGACATTCGCACTATGGCTAGTCTAATAAACATATTAAGTGAAATTAATGGTGTTTACATGCATGCAGTGATATTCTGCATGAGTTTTTCGTGCAACAAAGCAGCCTAGTGAACAAAAGCCTCCTTCCGGCAATGGCAAGGCTTCTGGGGTTCGATGATGATTTCTTTGGCGAGAAACTGCGGGGTCGAGCTCTCACCTTCGCTAGACTAAGCCACTACCCGTCGTGTCCGAGGCCAGATCTTGTTCTTGGGGTGAAGTCTCATACAGACGCAACAATTGTCACCGTTCTCATGGTCGACAACAACGCCAGTGGACTGCAGGTTCAAAAAGATGATGTCTGGTACGACGTCCCTTGTCCGACTGACCCCCACGCATTGCTCATCTTCGTGGGAGACAATACCGAGGTACTCCACCTTTTTTTTGAAAAGGGAGTAAAATCCTAGTCTTTGAATCAATTGATGCACACTACCTTTTACTAAAAATCTATCATCATATATGTGAACTTCAATTTTGGTATCCAGTTTTAATAGTATATGTAACCTTTTATATTGGACCAAGGTGATCAGCAACGGGGTTTTCAAGGCCTCGGTGCACCGCGTCGTGACGAATGCCCAGAATGAGAGGACGTCAGTGGCGATGTTCTATGTGCCAATTCCAGAGGAGGTAGCGCCGGCGGACGATCTTGTAAACGATAGCAGCCTGGACGGTGCCACAAAGCAGTAAAGTTCCTAGATTACACTACTGGTAGTATGAGCACGTGTCTCGAGCTGAAGGGACAGGAAAACCACATTTCCTACTCGTCTTCATCAATAAAACAGATCGCTGCTCCGCAGAATGATCAAGTTAGGGAGGATGACCCTCAAGTACCGTGATGTAATTTTAAGTTTCATTGCCAGGACCTGTATGGTTCATTTGATGCATTTTATTCTGTCGTTCAATAAAATTTCCTTTTTCTCTATGAACAATGGTGTACAAACGTCCTTTCAGAGCAACTCTAGGATATACAAACAAAACTCGTCCTAAAAAAAACGGTTTTGGGTATGGGCTTGAGTGTGGTCTCATGGACCAGGAACACCTTAATTCTTTTTCCTCACACAACCACTTCTTCTACTACATCGAGTGACGCCTAGGCCACTACACTGCACGGACGAGGGGCTTTTTATATAATGGGTGATTTATTATTTAAAAGGTTTAAATATTATACTTGATCTCTGTATAACTAAGATGCACACAATCGACAAAAGTTTTGAGGTCAACGAAAAAATAATAAAAAGGCGAAGTACAAAAAGCCAACAATGTTTGTATAACGCCTAGAGGGTGGAGAACCGATCCTGAGATCACGCTATTATCCATGTCTAGTAGAAATATTCCTTATCATATCCTGTAAACGTGTACAAACCTTCGTAAGTAGGTCTCTCAACTACACACGATGTAGTTGTCTCCATAAATGGAGTGTGACGGTGTGTAACGATAGATAACCTCCATAAGAGAAGAAGATTTGTCATTAAAAACCTTGTTATTTCTATAGCCAAAGCAACCAAATAACGACAAGCGTCCCACCCTAGTAAAAATTATATATACTCGTATGTAGCCAATACCCTAATAAGAATTCTGTATTTGCACCAACAAGGTTGTCCTGACTATGGGTGTGGAGCTCCGTACCATTATCTACTTTGATATTGCATTGCTACATCTAGGTCAACTATAACAACTTATTGACACAACAACCCTCTCGTTGCACTACAGGAATGGATAGATATGCCGATGGCCGGGCGCTACGTCAACGGCCAAATATTAGGGTCGTTGGTGTAGAAGGTGATCAGGCCAGCCAGCCCCCCCCCCCCCCCCCAAGCAGCCGTCGGCGTAGAACTGCCCTCGGCGTAGCTATTTTTCCTTTTACCTTATTAAACTTTGAAAAATCATAACTAAATCATTCTAATTTGGAAAAATACAAATAATGTATCAAAATTTGCAGAACAATAAGATCTATCTATCTCCACACAAATATTACACATTTTTAAATAAAAATTAAGTGAAACATAAAATATTAAATATAGTTTAAAACGGGCATAAGAAATTCAAAAACGATCCAAACAATGCGAAACCTTCGCGTGGTGTCATATTATGTGACATAATTAGAAGGAAAAATATCAAACTTGGTATATTGATTATGTCTCAAAAAACCTTCACAAAATGACCTATCTCATTCGAGGTTTCCTGGCTTTTGGGTCGAATGGCCAATGTTATGGCTAGAATCAATGCATAGTTTGTTATAATGTGTTCATATTGTGCATACATATGCATCATGAGATGGCAAACAATTTGTAGGAGGAAGTTTTCCTTTTTGTCGCACTAAAAAGCCAATTTCCATTTTTTGAGTGCAAAAAACGGGCGGTTTTGTGAAGCAACCACCAAATGGATAATTCAAAATGCTACCGCCACATTTTTCCAAAATACTATACCACCTTACATGGACAATGTCTTAACAGGGGGATCTCAAACCTTTCCGTCAATCCCTGATAAAAATACAAATTCCTGCTGAATCGGTAGGAAGTGGGTCAGATATGAACTAGGTACATGATCTGATGCTCATGATTTTTAGGTTCACAATATGCTATTTCATCAGAGATCCAATTCAAGTTTATCGAGGCTCAGCCTTGAGCTAAGAATCTTCATGCCTGTCGTTCAACAAAGTTTAACGATAGTTTAAAACGGGCATAAGAAATTCAAAAATGATCCAAACAATGCTAAACCTTCATGTGGTGTCATATTATGTGACATAGTTAGAAGGAAAAATATCAAATTTGGTATATTGATTATGTCTCAACAAAACCTTCACAAAATGACATATCTCATTCGAGGTTTCCTGGCTTTCGGGTCAAATGACCAATGTTATGGTTAGAATCAAGGCATGGTTTGTGATAATGTGTCTATATTATGCATAAATATGCATCATGGGATGGCGATCAATGTTTCAAGAGGAAGTTTTCCTTTTCGTTGCACCAAAAAGCCATTTTCCATTTTCCGAGTGTAAAAAACGAGCGGTTTTGTGAAGAAACCACCAAATGGCTAATTCAAAATAATACCACCATATTTTTACAAAATACTAGAGCACCTTAAATGGACAATGTACTAACAGGAGGATCTCGAACCTTTCCGTCTATCCCTGGTAAAAAAGAAAAATTCTTGCCGAATCGGTAGGAAGTGGGTCAGATATGAACTATAGATACATGCTCTGATGCTCATGATTTTAAAAAGTATATATTTTAGCTTCACAATATTCTATTTTATCAGAGATCCATTTCAAGTTTATCGAGGCTCAGCCCCGAGCTAAGAATCTGCATGCCTGTCGTTCGACAAAGTTTGATGATAGTATAAAACGGGCATAAGAAATTCAAAAACGATCCAAACAATGTGAAACCTTCGTGTGGTGTCATATTATGTGAGATAGTTAGAAGGAAAAATATCAAACTTAGTATATTGATTATGTCTCAAAAAAATTTACAAAATGACATATCTCATTCGAGGTTTCCTGGCTTTCGGGTCAAATGACCAATGTTATGGCTAGAATCATGGCATAACTTATGATAATGTGTCCATATTGTGCATACATGTGCATCATGGGATGGCGAACAATGTTGAAGGAGGAAGTTTTCCTTTTTGTCGCACAAAAAAACCATTTTCCATTTTGCAAGTACAAAAAACGGGCGGTTTTGTGAAGCAACCACCAAATGGCTAATTCAAAATGCTGCCAACACATTTTTCAAAAATACTTGACCACCTTACATGGAAAATGTCCTAACAGGGGGATCTCAAACCTTTCCATCCATCCCTGGTGAAAAGACAAATTCATGCTGAATCACTTGGAAGTGGGTCAGATATGAACTATAGGTACATGATATGATGCTTATAATTTTTTACAAAAATCATTTTTAGGTTCACAATATGCTATTTCATTAGATATCCATTTCAAGTTTATCGAGGATCAACCTCGAGCTAAGAATCTTCATGCCCGCCGTTCGATAAAGTTTGACGATAGTTTAAAACGGGCATAACAAATAAAAAAATGATCCAAACAATGAGAAACCTTCGCGTGGTGTCATATTATGTGACATAGTTACAAGGAAAAATATTAAACTTGGTATATTGATTATGTATCAAGAAAACCTTCACAAAATGACATATCTCATTGGAGGTTGCCAAAAAGCCATTTTCTATTTTAAACGGGCAAATAAATTATAGCTAGAATCACGACATAGTTTGTGATAAGTTGATATTGATATCATATTTGGATTCCTCTCATTTTTCTGATCAATTTAGACATATTATTTGTCGAATTTCGATTTACATATTTAAAGATATTAATTATTCCATATTAAATAGAAAAATACAAAAAAATAAAGAGTAATATGCACCGGAGGTCCTAAAAGTTTGGACAAAACTGTATGTAAGTCCTAAAAGTTTCAACTTGTGTACCGGAGGTCCTAATAGTCAGTAAGTTGTGCAATGCAGGTCCTAATTCTCAGTTAATTGTGCACTTCAGGTCCTAATTCTCAGCTGCAGCCCTTGCTACAGTGTACATGGATATGAGGATTAGGACCTCCGGTGCACAAGTTGAAACTTTTAGGACCCGTATATATTTTTGTCCAAATTTTTGGGACCTCCGGTGCATTTTACTCAAAAATAAAATCATTATATTTTTATTTGAATTTAATAATATTTTTACTTAGTCATTATTATTTACTTAAATAATTGTTTGTAATTTCAAAAAATACAAACATGTGACATGATGATATAAGTGTGGGGGTTCGTAGCATGGAAAACAAAAAATTCTATCACATGAACACACACAAGCCAAGATCTATCTACTAGATTATAGCAACGTCTCGATAGAGTACTAACCCTCGAAGATCTAAAGCGGTTAATGAGATTGGATTCTCGTGGGTGATGTAGTCGTTCACTTGACGATATCAAGATCGCGTAGACGATACTTCTGGCGCCGCATTCCGGCAGCGCCCCCGCAGTCGATCACACGTACGATACTCGATGAAGTCCTTCCTCTCCCTTGTTCCAGCAGACAACAGAGGTTGTAGCTCCTTCCTCGTGATTCCGGCAGCACAACAGCGTGGTGTCGGAAGTAGAAGGGAGATCCCGCAGGGCTTCGCCTAAGCCAGAGCAGGTATGGTGGAGTAGAGAGAGGACCTCAGCGATCTAGGCTTTCGAGGGTCGAGGGGTTTAGAGGTAGCCGTCGGCTAGGATTAGCTAGACGACGGTTTAGAGGAGATCTAGGGAAGCCGCATATAGAGGGGGGCAGCGGCTGACCTAGGGTTTCTTGTGTGTGGTAGGGGGCGCCCTACCCCTTCTTTTATAGGTGGGGAGGCTCCAAGGGGGAGGGAGTCCTCCCCCAACTCCACTTCATGTGGCCGACGCAAGGAAGAGGAAGGAATCCTCCCTTAGGTAGGATTTCTCCCACCCTCCACTTGGAAACCATTGTCCCAGTTTGACTTTTTCAAACTAGCTTTTTGTCTTTCAAAGTAGAGTTTGATTTCTCTCTTCCAAGTGTCCAGCCAAGTGACCTAGGACATGATGCAATCATTCCACTTTGTCATGACAAATCCATGTACCCTTCCCCCTCTGGATCGGTGGACCTTCTAGACTGATACGTCGGAAACATATTTATAATTTTTGATGTTCCATGCTTGTTTAGTATATACTTTGCTTTGCTTTGTCTTAACTTTGAGGTGTTTTTATATGTTTTCTGGTACTAACTTATTAACAAGATGCCACAGTGCTAGTTGCCTGTTTTCTTCTGCTTTTGGTTCCAGAAAGACAGAAAATTAATATTCTCGGAATTGGACGGGTCAAAAGCCAAAGTTAATATTTCACCGAGGAGAACACAGAGTCCAGAGGAGAGACAGAGGGGAGCCACAGGGCGGCCGCACCCCCCAGGCGTGGGCCCACCCTAGGCCACACCTGGGCAGGGTGTGGGCCCCCTGGCCGCCCTCCTGCCTCGCCTCTTCGCCTATAAGAAGCCCCTGATACCTAAACCCTAAGGACCCGATCAATATTCCACGAAACCGTCTGTAGCCGCCGCCACCATCGTCCCTAGATCAGGGGGATCTGAAGCTCTTCCCAACACCCTGCCGGAGGGGAGATCATCCCGAAGGCCTTCTTCTTCATCATGCCAGCCTTCGGTATGAAGCGTGAGTAGTTCCACCTTGGACTACAGGTCCATATAGTAGCTAGGTGGTTGTATCTCCTCCTTTGTGCTTTCAAGTCTAGATCTTGTGATCACCGTTCATGATCAAGGTCTCATCTATTTGTAATCATGCATGTTGTGTTTGCGGGGATCCAATTGATATTGAGATTACTATGTCAGATTGATTAATGGTTTTGTATTATTGATTCTATCATGTCTGTGTTGTTTGTGATCTTGCATGCTCTCCGTTGTTAGTAGCTATCTTGGCCAAGTAGTTGCTAGTGACTCCAAGAGGGGGTATTTATGCTCGATAGTGGGTTCATGCCTCTATTTAATCTAAGGGAAGTGACATAAATCTCTATGGTTGTAGATGTGTTGTTGCCACTAGGGAGAAAACAAAGGTCTCTTGTTCATGAACCCACTAAGGTGGTGGCGTTCCGGCGAATCCAGGAAGCAAGGAAGAGGATACTGTGGCTCACCAGGTTCACAGGGGCGTGACGAAGCTCAATGTGGTCTCCGTTGATCAAGGGGCGCACGGGGTCGGCCTGAATCGCTCGCCGGAGATAGCGTCAGCGTCGGGTGTGCTCAGACGTCATCGAAGGTGAAGCTACAAAGCGCGCTAAGGCAAAAGAAAGATGGTGTTAGATGCACGAGAGGGAGGCGAGTGCGAGAGCATCAACGAGAGGAAGAGGGGCGGTCAGGGCTCACCGGGAGAACTCGCTGGAGTGGTGCTTGTCGTCGGGGGCGCTCAGACGTTGACAGGGGCGAGGATCTGGGCATGCGCGAGCAAACGGAATACGACAGCAGGTGCGCACGATGTTAGCGAGTGAGCTAGTATGAGCCAGGAGGCAGGGGTGGTCTGGGCTCGCCGGAATTGGTGTCGGAGAACGTCAGATTCAGTGGTGATGTGATCGACAATTTGAGCATCCTGGGGGCTGATGACTCCTTGATGGCGCCAGAAAACTTTTTGGCTGATGTGGAGACTTGTTGGGAACCCCAAGAGCAAGGTGTGAAGAGTACAACAGCAAGTCTTCCCTCAGTTGAGACCGAGGTTATCGAACCAGTAGGAGGAAGGAAACGTCACACAGGTGTTGCAAGCAACGTGGAGACCTGCACAACACGAACTCAAGACTTTGCCCCAACGAATCAGTGAGGTTGTCAAGCTCACCGGTTTCCTGTAACAAAGGATTAAACGTATGGTGTGGAAGGTAATGGTTTTCAGCAAGTAAACAGGTAACAGTGGAAGATGTATCAATGGTAAAGATTGGACCAGGGTCCATAGTGTAGGGTTTCGTAGCATGGAAAACAAAAAATTTCTACCGCATACAAACAAACAAGCCAAGATATATCTACTAGATTGTAGCAACGAGTCGATAGAATAACTCACCCTCAAAGATTCCAAAGTGTTTAACGAGAGTGGATTCTCGTGGGTGATGTAGTCGTACTCTTCCCGATCTCAAGATCGGCCGACGATCCTTCCGCCACAGTGTTCAGAAGCGCCTCAATGGGTCACACGCTCGTACTGATTTAAGACCTTCCTCTCCCTTGTTCCAGCAGGCAGCGGAGGTTGTAGCACTCTCCTCGCGATTCCGGCAGCACAATGGCGTGGTACCGGAAGTAGAGGGGAGATCTCGCAGGGTTTCGCCTTAAGCCGGAGCGAGTATGGTGGAGTATGAGAGAGTCCCTCGAAGATCTAGAGTTTAGACACGCCGAGGAGGGGCAAGCCGGCGGCTAGGGTTTAGCTAGGCGACGGCGGCGGTTTGCCCTAGGGCCGGCGGCGGCTATGGAGGCGGCGGCGGCTTGGTACTAGGGTTTGGAGGAGAGGATCTTGTGTGTCTCTAGGAGGGAGCCCTGCCCCTCCTTATATAGGTGGAGGGGCCGGCCGGCCAAGGGGAGGGAGAGGAGTCCCTCCCCAACTCGGCTTGGGTGGTGCGCCGGCGGTGGGGAGGAGGGACTCCTCCCCAACTCGGTTTCCTCCTCCTTTCCTCTTTCCAAAATTAGCCGTTTGACTTTCAAACTAGCCGTTTGACTTTTCAAACTAGGATTTGATTTAATCCTTTATTTTGTTCAGCGATGACACTTAGTACATGATGCAATCATACCAACTTGATATAACACATTCATGTACCCTTCCCCTCCGGAGTGCCGGACATTCCGAAACCTTCTAGAACATTCCCGATGAAAACACCGGAACCATTCCCCAACTCCGAAACGGGACTTTCCTTATATGAATCTTATTCTTCGGACCATTCCGGATCTCCTCGTGATATCCCGAATCCCATTCGAGACTCCGAAAAACATTCGGACTCTTTCTCATCATTCCATAACTACTCAAACAACGTCGAATCCTTAAGTGTGTCTCCCTACGGTTCGTGAATTATGCGGACATGATCGAGACATTTCTCCGATCAATAACCAATAGAGGAATCTGGAAATTCATATGGCTCCCACATATTTCTACGATTACTTTGCGATTGAATGAACCACTTACATACGATACCAATTTCCCTTTGTCTCATGATAGTTTACTCATCCGAGGTTATGATCGTCGGTATCTCTGCATACCTAGTTCAACCTCATATCGATAAGTACTCTTTTCTCGCTCCGTGATATGTGATCCCTTGTGAGCTACCACATGCTTGCAAGCTAATTGGATGACATTTCACCGAGAGGGCCCAGTATATCTATCCGTCATATGGATGGACAAATCCCACTCTTGATCCATGTGTTTCAACCAATACTTTCCAACACTCAATGCCACCTTTATAGCCACCCGATTCACGGTGTGGTGTTTGATGTCATCAAAGCATCCATCCGGTAAAGGTGATATGCATGATCTCATGGTCGAAGGAATTAGGTCACTATGTATCAGAAAGCATATAGCAATTGAACTATTAAAATGACTTGATCTTTATGCTACGCTTATCTATAGGAGTATGTCCACCATATCATTCTCCTAACGATATGATCTTGTTGTTAATAACATCTCAATGTTCATGATAGGGAAACCACAATCATCTATTAACCAACAAGCTAGTATTATATAGAGGCTTTACTAGGGACTTCAAATTAAGTTTACAAATCACACAAGTATTAATGTTTCCTTGTTAATACTATTATAGCATGAATGTAAACATTTATCATAAACACAAAGATATAATAATAACTACATTTATTATTGCCTCTAGGGCATATCTCCAACAGTCTCCCACTTGCACTAGAGTCATCTAATCTAGATTACATGGTAATATACCGAACACCCATGGCAGTTTGGTGCTGGTCATGTTTTGCCCTCGGGAGAGGTTTAGTCAACGGATCCGCCACATTCAGATCTGTGTACTTTGCAAATCTTTATATCCCCATCTTGGATATGTTCTCGAATAGCGTGAAAACGTAGCTTGATATGCTTCAGCTTCTTGTGTGACCTTGGTTCTTGCGCATTGGCTATGGCGCACTAGGAACCACACCCAGCTCTGTAATGAACTCTTTCATCCATATCGCTTCTTGTGAAGCCTCCGAAGCAGCCATGTATTCCGATTCAGTTGAAGATCTCGCCACAATGCTTTGCTTTGCACTCCTCCAGCTAACTGCTGCACCATTCAAAATAAATACGTATCCAGATTGTGATTTAGAATCATCCGGATCGGTGTTCCAACTAGCATCGGTGTAACCATTAACAACGAGCTGTTCATCACCTCCATAAGAAAGAACCATATCCTTAGTTCTTCTCAAGTACTTAAGGATGTTTTGATCAGTCCAATGATCCACTCCTGGATCACTTTGATATCTGCTAGTTAAACTAACAGCATATGCAATGTCGGGTCTAGTACATAGCATGGCATACATTAGAAATCCTATGGCTGAGGCATAGGGAGTCTTACTCATCCTTTCTTTATCTTCTGCCGATGTCGGACTTTGAGTTTTACTCAAGGTCGTATTGGACAACATGGGCAAGAACCCTTTCTTGCTATCTTCCATTCCAAACCTCTTTAGAACTTTGTCCAAATATGTACTTTGTGACAATGATATTTGGCGTTTCGATCTATCTCTATAAATCTTTATGCCTAATATGTAAGATGCTTCGCCAAGATCTTTCATTGAAAAACTATTATTCAAATATTCCTTGACACTATTAAGAAGGTCTACATCATTCCCAATCAACAATATGTCATCTACATATAGTATTAAGTATGCTACAGAGCTCCCACTCACTTTCTTGTAAATACAAGCTTCTCCATAAGTTTGTATAAAACCAAAACTTTTGATCACCTTATCAAAACGTTGATTCCAACTTTGGGATGCTTGCTTCAATCCATAGATGGACCGTTGAAGTTTGCATACCTTGTTAGCATCTTTAGGATCGACAAAACCTTTGGGTTGCATCATATACAACTCTTCATCAATGTCTCCATTGAGGAATGTTGTTTTGACATCCATCTGCCATATCTCATAATCATAATATGCAGCGATTGCTAACATAATCCTCACAGACTTTAGCTTCGCTACTGGTGAGAAAGTCTCATCGTAGTTAACTCCTTGAATTTGTCGAAACCCCTTTACGACAAGTCGAGCTTTATAGACAGTAACATTACCATCAGCATCTGTTTTCTTCTTGAAAATCCATTTGTTCTCGACAGCCTTCCGGCCATCCGATAAGTCCACCAAAGTCCATACTTGGTTTTCGTACATGGATCCAATCTCGGATTTCATGGCTTCTTGCCATTTATTGGAATCTAGGATCATCATCGCTTCCTCATATGTCTCAGGGTCATCGGTGTTGTCCACCAACATGACACTCATAACGGGATCATACCAATCTAGAGTGGTACGAGTTCTCGTTGACCTGCGAGGCTCTGTAGCAACTTCAACCGAAGTTTCATGATCATCATCATTAGCTTCCTCTCTAACTGGTGCAGGCATCACATGAACTTCTTCCAGTGCTGCGCTACTCGCAATTTCGAGAGAAGGTTCGACAACCTCGTCGAGTTCTACTTTCCTTCCAGTCACTTCTTTCGAGAGAAATTCCTTCTCTAGAAAGGATCCATTCTTGGCAACAAAGATTTTGCCTTCGGATCTATGATAGAAGGTATACCCAATAGTTTCCTTCGGGTATCCAATGAAGACGCATTTTTCCGCTTTGGGTTCAAGCTTGTCCGGCTGTAACTTCTTGACATAGGCTTCACATCCCCAAACTTTAAGGAACGACAATCTAGGTTTCTTCCCAAACCATAATTCATACGGTGTCGTTTCAACGGATTTAGATGGTGCCCTATTTAAAGTGAATGCGGCTGTTTCTAATGCATAACCCCAAAATGATAGCGTAACTGTAAGTGACATCATAGAACGAACCATATCTAAGAGAGTTCGATTACGACGTTCGGACACACCATTACACTGTGGTGTTCCCGGCGGTGTCAATTGTGAAAGTATTCCGCATTTCTTCAAATGCTCGCCAAACTCGTAACTTAGATATTCACCTCCACGATCAGAACGTAGAAATTTAATCTTCTTGTTATGTTGATTCTCTACCTCACTTTGAAATTCCTTAAACTTCTCGAAAGTTTCGGATTTATGTTTCATGAAATAGATATACCCATATCTACTCAAGTCATCCATGAAGGTAAGAACATAATGATAACCACCGCGCGATGCTACACTCATTGGACCACACACATCGGTATGTATGATTTCCAACAAGTCCGTAGCTCGCTCCATCATACCAGAGAATGGAGTCTTAGTCATTTTACCCATCAGACATGCTTCACATCTTTCAAGTGATTCAAAATCAAGTGATTCAAGAAGTCCATCGGAATGGAGTTTCTTCATACGCTTCACTCCAATGTGACCAAGACGACAAGGTTACCACATATAGGTCGAGTTATCGCTCGATTTCAAACGTTTAGCCTCAATGTTATTAATATGTGTATTTCCACTATCGAGATTCAACAAGAATAGACCATATATCAAAGGTGCATGTGCATAAAACATATTACTCATATAAATCGAACAACCATTATTCTCGGATTTAAACAAGTAACCGTCTCGCAATAAACAAGATCCCGATATAATGTTCATGCTTAACGTAGGCACCAAATAACAATTATTTAAGTATAAAACTAATCCCGATGGTAGATGAAGGTAGCGTGTCAATCGCGATCACATCAACCTTTGATCCGCTTCCACGCATCGTCACCTTGTTCTTCGCTAGCTTCCGTTTATTCTGCAGCACCTGTTTCGAGTTACAAATATGAGCAACCGAACCAGTATAAATACCCAGGCACTACTACGAGTACTAGTGAGATACACATTAATAACATGTATATCAGATATACCTTTCTTCTTGATGTTGCCGTTCTTCAAATCCGCCAAGTACTTTGGGCAATTCCGCTTCTAGTGACCTTCTCCCTTGCAGTAAAAGCACTCAAGATCGTGCTTAGGTCCAGCCTTGGTCTTCTTCGTCGTGGTAACTTTCTTACCACCCTTCTTGAAGTGTCCTTCGCTTAGACTTGCCTTTCTTGAATTTGGTGGTCTTATTGACCAACAACACTTGGTGCTCTTTCTTGATCTCCACTTCTGCAGATTTCAACATGGCAAAGAGTTCTGGCAACGTCTTGTTCATGTTTTGCATGTTGTAGTTCATCACAAAGTTCTTGTAACTTGGTGGTAGTGATTGGAGGACATGGTAAATCCCCAAAGCATTAGGAATCACAATACCCAAGCTTTGAAGTTTGTTTGCATGCCTAGACATCTTAAGCACATGCTCACTGACGGAGCTGCCCTCTTCCATCTTGCAGTTAAAGAACTTTTCAGAAGCCTCATAGCTTTCAATTGCCGCATGAGTCTCAAAGATCAATTTGAGATCCTCGACAATATCATATGGGTCTGAATTCTCAAACCTGTTCTGAAGATCTGATTCTAAACCATACAAGATAGCACACTGAACTGTGGAGTACTGAGTCTTCCGAGTGAGGTAAACATTCTTTACTTCATCGGTAGCATCAGCTGCAGGTGGGTCACCCAGCGGTGCATCCAGCACATAGGTTAAAATTACCAGCTATGAGGACAATCCTCAAATTGCGGAACCAATCCGCGAAGTTGCTTCCATTGTTTTTCAACTTTTCTTTCTCTAGGAACGCATTAAAATTGATGGTAGGGGCTGCCATTGATCTACAACATATTTGCAATAGTTTAGACTAAGTTTATGACAAATTGAGTTCAAATTAATAATAAAATTAATCTAGGTGAACTCCCACTCAAAAAAATATCCCTCACATTGTTTTAGTGATCACACGAACCAAATCCACCACATCAACACCGATCATCACGAGAGTTGATATAGTTTCAATGGCGAACAATCGACATGTTCATCATATCTACTATATGATTCATGCTTTACCTTTCGGTGATCCGTGTTCCGAGACCATGTCTGTACATGCTAGGCTTGTCAAGATCAAACCTTAGTTTCCGCATGAGCAAATCTGGCTTGCTCACATTGTATACACTTGCGGAATCTAACACACCCGATCATCACGTGGTGCTTCGAAACAACAAGCTTTAGCAACGGTGCTAACTAAGGGTGAACACTTTATGATTTGAAATTCATGTGCATGAGGGATCATCTTATAATGCTACCATCGTCTACTAAGCAATACAAGATGCATAAAGGATTAACATCACATGCAATTCATAATATGTGACATGATATGGCCTTTCTTCTTTGTGCTTCCGATCTCCATCTTCTAGCACGAACATGATCTCCATCATCACCGGCATTGCATCAAGGTCAATGACGCTTCTTCATGGTTGTCGTCCACCGGCTTCAACTATTACAACTACTTTGAATAGACACGCTGGTCGTAATGTAAATTAAAGACAACCATATGGTTCTGCCGTTGCCAACTTACAATAAGGAACATTGCATACATCAAATATAATCACAATCATGGCCATATCACATCACAAGACACCCCGCAAAACAAAGTTAGACGCCTCTACTTTCTTTGCATATTTTACGTGGTTTGGGGCTTTCAATAAGTGTCGTTCTAACTTACGAACATGAACCACAACATTGATACTAGTATTGTTAATCACCCGTTGTAAATTGGATCTTAACTATGCTAGGAGAAACAGCACCAAGAAGCCACTTATGCAATACAAGTTGCATGTCAAGCGTGGAGAAAGTCTCATGAACGATGTCATGTAAGGTTAGCCCAGGCCGCTTCATCCCAACATACCGCAAGATGCAAAGTACACAAGAAGCAATTGACAATAAAAGCATCAACGCCCACAATGACCATTGTGTTCTACTCGTGCAACAGATCTACATATAGACACGGCTCTGATACCACTGTAGGGTTTCGTAGCATGGAAAACAAAAAATTTCTACCGCATACAAACAAACAAGCCAAGATCTATCTACTAGATTGTAGCAACGAGTCGATAGAATAACTCACCCTCGAAGATTCCAAAGTGTTTAACGAGAGCGGATTCTCGTGGGTGATGTAGTCGTACTCTTCCCGATCTCAAGATCGAGTAGACGATCCTTCCGGGCGCTGCTCCGCAGCGCCCCAATGTCGGTCACACGTTCGGTACTCGACGAATACCTTCCTCTCCCTTGTTCCAGCAGGCAGCGGAGGTTGTAGCACTCTCCTCGCGATTCCGGCAGCACAACGGCGTGGTACCGGAAGTAGAGGGGAGATCTCGCAGGGCTTCGCCTTAAGCCAGAGCGAGTATGGTGGAGTATGAGAGAGTCCCTCGACGATCTAGAGTTTAGACACGCCGAGGAGGGGCAAGCCGGCGGCTAGGGTTTAGCTAGGCGGCGGCGGCGGTTTGCCCTAGGGCCGATGGCGGCTATGGAGGCGGCGACGGCTTGGTACTAGGGTTTGGAGGAGAGGATCTTGTGTGTCTCTAGGAGGGAGACCTGCCCCTCCTTATATAGGTGGAGGGGCCGGCCGGCCAAGGGGAGGGAGAGGAGTCCCTCCCCAACTCGGCTTGGTTGGTGCATCAAGCGGGAGGAGGGACTGCGCCCCACCTCGGTTTCCTCCTCCTTTCCTCTTTCCAAAATTAGCCGTTTGACTTTCAAACTAGCCGTTTGACTTTTCAAACTAGGATTTGATTTAATCCTTTATTTTGTTCAGCGATGACACTTAGTACATGATGCAATCATACCAACTTGATATAACACATTCATGTACCCTTCCCCTCCGGAGTGTCGGACATTCCGGAACCTTCTAGTACATTCCCGATGAAAACACCAGAATCATTCTCCAACTCCGAAACGGGACTTTCCTTATATGAATCTTATTCTCCGGACCATTCCGGATCTCCTCGTGATATCCCGAATCCCATTCGAGACCAACAACATTTGGACTCTTTCTCATCATTCCATAACTACTCAAACAACGTCAACTTAAGTGTGTCTCCACGGTTCGTGAATTATGCGACATGATCGAGACATTTCTCGATCAATAACCAATAGAGGAATCTAGAAATTCATATGGCTCTACATATTTCTACGATTAATTTACATCGAATGAACCACTTACATACGATACCAATTTCCCTTTGTCTCACGATAGTTTACTCATCCGAGGTTATGATCGCGGTATCTCGCATACCTAGTTCAACCTCGTTATCGATAAGTACTCTTTTCTCGCTCCGTGATATGTGATCCCTTGTGAGCCACATGCTTGCAAGCTAATTGGATGACATTTCACCGAGAGGGCCCAGAGTATATCTATCCGTCATATGGATGGACAAATCCCACTCTTGATCCATGTGTTTCAACCAATACTTTCCGAACACTCAATGCCACCTTTATAGCCACCCAGTTACGGTGTGGTGTTTGATGTCATCAAAGCATCCATCCGGTAAAGGTGATATGCATGATCTCATGGTCGAAGGAATTAGGTCACTATGTATCAGAAATCATATAGCAATTGAACTATTAAAATGACTTGATCTTTATGCTACGCTTATCTATAGGAGTATGTCCACCATATCATTCTCCTAACGATATGATCTTGTTGTTAATAACATCTCAATGTTCATGATAGGGAAACCACAATCATCTATTAACCAACAAGCTAGTATTATATAGAGGCTTTACTAGGGACATCAAATTAAGTTTACAAATCACACAAGTATTAATGTTTCCTTGTTAATACTATTATAGCATGAATGTAAACATTTATCATAAACACAAAGATATAATAATAACTACATTTATTATTGCCTCTAGGGCATATCTCCAACACATAGTTCACTAGAGGTGCTCTCCTTAGATAAACAACATGGCATGAAGGGTAAACAAATTACAGCGGGGCAATTGATAGGAAACGAGCAAGGCATAACAATGCAATTACTAGCCAGAAAGATCCTCTGAAGTTGATTGGGCAATACAAAAATATACATAGACCGTAATCCAACTGCATCTATGACTAGAAGTCCACCTTCAGGTTATCACCCGAACCCCCTCCAGTATTAAGTTGCAAGCAACAGACAACTGCTTTAAGCAAAGTGTGTAAGGTAAACAGTCCACATGTTCCATGAACAAGAGACCGTTGTTTTCTCCCTAGTAGCAACAACACATCTACAACCGAAGGGATTTCTGTCACTTACCTTGGAAACTTGAGGCATGAACCCACTATCGAGCATAAATACTCCCTCTTGGAGTCACTAGCAACTACTTGGCCAAGATAACTGTAGGGGCTCATAGCATGGAAAACAAAAAAATTCTACCGCATGAACACACAATCAAGATCTAATCTATGATCAAGCCAAGATCTATCTACTAGATCAGTGCAACAAGTTGATAGAGTACTAACCCTCGAAGATCCAAAGCGGTTAACGAGAGCAGATTCTCGTGGGTTATGTAGTCGTTCACTTGCCGATCTCAAGATCGCGTAGACGATCCTTTCGGCGCCGCGTTCCGGCAGCGCTCCCGTAGTCGGTCACACATATGGTACTCTATGAAGACCTTCCTCTCCCTTGTTCCAGCTGACAACGGAGGTTGTAGCTCTCTCCTCGCGATTCCGGCAGCACGACGGCGTGGTGTCAGAAGTAGAGGGGATATCCCGCAGGGCTTCGCCTAAGACAGAGCGAGTATGGTGGAGTAGAGGGAGCCCCGATGATCTAGGGTTTAGAGGGCCGAGGTTTAGAGGTAGCTAGCAACTAGAGTTTAGCTAGTCGGTAGCGGTTTAGAGGAGATCTAGATTGGTCGCAACTAGAGAGGGGGGCGGCGGCCAACCTAGGGTTTCTTGGGCGCCTAGGGCAAGGGGGATCCCTTGGGGTGCGCCCCTACCCCTCCTTATATAGGTAGGGGGCGTCAAAGGGTGTTCCCAACCCAGGTGGAAACCCTCCCTAACTCAGAAACCCTCCCTAAATCCGAAATCATGTTGGGATTTGACTTTTTCAAACTGCCTTTTTGACTTTCAAATTAGAGTTTGATTTCTCTCTTCCAAGTGTCCAGCCAAGTGACCTAGGACATGATGCAACCATTACACTTTGTCAGGACACATCCATGTACCCTTCCCCTTCCGGATCGGTGATCCTTCTAGACCCTTCTAGAACATTCCGGTGAAAACACCGGAATCATTCCCGAACTCCGAAATTGGACTTTACTTATATGAATCTTATTCTCCGGACCATTCCGGATCTCCTCGTGATATCCTGGATCCCATACGAGACTCCGAACAATATTCGGTATCTTTACTCACATTCCATATCTACTAAACAACATCGAATCCTTAAGTGTGTCTCCCTACGGTTCGTGAATTATGCAGACATGATCGAGACTCTTCTCCGATCAATAACCAATAGAGGAATCTGGAAATTCATATGGCTCCCACATATTTCTATGATTACTTCGTGATCGAATGAACCATTTACATACGATACCAATTTCCCTTTGTCTCATGATACTTTACTTATCCGAGGTTTGATCGTCGGTATCTCTGCATACCTAGTTCAACCTCGTTACCAATAAGTACTCTTTTCTCGTTCCCGTGATATGTGATCCCTTGTGAGCCAGTCACATGCTTGCAAGCTAATTGGATGACATTCCACCGAGAGGGCCCAAAGTATATCTATCCGTCATATGGATGGACAAATCCCAATCTTGATCCATGTGCCTCAACACATACTTTCCGAACACTCAATGCCACCTTTATAGACACCCAGTTACGGTGTGGTGTTTGATGTCATCAAAGGATCCTTCCGGTGATGGTGATTAGCATGATCTCATGGTCGAAGGAATTAGGTTACTATGTATTAGAAAGCTTATAGAAAGTGAACTATTTTAAATGACTTGATCTTTATGCTACGCTTAACTATAGGAGTATGTCCATCACATCATTCTCCTAATCATATGACCTTGTTGTTAATAACATCTCTATGTTCATGATCAGGAAACCATGGTCATAACCAACAAGCTAGTTTAACAAGAGGCTTTACTAGGGAATCTTTTATGTTTACAAATCACACAAGTATTAATGTTTCCGGTTAATACAATTATAGCATGGTATGTAAACATTTATCATAAGCATGATAATAACCACTTTATTATTGCCTCTTGGGCATATCTCCAACAGTCTCCCACTTGCACTAGAGTCAATAATCTAGTTTCAAACCTTTGTGCATTGAACACCTATGGCTTTCCGGTGTTGTATTTACACGATTGCTAGTGGTCAACTGATCTCGGATCTGACACTTTCAGGTCCGTGTGTAATTGCATGTCTTTGCGTCTCTACGCATCACTCATTCTCTAATGAGATGGCTTTGTATAAATTTGGTCCTTTGGTGAGACCTTTAGTTCCTTGGGGTTAAAACATGTTGATAATATTGTCGTACAATATATCTTCATAGTACTATCACGCTGTGAACCACACCTAGTGACATGGTTATACCCTACGGGTACATGATCTTAGCATACCTAGTCCAGCCCAAGGAAGGCCCACGAGAAATATGCGCCAGCCCATGAAGACTTTCGGGTGACCAGGGCCCATGACGCCTTCAGATCCTTGGAGAACAAGACTAGAGTAGATAGAATATTCAAAGGGGCAAACCCTAAAACCTGTAACCGACTCGATCTGTGCCTAGGACCTGCCTATCTCTATATAAAGGCTAGGAGGGCACGATGAGGAGGGCACTTCGCATACCACCACATACACACCTTCACGCCAGATTGCATCTGCGCACCCCTATACTTTTCGGTCCGCCGTAATCAAGAGCAGACAAGCAGGCGTAGGGTTTTACCTCCGAGGGCCTGAACCTGGGTAAACCTCGCGTCCCCGTATTGCTTGTTTGGTAACCGTGCCGCGATCTCCAGCATCCCCATCTTCTCCAAAACCCAAGCTCATAACAATAGGCATTGACGAGATTAAACCTCGTCAATTGGCGCCGTCTGTGGGAACTGGGGGCGCTGATTGTGCGATCGTGACGGTCCCAACCAAAGCGATCTACAACTCCGCGGCGACGGAGAGTCATCTCCTCTTCGGCGCCTTCGACTTCACCGCCCACTCGCTAGCCACCCTGAAGGACTTCGAGCCCATTGGCGACGGACTCGAGATCCTGTTCGGGAGCTTCGCCTGTGTGGGCGCATCGAACTCTCTGCCTCCCAGAGCAGGTGCCCCTGCCATCGATCAGGCCCGCTTCATGGGCTCCACACCCCATGCTACGCACATCGACATCGACAGATGAGTCCTATGATAGCAGTAGCTGCAACTCAGATCTGTGTGATCAACCATCGGAGGAAGGGACCTACAGTTCCGGATCCGAAAGCTGCGACAACAGCAATCCGATCTACGAGCGCTATCAATGCGCTGCAGTCATACAGAGTGACGTGGATCAGGAGCACAACCCGCCACCCAACCCACAAGGTAGAAATGGCGGGAACAGAAGAAGCCAGTCCCCCCCAGCCCAACGAGGAGGACACCGATCCCAATCAGGTCATCCACCTCAGCGAGTATGGATGGGCTCAAGCACGCGAAGCCGTGGCAGGCAACAAGATCCTGCCCGTAGGTGCCTCACGGGACCTGCTGATGGCGTACCACCTGCTCCTAGTCGAAGAGCACAAGAAGCAGGTGAAGATGCAAGAGGAGCTCGACAAACGCAAGCAAGCAGCCACGGAGTCCAGTGCGCGGCGAGCTGCGCTCTCCGCCATGGGCGGCTCCAGCTCACACAGCAACAATGTCAACAAGCACCGTTTTCGCACGGAGAACATGGACCCCAAGGCACGCCGCGAGGTGACTTGAACCCTCAACACGACTTTCATGGAGATGGATGCCGACGGCAACGTCATCCCGAAGACGCTGCACGCTATGATCATGGCAGCCACTACCTACCTCGCGTCCCACCCACCTCCGGTGGGGGATCCGAAAAGGGCCATGCACAAATCTGCATTAGCCGGACTTGGACTCATCGAAGCTGCGCTCCACGGAGAAGCTCCTGCGGAGCCAAAGAAGAAGGCTACGGTCAGATTCAACCGCAGCCCCACTCCTTCATCCGAGGATGAAGAGAACGACCTACCCCGAAGGCACAAGAGCTCGCACCACCGCAACCGCGACTACGACGCTCGAAGCGAGCTCACCCAGCGCAAGATCAACAAAGCGCGTGACAAGCGCGTATGCTCGTCCGAATCCGAGGAGGATGACGATGAAGTAGAACTCTACGGAGCCCGATGCTTCAGCAGATCCGTTCGTCGGACACGGATGCCGCGGAACTTCAATATCCCTTCGGACACTCTGAAGTTTGACGGCACACAGGACCCCAAGGCGTTGCTCAGCGACCACCTGTCGTCCGTCAAGCTACACGGCGGAAACAAGGAAACCCCCATGCAATGCCTTCAGCTGCAGCTGACATGCGTAGCCCGGGTCTGGCTCAGCAGCCTATCCACGGGATCCATCCGAAGCTGGGAGGAACTGGCGTACAGTTTCATCCGAAACTTCAAAGGCACCAGCAATAGGCCAGCCTCGATCGAGGAGCTGCGGGCCTGCACCCAACGAACGTGCGAATCCATTCGCTCGTACATATTATGTTGGTCCAACACCAAGAACTCCACGGCACACATCTCTGAGGAGAGAGGTATCGACACCTTCAAGGATGGCGTCAAGCGCTCGGACTTCAAGGAAGAACTTGGGCATGTCAAGCCGAAGACACTCGATCACGTCATGGACATCGCCAACAGGTGGGCAGATGGTGAGGACTCCGTCCACCGAGCGCACTCGGAGGAGGAATATGACTACGACCGGCGACGTGAACGCTGTAGCAAGAGAAGATCGCGCGTCTACGATGATCGCGATGGACCCGACATGGTAGCGGATAGCTACACCGACCGCCGTAGCGACGGCAACCGCAGCAGCGGTGGATACTGTGGAAGCAACTTTCGCGACGGAGGACACCCAACGCAGTCATGGCAGCGTCGCGGCCGCGACGACGGACCCTCAGCATACAACTAACTGTCAGGTCCATGCACCATCCACTTCTACATCGACAAGCAGGATGGTAAAAAGAAGGCAAGCCACATGCTCAAGGACTGCCGCGAGTTCCAGAAACTCAGCGAGAGCATGGCTCAGATGAGGCAACAAGCCCCGAACCCTGGATACGGGAACGCACCCGCACCAGGCAAGATCGCACATGGAGCTCCTCCACCACCACCTGCGGGACCTTCGAACCACCCAATCGCACCCGCGCAGAATATCGGTGGGCACGGGTACCCCGCACCGAAAGGATCACTGATGATCCAAAAAGGGCGCCCAACAAAGAGGGTGCAGAAAAAAATCACCCGTAAGATCAATCTGGCTGTGACCGCTCCACCTGACATCCCTGAGTACCTCAGCGGATCGGAGTCCTGCATCACGTTCAGCCGTTTGGATCACCTTTGCCAGGTCCCTCGCCCAAGTCATGCCGCCCTGGTTCTTGAGGCGCAGATCGGAGGTTTCGACATGAGCAACGTCTTCATGGACGGTGGCAGTGGCATCAATCTGATGTTTACCAGTACCTTAGCAGCAATACAGATCTCGCTGTGCAGCCTGGAACAATCCGACACAACGTTCCATGCCATCGTCCCAGGGAAGGGCATATTTCCCCTGGGAAAGATATGGCTCGATGTCATATTCGGCAAGCCCGATAACTTCCGGTGCGAGCGACTCGAGTTCGAAGTGGTGGACTGGCCATCACAATACCACGCCATCCTCGGGCGTGTGGCATTCCCACGGTTCCTGGCGGTACCACACTATGCGTACTTGCTACTCAAGATGCCAGGACCAAGGGGTGCCATCATGGTCCACGGGAGTTTCACCCGATCGGACCACTGCGACAGGGACTTTAACAGAATCTCCCAATCATTCGGCATGCAGGAGGAGCTCATAAGGCTCCGAGAGGTGACGGACAACGGGGCACCCCCAGTCGCAAGACAGAACGCACCAGACATGTCTTTCGACTCCACCGTCAACACAAAGAAGGTACAGGTCCACCCGACGGACGCCTCCAAGACGGCGCTGATCGCCAACGACCTCAGCTCCGCATAGGAAAGCGTGCTCGTCGAATTACTCTGTGAGCGCTGGGAAATCTTCGCCTGGTGTCCTGCGGACATGCCAGGAGTTCCCAGGGAATTCGCCGAGCACGCCCTTAACGTCTTTCCAGACGCCAAGCCCGTCAAACAGTCCATCTGACGACTGTCCGAGCCAAGGGCCGAAGCTATCGGAGTCGAAGTCAATAGACTACTTGACGCCAACTTCATCAGGGAGATCAAGGAGAGCGAATGGCTCGCCAACACCGTGATGGTCCCCAAAAATGACACGGACATCCTGCGGATGTGCGTAGACTTCACATCGCTGAACAAGCACTGCCCGAAGGATCACTTCCCTCTCCCTCGGATCGATCAGATCATCAATTTGACTGCAAAATGCGAGAAGCTCTCCTTCCTCGATGCCTACTTAGGCCACAACCAGATTCGACTAAAGGTCGAAGATCAGGAGAAAACGGCGTTCATCACACTGTTCGGAGTGTTCTGCTACAACACAATGCCCTTCGGGCTGAAGAACGCAGGCGCCATGTACCAACGGTGCATGCAGGCATGCCTGAAGGACCAGATCGTCCGCAACATCCAAGTCTATGTCGATGACATAGTAATCAAAACAAGGAAGGCCAAAACACTCATCGACGATCTCCGCGAGACGTTCGACAACCTTGATCGATACAAGATCAAGCTAAACCCAGAAAAGTGCGCCTTCGGCGTCCCATCCGGTCAGCTGTTAGGCTACTTCATCTCCCAACAAGGAATCGAAGCAAACCCGAAGAAAATCCGGGCCATAATGGCCATGGAGAAGCCGAAGAACCTCAAGGGCGTTCAACAGCTTCCCGGGCAAATCGCGGCGTTGAGCAGGTTCATCAGCCGCATGGGCGAAAAGGCCCTGCCCTTCTATCAGCTGCTGCGAAAAGCAGACAAATTCGAATGGACGCCTGAAGCGGACGATGCATTCGAAGATCTAAAGCGGCTGCTCTCTACCTCGCCCGTCTTGGTCACGCCAAAAGAGCGTGAACCGCTACTGCTATACATAGCAGCTACGCACCAGGTGGTAAGCACCGTGCTTGTGGTCGAAAGACCCAAAGATGGCAAGACCCACGGGGTCCAACTCCCAATCTACTACCTCAGCGAGGTATTGACGCCGACAAAGCAGAGGTACCCTCACTACCAGAAAATCGCCTACGGCGTGTTCATGACGGCTTGTCGGCTGAGCCACTACTTCCAGGAGCATCAGGTGATGGTCGTCAATTAAGCGCCCCTGAACAGCATCCTGAACAACCCGGAGGCCACAGGACGCGTGGCCATGTGGGGCATCGAGCTGTCACCTCTAGATATCATCTATGAGAAGCGCCACGCAATCAAGTCCCAAGTCCTCCCAGACTCCCTCGTCCACTGGATGGAACTGCAGCTGCCGGATACCCCGGACATGATGCAGTCGTGGACGATGCACTTCGACGGCTCCAAGCGCGAGGCCGGAGCAGGAGCCGGGGTCATACTAACCTCCCCGCAGGGCGACAAGATGAAGTACGTCCTTCGGATGAAATTTTGAGCTTCCAACAACAAGGTCGAGTACGAGGCCCTCATCCACGGCATGAGGATGGCCAAGATCTGTGGCGCGACGCGCCTGGTCATCTACGGAGACTCGAACCTCGTCGTCCAGCAGACGATGAACGAGTGCGACGCACACGCCGCAAACATGATTGCGTACCACGCACTCTACAACACACTTGAAGGAGACTTCGACGACTGCGAGCTTCGTCACGTTGGAAGAGAAAGCAACGAAGAGGCTGACAGACTCGACAACATCGACTCCACCTGCGCACGGGTACCACCAGGTGTGTTCCTCGAACAAATCTGCGTGCCATCCATCAGGAGGAAATTCCTCAAGGGATCACCCGAAGAAGCAGAACACTCAGGGGCTGCGCTACCCGAAGGACAGGAAGAACCAGAAAAACTCGACACAGAGGTCGCAGTGGTCAACCTGATGCAGGTCATGGAAGTCAAGGAAACATGGACACGACCATACCTCCGATATCTGATAGACGGGGAGCTACCTGATAGCCCGACAGATGCCCGACGCATATCTCGCCGGTCCAAGGCCTTCACCATCATAAATGGCGAGCTGTACAAGCGCAGGGTGTACTCCAAAGGTGCGTCACTATCGGTGATGGCAAAACCATCCTCCAAGACATCCACGAGGTCATCTACGGCCATCACGCGGGCAGTCGCGCCCTTGTTGCCAAAGCTCTACGAGCTGGGTTCTACTGGCCAACAGCCATGAACGACGCCAAGGACATCGTCCGAAGATGCAACGGGTGCCAGAGGTTCGCAGATAAACCACACGCACTAGGATCGGAGCTCAGGCCCATACCCCTGGTCTGGCCCTTCACCCAATGGGGCCTCGACATGATCGGAAAACTACCCAAGTCCTCAAAAGGAGGCCACGTCTACCTCCTGGTCACAGTCAACAAATTCAGCAAGTGGATCGAGGCCATGCCCGTTACTAACCAAAAGGGCAAAATGGCCGTCAAGTTCTTTGAATCCATTGTTTATAGGTTCGGCGTGCCGCACAACATCATCACCGATAATGGGTCGAACTTCATCTCCAAGGAATTCCAGGACTTCTACGAAGACCTCGTAATCAACATCACATACGCCTCTGTGGCACACCCGCAAACAAACGGGCAGGTCGAAAAGGCCAACGGCCTCGTCGGTGGCGGCATCAAGAAGCGCCTGAGGAGCCCACTCCAGCGACTCGCAGGAGCCTGGACGCAAGAGCTGACCTCCATCCTCTGGACCTTGTGAACAACGCCAAACAGCTCAACTGGCTACATGCCCTTCTTCATGGTGCACGGAGCCGAAGCCGTGCTGCCTACAGAGGTATGCCACAGGGCCCCACGGGTCGTCGCCTACAGCGAAGCCGAATCGACGGTCGCACTCGAAGACGCCATCGACACACTTGACGAGGCACACGACTTCGCCGCGGCTCGATCAGCGATCTATCAACAGAGCCTCCACAACTACCACAGCCATCGGCTGCGCCCAAGGTCCTTCGTCGAAGGAGAACTAGTCTTGCGACTCAAGCAAGAGCGACTGAAGAAGCTCGAGTCGCCCTGGGAAGGACCCTACATCCTCACTGAAGTCATCCTAGGTGGCGCCTATCGCCTCAAACACGTGGAGTCTGGATTCGCATACTCCAACCCATGGAACGTCGCACAACTGCGACGCTTCTACCCCTAGCTACCCCCCTCTTTTACTTGCAATAAGGCTATTCAGCCAAGGCTACTCAGCCGAACAATGTACCTCCTCCTTACAATATGAATAAAGCTAAGTGTCTCGCCCCAAAATTTTGTCTATTATTCGCATTTTTCTTCAAGTTATAACACACTCGGGGGCTCCCCTCACCTCACGACTTCGTCGACTGAGGACAACGCGTGTACACCTGAGTATCTGACCACGTCAGGCTAACGAAAAGGGCACACATACAAACAAAGCACCACGTGCTAACAACAACAAACCTTTACAGCAAAGGGCATAACACGCCCAGTTGAATAAAACAAATTTTACATCTATCTTTTTACAGGCCCTACCTATTCTGAAGAATCACCTGCGCACGCTGCTCAATGAGATCTACAATTTGTTTGGCATACTGCCTTACAGCCGCATAATGTGGACGCATATCCCACACACCACCATCCGGCTGAAGAGGTGGCCCAGCTGCCACAGTAGCAAGGTCCACATCAGGACAATGTAGCCGCACGAGGGAAAGCGCAGCCTTTACCCCTGCAATTAGCTGATGCCGCACCAGCTCCCTGACATGATGCACATCCCAAAACTTTGCCAGCAGGCCCCATAGAGTTGACGGTGTCTCATCCAGGGGAAACATCACGTGCAGAACTGACACCAACGAAGCCTTCACTTGACGCAGCACCCGCGACACCTGGTGAACACGATCCTGCACAGTCGCAAGGACCATGGCACGATCGCGGTCCATCCAGAAAAAACCGCCGGCCTCCATGTCCTGCTGGGTCAGGCAGTTGATCCGAACAGCAACTCGCTCCTTTTCCTCCTTAGGAATAAGGTTAGCACCTGCAAAGTAACATGACAAGCCAACAGGCGCATCCGAAAATTGAGCAGCAGCTCAAAAACTCACATTGAAGTTGTTCGGCCAGACGACACAACTCCCCCATCAAATACTCCTCTCTGGCAGCACCCTGCTCCGCCTTCTACTTCCAAACATCGGCGTGGCCGCGCACTCCAAGCAATTCTTTCTCAAGACTATGGATGCCGTCATGAAGAAACACATGCTGCGACGCATCATCCAAGGATGGCCGCAGCTGCGGCGCGGGCGAAGTGCTAATGGGATCATCACCCGAAGGTCCCTAGAGGAAAGGAAGGCAAGAATATAAATAAATGCACGAATAAGCAAACTACTTGGAGACTCATTATATACAGCAAACGCCACTGCATGGCACAAGGAGTGTTCATAGATAGATCAGACCAAAAGAAACAAAAGCTATCCTACAACTACAAGGCCTAAGAAGCTGCATCCTGAGTAGCCTCGGAGCCGGACTGCCTGCTCTTGGCCTCCCCCTGCTGCCTTGCCGCGTACTCCGCCAGCAAGTCAATCAACTTCGGCCCATAACGTTTACAACGGGCAGCGTAGAGGGCAAAGGCTACCTCGGATGCGTCAGCATCTATCAGCATCTGGGAAGTGACCTGATGAAGATCCAGCTCCGCTCCAGACGCCAGGGCCATCGCCAGCCCCACGGATGGACTGATGTCTTTTTGCTTGCGCTTGTACGCCGCAGGCGCTTCGGTTGACATCGCATCCGCCAATGAGTCGACATCCTCGAGGGCGACACCCATGGGGACAAGCTCCTTATAGAAGCTCCCAAGAGCCTCCTTGGCCTTGGCGAGCGAGCCGACCACGGTACTGAAGTGGTCTTCGACCGCCGCTGTGGCATCATCCATAGCACTTCCGTGTTCCAGAGTACCGCAGTCAAACTCGATGTCTGCGGCATCTAAACGAACGGAAGAAGCGATGTGAACACCAAGTACCAAAATAAAGACAAGGAAGCCGAAAAAGAATAGGCGGAACCACTCACCCGAAATAGCCTTGGCAGCAGCCATCGCCTTAGGTTACCTCCTTCTCATGGCGAGCGAGCCGGCGGTGGCGAGTTGCTCCTCGCGGTCCATAGCCTCCTACTGCAGGCGCTCCTTGGCCGCAGCTGCGTCGGCTAGCTCATGCTCGAGGCGCTCCTTTGCACCAACGGCGTCGTCGGCTTTCTTCTCCGCTCTCCCAAGGATCTTTTTGAGAGCATCAAGCTCGCGGAGGGCGGTATTGTTGTCATCTGCAAGCAACAGAACACTCATCAGATCAAAGTAAAAGGATGCACCGGAAGACGAAAAAGACCAATTCATGAATGTACCCTGAAGCCGTTTGAAGCTGGCCTCCAACACCAGGTGCTGCTGCACCAACTGGTTGTCGCCTTGCACAAAAGGCTGCGAAGAAAATGCAACTTGTCCAGAAAAAGGCTCGGGGGCTGCGCCCAAGTAAACGAGCAAAGCAAATAACACATATGAAAACGCTCGGGGGCTCCCCCCAAGCTATGTGCAAAACATAGCATGATCAACAGATCATCCGACAGACGCTTGGGGGATCCCCCGAGGAACAAAACAAAAGATCAGCAGATCATCAGAAAAAATACTCGGGGGCTCCCCCGTGGCAAGAAAGAAAATCTTACGTGGTCAGACGGTGACTCCGAAGGTTCGCCTATAGACTTCTGGGGGACAACCACACTAGCCTCCTGCGGAGAAGGGTTCGGAGCAGCGCCCCCAGAGGTGGCCACTGTCTGAGGAGGAGGAGGAGCAACCTTCGACTCCCCCATCATCTCCCGAGCGACATCGCTGAAGGAGCCATCGGAAGAGTGGCTACAAAATAATCAGATGAGTACACACGCAAAGACAAAAAAGAGACAAAGCAATGGCAGATGCTTACGATTCAAAATCACTCAAGTCAAAGACAGGAGGGGCCCTCCTGCCTTTCTTTTCTTCCTTCTTCTCTTCTTTCTTCTCTTCCTTCTCCGCTTTGTCGGCGGCTGCGGCGCCACAGCTCGCACGGGCACGGCCGGAATCGTAGAGGAAGAGCCACCATGACCCCCACTGTGAAGCTCAAGGCATAACGGGTTCCTAGGCGTCGGCGGAGTTGAAGCATTCGACGACTCGCTCGAGCTCCGCGTCCGCTTTCGAGTCTGCTCCTCGCTAGACTCAAAAGTTTCTTCCACTGGCGATCGCGCTGAGGGAAGCTCAGACATGGAATCCACTACCTCATTGTCCGGCGCATCCGGAAATAGTTCGGGTAGTGGAGGCGACATGCCCGGTACCTTGAAATCCTGCGCAAAAGAAGCAAACTTTCAGAACACACGCAAGTGCAAAGAAAAACACAGTCGAAAAAAGTGCTACGCGCACGCCCTGGATCTACACCTGTGGAACCAGACGAGAGGCGGTGAATGGAGGAGTCAGCGACTTCCCTGGGAGATCCTCTCCAGCCTTGTACTTCAGCAGCGACCGAAGAATCCTGTCAAGATCCCCCCTGGAGAACTCTTCAGCCAAAACTCTAGTCGGATCGTGGCGACCAGAATAAAGGAGCATCGGGTGCGCCCTAGCCTGGAGCGGCTGCACCCGACGTTTGATGAAGGTGCGGATGATATCCACACCGTTCACCTCCTTATCCGGAACCAACTAAAGATCCTCCACCCGACGATAGAGCCCTTCTATCTCCGCCACCTCGCCATCCAAGATGTGGTTCTTCCAGGACCTTTTCGGCTCGATTTTCTAGGAGGGGTCAAAAGGAGCAAGACCAAAGTTCTGCCCGTCCACTGTGGAGTCACGTATGTAAAACCATCGCCTCCGCTAGTACTGGACAGATTCAGACATAGAAAAGGAGAAGAAGAGAAAGTTGGATCTAAGGGAAATGATGCAGACGCCGATGGGATACACGCAATTGGAACCAGATTGTCTCTTCACGGAATAGAGCTTCCGGAAGAGGCCAAAGTGCGGCTCGATACCGATCCAGCACTCGCAAAATGTGATGAAGCAGGCGACATGAAGAAGAGAGTTCGGTGAAAGATGATGAAGCTGGATGCCGTAAAGAAAAAGCGACCCACGGAGGAAATCGTGGATCGGGAAAGAAAGGCCCCGAAGGACAAAAGCGATGAACATGACCCGAAACCCAGCGGGAGGACGGGGAATTACCTCGTCGCCGGGAACTCTGACGTCCTCCCTATCCTGCGGGATCAGACCCTGCTCACGCAGCTTGGAGAGGTCACCCTCGCGAGTCTTCGATCGCCACAAGCCACCATCGGTGACGCAAGTGGCGGCGGAACCCTTGTTGCCGCCGCCGGCAGCACTAGTACCAACTGTGGTAGAGGTATTCTTGGACTTCCCCATCGCAGTGCGGCGGCGACGACGACGAGCACGAAGAAACAAAGGAGGAAAGGTTCGAAGGAATTCCAGCGCGCAACAAGGAAAACTCAAGGAGATGGAAGCAGTGAAAGAGGAATGGCTACGGTGAAAACAAACTAACTTTTCCCCAATGATTATAAGATCGAGGACGACGCATGACGGCCGTTCATTGGGAAGACCTAGAGCCAACATCAAGATCTGACCATCCACGTGTCAACACAGTAGCGAACCGTCGCTAACACGCCATCCACTATGCACGGCAATCGAGGCGACGCCATAATTATCTCTACGCCGCGCGTGACCAGTCAAATCAAAGTCAGAAGGTGGGACCCATGTTCGTCCAGTAACGTCATATCTAGCGCCGCAGACTCTTGAGGTCACCGATTGTCAGCACTGACGTCATCAAAAGCTATACTAGCAACGGTTACAATTCTTCGGCTATACAACTAAAAGTATTCACTCGAATCTACGATTCGACTAACTACTCGGAGGCTACTCCTATCAGGAGCGCTGGTCGCGCACCCGAAAAACAACCAAAACACTACACTATTGAACTATTCTTCGAGTCGTACGTCGAGTCTATGACTCCACTACTGACTCGGGGGCTACTCCCAAAGGGAGGATGGATTCAAGCAACCAAAAAATTTGTGTCCTACGGACCTAAAAGTCAGCAAAGACTGAATTAAAGTCTCTTCTCGAGTCTACGACTCGAACAAACACTCGGGGGCTACTCCCATAGGGAGCGCTGGCCATGCACCCTATGAATCTTCGACTACGATCCTGCGGATCAGTATGTAAAAATTTTTTTTTGGCAACTCTGCCCCAATTAACACCGAGTGAGCAACGACCTCCTTGGTCACCCGAAACACCTCCGTGGTGATAAACATTCGGATGATGTGTCTGTGACACAAAGATAAGACCTACAGATATCATCTGATGGCCTGGCAATGCACACGACTGCGCTCTGCTAGTAAGAATCCGTGCCAGCAGGCGCGATGGAAAATCCCGACGGACGCGTTGGGTACATCATTTAAAAATCACAGGAATTCCACTCCTGTAAGTCCTCCGCGGCCTGAGTTGAATTACGCCAGCATATGTTCCGGGTTCGAGTCGAGAGACTCGAATCTAAAGAAGATCGTGTTGTTTTGTCCTAAGACAGTTAAGTGACCCTGATCTATCGGGAGAGTCAGGCACACGCATCAACAATCCCTACACACTCAAATCATTCTCTGGACAAGCGGAGATAGCTGCACCCGAAGGATTGAAGAGTCCTCGGCCGAATCTTCGATTCGACTAAACACTCGGGGGCTACTGACATGGTTATACCTTGCAGGTACATGATCTTAGCATACCTAGTCCAGCCCAAGGAAGGCCCACGAGAAATATGCGCCAGCCCATGAAGACTTTCGGGTGACCAGGGCCCATGACGCCTTCGGATCCTTGGAGAACAACACTAGAGTGGATAGAATATTCAAAGGGGGTAAACCCTAAAACCTGTAACCGACTCGATCTGTGCCTGAGACCTGACTATCTCTATATAAAGGCTAGGAGGGCACGACAAGGAGGGCACTTCGCATACCACCGCATACACACCTTCACGCCAGATTGCATCTGCACACCCCCGTACTTTTCGGTTCCACCGTATTCAAGAGCAGACAAGCACGAGTAGGGTTTTCCCTCCGGGGGCCTGAACCTGGGTAAACCTCGTGTCCTCGTGTTGCTTGTTTGCTAACCATTCCATGATCTCCAGCATCCCCATCTTCTCCAAAACCCAAACTCATAACAATGGGCATTGACGAGATTAAACCTCGTCACCTAGTTTGATAACAAACTACTTGACACAAATGCCCTCTTTTGCTGCTATTATAGCAGTCATATACTTAGCCTTTTGTTGTAGTATCTGTCATAATGTCTTAACTTTGGAACTCATCCAAATCCATTATGGAACTTATTTTCCAACATATTGTGCCACCCTTACTTTATATAGAGTTAAACTTAATTTGTACTTTGACAAAACTAGTATCAATGTAATAATTTTACAATGAACTAACCATCTATTTGTCACTTCTACAAAATAATATATTCTTAGTTCTTCTAAAAGATCATAAGAATATCTTTACTATCGTCCAATAATCATCTTATGAATCATTCTGGTATACGCTCATAACATTTAGAGCATAGGATATATCTGGATTTGTACACATCACAACATGATTGATAAAGTACTCTTTGTGATTCTATATATCAAGTATCAAAAATACTTGAATCTTTATTCAATCCTTCCTGTGCAACAAGAACCTTTCTTGTAGTTTCTATATTGAACTCATTCAATATCTCATCTATGTACTTCTAGCACAACCATATTAGCGTCTCAATTTATCCATATAGACATTGATGCCAAATATTCGGGTTCTGCCTAAGCCTTTCATCGAGATGAAATTCTTAATTTGTGTCAATAAAAAGATACATCATATCCAATCAATATGTCTTCCACATAATGTATTAGAAACATGTCTTAGCGCTCCCACTTTATTTCTTGCAAATGCAAGCATCTTTATCGTCTCCGATGAAATTAAACTCTTTTAACAGTTTCATCATAGTGAAGATTCCAACTCCGCGATGCTTACTTCAACCGTTGAAGTTTGCATATGCTTTTAGCATCCTTTGAATTAACAAAACCCTTTGGACCGTGTCATGCACACGTCCTAGGTAACAATTATATTAGAAGAACTTGTTTTGTTTATTCAACTACCACATAAAAAATAATATGTAGTGGTTGCTACATTAATCTGTCTAGACTAAATATCGCTTAATGAAAGATCAGATCTTGTCATAGTCAACTCTTTGAACATTGTCGTGAACTCTTTCCCGACATGTCGATAATTTCATAGATGTGAAACATCCATGTCTATTTCTTTATAGATCCAAATATGACCGATAGGTTTTTACACCTTTTCGGAGGGTCTTCCAAGTTCAAAACTTGAATTATCGTGTATGGAACTATCACGGATTTTATGGCTTCAAACCATTTGATGGCGTCAGGGCCCATCATCGCTTCTTTCCATGTAGTCGGATCATTATTGTCAAATAATGATTTAACTCTCAAATCTTGGTATTTGATTGGTTACCCGAACTACTTGTTTCAATAGGAACTTAGACCTCCGTGACCACAACCTTTGAGGCACGTGAGCCATGAGCATTGTTGCTGCCTCCGGAACACTTTTCAGCACTGCGCAACTTTGCACATATAGCTAAGGTTCTTTTAACCTTATCAAAGTTCTATTGTCCTCCCACTTAACTTTTCACGGAAAATTCCTTTCTCAAAAAAACTTGACGTTCTAAGCGACAAACATTTTTGTCTTTGGTGTAATGGATGAATACTCAACGATTATTCAAAATAACATACAAAGATATGTTCATCCGATTTTGGTTGCAAACATATTTCTTATGCATAGCATACCAATGTTTAAGAAAGGACAACTTGGGTTTTATCCCAAACCATAACTTTATATGGTGTCATTTCAACGGATTATGATGGAGCTCTTTTCAGTGGAAAAACGGTAGTCTCTAAAGCTTTAATCTTTAAAATATAATGGCAGTTTTATCAATTACACATTTGATATTACCATGTCAAACAAGCTTTCATTGCATATCTCGATTATTCCATACTCATATGGTGTTTCGAGAAACGCAAATCCATGGAACGATTCCTCAAATCTTAGGTGTTATGCTAAACTTTATAACTCAGATATCTTCCTTTATGATCATATCATAAATTCTTTATTTTCTTGTTACATTGATTTTGTACTTCATCTTGAAATTCTTTAAACTTTTCAAATGTTTCACACTTCATCCTTATTAAGCAAATATTCATATATTCACTCAAATTTTCGGAGAAAGCATATGAAGTTGAAATCTATCGCTCTTGACTACACATAATAGACTTCATACAACAATATGTACAAGTTCCAATAAGCTAGTCATCCGTTCCCTTTGGCCTATGAGCGGAGTTTTAATTATCTCTAGGAAAATTTCACAAGCATCATTTGATTAAAAATCAAAAGACTCCAAAATTCCATCCACATGGAGTTTCTTCATGTTTTCTTTCCAATATAATTTAAACGGCGATGTCACTTCCTAAGTGATCTTTCTTATCAATTGTCTTTTGACATTTTTAGCAATATTTTTATGGATGTGATTTATCCAATGAGATTTGTAAATCATCCATCTTTTATGGATTACGGCAATTATTTGAACAACCATTTTGTTCTCATAATACCTGATAAAACAAATCTTGAAGGCAAGCTTTGATGTTAACGAGCAACACAACAACCCTTTATTTGTTCTCGATGAACATCATCACATATTCTTTTACTAGTTACTTAGGCCATTGTAGTTCATGAATTGTGTTGTTTCGTATGAAGATTCACACCAACAAATTCATTATCCAATACCTAAGAACCACATTATTTAATTAGCAAAGAATATAGCCATAACATGTATATCCTCTATATACCTAAGCTGAACAATTCTAGTCTTTTCTTTTCTGCCATATATTTCTGAGATTCTCTTTCAGTATTTCCTTTTCTGTTCGAAAGAATCTATCAACATCAATAGTGGAGCCATACACATGACACATAGTCCAAAGCATGTATAGTTAAATAATAATATCTTTGGACTTGCACTTTGAAGTAGATCACCATCATGAAATACTTGGTGTTCTTTCAAATTCCATTCTTTAGTAATCTTTTAGTGTAGTAAACATTTTATCAAATATTCACCCTTATCATGGAACTATTCATGATCAAGCTAATTTTAGCTTATAACGGTGAATCGCGAGTATAATGTTGCTCTCCAAAACTTTTTGGAGGATTAGGACGACAAGCGTCTCCAACCTTTTCAAATTCTCATCAAATATGAGAACATAAACTTTGCCATATTATACTCTCTCATGTTGCAACCAAAACATCATTTCAGATATCGCAATATCTTCCACACATCATGGTTTCTAAAACAACTCTTTTAGATCCTAGATAACCTTGATATTAAAACAATCTTTTGAATATCAAGAATCATGGAGACAAACATGATACTTATATACTAACACCGGAATTGTCACTCTTGATTTAATACCAATTATTAAACTTCACGGAGTAACCGGAACTTACTGAAAGTTTGCAATAAGACTTTTAAACTTTAGATTAACACTTCAAAACAATACGATATCAGTTCGTAAATTAACTAACCAGAATTCTATAGTTCTATTATCTCAATTATAACTAAGTGCAAGGTGGTAAACGGATGCCAATGACTACAACAACTATGCAAATTTACTTTGATTTAATTTATGATAAATAGTGTTGAACTTTTAATCATATTTCTATTGAACTCCCACTCAAAAAAATATCCCTCACATTGTTTTAGTGTTCACACAAACCAAATTCACTACACCAAGTCTGATCATCACGTGACATGATATAGTTTCAAAGGCGAACAATCATCATGTTCATCATATCATCTATATGACTCATGCTTTACCTTTCGGTATTCCGTGTTCCGAGACCATGTATATACATGCTAGGATCGTCAAGATCAAACCTTAGATTCCGCATGAGCAAATCTGGCTTGCTCCCATTGTATACACTCGCAGAATCTAACACACCTGATCATCACGTGGTGCTTCGAAACAACGAGCTTTGGCAATGGTGCCTACTAAGGATGAACACTCTATAACTTGATATTTTTTGAGAGGGATCATCTTATAATGCTACCATCGCGTACTAAGCAATACAAGATGCATAAAAGTATTAACATCACATGCAATTCAAAATATGTGATATGATATGGCCTTTCTTCTTGTGCTTCCGATCTCCATCTTCAAGCATGAACATGATCATCATCATCACCGGCGTGGCGTCAAGGTCAATGGCGCCGCCCCATGGTTGTCGTCCACCAACATCAACTATTACAACTACATTGAATAATAGACACGCAGGTCTAGACGAAATTAAAAGACAACCATATGGCTCCTACCGGTTGCCGACTTACAGTAAGGAACATTGCATACATCATATATAAACACAATCATGTCCATATCACATCACAGCACACCCCTGCAAAACAAAGTTAGACGCCTCTAATTTTCTTTGCATGTTTTACGTGGGTTGGGGCTTTCAATAAGTGTCGTTCTAACTTACGAACAAGAACCACAACGTTGATGCTTGAACTATCAAGTGCCTGTTTTAAATTGAATCTTTACTATGATGGGAGAGATAGACACCCGCAAAGCCACTTATGCAATACAAGTTGCATGTCGAGCGTGGAGCAAGTCTCATGAACAATGTCATGTAAGGTTAGCCTGGGCCGCTTCATCCCACCATACCGCAAGATGCAAAGTACACAAGAAGCAATTGATAATAAAAATACCACCGCCCACAATGACCATTGTGTTCTACTTGTGCAACAGATCTACATATAGACACGGCTCTGATACCACTGTAGGGGTTCGTAGCATGGAAAACAAAAAAATTCTACCGCATAAACACACAATCAAGATCTAATCTATGATCAAGCCAAGATCTATCTACTAGATCGGTGCAACAAGTTGATAGAGTACTAACCCTCGAAGATCCAAAGCGGTTAACGAGAGCAGATTCTCGTGGGTGATGTAGTCGTTCACTTGTCGATCTCAAGATCGCGTAGACGATCCTTCCGGCGCCGGGTTCCGGTAGCGCTCCCGCAGTCGGTCACACGTATGGTACTCGATGAAGACCTTCCTCTCCCTTGTTCCAGCAGATAGCGGAGGTTGTAGCTCTCTCCTCGCGATTCCGGCAGCATGACGACATGGTGTCAGAAGTAGAGGGGAGATCCCGCAGGGCTTCTCCTAAGCCGAAGAGAGTATGGTGGAGTAGAGGGATCCCCGACGATCTAGGGTTTAGAGGGCCGAGGTTTAGAGGTAGCTAGAAACTAGAGTTTAGCTAGTCGGTAGCGGTTTAGAGGAGATCTAGATTGGTCGCCACTAGAGAGGGGGGCGGTGGCCAACCTAGGGTTTCTTGGGCGCCTAGGGCAAGGGGGTCCCTTGGGGAGCGCCCCTACCCCTCCTTATATAGGTGGGGTGAAAGGGTTCGTAGCATGGAAAACAAAAATTTTCTACCGCATGCAAACAAACAAGCCAAGATCTATCTACTAGATTGTAGCAACGAGTTGATAGAAGAACTCACCCTCGAAGATTCTAAAGTGGTTAACGAGAGCAGATTCTCGTGGGTGATGTAGTCGTACTCTTTCTGATCTCAAGATCGCGTAGACGATCCTTCCGGCGCTGCGTTCCGGCAGCTCCATGATCGGTCACACGTTATTTTCGATGAAGACCTTCCTATCCCTTGTTCTAGCGGAGGCGGAGGTTGTAGCACTCTCCTCGCGATTCCGGCTGGACGTAATGCGAAGTAGAGGGAGATCTCAGGCTTCGCCTTGGCCGGAAGCGAGTATGGTGGACTATGAGAGAGACCTTGGCGATCTAGGGTTTAGAGGCGCCAAGGGAGGAGGTAAGGCTGGCGGTTAGGGTTGAGTTCACCCCAACTCGGCGAGTTGGTGGTGCCCTAAGCGGCCAGCAGCAGGTGTGGTGGCGCCCGGCTTGAGGCTAGGGTTTGGGTGGTGTTGGGTAGGGAAGAGGGCACCCCCTTCTTCTTTTATAGGTGGGAGGGAGGCGCGGTTGGGAGGAGGGATTCCTCCTCCAACTCCTCCTCCTTGGCCGGCGGGTGGAGGGAGTAGGAGTTCCTCCCTAAGTAGGTTTCCTACTCTCCCTCCACCAAGCAAACTTGTCGTTTGACTTTTCAAATTGGCATTTGACTTTCAAACTAGGATTTGAATTCTTCCTTTATTTTTCCCAGCCATGATACCTAGTACATGATGCAATCATTCCATATTGTCATGACACATTCATGTACCCTTCCCCTCCGGAGTGCCGGACCTTCCGGACCCTTCTAGAACATTCCCTGAAAACACCGGAATCATTCCCCAACTCCGAAACAGGACTTTCCTTATATGAATCTTATTCTCCGGACCATTCCGGATCTCCTCATTATATCCCGGATCCCATCCGAGACTCCGAACCAAATTCGGTCTCTTACTCATCATTCCATAACTACTCAACAACATCGAATCCTTAAGTGTGTCTCCCTACGGTTCGTGAATTATGCGGACATGACCGAGACACTTCTCCGATCAATAACTAATAGAGGAATCTGGAAATTCATATGGCTCCCACATATTTCTATGATTACTTTGGGATCGAATGAACCACTTACATACGATACCAATTTCCCTTTGTCTCACGATAGTTTGCTTATCCGAGGTTTTGATCGTCGGTATCTCTGCATACCTAGTGCAACCTCGTTACCGATAAGTACTCTTTTCTCGTTCCCGTGATATGTGATCCCTTGTGAGCCAGTCACATGCTTGCAAGCTAATTGGATGACATTCCACCGAGAGGGCCCAGAGTATATCTATCCGTCATATGGATGGACAAATCCCACTCTTGATCCATGTGCCTCAACCCATACTTTCTGAATACTCAATGCCACCTTTATAGCCACCCTATTACGGTGTGGTGTTTGATGTCATCAAAGCATCCTTTCGGTGATGGTGATTAACATGATCTCATGGTCGAAGGAATTAGGTTACTATGTATCAGAAAGCTTATAGAAAATGAACTATATTAAATGACTTGATCTTTCTGCTACGCTTAACTATAGGAGTATGTCCATCACATCATTCTCCTAATGATATGACCCTGTTGTTAATAACATCTCTATGTTCATGATCAGGAAACCATGAACATATATTAACCAACAAGCTAGTTTCACAAGAGGCTTTACTAGGGACTTTTTTATGTTTACAAATCACACAAGTATTAATGTTTCCGGTTAATACAATTATAGCATGGTATGTAAACATTTATCATAAGTATGAAGATATGATAATAACCACTTTATTATTGCCTCTTGGGCATATCTCCAACAGTCTCCCACTTGCACTAGAGTCAATAATCTAGTTTCAAACCTTTGTGTATTCAACACCTATGGCTTTCTGGTGTCGTATGTACACGATTGCTAGTGGTCAAGTGATCTCCGGATCTGACACTTCTAGGTCCGTGTGTAATTGCATGTCTTTGCGTCTCTACACATCACTCATTCTCTAATGAGATGGCTTTGTACAAATTTGGTCCTTTGGTGTGACCTTTAGTTCTTTGGGGTTAAAACATGTTGATAATATTGTCGTACAATATATCTTCATAGCATTATCCCTGCTGTGAACTACACCTAGTTTGATAACAAACTACTTGACACAAATGCCCTCTTTTGCTGCTATAATAGCAGTTATATACTTAGCCCTTTTGTTGTAGTATCTGTCACAATATCTTAACTTTGGAACTCATCCAAATTCATTATGGAACTCTCATTCCATCATATTGTGCCACCCTTAGTTTAGATTGAGATAAACTTAATTTGTACCTTGTGAAAAAACTAGTATCAATGTAATTCATTTACAATGAACTAACCATCTATTTGTCACTTCTACAAAATAATATATTCTTAGTTCTTTTACCTAAGTCTTTCATCGAGATTAAATTCTTATCCTGTATTAATAAAAGATACATCATTTCCAATCAACAATATGTCTTCCACATAATGTATTTGAAACATGTCTTAGAGCTCCCACTTAATTTCTTGCAAATGCAAGCATCTTCATTGTCTCCAATGAAATTAAACTCTTTTAACAGTTTCATCATAGTGAAGATTCCAACTCCGCGATGCTTACTTCAACCATTGAAATTTGCATATGCTTTTAGCATCCTTTGAATTAACAAAACCCTTCGGACCGTGTCATGCACACATCCTTGGTAACCATTCTATTAGAAGAACTTGTTTTGTTTATTCAACACATAACAAAATTATATGTCGTGGATGCTACATTAATCCGTCTAGACTAAATATCGCTATGAAAGATCAGATTTTGTCATAGTCAACATTTGAACATTATTGTGAACTCTTTCCCAACATGTCGACTATTTCATAGATGTGAAACATCCATGTCTATTTCTTTATATATCCAAATACGACTGTAAGGTCTTGTACCTTTCCAGAGGGTCTTTCAAGTTCAAAGCTTGATCTCTCGTATATGGAACTATCACGGATTCTATGGCTTCAAGACATTTGACGGAGTCAGGGCCCATCATCCCTTCTTTGCATGTAGTCGGATCATTATTGTCAAATAATGATTTAACTCTCAAATCTTGGTATTTGATTGTTTATCCGACCTACTTGTTTCAATAGGAACTTAGATCTCCGTGACCACAACCTTTGAGGCACGTGAGCCATGAGCATTGTTGCTACCTCCGGAACACTTTTCGGCGCTGCGCAACTTTGCACATATAGCTAAGGTTCTTTTAACCTTATCAAAGTTCTATTGTCCTCCCACTTAACTTTTCACGAAAAATTCCTTCTCTAAGAAATTTGATGTTCTAAGCGACAAACATTTTTGTCTCCGATGTTATGGAGGAACAGTTATTCGAAATAACATACAAAGATAGGTTCATCTGACTTTGGTTGCAAACATCTTTCTTATGGATAGCATACCAATGTTTAAGAAAGGACAACTTGGGTTTTATCCCAAACCATAACTTTATATGGTGTCAATTCAACGGATTATGATGGAGCTCTTTTTAGTGGAAAAACGGTAGTCTCTAAAGCTTTTAATCTTTAAAATATAATGGCAGTTTTATGAATTACACCTTTTGATCTTACCATGTCAAACAAGGTTTAATTACATATCTCGAATGCTCCATACTCTTATGGTGTTTCGAAAAATGCAAATCCACGGAACGATTCCTTAAATCTTAGGTATTATGCTAAACTTGTAACTCAAATATCTTCCTTTATGATCTCATCATAAACTATTTATATTCTTGTTACAATGATTTTGCACTTCATCTTGAAAGTCTTTGAACTTTTCAAATGTTTCATACTTCATCCTTATTAAGTAAATATTCATATATTCACTCAAATTTTTGGAGGAAGCATATGAATTTGAAATCCATCGCTCTTGACTACACATAATGGAATTCATACAACAATATGTACAAGTTCCAATAAGCCAGTCATTCGTTCCTTTTGGTATCTCTAGAAAAGTTTAACAAGCGTCATTTGATCAAAAATCAAAAGACTCCAAAATTCCATCCATATGGAGTTTTTTTCATATTTTCTTTCCAATATAATTTAAACGGCGATGTCACTTCCTAAGTGATATTTCAATCAATTTGTCTTTCGACGTATTTAGCACTAGTTTTATGGATGTGATTTCTCCAACGAGATTTGTGAATCATCCATCTTTTATGGATTACGACAATTATTTGAACAACCCTTTTGTTCTCATAATACCTGATAAAACAAATCTTGAAGGCAAGCTTTGATATTTAACGAGCAGCACAATAACCCTTTATTTGTTCTCGATGAACATCATCACATATTCTTTTGCTAGTTACTTAGGCCATTGTGGTTCATGAATTCTGTTGTTTCGTATGACGATTCATACCAACAAATTCAGTATCTAATACTTAAGAACCACATTATTTAACAAGCAAAGAATACAGCCATAACACGTATATCCTCTATATACCCAAGCTGAACAATTCTAGTCTTTTATTTTCTGCCATATATTTCTGAGATTCTCTTTCAGTATTTCCTTTTCTGTTTGAAAGAATCTATCAACATCAATAGTGGAGTCATACATATGACACATAGTCCAAAGCGTGTATAATTAAATACCAATGTCTTTGGATTTGCACTTTGAAGTAGATCACCATCATCAAATGTTTGGTGTGCTTTCAAATTCCATTCTTTAGTAATCTCTTGGTGTAGTAAATATTTTACCTACATCAAATATTCACCCTTATCATGGAATTATTCATGATCAAGCTACTTTAGCTTATTGCGGTGAATCGCGAGTATAATGTTGCTCTCCAAAACCTTTGGGAGGATTAGGACAACTAGTGTCTCCAACCTTTTGCAAATTCTCATCTAATATGAGAACATGACTTTTGCCATATTATACTCTATCATGTTGCAACCAAAACTTCGTTTCAGATATCACAATATCTTCCACACATCATGGTTTTTGAAACAACTCTTTCAAATCCTAGATAACCTTGATATTAAGACAATTCTTTGAATATCAAGAATCATGGAGACAAACATGATACTCATACACTAACTCTTGGAATTGTCACTCTCGATTTAATACCAATTATTAAACTTCATGAAGTAACCGGAACTTACTGAAAGTTTGCAATAGGACTTTTAAACTTTAGATTAACACTTCAAAACAATACGATACCAGTTCGTAAAGTAACTAACCAGAATTCTATAGTTTTATCATCTCAATTATAACTAAGCGTTAGGTGGTAAACGGATGCCAATGACTACAACAACTATGCAAATTCACTTTGATTTAATTTATGATAAATAGTGTTCAACTTTTAATCAAATTGTTGTTGAACTCCCACTCAAAATAATATCCCTCACATTGTTTTAGTGATCACACGAACCAAATTCACCACATCAAAACCGATCATCACGAGAGTTGATGTAGCTTCAATGGCGAACAATCAACATGTTCATCATATCTACTATATAACTCATGTTTTACCTTTCGGTGATCCGTGTTCCGAGACCATGTCTGTACATGCTAGGCTCGTCAAGATCAAACCTTAGCTTCCGCATGAGAAAATCTGGCTTGCTCACGTTGTATACACTCGCAGAATCTAACACACCCGATCATCACGTGGTGCTTCGAAACAACAAGCTTTAGCAACGGTGCTTACTAAGGATGAACACTTTAAAACTTGAAATTGTGTGCTTGAGGGATCATCTTATAATGCTACCGTCGTAAACTAAGCAATACAAGATGCATAAAAGGATTAGCATCACATGCAATTCATAATATGTGATATGATATGGCCTTTCTTCTTGTGCTTCTGATCTCCATCTTTAAGCACGAACATGATCTCTATCATCACCAGCATGGCGTCAAGGTCAATGGCGCCGTTTCATGGTTGTCGTCCACCAGCTTGAACTATTACAACTACTTTGAATAGACACGTGGGTCTTAACAGAATTTAAAGACAATCATATGGCTCCTGCCGGTTGCGGACTTACAATAAGGAACATTGCATACATCATATATAATCACAATCATGGCCATATCACATCACAGCACACCCCTGCAAAACAAAGTTAGACGCCTCTAATTTTCTTTGCATATTTTACGTGGTTTGGGGCTTTCAATAAGTGTTGTTCTAACTTACGAACAAGAACCACAACATTGATACTAGTATTGTCAATCACCCGTCGTAAATTGAATCTTAACTATGTTGGGAGAAACAGGCACCCGCAAAGCCACTTATGCAATAAAAGTTGCATGTCAAGCGTGGAGCAAGTCTCATGAACGATGTCATGTAAGGTTAGCCCGGGCCGCTTCATCCCACCATCCCGCAAGATGCAAAGTACACAAGAAGCAATCGACAACAAAAGCATCAACGCCCACAATGACCATTGTGTTCTACTCGTGCAACAGATCTACATATAGACACGACTCTGATACCACTGAAGGGGTTCGTAGCATGGAAAACAAAAAATTTCTACCGCATGCAAACAAACAAGCCAAGATCTATCTACTAGATTGTAGCAACGAGTCGATAGAAGAACTCACCCTCGAAGATTCCAAAATGGTTAACGAGAACAGATTCTCATGGGTGATGTAGTCGTACTCTTTCCGATCTCAAGATCGCGTAGACGATCCTTCCGGCGCTGCGTTCCGGCAGCGCTCCCGCTGTCGGTCACACGTTCGGTACTCGATGAAGACCTTCCTCTCCCTTGTTCCAGCAGGCAGCGGAGGTTGTAGCACTCTCCTCGCGATTCCGGCAGCACGACGGCGTGGTACCGGAAGTAGAGGGGAGATCTCGCAGGGCTTCGCCTTAAGCCGGAGCGAGTATGGTGGACTATGAGAGAGGCCTTGGCAATCTAGGGTTTAGAGGCGCCAAGGGAGGAGGCTAGCCGGCGGCTAGGGTTAGGGTTCACCCCAACTCGGTGAGTTGGTGGTGCCCTAGGCGGAGGCAGCAGCAGGGGGTGGTGGCGCTGGCGGCTTGAGGCTAGGGTTTGGGTGGTGTTGGGTGTAGGGAAGAGGGGGCACCCCTGCCCCTTCTTTTATAGGTGGGAGGGAGGCGCGGTTGGGAGGAGGGAGTCCTCCTCCAACTCCTCGTCCTTGGCCGGCGGGTGGAGGGAGTAGGACGTCCTCCCTAAGTAGGTTTCCTACTCTCCCTCCACCAAGGAAACTTGTCGTTTGACTTTTCAAATTGGCGTTTGACTTTCAAACTAGGATTTGAATTCTTCCTTTATTTTTCCTAGCCATGATACCTAGTACATGATGCAATCATTCCATATTGTCATGACACATTCATGTACCCTTCCCCTCCGGAGTGCCGGACCTTCCGGACCCTTCTAGAACATTCCCGGTGAAAACACCGGAATCATTCCCCAACTCCGAAACATGACTTTCCTTATATGAATCTTATTCTCCGGATAATTCCGGATCTCCTCGTGATATCCCAGATCCCATCCGAGACTCCGAACAACATTCGGTCTCTTACTCATTATTCCATAACTACTCAACAACATCGAATCCTTAAGTGTGTCTCCCTACAGTTCGTGAATTATGCAGACATGACCGAGACACTTCTCCGATCAATAACCAATAGATGAATATGGAAATTCATATGGCTCCCACATATTTCTACGATTACTTTGTGATCGAATGAACCACTTACATATGATACCAATTTCCCTTTGTCTCACGATAGTTTACTTATCCGAGGTTTTGATCGTCCGTATCTCTACATACCTAGTTCAACCTCGTTACCGATAAGTACTCTTTTCTCGTTCCTGTGATATGTGATCCCTTGTGAGCCATTCACATGCTTGCAAGCTAATTGGATGACATTCCACCGAGAGGGCCCAGAGTATATCTATCCGTCATATGGATGGACAAATCCCACTCTTGATCCATGTGCCTCAACCCATACTTTTCGAATACTCAATGCCACCTTTATAGCCACCCTGTTACGGTGTGGTGTTTGATGTCATCAAAGCATCCTTCCGGTGATGGTGATTAACATGATCTCATGGTCGAAGGAATTAGGTTACTATGTATCAGAAAGCTTATAGAAAATGAACTATATTAAATGACTTGATCTTTGTGCTACGCTTAACTATAGGAGTATGTCCATCACATCATTCTCCTAATGATATGACCCTGTTGTTAATAACATCTCTATGTTCATGATCAGGAAACCATGATCATATATTAACCAACAAGCTAGTTTCACAGCAGGCTTTACTAGGGACTCTTTTATGTTTACAAATCACACAAGTATTAATGTTTCCAGTTAATACAATTATAGCATGGTATGTAAACATTTATCATAAGTATGAAGATATGATAATAACCACTTTATTATTGCCTCTTGGGCATATCTCCAACATGGGGGCGTCCAAGGGTGTTCCCAACCCAGGTGGAAACCCTCCCTAACTCAGAAACCCTCCCTAACTCGGAAATCATGTTGGGATTTGACTTTTTCAAACTGCCTTTTTGACTTTCAAATTAGAGTTTGATTTCTCTCTTCCAAGTGTCCTGCCAAGTGACCCGGGACATGATGCAACCATTACACTTTGTCATGACACATACATGTACCCTTCCCCTTCCGGATCGGTGAATCTTCTAGACCCTTCTAGAACATTCTGGAGAAAACACCGGAATCATTCCCGAACTCCAAAATTGGACATTCCTCATATGAATCTTATTCTCTGGACCATTCCGGATCTCCTCGTGATATCCCGGATCCCATCCAAGACTCCGAACAACATTCGGTCTCTTTACTCACATTCCATATCTACTAAACAACATTGAATCCTTAAGTGTGTCTCCCTACAGTTCGTGACTTATGCAGACATGATCGAGACTCTTCTCCGATCAATAACCAATAGAGAAATTTGGAAATTCATATGGCTCCCACATATTTCTACGATTACTTTGTGATCGAATGAACCATTTACATACGATACCAATTTCCCTTTGTCTCACGATACTTTACTTATCCGAGGTTTGATCGTCGGTATCTCTGCATACCTAGTTCAACCTTGTTACCAATAGGTACTATTTTCTCGTTCCCGTGATATGTGATCCCTTGTGAGCCAGTCACATGCTTGCAAGCTAATTGGATGATATTCCACCGAGAGGGCCCAGAGTATATCTATCCGTCATATGGATGGACAAATCCCAATCTTGATCCATGTGCCTCAACACATACTTTCCGAAGACTCAATGCCACCTTTATAGCCACCCAGTTACGGTGTGGTGTTTGATGTCATCAAAGGATCCTTCCGGTGATGGTGATTAGCATGGTCTCATGGTCGAAGGAATTAGGTTACTATGTATCAGAAAGCTTATAGCAAGTGAACTATTTTAAATGACTTGATCTTTATGCTACGCTTAACTATAGGAGTATGTCCATCACATCATTCTCCTAATCAAGAGGAGATATGACCCTGTTGTTAATAACATCTCTATGTTCATGATCAGGAAACCATGATCATAACCAACAAGCTAGTTTAACAAGAGGCTTTACTAGGGACTCTTTTATGTTTGCAAATCACACAAGTATTAATGTTTTTGGTTAAAATAATTATAGCATGGTATGTAAACATTTATCATAAGCATGAAGATATGATAACAACCACTTTATTATTGCCTCTTGGGCATATCTCCAACAATAACCACTAGCAACGGAGTGCATGCAAGATCACAAACAACAAAGACATGATAGAATCATAAAGATAGAACCATTAATCAAACCAACATAATAATCTCAATATCCATCGGATCCCGCAAACACAACATGCATGATTACAAATAGATTAGATCTTGATCATGAACAGAGCTCACAAGATCTATACATGAAAGCACAAAGGAGGAGATACAACCATCTAGCTACTACATGGACCCTTAGTCCAAGGTGGAACTACTCACAAATCATATCGGAGAGAAGGCCTCCGGGACGATCTCCCCTCCGGCAGGGTGCCGGGAAGAACTTCAGATCCCCCCGATCTAGGGACGATGGTGGCGGTGGCTACAGATGATTTCGTGGATTTCTGATCGGGTACTGAGAGTTTTTGTATCTGGGGCTTCTTATAGGCGAAGGGGCGAGTCCGGGAGGCGACCAGGGTTGCCAAACTCTACCCAGGCGCGGGTCCACCTGACCCCGCGCCTGGGGTGGGTCTGGCCCCCCTAGCCAGCCCCTCCGGCTCTCCTCTGGACTTCTTGTTCCCCACGGAAAGTTATTGACTTTGGCGTTTGTCCCGTCCAATTCCGAGAATATTTCTTTACTAAATTTTTTGAAACCAAAAACAACAGAAAACAAGCATCTTGCACTGTTGCAACTTGTTAATAGGTTAGTACCAGAAAACATGTAAAAATCACCTCAAAGTGTGGACAAGTAAAGCAAAGTAGATACAAAACAAGCATGGAGCATAAAAAATTATAGATACGTTTCCAACGTATCAGCATCCCCAAGCTTAACTCCTGCTCGTCCTCGAGTAGGTAAGTGATAAAAGAATAATTTTTAAGGTGACATGGACCCTCACAATAAAGATCCAACCATTTGCACGCATTGAAAGTTGGGATCAAAGAACTCTAAACATGTGCATGAAAGATGGAGTTCTAACAACAGGACATAATAATTATGCATGCAACATGGCAAGCTACAAACAAAGATCATGAATAATATGCATTGAAAAATGTTTGTTTGTTTCACATGCAGAAAACATAGCATAGTGGCAATCAGATTGTCCCTTGTAGAGTAGCAATATAATGCATAGGACACCTGCAAAGTTCACAAGGGTGACTAGAAACAAATAGCACATGAACAAGTAATAACACAATATGCAGCAATTAATAAGCTTTGGAACATTGCACACAGAATGACAACTATGCTCTCTTAATGGTTCCTAAAGGTAGAAGGTGGAGACTCAATAATGGTGGAAGAAAGGCCTTTTTGTAAAGGAAGCAGGGATTACAAGTTTCAAAAAGAGCTTCCAAAAATTATTGTACTTGTTAGCTTTCAGCCCTCATTGCCCCTATCATAAGCATCTTGAAGTGGTTAAGGTTAAAGTGGCAAAGCTGGAGTATATGCTTGACAAAGTATAAGTTGGCAATCTCAAGTCCCTTGACTATGAGGGCTACACATCATGGATACTCAACTTAGGGTCCATGCAAGTTCTTGTCACTGTAAGTATTTCCATATCATGGAGAACCGCCAACGGGGTACCCCTTGCACATGGTACAGGAGCTTTCCCATAACCAAAATGACAAGGCAAGCAGACAATGAGCATCTCAGCAATCTTTTTATTTACCATATGAATAGCTTTTTATTGAGGATGCTTCATAGATAGCTCATTATGGTGATGCTGCAAGTTTTCACCATGATTAGGCATGGCTTAGGCTAGCGGCCCAGGCATTTCTCTAACATAGAATACAAACTCCATGGACTTACAAGTTCCCTCTTTATTTCACACCGGTGACATCCATAGACAAAAGAGCATGATATCAACTGAGTACAAAGTACAAGCGCAATGTTGAAAACATTCCCCATGACAGCACAGTTCTGCTAATTCCAACTTATAAGTGCAAGCATATACAACAAAGTTGTCACAATGGTTCAAGTTTATTAGGGGCAAAGAATATAAAGTGTGCCATCAAGTTCGTGAGGGCTTTAATCACTAAGTTTTCACATAACAAAATAGTTTTTAATTAGAAGATAGCTAAAAACAAGAATATACTTGGAATGGTGTAACACACCATGCATAGGAGTTTATAGTGGACACTTTGTAATAACTTGGTTTCTTGGGAGTTGGAGGCATGAGTAGAACTTACTCATACAAGTGGAGGCTAGCAAAAGACTGGGAGCAACCAACTAAGAGAGCATAATGGCCATAATCATGCAGAGCAACAAAGCATACTAATCAAAGCAAAGAGTGGTACTACAAGTCAAGGACTAAATGATCATAGAGGCTAATGGTGAATTGTCATAGTCATAACATGGTGTGAGCATGTGCGAAGTCAACCCAAGCAAAGCATCAAAGGAGAATACCACAATACTATGCTTTTGCATGCTAAAACAACGCATAATTTCTTCAAGGCACACTAAGCAATCCCAATTGTTTGGAACAAGACATGCTACAGCAATAATCACTAATCATAATGCTAAAACAACACCTAGCATGTCATGCTAAAGTCTAAGTCACAGTCAATGCAAGCTCCTCTTGCACTTCAAGCAAGAACTTACTACTCCTTTCCAAACACCAAGCAAACTTATTTGCAAAACAACACAACGAGAGCGGGGGTCCAAACTACTAAAGAAAACTAAACAAACTAAGCAAAGCAAACTAAAACTAAGACGCTCCAAGAACAACACAACTGTGCATGAAACAATAAAAGTGAAGTGTCTAGACATACCTGAGCTTTTTATTGATGAAGAAGGGGATGCGTTGGGCATCCCCAAGCTTTGAAGCTTGTAGCTCTTGGATATTTCTTGGGGTGACACCATGGTGGCATACCCAATCTTGATCTTTTGTCCATTCTTCGACTCATTGCATCATTCTCTGTCTACACCTGAAATTTTTCCTTCATACAAAACTTCACACAATATTCATTAGCAACATTAGCTTATTCAAAAGATATTAGACCACGGGCAAAGCTTTGGAACAGCAAGGCTTTTCACTAAAAACACAAGCTACTATAGTAACTCCTTCAAAGAAACTCAATTTACCTGAAGAGAGCTCAAAAGGAATCAATAAGAAGCAGGTAGAAACGAATTTTTTCGAACATTTATGTTGCTCAAATCAAAAAGTGTTGAACTAACGAAAGTTATCCAACATACTGGGGGATTTATTCGTAAATTTTGAGCTCAATCCGAGTTACAGAGCCTCCTCATGAATCTTTTTGGTGGAGGATAAAAATCTGTTTCGGGACAGCAACTCTCCAAATCTCAGTTCCCTATCATTAGAGGTCATTCTTGGCACAAAAATCAAACAAAAAGGATAAGGAGAGATCATTACAGTAGTAATAACTTCCAAGACTCAAGGAAACTCTTGGGTTATCTCCCAACAAGTACTTTTCTTTAACGCCTTTAAGTTATGCACAAGAAGCAAGAAGAATCAAGTATTTTCAAATGAAGAAGCATTAACATCAAATCTTGCTTTCAAAGGAAGAGCAAAAAGCAACTTTTCTCTCCTCATAGGGAAGTGTTCAATACCTTTCTTGAATGGAAAATGATATTTAATGGTGCCTTCTTTCATATCAATGATGGCACCAACTGTTCTAAGAAAAGGTCTTCCCAAAGTAATAGGACAAGAATCATTGTATTCACCATCCAAAACATATAAATCAACAGGGAAATAAGCATTGTTAATCATAATGAGAACATCATTAATACTCCCCATGAGTTTCTTCTTAGAATTATCATTGAGTGGGACATTCAAATAACAATCTTCTAATGGTGGTAAATCAAGCATTTCATATATCTTCTTAGGCCTAATAGAGATACTAGAACCAAGATCACATGAAGCTTTGAGATCAAAGTCATTCACTTGCATATTAATAATGGGTTCCCAACTATCTTCTACTTTCCTAGGAATAGAAGCTTTGTGTTTTAGCTTCTCTTCCTTAATCTTAACAAGAGCATCTGTAATGTGTTTGGTAAAAGCAACATGCATATCACTAGCACCAGGACTTCTAGCAAGCTTTTGCAAGAACATAATCACTTCAGAAATATTGCAACCATCAATATCAAAATCAAACTTAGCATCACTAGTAGTAGGATCAATAGGCTTAGGCATGGTAGGAGGAGGAATAGGGGCTACTTGTGGTTTAGTGGTTATAGTGCACACACTATTGTTTCTAACAATTTAAGCTTCCCTTTCCCACCTAGCATGAAGTTGAGCTAACAACCTAACATTTTCATCAATAGTAACTTGTATGGCATGAGCAGTAGCAAAGGTGTTTTCCATAGTTTCAGTTTTAGCAGCCATTTTATTAACCAAGGAAGTTTGAGCTTCAGACAAAGAGGATATATTTCTCAGCACTCAAAATTTTTGAATGTAAACTAGGAATTTCTCTATTCAGATTCTCAAGCTGAAGACTAATATTTTTCAAGATAATAGATTGTTCCTCCATAGTTTTAGTGAAAATCTTGTTTTGCTCATATTGCATTTGCATAAAAAATTTAGTTGATCTCTCAACTTCTAGAATCATCTCTTCACTAGGCATTCTAGATCTATCCTGATAAGCATTTCCACTAGGAGGATAAGACCTATAATTGTTGTTGCTACCAAAATTATTCCTGTAGGCATTATTGTTGAAATTATTGTTTCTAATGAAGTTCACATCAACTTGCTATTCTTGAGCAACCAAAGAGTCTAAGGGAACACTATTAGGATCTAAAGGAGCTTTCCCATTAACAAGCATAGCCATAATAACATCAATCTTTTCACTCAAAGAGGAAGTTTCCTCAACAGAATTTACCTTCTTACCATGTGGAGTTCTCTCAACATGCCATTTAGAGTAGTTAACCATCATATTATCAAGGAGCCTTGTTGTAGCACCCAAAGTGAGTCCCATAAAAGTACCTCCAGCAGCAGAATCCAGCATGTTTCTTGAGGAGAAGTTCAAACCTGCATAAAAAGTTTGGATAATCATCCAAGCAGTGAGTCCATGAGTAGGGCAATTTTTAACCAAAGATTTCATTCTTTCCCAAGCAGGAGCAACATGTTCACTATCAAGCTATTTAAATTTCATAATATCACTTCTCATAGCAATAATCTTAGCAGGAGGGTAGTACTTTCCAATAAAAGCATCTTTGCACTTAGTCCAAGAATCAATACTATTTTTAGGCAAGGATATCAACCATTCTTTAGCTTTTCCTCTAAAACAGAAAGGAAAACTCCCGAGCTTAATACTATCTCCATCTACATCCTTATAATTTTGCATCTCACAAAGTTCAACAAAGCTATTGAGATGGGCAGTAGGATCATCAGAACCAGCACCAGAAAATTGCTCTCTCATCACAAGATTCAACAAAGCAGGCTTAATTTCATAAAATTCAGCATCAGGAGCAGGTGGAGCAATAGGTGTGCTTAGGAAATCATTGTTGTTGGTGCTAGTGAAGTCACACAACTTAGTGTTCTCAGCAGAGTTCATTTTGGCAAAGGTGGGCAAGCCAAAAATAGTAGCAACATCTAGAGCAGGAACTAATTTTTTTGTTTTTTTTAATAAGGCAAGCAAACCAAGCTAGACTAATTTTTTTTGGGTTTTTTGAAAAGAGGCAAACAAAACCAAGCAAAAGAAACAAATCAAACTAAAAACGAATTAAAGAGAAAGGAAGTGAAGGACTCCCCTAGTGAAGACGTCCTTAGCCTCCCCGGCAACGGTGCCAGACAACTTGTTGATGACTCCTTGATGGCGCCATAAAACTTGTTGGCTGATGTGGAGTCTTGTTGGGAACCCCAAGAGCAAGGTGTGAAGAGTACAACAGCAAGTATTCCCTCAGTTGAGACCGAGGTTATCGAACCAGTAGGAGGAAGGAAACGTCACACAGGTGTTGCAAGCAACACGGAGACCTGCACAACACGAACTCAAGGCTTTGCCCCAACGAATCAGTGAGGTTGTCAAGCTCACCGGTTTGCTGTAACAAAGGATTAAACGTATGGTGTGGAAGGTAATGTTTTGCATCAAGTAAACATGTAACAGTGGAAGATGTATCAATGGTAAAGATTGGACTGGGGTCCATAGTTCACTAGAGGTGCTCTCCTTAGATAAACAACATGGCATGAAGGGTAAACAAATTACAGCGGGGCAATTGACAGGATCTGAGCAAGGCTTAACAATGCAATTACTAGCCAGAAAGATCCTATGAAGTTGATTGGGAAATAGAACAATATACATAGACCGTAATCCAACTGCATCTATGACTAGAAGTCCACCTTCAGGTTATCATTCGAACCCCCTCTAGTATTAAGTTGCAAGCAACAGACAACTGCTTTAAGCAAAGTGTGTAAGGTAAATAGTCCACATATTCCATGAACAAGAGACCGTTGTTTTCTCCCTAGTAGCAACAACACATCTACAACCGAAGATATTTCTGTCACTTCCCTTGGAAACTAGAGGCATGAACCCACTATCGAGCATAAATACTCCCTCTTGGAGTCACTAGCAACTACTTGGCCAAGATAACCACTAGCAACGGAGAGCATGCAAGATCACAAACAACACAGACATGATAGAATCAAAAAGGTAGAACCATTAATCAAACCAATATAATAATCTCAATATCCATCGGATCCCCGCAAACACAACATGCATGATTACAAATAGATTAGATCTTGATCATGAATGGAGCTCACAAGATCTATACATGAAAGCACAAAGGAGGAGATACAACCATCTAGCTACTACATGGACCCGTAGTCCAAGGTGGAACTACTCACAAATCATACCAGAGAGAAGGCCTTCGGGATGATCTCCCCTCCGGCAGGGTGCCGGGAAGAACTTCAGATCCCCCCTGATCTAGGGACGATGGTGGCGGCGGCTACAGACGGTTTCGTGGATTTCTGATCGGGTACCGAGAGTTTTTGTATCGAGGGCTTCTTATAGGCGAAGGGGCGAGTCCGGGAGGCGACCAGGGTCACCAAACCCTACCCAGGCGCGGGTCCACGACCCTACTGGGCCTGTCTCTCCTGTGGACTTCTTGTTCCCCACGGAAAGTTATTGACTTTGGCGTTTGTCCTGTCCAATTCCGAGAATATTTCTTTACTAACTTTTCTGAAACCAAAAACAACAGAAAATAGGCATCTGGCACTGTTGCAACTTGTTAATAGGTTAGTACCAGAAAACATGTAAAAAGCACCTCAAAGTGTGGACAAGTAAAGCAAAGTAGATACAAAACAAGCATGGAGCATCAAAAATTATAGATACGTTTCCAACGTATCAGGGGCTTTGGTGGCGTGGTGACTAAGGGGAAATGGAGAGGAGGGCGAGGCGGTTATGAAGGCAGGGTCGGGGGAAGAATTACTGCGGCATTTAAGCGAATTCACGTGTCGTATCATGGCAGGATACGGTCGGGGAGGGGCGAGGTCAGTGCGGGGGGTGAGGACGATGATGGTGTCGTGGACGTGGGTCCAGACTGTCAGCGAGAGGGTGGTTGGGGGTCACGGTCAGAAAGGGGCAGAGGGGAGAGAGGTGGAGCCGGGTGGGCTTCTGCTGGGCCAAGCTAGGCTGGGTGCTAGGTAGGTTAGTTGGGTTGGTTCGATGGGGGGTTCCTTTTCTATTTTCTTCTTCTTATTCTTTTTGTTTTTCCATTTCTATTTTTTGTTTTCATTTGATTCAAATGATTTAAAGATAAGTTTGAATTCAAATCTTTCTAAAACTTTTTTATTAGGTTATATTATTTATTTAGTGTGTTTAAAAGTCCACTTTAGAATATTTCAAATATTCTCTTATGATTTAATATTTATTTAAATTAGGCATTTTGTCTTTATTTAAATAAAATTGAATATGGTTCAAACCCATATAATTTTATTCAAATAATCTTTTATTCTTTTTATTTTATTAGATTTACTTTTATCCCATTTGCTTATGGATTTGGCCAAGGTTTAAATTGTCTTTTAAATATTTCTTATTTATTTATTTATTTATTTCCTTGTCTTATAAAATCCATATTTTTTTATTTATAGCTCCAAAATTGGTGATTCCAATTTGTATAATTTTATTTAATAATTATTTATCTTTCCAAATCCTTTTTGTATTACTTTGTTCACAATTTAGTGTTGATTTTTGTTAGGAGCTTTATTAGCCTTGGAATTACTTCCTTTTTATCTTATTAAAATCATAAGTTTTTATCCATGGCTCCAAATTGAGTGAAACTAATTTCCATGATTTTATAATGTTTTTGTTTACCATTTTTGATCATTTATAAATATTTGTTGCTGAATTTTTATATGGATCAAAGCCATAGTCTTAGAGTGATCTTGGAGTTGATTTCTTTTAATAGGGTTTAGGGTTTTGGTTTAACTTTTGCAAGTGCTTTAAATTCAAGATCCATTCCAAGCAAGAATGCATTTGATCTTTGGAATATTTGTTTGTTGCTTTCTTATTCAAATTTTGTTCAAGTAGGGTTTTGATGTTTCCATTTAGAAGCAAAAAGTTTCTTTTAACCCTAACTTTCAACACTTGTTTCTTTTGTTTGTTTATTTTTCACATTTCAAAATTTAGAAAATTTTGGGATGTGACAGTGTGTCTCCCTACGGTTCGTGAATTATGCAGACATGACCGAGACTCTTCTCTAATCAATAGCCAATAGAGGAATCTGGAAATTCATATGGCTCCCACATATTCCTACGATTACTTTGTGATCGAATGAACCATTTACATACGATACCAATTTCCCTTTGTCTCGCGATACTTTACTTGTCTGTGGTTTGATCGTCGGTATCTCCGCATACCTAGTTCAACCTCGTTATTGATAAGTACTCTTTACTCGATCCTGTGATATGTGATCCCTTGTGAGCCAGTCACATGCTTGCAAGCTAATTGGATGACATTCTACCTAGAGAGCCCAGAGTATATCTATCCGTCATATGGATGGACAAATCCCACTCTTGATCCATGTTCCTCAACACATACTTTCCGAACACTCAATGCCACCTTTATAACCACCCAATTACAAAGTGGTGTTTGATGTCATCAAAACATACATCCGGTGATGGTGATTAACATGATCTCATGGTCAAAGGATTTAGGTTACTATGTATCTGAAAGTTTATAGCAAACAAACTATTGAAATGACTTGATCTTTGTGCTACGCTTATCTATATGAGTATGTCCATCACACTATTCTCCTAATGATATGATCTTGTTGTTAATAACATCTCAATATTCATGATTAGAAAACCATGATCATCTATTAACCAACAAGCTAGTATTACAAAGAGGCTTTATTAGGGACTCTAACAAGTTTACAAATCACACAAGTATTAATATTTCTGGTTAATACAATTATAGCATGGTATATAAAAATTTATCATAAACATGAAGATATGATAATAACCACTTTATTATTGCCTCTTGGGCATATCTCCAACAATAAGAGTTAATAGGATTGATATCATATTATTGACAACAATATATAAATTGCTTTGCAGAAACAGATTCTTAAGGAACGAGAAAGTTAAGCATGCTGGAGCTGGAGTAGTGAGAATAGGTGACCGACGGAAAATTTGATCAAAGATTGCAATTTGATCAAATATTAAGTCTAATTAGTGTTAAAAATGGTCAAAGTGAGAGATTAACGAGTCAAACAATTTAAAGATTAAATTTTTTTGAGAAAAATATGAAAATATTTTTGCACCGGGTGGAAGGCTATGCCAAAGGCCGCCGTCAGTATAGCATACGCCGACTGCATTTCGATACGCCAACGGCCTCCGTGTGCTCCGCTGAAGGAGATCTTTACTGAGGAGTCTACGCTGAGGACGGCCGTCAGTGTAGCATACGCCGAGAGCTTTTTAGTCCTCGACATATCGAGCGCGTCTTGTAGTGTTGTGCTAATGAAGTTTTTTTAGAAACTGTGCTAATGAAGTTGTTGCAATAGTGAAATGCCATAGGCAACACGTAAAAAAGAAAGTGCCATAGGCCGGGGACAAGTACAATCGTCGGCTTATTGTGCGAACACTGATAGAAAACGCCCCATTGGTCCCGGTTGGTAAGGGGTATTAGTCCCGGTTACCCAACCGGGACGGGGCAATCGGGAATAAAGCCCCAACCTTTAGTCCCGGTTGCCCCACCAACCGGGACAAATGGGGGTACACGTGGCGGCGCCAGAGGGCGAGGGGGTGGAGCATTAGTCCCGGTTCATAACACGAACCGGGAGAAATAACCTTCTGCCGCGCCAGAGATTTGGTACATTTCTCTGCCGCGGCAGAGAATTCATTTTGGCACATTTTGTTGTCGCGGCAGCATTTTCGCCACTTTTTGTGCCGCAGCAGAGAATTTATTTGGGTTGTTTTATTGTTTATTTAGTGTTTTGCACTTATCAATGACGGAACCGTTATATTACACAAGATCATCATGACAATATTACATTCGATACACGGATCGAGTTCATGCACTACATACAAAAGTTGCTCTTTTTACAATCCCTATTGTCTATACACAGACGAATAGTATTCCCCTTTTGGGTTTAGGACTTCTGCATCCAAGAATCCCGCCAATTCCTCCTGAATTGCTCATACGCGATCCTTTGGCAGAAGACCGTCCCGTAGACGTTCGATCTGATTTTAAAAAGGAGTCAGCCTATATGAATGAAACTAAACACAATTTGATTGTAATTAAAAACTATAAAAATTGTTTACGTACGTGGAGTTGCTCTAAATTTTTGCCCTTATCATTGCACGTCTGCCGGATGAACTCGCAAACATAGTATCCACATAGATTGTTACCTGGTCCCTGTGTCGGGCACTTTACGAGAACATAGTTCAATTAATAATAATCAAGCATGATAATAACTGTATCAAAACTAGAATCAAAGAGATGCGCGGATATAGCTAGTGGTTCTTACATCTAGTGCTTCAAATGTAAGCTCCTCTTTCCAAACACCCCTAGCCTTGTTGGTGAACCGTTTCCAAGCGTTGCCCGGCGAAGAAAACGAATAAAAGAAGTTATTAATTACTTCATATCATAAAATTCACGTACGTTGCCGATATAGTGTCGTAATGATTAGAATTACCGCTGGAGGATCATCTGCATGTCCTTCCACTGCTCAAGGGGTTTATGTTTCGAGTCCATGACTAGTACACGCCCTTTGTCAAGTTGAATAATTAACAGAATATAGTGGAAGCTGCGAATGCATAACTAATCAATTATATACTTAACATCGAGTAAGCGGAATAGAAGGTGTATAGAAGACAATAACACTCACTCGAAGTTGTAAGGAAAAAGTATTTCCCTTCTGGTTTCTTGAAACCTTAACGCGTGTACTATATTATCCTCCGTATCCTGGGGGCTTGTTTTGAGATTAGCTTGATGAACCCAATATGGGTCAATGAAGCCAATTCCATAGATTTGTCCTCTGCTGCATTCGAGAATCTTCATTCTGCATATTAAAGTATGATTAAATACATGCAATAAACAAGGTGAGATAGCTAGAGACTAAATTAATTACAGAATTAGTACTTATAGACAATAGGCACTGATGATCGATTTGTCCAAGGCGTCTTGATTGAATAATTGAAATAGTTCATCAAATTCAATGGATATCATGTCATCCTTTTCTTTCCCATGATGCTTTTTTGTAACCCTCAGCACTATCCAGTTAGCCCCGGCCTTTGTGGCATGCATGTACCAGTTATGCAATCTTCGCATTTTTGTTGGAAGATTGTTTACCTCGTCAGGTTTGACGAGAGGTTTGCTGTACTGGATTTGTATGCTACTTCACTCACGGGGAAGTACTCTAACTGGGATAAGTACTGGGAAATACGCATACCTTGAGCAGCGGAAACTTCTCCGTATTGTGCAACTACCTCTGGATCATACTGCTCTTCGGCCCCATATTTGCTCGACCCCACATTGGTTTGGGAAATCACCTTGAGAGGGGCGCAAGACTGTTTTGCTTGTTCTCCGAGCTGGGCAACAGATTTCTCGCTTGCATCGATCGCTCTTCGAGGCTTTTTGTGCCGCATGTGACTTGAGAATAGAACGCTCATAGTCTGATGACAGCTTTGACTCGGGTTGATGAAGAGTCTTTAGCATTTTCAACACTTTGGCTTTTTCTTCTTTGGTGCGGGGGAACTCTGGCTCTTTCGGCCGCCTCAGCTTAGCAAAAAACGCTGTCGTTTCAGCATCAACGATCGCCGCAGTCTCCTCTTCAGTACAATCATAAGCTCTCTTGGGAGGAACCTTTGGTACTTTTGGAAGAGACTCTTGTTTACGTTTCAGCGATCGCTTACCACGACGCAGAGTAGCGGTACGCTTACGATTTTTATCTTGAGGCGCCGGCGATGGCTCCCGCGGCGATGGCTGCGCTGGAGATTGGTGAGGCGACAGAGCCGGGTGAGGCGACGAAGACGGCTACCGCAGCAGCGACGACCTCCCTGGAGACGGGTGAGGCGGCGGCGAAGATGGCCTTGGCGTGTGATTTCGAAGCACGATACATTCTTTCAGCCATAGAATGGTGACGTTTGTTGCGTCTCCCAGTACAGTCACATCCCCTTCACTTGCAGGGTAGTCAAGATCCAAAACTTCAAAGGTGGGCATGATTTCATCCACCCCGACAACAGCGTAGCCCTCTAGAACCGGACGACAGTGGTAAGTTGGTGTGGGTCCAATTGGTAAGGCATAGCCGACCGCCACCTTCATTGATATGTTCACAACATTGACATGTAGCTCGCAGTGTGTCATCTCTGTGATATCATCCACTGGGTAGCCAACAGGAGCCATCGTTGGTGCACCATCGTCATCGCCATTGTCATCACCCGGGACCTCGGTGGAAGCCACACTGCTTTTTCGATTATTCGATAGGCCGGTAGCATTGAATGCAGTGTGCTGCTGAGATGGGCTGGTAGTACTTTGCTCTTTAAGTGCGTTAATTTCATCTTGTTGTTGCTTTATTCGTTCTTCAATTATACGCATTCGCTCTTTCTGAATATCTGCTTCAACTTCCGCCCTGTCCTTTCTCCTCTGACGGCTTCTATCAGGATATTTCTTCGTCTCTTCGGGAAACCCAGTCCTCCATGGTTGGGAGCCTCTTGTTCCTCGTGTTCGTCCATCATGTTCCTTATTTCCAAGGGCGAGTGTGAGCTCATCATTCTCTCTATCGGGAATGAAGTCCCCATCTTTAATAGCCTTTACTGCTTTTCTCATCCTCTCGATTGGCAAGGGGTATTCTTTATGTCGTATGTTATATATACACATCCCTTCCGAGTCCAACGTGCCCCCATGCCCGTAAAACCAATTCCTTGCACGTTCTACCCAATCGTATGTCTCTGGGGTGATCTTTTTAGCACGAAGTTCATTCTCAAGTTTCTCCCACTTAGGAATGCCAGCCCTGTAGCCACCTTGCCCCATAGTATGGTGATACTTCTTGTTAGCAGCATTCAGCTTATTCGTTGTAGACATTTTCTTAGCTTTTTCTGATGTCTTGTAATTTACAAACTCAGCCGAGAATGGTTTTATCTTCTCAAACTGAGTCTTCTTGAAATCCGGAGTCTTCTCTTTCACGACATAGTCAAGGTGCAATCTTTTCTTCCAGTTGGTGAAACACTGGGCCATCTTCTTCATAGCCCACTCCCTGACCTTAGCCTCCATGGCTCTCCCATGTTCTAAGGCGTCCTCAACTGGATCCTCCGCATTTGGATCCAGCTCTATCTTCGGTAGTTTGAAATTAACCATGAGCCTCTTCCATAGTAAATCTTTGGCCTTGTTAGGGACAAACAAACATGTTCCCTCTTCTTTAGCATCAGCAGATCTATTCCAATTTTGAATGGTGATCGGGATTAAGTCCCTAACGATTACTCTGCATTGTGCCACAAATTTGATTGCGACAACTTCGGGAGCCGTCGGTTTGCCGTCTTCAGCGATATCTTCGATCCTGAACCTCCCATGGTCTTCCAACTTTTTGGTTGGGCCTCGTCCGCTCTTTTCAGTAGATTTGTTCGATCCGGAGGGCTAAAAGAAGAAAGATCGTCGTTACTATTTCTATATAGATAGTAGATGATTAATTAATGAATTAATTATATTACATGCACCTCCCCAGAGCGGTCGTCTTCTCGATTACACAAGGCATCGCCTTCTCCCTCGCGGAAGGCAACACCTTCAACCTCAAACAAGTCGTCTATTTCGGCAAAAAGAGGATCACCCTCGCCGGAGTTGTTCAGAAACGTCGATACATCTAAATTTTCTTCCCCGCGGATCACACCTTGGATCAACTGTTCCTTTTCTTCGTCTCTGACGTGTGGGCCATATTTTCTGCATAGGTGGAAAAACCGATAAGTCAAAACGGATAAACCCTAATTCAGAGAAACCCTAATATATACATACACAATAATAAAAATATATACATACACACTATATATACATACACACTAAAAGGGAAGGGGCGGCTGGAGCGTGTGGAGATGGACGGAGACGGAGACGCTGTGGCGGTCGGGGAGGAGGGATAGGCCGAATGCTCAAACAAGGATGATGATATGACAAGTTGAATTGCATTGAAATGAAACCCTAAAACTTGCTCGGCAATTTAAACGGGGTTCTGAGGGTTGAAAACCCTAACTCGGGAAACTCCGGAAACACATGAGAGGGGTTGATTTAGTTCTCTAATTAAACTTGTCATTAAAGGATGCCCTAGCGAGGACACACCGTATAACCCTAGGTGCAACATCGATTCAACTGGGGTCTATGAAAACTAATATCATGGCTAAGCATCTACAATACGATGGCTATCAAGAAATCTTTGATCTTCGCTGGTGTTGACCTCGGTCTTTGATCTCGATCTCGTATTCTACCGCGAAGAACTGAACGCCAAAAAGAGAGGGGAACAATCAACACATGGCATCGATGCAATTATCAAGCAAGTAAGATGATATGACAAGTTAAATTGTATTGAAAAGTAACCCTAAAGCATGCTCGACAAATTAAACGGGGTTCCAAGGGGCGCAAACCCTAACTCGGGGAAACTCCGGAATCACCTGTGAGGGGTTACTATGTTCTTCTAATTAAACTTGTCATTTAAGTTGCTTAACAATGCATGATTATAGCTTAAAGAGGTAGGTTTCATTTTTCTGAACATTTTGGTATATTATACATATTTTTTTGACTAATAAATAATAAGTTATTGATTTTACAATATTAAATCATTTTCTGAAATTTATTTAATCAATTTTAAAACATTTATGACCTTAGGATGACATCACCATAGGCTAGGAAACATTTCTCACTCGATCTGGGGATACTCACAGTCACTGATGTCTGGGCCCCATGAGTTATTATAATTATTTCCAAAAAAGAATTACAGGAATGATTTTAATAAAAAGAAAAGAGGATATATTGCCTCATGCTGATGTCGGCATGACATCAGCAATGGGGATCCTCGGGTTGGGCTCGAATCCGTCGATTCGTTGCACGCGCGGGCTAGTGGGTAGGCTAGTTGGAAAGAGGAGATTGAGGCGGACCTAGTGGTGGCAGCGCTTCGCTTGTCATCAAAGTGGTCACGATGGCGGCGAGCGGTGGAGCTTGCTCGGAAACGACGCGCGGCGGCTACAGCAAGCAAGCAGGCAAACGGAGCTCTCCTTGAGATTTAGAAACTCACCAGGAGCTCGAAAAACTTGACGGAGGGGTTTGGGGTGGCCGGAATCAGCGGTGGAGGCCGTGGCCGGAGTCGGCGAGGCTTGGAGCGCCGACGAGGAGCACGTGGAGGCGCGACAATGGGCAAACGGAGTCAAGGCGTGGAGTGGTGGAAATGAGGCGGTGGTGGGGCCTGACGGCATCCGGCGCTTGTCTCATGGCGGCGTGGCGATGATCTGTTGCGGTTGATGAGGAACGGGGAAGAAGGAAAAGGAGAAGGGGCGTCATGTATAAAGGGGAGGGAGAATACGTCCCGGTTGATGCCAAAAACCGGGACTAAAGGCTCATACGTCCCGGTTGGAGCCACCAACCGGGACGTATACTCCAATTTTTTCAGTAGACCAAGGGGCGCGCGCAGGGGGTCTTTAGTCCAGGTTGGTGGCTCCAACCGGGACATATGACCCTGTTCTCAAATTTTTTCAGGAATTTTCCTTCAGTTCCCGCCTTATTTTTTGTTTTGGGTTTAAATTTGTAATGTTTTTTAAATGATAATTACTTTGGAATTTATAAAAACTTTAAACATAAAAAGTGTTTGAATTTGAATAACTAATTCAAAACCATTTACTGTTTTTAAAAATAATTAATGTAACCATTTAATCTATGAACCATTTAAAATTAAAAATGAATTAACTTATATTTTTTGAATATTAATTTGGAATTTAGAAAAACTTTAAACATAAAAAGTGTTTGAATTTGAATTACTAATTCAAAACCATTTTCTATTTTTAAAAAAATAATTAATGTATCCATTTAAAATTAAAAATGAATTAACTTATATTTTTTGAATATTAATTTGGAATTTAGAAAAACTTTAAACATAAAAAGTGTTTGAATTTGAATAACTAATTCAAAACCATTTTCTGTTTTTAAAAATAATTAATGTAACCATTTAAACTATGAACCATTTAAAATTAAAAATGAATTAACTTATATTTTTTGAATATTAATTTGGAATTTAGAAAAACTTTAAACGTAAAAAGTGTCTGGATTTGAATAAATAATTCAAAACCATTTTCTATTTTTAAAAAATAATTAATGTAACCATTTAAACTATGAACCATTTAAAATTAAAAATTAATTAACTTATATTTTTTGAATATTTATTTGGAATTTAAAAAAACTTTAAACATAAAAAGTGTTTGAATTTGAATAACTAATTCAAAACCATTTTCCGTGTTTTAATTTGGATTTGAATTAACTTATATTTTTTATATATTAATGGGCGGGAAAAAAAGGACGGGAAATAATGGGCGGAAAGAAAATTTTATTAGGATAGAACTGGAATTAAAGTACATAACGCAACTAACACAAAGTTACATAGAAGAACTGCAAATTAAGATACATGGCCATATTAAGCCACAATCGGCCGAACTTGTTTTGCAATGTTGGAGTGATTCAGTCATGCTCCTGCCTACACCTGTAATACTCGCTACTATAGTCGTCGTACTCGGTGCAGCTGTCGTCACTGTCGTCGTCGGGGTCGCCGTAGTTGAACCTTGAAGGCTGAGTACGAGTGGGCTGGACTTGAGGGTAGCGCAGGCGGGGGCTAGAGTCGGCGGCTGTGTCATAGGCCATGACGCTCTGGAGAGTCCAACCGCGCCACCACAACCGTCGGCCGGCCTCGTTGAAGTTTGGAGGAGGTGGGCCATCCTCCTCGTGCCTGGCGAGCGCCCTCTCACGCCGATCCACGAAGAAGGCTTCCCAAGTCGAGAAATAGTCGGGATGCCATCTGGGATTCCTCCGCTGCTCCGGCGTGAGCTCGAAGTAGTAGTGGTTCGTGATGGCCATCCGACGCGCCACACCTAGAGGGACAGGAGGAACCGGCACGCCTCGGGCCAAAGCATCCAGCGGGCGGGCAGGGGTAGTTCGAGGCGCAAAGCGCCTCCGCCTCCCTGGGAGTTAGTGCTACGGTGGAAGTCATGGGAAAGAGTGATGAGGTTGCAGATATGAATCTAGAGATGTGCAATGACAATGGAGGCTAACCCTACATATATATATAGTGAGAAATGGCAAGAAGATAACTGAAGCGAAGAACTGGCGGGAAGAACTAGCAGGAAAAACTGGCGGGAAGAAATGGCGGGAAAAAATGGCGGGAAGAAAAATGGCGGGAAGAAATGGCGGGAAGAAAAATGGCTCATTTGGAACTTGCATTGGATCTCTGATGAAACCACATATTGCGAGTCTAAAAATGATTTTTCCAAAAAATCACGGGCGATAGATCATGTACCTGTAGTACAAACCGGACCCACTTCCTACCGATTCGGCAGACATTTGTCCTTTTTACCCGGGATGGACGAAAAGGTTTGAGATGTCCCGGTTGGGATATAGTCATGTAAGGTGGTCTAGTATTTTAGGAAAATGGGACGGTAGCATTCTGAAACGGCATTTTGGTGGTTACTTCACAAAACGACCAGTTTTTTGCGCTCGAAAAATGGAAAAGGGCTTTTCCGTGCGATAAAAAGGAAAACTTCCTCCTGCAACATTGTTATCCATACCAATGTCCACATGCATGCATAATATGGGCACAGCATCACAAACTATGCCGTGATTCAGCACATAACATCGGTCATTTGGACCGAAAGCCATGAAACCTCGAACATGATAGGTCATTTTGTGAAGGTTTTTTCGAGACATGATCAATATACCAAGTCTGGTATTTTTCCTTTCAACTATGTCACATAATATGACACCACGCGAAGGATTTTCATTGTTCGGAATTTTTTTGAATTTATTATGCCCGTTTTGAATTTTCTGAATTTCTAACTATGGTCGAACCGGCGTGCATGAAGATAGGGGACGAGCATCGTTAGATATTGCATTGGATCTCTGAAGAAACCACATATTGCAAGTCTAAAAATGATTTTTTCAAAAAATCACGGGCGATAGATCATGTACCTGTAGTACAAACCGGACCCACTTCCTGCCGATTCGGCAGACATTTGTCCTTTTTACCCAGGATGGACGAAAAGGTTTGAGATATCTCGGTTGGGATATAGTCCATGTAAGGTGGTCTAGTATTTTAGGAAAATGGGACGGTAGCATTCTGAAACGGCATTTTGGTGGTTACTTCACAAAACGACTGCTTTTTTGCGGAGAAAATGGAAAAGGGCTTTTCCGTGCGACAAAAAGGAAAACTTCCTCCTGCAACATTGTTCTCCATACCAATGTCCACATGCATGCATAATATGGGTACATCATCACAAACTATGCCGTGATTCAGCATATAACATCAGTCATTTGGACCGAAAGCCATGAAACCTCGAACATGATAGGTCATTTTGTGAAGGTTTTTTCGAGACATGATCAATATACCAAGTCTGGTATTTTTCCTTTCAACTATGTCACATAATATGACACCACGCGAAGTATTTTCATTGTTCGGATTTTTTTTTGAATTTATTATGCCTGTTTTGAATTTTCTGAATTTCTAACTATGGTCGAACCGGCGTGCATGAAGATAGGGGACGAGCATCGTTAGATATTGCATTGGATCTCTGAAGAAACCACATATTGCAAGTCTAAAAATGATTTTTTCAAAAAATCACGGGCGATAGATCATGTACCTGTAGTACAAACCGGACCCACTTCCTGCCGATTCGGCAGACATTTGTCCTTTTTACCCAGGATGGACGAAAAGGTTTGAGATGTCTCGGTTGGGATATAGTCCATGTAAGGTGGTCTAGTATTTTAGGAAAATGGGACGGTAGCATTCTGAAACGGCATTTTGGTGGTTACTTCACAAAACGACCCGTTTTTTGCGCTCGGAAAATAGAAAAGGGCTTTTCCGTGCGACAAAAAGGAAAACTTCCTCCTACAACATTGTTCTCCATACCAATGTCCACATGCATGCATAATATGGGTACAGCATCACAAACTATGCCGTGATTCAGCACATAACATCAGTCATTTGGACCGAAAGCCATGAAACCTCGAACATGATAGGTCATTTTGTGAAGGTTTTTTCGAGACATGATCAATATACCAAGTCTGGTATTTTTCCTTTCAACTATGTCACATAATATGACACCACGCGAAGTATTTTCATTGTTCGGATTTTTTTTTTGAATTTATTATGCCCGTTTTGAATTTTCTGAATTTCTAACTATGGTCGAACCGGCGTGCATGAAGATAGGGGACGAGCATCGTTATATCTTGCATTGGATCTCTAAAGAAACCACATATTGCGAGTCTAAAAATGATTTTTTCAAAAAATCACGGGCGATAGATCATATACCTGTAGTACAAACCGGACCCACTTCCTACCGATTCGGCAGACATTTGTCCTTTTTACCCGGGATGGACGAAAAAGTTTGAGATGTCCCGGTTGGGAGATAGTCCATGTAAGGTGGTCTAGTATTTTAGGAAAATGGGACGATAGCATTCTGAAACGGCATTTTGGTGGTTACTTCACAAAACGACCCATTTTTTGCGCTCGGAAAATGGAAAAGGGCTTTTCCGTGCGACAAAAAGGAAAACTTCCTCCTGCAACATTGTTCTCCATACCAATTTCCACATGCATGCATAATATGGGAACAACATCACAAACTATGTCGTGATTCAGCACATAACATCGGTCATTTGGACCGAAAGCCATGAAACCTCGAACATAATAGGTCATTTTGTGAAGGTTTTTTCGAGACATGATCAATATACCAAGTCTGGTATTTTTCCTTTCAACTATGTCAAATAATATGACACCACGCGAAGGATTTTCATTGTTCAGATTTTCAATATACTAAAGGTTCATCTTTAGTCCCGGTTGGAGGGATTTCGGCAGGCTGGGCCAGGCAGCACTGATGATAGGGGTGAGTGTCGACATTATGTCCTGCGGCGTGTACCTTGTCCCGGATCGTGTCACCAACCGGGACTAAAGATGAACCTTTAGTACCGGTTGGAGACACCAACCAGGACAAAACACGAGTCACCACTAATAATAGGGGTGAGTGTCGACATTATTTCGTAAGTGTCGACACTATGCCGAGCTGCTTGTACTATAAATAGGAATCCTTGTGAGTCCAGTCCTCCAGCCAGTTTGAGGCATCTCCAAGATGGTTTTCGAGAGCAGGGACACTACTACGGCCAGTTTCAGGGAGATGCCGATGGAGCCCAGTCCTCCGGCATCTTCGAGAAACTGGTCATAGAGGCACTCCCTAATATGTGAAATTAGTTAGCTCCTAGGCGTATTGATCTAGTTAGAGAAGTTACAAGCTGCAAGATGGTTTTCGAGAGCAGGGACACTACTACGGCCAGTTTCAGGGAGATGCCGACGGAGCCCAGTCCTCCGTCATCTCCGAGAAACTGGTCATAGAGGCACTCCCTAATATGTGAAATTAGTTAGCTCCCAGGTGTATTGATCTAGTTAGAGAAGTTACAAGCTGCAAGATGGTTTTCGAGAGCAGGGACACCACTCGACCTTTCGGTGGAGATGCCGGGATCGATCCTCCGTCATCTCCAAGAAACTGGTCATAGAGGCACTCCCTAATATGTGACCGCGCGCGTTTGGAGATCAGATCTTAAAGGTAAGTACGAATCGGGACAACTTCTTCATAGTCCCGGTCCAGCCACAAAACGGGACTAACAGTCAAGACATTTATTAATATTAAAAACTGAGGCTACAAAACCGAGACTAAAGGCCCCCCTATATATATTCCCGGTCAAGCCACAAACCGCGAAAGATATCCTTCGGTGAAGCCACAAACCGCGAAAGACATGAACTAGAGTTACATAATATGAGCATGAACTTCTTGGCATATGTCCTTCCTTATGATCGCTTCAGACGTAACCATGGAGCATCTTCTTTACTTAACGGAATGCTTGGGTCAGTTTTCACTGTGAAGGGCGGAATTTCATCAAACTTATTATAATCTTGACATATGTCATCTTGTCCTCGATTCCCACGATGTTTCTTTTCCCTGAAAGAACTATGTGACGCTTTGGCTCATCATATGATGTATTCGTTTGCATATTTTTTCTTTTTTCGGTCTGGAGGACATGTCCTTCAGATAGAAAACCTGAGATACATCATTAGCTAGGACGAATGGTTCATCTCTATAACCAAGATTGTTGAGATCCACTGTTGTCATTCCGTACAACTGGTCTATCTTTACCCCTTCCCCATTCAGGTTGACCCATTTGCAGCGAAACAAAGGGACCTTAAAAGAGACTCCATAGTCTAGTTCCCAAATCTCCTCTGTGTAACCATAGTATGTGTCCTTTTGTCCATTCTCGTCTATTGCATCAAAGCGGACACCACTATTTTGGTTGGTGCTCTTTTTATCTTGGGCGATCGTGTAGAATGTATTCCTATTTATTTCGTACCCTTGGAAATTCAATACAGTAGAAGATGGTGACACGGCCAACAAGTATAGCTGATCTCCAACAGTGGTGTCATTCAAGAGATGTGTCCGCATCCAACCACCGAAAGACTTCATGTGTTCATCTGTAATTAGTGATTCAGGCTTCCCCGGGTTTTTGGAGCGTAGAATATTCTTGTGTTCCTCGATATACGGAGCTGCCAAGGTGGAATTATGTAGAACTGTGTAGTGTGCTTTAGTGAAAGAATCCCCGTCCCTACATATCATTGCTTTCTTTCCCAGCGTGCCTTTTCCACTTAGTCTTCCCTCATGCCGCGAGTCAGAAACACCAATCGGCCTAAGGTCAGGAATAAAGTCAACACAAAACTCAATGACCTCCTCTGTTCCATATCCCTTGGAGATGCTTCCTTCTGGTCTAGCACGGTTATGAAAATATTTCTTTAAGACTCCCATGAACCTCTCAAAGGGGAACATATTGTGCAGAAATACCGGACCGAGAATGGCAATCTCTTCCACTAGGTGAACCAGGAGATGCGTCATAATATTGAAGAAGGATGGTGGGAACACCAATTCAAAACTAACAAGACATTGTACCACATCCTTCTGTAACCTTGGCAGAATATCTGGATTGATTACCTTCTGAGATATTGCATTGAGGAATGCACACAGCTTCACAATGGGTACTCGAACATTTTCTGGTAGAAGCCCCCTCAATGCAATCGGAAGCAACTACATCATAATCACGTGACATTCATGAGACTTCAGGTTTTGGAACTTTTTCTCTGCCATATTTATTATCCCCTATATATTAGATGAGAAGCTCGACGGCACCTTGATACTGTAAAGGACTTCAAAAAATATTTCCTTCTCTGCTTTGGTAAGAGCATAGCTGGCACGACTTAAGTGACGCCCTTTATCCGTCTTGTTCTGTGTATGCATGTTCTTTGGGTCTTTCATAATTTGTTGGTCCTCCCGTGCTTCTGGTGTATCTTTTGTCTTCCCATACATGCCTAGGAATCCTAGCAGGTTCACGAAAAGATTCTTCGTCACGTGCATCACGTCGATTGAAGAGCGGACACGCATGAATTTCCAATATGGCAAATCCCAAAATATAGATATCTTCTTCCACATGGGTGCGTGTCCTATAGCGACGTCGTTCGGAACTGATTGACCGCCGGGACCCTTTCCAAAGATTACTTCTATGTCCTTGACCATACCAAATACATCATCACCAGCAGGGAGTTCAGGCTTCTTCCGGTGATCTGCCTGACCTTTGAAATGCTTGCCTTTCTTTCTTACGAGATGATTGGTCGGAAGAAATCGTCGATTCGCCAGGTACACAACCTTCTTGCATTTATGCAAATATGTACCTTTAGTCTTATATAAACAGTGTGTGCATGCCTTATATCCCTTGTTTGTCTGTCCTGAAAGGTTACTAAGAGCAGGCCAATCATTGATGGTTACGAATAACAACCCTCGTAGATCAAATGGCTCCTGTTTGTTCTCATCCCACGCACGTACACCTGGTTTGCCCCACAACTGTAAGAGTTCTTCAACTAATGGCCTAAGGTATAGATCAATGTCGTTGCCCGGTTGCTTAGGGCCTTGGATGAGCACTGGCATCATAATGAACTTACGCTTCATGCACAACCAAGGAGGCAGGTTGTAGATACATAGAGTCACGGGCCAGGTGGATCGTAGCTCGCTTCCCCAAAAGGATTCATGCCATCCGTACTTAGACCAAACCATAAGTTCTTTGCGTCACCTGCAAAGTCTGGGAAGTCTCTCTCGATTTTTCTCCACTGTGACCCATCAGCAGGGTGTCTCAACTTCCCGTCTTTCTTACGGTCTTCTTTGTGCCATCGCAACAACCTGGCATGCTCTTTGTTTCTGAACATGCGTTTCAACCTTGGTATTATAGGAGCATACCACATAACCTTAGCAGGAACCCTCTTCCGGAGGGGTTCTCCCTCAACATCACCAGGGTCATCTCGTCTGATTTTATACCGCAATGCATTGCATATCGGGCATTTATCTAAATTCTCATACTCCTTACATGGTAGAGGATGCATCATTAATGCATGCATGTATCTTTTGCACATCTAATCCTAGAGGACAAAGAGTCTTCTTTGCTTCAGAGGTACTCTCGGAAGTTCGTTATGTTTTGGAAACTTCGGCTTCATTATTTTCAGCATCTTTTCAAATGAGGAGTCAGTTAGACCACACTCTGCCTTCCATCGCAACAATTCCAGTGTGGTACCGAGCTTTGTGCTGCCATCTTCACAATTTGGGTACAACAATTTCTTGTGATCTTCTAACATGCCCTCTAACTTCAACTTCTCATTTTCTGTTTCACAGTCTCGCTTTGCATCAGAAATGACCCTACCAAGTTCATCAGAAGGCTCATCTGATGCCCGTTCTTCACCTCCTTCCTCTCCATTGTCTTCCATTGCAGTATCACTATATTCAGGAAACATATGATGATAGTTGTTATCATCATCTTCTTCTTCACCATCTTCCATCATCACCCGTCTTTTCCCGCGCTTGGTCCAACAATTATAGTTGGGCATGAAACCTTTCATAATCAGGTGGCCGCGAATGATTTTCGAGGAAGAGTACTCCTTGTTGTTCCGACATTGAACACATGGACAACATATAAAACCATTCTCTTTGTTTGCCGTAGCCACATCGATAAATTTATCCACGCCTTTCATATACCCGGCTACGCGCCGGTCACCGTACATCCATTCCCGACCGTTCATCTGCATCATATAAGTAAGTTTATCAAAAAATAGGACATCATAAATAGTGAAATGACCAATTCACATCGACACATGCATTGTATCAATGACAGAGAAAAGATAAGATTGCTAACCTCGATCGAGGGAAATAAAGAGGATAAAGCTCAAGTGCGTCTCGGACACCTTCTATATTTTTGTTCTATGAGAAATTGAACGGGATTATTCACTCAAACATTTCATCAAACACCTTGAATGCATGCATAGGGGAAAAACTAGCACACCCCTCACACCTTCCACCAAGAGAAAAAACAGAGTGGAGGCAGAGGGCTGGGGTGTTGCATTTATAGAGGACGGGAGCATACGTCCCGGTTTGTAACACAAACCGGGACTAAAGGTGTGTGCCACGCCACGTGGCTGACGCCCAACCTTTAGTCCCGGTTTGTGTTACAAACCAGGACGCATGCCTCCGGGCTCTATGCCCGCTCGAACCGGGACGCGTGCCAGCATTAGTCCCGGTTGGTGGCGCAACCGGGACTAATGCTCTGAGGGGGCGCGAACGGATGGCATGTTTTCTACTAGTGGAAGATCAAAACCCCGCCCTTGTGAGGGTCCCACAAAAGCAAGATCAACTCACTCAAGCTGGGAGGAAGGTTGAGCCACATGCCCAGATCGGAGAAGACCTTTCATGGTGCCACCTGGATGAAACCATTTTTCAATCCAGGATACCATAAATTCGCTCTTCGAAACTACTTGCCAATACCATGTCTCAAAATTGTTTGTGGAAGGTGGTATACAAGGTAGCTTCACTTGATATTACAAAAAACTCAATAATTATTCCAAATAATTTAAAACTAAAGGTAAGCTTTTCCTTACCGGCATAAAATAGTTGTATCCCAAATATGAAGTGCATATGTTAAAGAAAATGTCTCATGTCCTTCAAACTTAATGTTATCTACTCTTGATACACTAGTTACAATGAATTTACATACAAGAGTCTGCTAACCCGGATGTGTACTCCCTACTCGCCATATGATGACTCGGGATCGCAATCCTAGAAGTACATTGTGTGCAGAAACATTCCCATTTGGGTACGAGAAAACACCCCTCCCGTGGCGCACCCCAGGGCACCGCCGGGGGGGTCCCTAATCCCGCCATCAACCCTCCCCCTTTTCGATCTACCACCCTTCCGCCGCTGCCGGTGGCGGCTGGCCGGCACCGAAGGGTCCGGGTAGAGCAGATCGCGGCGGTTGTTCGCTGGTGGCGGCTAGGGTCGGCGCTGGTACTTCAGATGCGCATGGCGGCCAGGGCGGCGCCCCTAGTCGTGTGGCGGCGGTGGCTGCTCCCTGGGCGTGAGATCCGATCGTGGAGGTCAGTTGCTTGCGGAGGCTGGGCCGGTGCCCGGATCATTGCGACGACGTCTTAACCATCGGATATCGGTGCAAGGTGTGGCGGTTGTGGTCATAGGTCTAGGCTTTCACCTAGATCCGCCATCGGCAAGGCCTTTTGGTTGCCTGAAGGTGCATGAGAAGGCGGCACGATGTTTCTTGCTCGGGCCGACGGACCGGCAGGGGAGCGTGGTTATTGCAGGCTTGTATCCTCTTTCGCCGGAGGGGGCGGGCGGCGGACGGCGACGTGGGGGCCTGTTGTTCTGTCCAATAATGGCGGTCGGTCCCAGAGTTCTGTCGGCGTAAAGAGAAAGATCTGCTTATTACTTGCACTCGTTGATCTAGCCTAGAGAGGCGGGTTCCGGAAGGCTCCGCCGACGAACTCCCATGGGCGCATTAGGCATGGAGATTGCTGGATCGGAAAGTATTCGGTCGTGCGTACTTTGTTTTTCTGGCCGTTTGATTTCAGCGGATACGTTGCGAAGCTCTGTCGTTTGTTCCTACTAAGTGCCTTGTAACAAGCCATGGTGAAGTCAGATGCGGAAAATATTAGGAAAGTGGAAATATGAGAGCGGCGATGGTGATTTAAGTCTTTGTGGGGACGACGAACTGGCTGCGGGATCTGTGACTCGCAACAGCGTCTATTTGTGGGGGGGGATAAAACATAGGAGGAGTTCTCAGTCTTGTGGTATATAATAAATGGTATATACATATTGTTGTCGGGGGAGAAAACACAGGAGGAGTTCCCAGTCTTCGGATTGTTGTAAGTTCTTAGCCTAGTTTGTTGAATAAATTATAATAAATGGTATATACATATTTTCGATGCAGGGGTGGGAGTGTTAACTTTCTTTTCGAATTTTTTTAGTTGTCTCTTGCTATGTAGTCATGTGGTCTATGCATTATTAGATCCATGTTGGGTGTCCATATGCAGGGTTAGATCCATCAGTTGGGACAAATAAATATACTACGACGTGGGTTTTTGGCTTTAGGGTGCATATATACCCTTTATTTCAAATGCAGCTTAAACATATTTTGAATTGTCAAAAAAATGACGTGAAAATATACATGAACCAAGTTGTTTCATGAAAAATAGACTTTTTTTGTGGGCTAGGTAAAAAAGATAAAATTTGGTGCTAAAATAAGGGTTTACACATGACATGTTTTTGCCTTTTTTACATGGAGCACTAAAAACATTGTTTTACCACTAAACTTTGTGGGCACACATAGAATGTTGAGATGTACGTGCGGAATTTTTGTTTGGAATTTTTTTCATATTTTAAAATATGTTTTTTAATAAAGGATGGCTCTCCACCCCCCCCCCCCCCCCACTGTGACACCCACCCCTCCTCCGGCGATCTCTCAACCCCGGCCATCTAAACCCAAATCTGAGCCGTGCAATCAACTCTACTCACTCCAAAACCCATCTGCTGGCCAACATGGCTACATCCACAATCTCATTCCCCCTAGATCTTGAATCTGGTTTGGATTTTTCAAAAAAAGTGATGAACCTTTATTCCACCCCGGTTCATCCAATCTTTGCTGAATTTGGCTTTTCTCTGGCGGTTTCTTTTGGCAATGCAAAGTTTGATCTCTCTTGTGCCAATGTTGGAATGGCTCTCTCGGCATGTCTTGGTGCTGATTGGGACAAACTCCGAATCTCCCTCTTGCAGGGTAGGGTATTCATTTTCGATGTTTGTTCGAAGGCTATTGGGATCATGATCATCAAAATGAGGTATTACAAATCCAGAGATTTCACATGCTACTTTGATCTCTGGAGCAACGGTGGACCAAATTGCAAACGTGAATTTAAACTCCGGAGTGAGGAAGAAGATAGACAATGGACACTTGTGCAACACAAGAGGAAAAGGAATTCTTATGGATCCATCTATGAATCGCTCAACCATCAAGGTACATCTACTATCTCATCCCCTACAAATTTTCAAAATCCTCTATCTGGTGCAAATCTTGTTCCTGTTGGTAGTAGAGATTCATATGTTGACGTGGCTCGATCACACAACGGTGCACAACTTTCAAATTTTGTGCATGCACATGATCGTACATCACGGAGTAAGATCCCATTATCTAGGACTGGATTATCTCATCGTCACGTATCACACGATTGGGGTTTCACCTGAACAACCGAATAATTCGGATTTGCCTATTTATGATCACGTCATTAGGCCATTTAAATGCACATGTTGCCTGGCAGTAAATGATCATCTATGTGCAGTTTGTCGTAACAGTGTTCGTTGCCGTAAATGTTACAATTATGGACACATCTCCCGATCATGTCTATCTTCGCTAACAAGAAATTTTTTTTATCGGAGAATACAACTCACCAGCCACTATCCTCTCAATCTCCTCTCCCACAAACCCCAGTTTTCTCATCGGCGGCGACAATGGCGAACTACCTAGTCGACCCTGCCCCCTGGCATGGCTGCTATCCCACCTGGTCCACTATGCACCCAAAGAAGCTATGTGTTCCTGGGAAGGGACTCTCCCATCTATGCTGATGATTGGGCTGTCACCACCCTCACCCCCGACCCTGATGCTGCTGACTTCATCAGCTCTGTTGCAACCATCGGTGAGTTTCTCCATGGACTTGGCCTGCAAGTTTGCAGCACATCTAAGAGCGCAATGGGTACTGCTCTATTTCGGTTTGCTACTGTCACTGATAGAGATGCTGCAGTTCTGGGTAGTCCATACCAGATAGGAGAAAGTACTTTGAGGATTGTTAATGAGGATTCTGGTATCAATCGTAGGGCTATTGTTTTCACTCATGATATCTGGTGCATGTTACTTAACTACCCTCAGCAACTATGGGATCCTAAATCTGTGATGAAAACATTTATCCCCTTTGGTAGATTTCTTGTCTGGAATAAGGATCTGTCAAACAAGGCTAGAATTCTGGTTAAATTTCGTGCATATGACATTGACACTCTTCCTCTGAGTGTGGTGATTGCTAAGAATGTTGTTGATGATGACAATGGTGACTCCTGGACATGCCCCATGATCTTGCTATCTTCTACTCTGCTTGGTGCTAATGCTGGTGATGAAGATCCCCTGCCCATGATTCATTAGGGGTTTTGGCATGATGCCCAGCATGATCATGTGATGGAGGAAAATGCTGCTGATAATGAAAATGTTGCACCTGTACATGCTGCAGTTGGAAATGCAGCACCGGCAGCTAATGCTCAGAATGAGGTTGCTGTCAACTTGGAGCCTGCAACCCCAGCACTGCAGCCTGAGATTCAAGATAACCAGAATATGCCTGCTGCTGAACTGGACCCAATTGCCAACTTATCCAGTCTGCTTGTTAGCTTGATGGGTGGTGAAGAGCATGCAAACTTCCCAAATATTGCTGGTAGCACTATTACTGGTGCTACAGTTCAGATGAATGAGTCCGTCAACAATGGCATCAACACTGTCAAAGTGACTCTGGATATCAACACTGTCCCACCCAATCAGCAAATCACCTTGCAGAATAATATTCAGTTGGAGGCAAACAATGTTTCACAGGTGGTTGACAACAACAATGCTGCATTTGATGGAGCTGGCCCAAGCTACATTCCTGTACCAGCAGATAGCTCTGACAGTGTTACTGTAATTCCCAAGCCTGACAACTTCCCTAAGAGTAAAAGGAAGAAACCTGAGCCTAGCTCTATCAAATATGTTAGGAGAAGCTGCTGGATTGCAAGTCTCAATGCAGGTTTCAAGAACAAAGCAAGTGCTGATGAACATGCCTCCAATGCACAAGTCACCCCCATGAATCTGTCTGGCCACTTTGAAGCTATTGTCATGGACAATAACAGTGCACCCCCACCAGTTCTTCCAGTTGACACAATTCAGGCCATTGGTACCAGCTTCTCTCAGATTCCTCCTGGGGAGGTCTCTGCTGCCAACCTGAACTATGACAGTTCCAATGATAGTGCTTAATCACCACTACACTGTGTCCAAGAGCATGGACAGTAGATGCTCTGTTATCCTAGGATTTTATTCTAGTTTTTATCATGTAAGGTCACTATATCAGACTCCTTTTGTTTATCATCCAAAGTCTCTAGTATGTGCAGAGCAAAACATTTACCTTATCTTATCTGGGTTGTACTCTCCACTGTTTGAGGTGGTTTTATCATATCTGGCTTGCATGGATCACCAACTTAGAATTTATTTTTGCCCTCTGCTTATCTGCATGAATATTATGATATATGTCAGCCGGTTATCTCTGTACAAACAATGTACTGATCATCATAGATACAAGAACAAATCCCACTCCTCATGCATTATCATCTATGATACACAGTGCATGTGTATCTACTGCAACAAACATAACCTTGTTTCCAATGAGTCGACAAATCAAAATACTTGATTGGAATATTAGAGGTATTAACTCTCAGGAAAGATGGGTTGACCTTGCTAACAAAATCAATCAGAGCAATTGCAATATCTTATGTATATAGGAGACTAAGAGAGAAATATTTGATAGTATATACATAAAAAAATTCTGTCCTAGAAGATTAGGACAGTTTGCATACCAACCATCCATTGGCAATTCTGGTGGTTTGATTACCATCTGGAATGGTAATATGTATAATGGCACTGTGATCAGCCAATCATCTTTCCACCTTACTTTTAAGCTGCATTGCAATCTAACTAATGAGGAGTTTTACATCACCAACATATATGCTCCATGCACAAGTGATGGAAGGGCTGATTTTATTGACCGGTTCTTACACATTGATTCATCCATCTTCAAATTATGAATAATAATGGGAGACTTCAATATGATCAGGAGTTTGAAGATAGAAACAGAGTAGGGGGAACATATCAAACATCCACTCTTTCAACTCCATCATTCAAGAACATGATCTGGAGGAAATACCACTAAAAGGAAGAGCATTTACATGGTTAAATATGCAACAACAACCTCTACTTGAGAAACTTGATTGGATATTTACATCCCATGAATGGACCACCACCTTCCCCAATACCATGGCCTCACCATTGGCTAGATTGGGCTCTGATCACATACCTATATTGATACAAATCAGTACTGACATACCAAAATCACAACTATTTAGATTTGAAGATTATTGGTTGGAATTTGAAGGACTGTCAGATATTGTGCAAAGCAATTGGGTCAACAAAGGAAGGTTCAAGAATGATGCACATGATCTGTCTGCCAGATTTAAAAATATGAGGCATGCTATCAAAAAATGGATTAAATCCATCTCTAACCTCAATATTGTCATTGATAACTGCAACTTTGTTTTATCTCTCTTGGATGGTCTTGAGGAACAAAGGACATTGTCTGTACTTGAGATGAATTTCAGGCATATCATAAAATCTCATTTGGCCAAACTTTTGGAAGCTAAAAGAAAATATTGGAGGAAAAGGGCTAATATTTGGTGGGCTAAGCTTGGTAATGAAAACACCAAGTTTTTTCACTCTATTGCCACTAGGAACTACAGAAACAATTATATTGCTGCTCTGCTTGATGAACAAGGCAATGAAATTACTGACCATGATCACAAAGCTGCACTTTTATGGACTGCCTTCAGAGATAGACTTGGGAAAACATCTGAAACTGAGATGAGGTTTGATCTGCAGAATCTCATTACCCCACATGACCTCACATCACTGGAAGAACCATTTACCCATTTGGAAATTGATGATATTATCAAATACATGCCAAATGATAAATCACCTGGACCTGATGGTTTTAATGGTTACTTCATGAAGAAATATTGGAATATCATCAAAGTCCAATTCTATAATCTATGCAACATATTTCACAGTGGGGAGCTGGACATTGACAGTATCAATACTGCATACATTGCACTCATTCCAAAAATTTCAAACCCCATGAAGCCTTCTGATTTTAGACCCATCTCACTTGTTAGCATGGCACTCGAGATTCTGACAAAGCTAATTGCCAATAGAATACAGAAAATTATTATTCCAATTGTTAGCAAAAATCAATATGGGTTTATCAAATCCAGATCAATACAAGACTGTCTGGCCTGGGCATTTGAATACTTGCATATTTGTCACAGATCTAAGAGAGAGATCATCATTTTAAAACTTGACTTTGAGAAAGCATTTGACATGATAGAATACAATACTATCATCACTATGCTCAAGCACTTTGGATTTGGAGACAAGATCATTGGATGGATCAGCAAGATACTTAATAGTGCTAACACTTCTGTGATACTAAATGGAGTACCTAGAAAAAATAACAGATGCAAGAGAGGTGTAAGACAGGGTGACCCACTATCACCATTATCATTTGTTGCCACTGCTGAACTTCTACAAATTATTGTTAATCATGCTTGGCATATTAATGAGTTAGATCTCCCTGTTGATCATGCATATGGGCAGAATTACCCAATTCTCCAATATGCAGATGACACACTACTCATCTTACCTGCAGTTCAGGAGCAACTCATCTATTTGAAGAATCTGCTTATGGACTTTTCCAAATCAACTGGACTTAAAATAAAATTTCATAAATCTTCTATGGTCCCTATTAATATGACAACTGACAGATGCAGAACATTTGCTAATTGTTTTGGGTGCAGATTAGAGTCTCTACCCTTCACATACCTGGGTCTTCTAATGGGAACCACTAAACCAAGTGTCGGTGACCTTACACCCTTGATCAGCAAGGTTGATAAAAGGTTGGCTGGCATATCCAATTTATTATCACACTGCTCAAGAGTTGTTGTCATCAAATCAGTAATATCTGCTATGACCAATCATATTATGTGTGCCATGAAATTGCACTATTCACATATTGACCATGTGAAAAATCTACAAAAACTTTTCTCTGGCATGGGAATGACATTGAAAAAAAAGGAAAATATCTGGTGACCCAGGTGGACTAGGAATTTTAAACTTGAGGCAACACAATAAGGCAATGATGATCAAAAATCTTTATAAATTCTTCAACTGTCTGGATATACCTTGGGTTAACCTTATCTGGCAAGCATATTATCAGAATGGCTCCCTACCAGATTGCAATACATACAAGGGATCTTTCTGGTGGAGAAATTGCCTTTCATTTCTGGTAGACTTCAAGAATATGACCACTATTGTGCCTGGTCAGGGAAATAGCACTATGTTTTGGCAGGACAAATGGCATGACACTGAACTATGCAATAAGTTTTCTGAATTATTTTCTTTTGCCAAAAAACCAAAAATCAGAACCCAGGAAGCCAAACAATATCAGCTTGCAGGGGAGTTACTGGGTATGTTTCAATTGCCACTCTCACTTATTGCTGAAAACCAGATGAACAGTCTATATACAATCCTCCAGAATTCAAATGATATTGAGAAAGACAAATGGACATTCCCATGGGGAGGTGACAGATTCTCTACTAAAAAGGTATATGACCTTCTTGTCAAAGCACCTGATGCACCAAAGCCTTTTGAATGGATTTGGAAATCCCCATGTCTTCCCAAGCACAAGTTTTTCTTATGGCTGCTACTAAATGATAGATTAAATACCAGAGAACTTCTTGTCAGAAAAAATTTCAACATTGAGGAGGACACTTGTGTCCTTTGTGAGGAAAGCACTATTGAATCAGTTGATCATCTCTTCTTTAGATGTGACTTTAGTAAAAAAAATTGGTGGAAACTTGGAATTGAATGGAACACTGATTACCCATTGATTAGTATGATCCAAGAGGCACATGATAAAACATTGAATCAGTTCTTCAACATCACTATGATGACAGGATGCTGGAGCTTATGGAATCACAGGAATAACATCATCTTCGAGCAACATACTAGATGCATGGATAATTGTTATGGCATATTCAAATTGTCAGTGGCTGAATTAGACATAGAATCAAACCCAGCTTACTTGAAGGCATGTAGGCTTGGTTAGACACTTTGTAATTTTCTTATTCACTTTCTGTGATTCACACTGTGACTCACACCATGTACAGTGCCCTATTTATAAAATGAAAATGACATAGTGGGGGACTTCCCCACTGTCTTTGTGTCAAAAATAAATAAAGGAAGCATATGCATCCGGATCAAATGTGCATTTCTGAAGATTCTAACACTATTAAATGAATTTTATTTAGAAAACCTTGCATTACACTATTAGAAAGTCGTGATGTATGATTAAAAAGATGATAAGGATGTCATGTTTGGATTTCTCTCATTTTTACGATTGATTTAAACATATTATTTGTCAAATTTCAATTTACGAATTTAAAGATATGAATTGTTCCATATTAAATAGAAAAGGCAAAAAATATTCCTTTTATTGTTTTTTGAATTCAAGATTATTATTACTTAAATAATTGTTTTTGAAATTCAAAAAATAAAGACATGTGATATTATTGTTCAAGAATTAATAGGATTGATATGATAGTATTATCAATAAGGTCTAATTTCTTTCTTGGAATTTTATTCGAAAGGTCTGGGGCTGAAGTATTGTGAGGATGAGTGACCGATAGAAAAGTTTGACCACGAGTACAATTTGACCGGAGATTAAGCATACTTAGAGTTAAAATTGTTCCTTGTGAGATTAATGAGTCAAACAATTTAAAAAAGATTTTTTTTAAACTAGGCCGACAGCTAAGTCGTCGGCGTATCCAAACGGCCGGTAGCTGTCTAGGTGAGGTTTATCTGGCCTATGCCGACGGCTAAGCCGTCGCCATAGCTGCTATACCAACGGTTTTCCTACGGCCAACGAGCCTATGTTATGCCGATGAGGCTACACCGCCGGCTGTCTTCAGCGTAATTCTATGCCAACGGTAATCTGGCCTATGCAGACGGCCAGCCGTCGGCTTATCATCTGTTCTTAATGTGCATGCCAAGACGAGACGAGGACGATGGACACGCCGATCTGTTTTGTGCTCCGCTGTTTCAAGGGCGACAGCCACGCGGACGAGATGCAGCGTGGCGATCAGCGGTGCTAGGCTGGCAACAGGCCAAGACGAGACGACGCTGATGGACATGACGATTTCTACTATGCTGGCAGCAAGCATCGGAGATGACGATCAGCCCAGAGCACTCGACCAGGCGTTGGCTCACAAAGGCATGGGCAGCGGTTGGAATGTGCGATGGCGGTTTGTTCATTTGCAACCGGGAGCTCACGCGCGCATCTGTATATCCACTAAAGACGTTGGCCGTGCCGCTCTCACGTAAAGTTTAAAATAGCCGGCTATTCTATTTAGTCGCGGCTTTTTTAGAGGCTATGAAAGGCTATAGCGCAGCTATAGCTGGCTATTCTATTTTAGCTTATTTTTAAAAATTGAGCAAATTTTAGTTAAATCTTTTTAAAAGATGGGAAAAACTATGTCTCAAACAAGATTCGAGCTACAAGTCATGCAACTATTGAACAAAAAATAAGTATTGAACCAATTAACTCACAAGTTGTATTGAATTATATTTAACATAAGTTCGAAAAAGGGGAGGAAAAGAAGAAAACTTCTAAGAACATAAGTTTAGCGTCAAAATTAGAGGCTAATTTAAAGCTAAATCGGATAACTGGCTATTAGCGGCAGCTATTTTCCATTTAGCCTAAGATTGGCATAGACTATAGCTCTCACGTCATTGCTCGCGGGTCCCAATCAGGCAAGCGCTCTGCTTATTATGTACTCCACAAAAATTCAACTTTGATCATGTACTCCACTAAGTACGTTGCCCGTGCCGCTCTCACGTCATTGCTCGCGGAGTACAAACGTGACTAATGCTTAGTTTCAGACTGTACATCTTTGATCATGCCGAGCACCGCTGACTTGCTGTCTTCTCCGTTTAGATTTTAGAGAAGGCTTGACTGCTCCAAAGGCGTCTGGCAACGAAAGGAACACAACACATCAAAGCATAGACGACGAATTCTAGGGGCAGAGCAGCTGTAAGCTCCATTTTTTTTTTGAAAAAAGTATATACTAATATTACAGAGATACCAATTACACCTAGCTTCTGTAGCAACGCATGCCCTAGCGACTCTACGTATGCACACAACCTAAAAAAAAATTATAAAAAAAGAAAAGTCCTGCTACAGAGAACTAATCCTCAAAGCAACGACATTGACACCATCAGAACAACACTAGTAGTCCTAAGTCCTCGTTCACAAAACAATGCCTTTAACAAAGTTATTGCCGGGCACAACCAGTTAAGGCCAGACCTTGGATTTTCACCCTGCAAGCTAAGACTGGGAACTCCCTCTGTGTTGTCTTCCCGCACCAACAGACACTGCAACGAGTCCTAGATCACGCAGCCATATCTCCGTCGCCACAAGAGCAAAAATCACCATCGCTCCCCTCATATTTCCGTTTTCCTGACATTCTCCGCATCTGACTTCACCATGGCTCTAAGATGGCACTTGGTGGGAATAAAAAACAAAGCTTCGCAACGCTCCCGCTGAAACCAAACGTCCAGAAAAACAAGGTGCGCACGACCGAATACCTTTTGATCCAGCAAACTCCAGGCATGATACGCCCATGGGAGTTCGCCGACGGAGCCTTCCGGAACCCGCCTCCCAGACCAGATCCACGAGGGCAGACATCAAGCAGATCTTCGTCTTCGTGCGAAAGAAACCAAAGGACCAAGCCATGCCAACCATCGACGCCACCTCAATGTCAGACAGCTCCACCAACCTCCGCGAGTCCATCAGGCCACATCCAACACCGAGACTCTGTGACACCTTGCCGCCGAGACTCGCCGTCTTCAACGCCACCGAAGAAAGACTGCTCCACCTTATTCCTTCTGCATCCAACACTTGCTCCAAGAACGATGCCCTCAAGAGGGAGACGACGCTGAACGCGCCGCCATCGACTGATCCGGGAAGGCCCAGATCTGGGGTTTCCCCCGGAGCAGCTCGAGCGACGAAGGTTGCAAGGTCGATGCCTCCAACAAGGTAACGGCGCTGTTGCGCCGCCATCGCCCGCCGTCATCGAGTGAGAGCCTGGTTTTCACCGGATCCCCCGCCTCTCGACACCCACAGCCGGTTGGATCTCCGCCGATTCTTGCAGATTGGCTCCGCACTAGCCTCCCAACCGCGCCGCAACTGGCCGAGGCCTGAAGCACCGGATCTAGATAGGAATCGAGATCCACGACCAGCCTCCTCCGCCCGAGGGGAAGTAGTCGGTGTACTGACTTGTGCCTACGGGTCAGCTGTAAGCTCCATGCATCTACTTTTCTTCCTTTTTAGCTACTTAGTTTTCTTCCTACAATCTGCCTGGGCTGCATGATACGATGCTTTGCGTGAGAGCAAGCTTGATGATATGGTTTGGTTTTGCTGCATGTCTCCACTAGGGGATAGTGACCTTGAAAATAATTCATGATAACGTGGATGTGTCAGACTATCCAATTACTGTTTGTCCACACGAGTGTTGCTTTTTATGGGAGGTTATGAACCAATTACTAGCTAGACTCAGAAAATTTTCAAACATAAGAATACGTAACGTTGAACTCTGATGTTCTGTAGGTAATGGGATACGCTCGTTTCCGGGGGTCTCGCACCAGCTAAATCCCATCTGAGCCCCGGACGTTTGACTGTTTCGGCTGCATTTGTACTACAACTTCAACACCTGCTATGAGTAGCTTTTAACGTAACGACCACCCCCGTGTTAGCCTGAAGCCACCACATTGTACCTGTACAAGGTCAAGAATATTTATAGTGGAACTAAAAAACTAAGGTTCCGTTTGGCATCAAAATATTTTAAACTATTAAGGGAATACTTTGGTTTCTGCAAAAGGTGAAGTATTAAATATTTTGAGGTGTTTGGATCCAACAAATAAGATGGTTTTAAAACTAAAGTATCCTCCAAAATTATGTTTTCTTTAAGTTTTTGAGAAAGAGGTCAGACCCTCTTTTTCTAAAACTGAGAAAACAGAAAAACTAAAGTATTCTTTTGCTAGGCATTGAAATACTATGATATTGATATACTTCAGTATTAGAAAAATTTGTTGCCAAACTAGACCTAATTGGTAATCCAACTGTCGCATGCATGCTGCCAGTATGGATTCAAGGTAAGCTGCAAGTAACGGATAGAGAGCATAACAGAAAAAGATCTCTCTTTCTGCGAAGATGCGTCGAAGTTGCAACGTTTTCACCATTACAAGATGCACTCTCGGTTTTTTTTGGGTCCAGGATGAATATTTATCCTTATACAAACGAATTTGTAAATAGATGCAAATTAATAAGGAGTATTTTCTTTATTTCTATCAGTTCTCTACATTGTTCTTCTCCTGGGGTGCAAAATTTGTGTTAACCATGCTGTAATTCTAGAAATTATAAACTAAGCAAGCCCTTCTATGCATATTACATGTTTGGTTATTTTAAAATCACCACACTAGTGATGTGAACGTTTCTTAATAAATGTGTATGCTTTACATGAAAACTCCTTCAAGATTATTACGGATAGTGAGCATTTCAAGTCCAAACTTCATGTAGAAGTGAGTACAGCATTTCATGTTTTTTAATCTTCTGTATTGAGCTATTACGGATCGGTGAACAAATTTAACATGATGTAGTGGTTCAAGTACAATATAAAATTTGGACAGGACTTACATGTAATACTATCAGAGAGTACAAGAATACATTCTGGACAACACTTACAAACTTATAAAATGCACATCAGAGTGGAAGATTTAATAGTGAAAAATATAGCTGATGTTAGGCTTGATAATAGAAGGAGTTTTAGATACAAAAACTTATTAATTGGATCCATCAAATCATTCATCTTACACCTCTTTTCTATCATAAAAATAAAATAATTTAAATTATTCTACTAACACAGATGTTAAAATTCACAAGATTGGTCAAGAGAGAGATACTGCTAATGCATCCATCTCAAACACCAATGATCTTTGTAATATTACCGGACAAGGAATTATAAATTTCACAAGCAATGAGACAAAATTGATTGTGCGAGTTTAAAGAAAGAAGAAAAGTACATGACACGGTCCAATACTCCATGATAGAACTTGGAGCAGTAACAATTTAATTACTTTGGTTCTTCATTACATATGTGCAAAAGCTTTATCACATGAATGCGAACGTGGCTACACCCTAGAGTGTGGGAGAGGCAAAGGAAGCTCGAAAACTTAGTTTGGCAACAAAGTTTTTTATAAAACTGAAGTATATCAATACTATAGTATTTTAGTGCCTAGCAAAGCAATACTTCAATTTTTCCCTTCTCTCAGTTTTAGAAAAAAGAGGGTCTAGCCTCTTTCTCAAATACTTAAAAAAAACCATAGTTTTATAGAATACTTCAGTTTTAAAACTATATTATTTATTATATCCAAACACCTCAAAGTATTTAATACTTCAGTTTTTTTAGAAACCAAAGTATTCTCTTAATACTTTAAAAATACTTTGATGCCAAACGGGACCTTAGTCTCTAAAATTTACTTAAACATATTGGCTTTAATAGTTCACTTGTAATATATTAAAAATGGTACGGAGAAGAAAACAAATGCATTAGATGTCTAATTTAAATTATGCCAATACTAGCCGCACAAGTGCGCGGGCCACCTTGCTAGCTATGTCTATATTTTGTTTCGAGACAAGCTAGTTATGTCTATAGGAACAACCGGTTTGTCACACTGGCTTTTGATCCTGTTGCCCACGGGCCTGCTTTACAGCCTCTGTGAGGCCCAGTGCAAAGAGGCCCGGTCGAAAAGCACCGCTGGATAAAAATCGTAACGCTGGCTAATAACCATGACCATGGCTGTGTGCGGACGAGACATCAAGAGCCGATGTGAGACGGCAATGACATTGGTGGTGCTGGATCTGACAAGTAGGAGGTCACTAGGGTCATTCAACAACCTGGAGTTCCATCCCTTGCACTTCCAGTCCAGGATCCACCAAGCTCCTTCAGCTGACCCTCCACTGCTTTTTGAGGTCGTCTCCCAGCATCCTTCTTCTGTTTATTGGTAGCGGTGTGCACGGATAAATTGATTAACTCTTTGTATGCATTAACACATTAATTTACCAGGATATATGTGAGGAGGAAAGGAGGAAACTGAACATTGGCCAACGTCAGTGAATGCACTTCAAAGTAGTTTCATGAAACCCTGACCGAGTCTGGACACTTTGTTCTTAGAAAAGGAGGTAAGAACTGTGAATTAAATCTACTAGGGTCATATGTTATAATTTCTTATGTTTGGTTTCACATGTTATTTGCATGCTTAATTACTATGCATTTTTAGGCTACCTTGGCCAGTAGGCACTGTTGTAAAATTGATTTTTTGTTCAAAATGGGGTTGGCCCCGGCCTCTGCATCTTCGGATGCACGCAGCCATTTATTAAAAAACTATCAAGTCACAAGAGTATCAAAGGTAAAAAAACATCTCATGAACCAGATAGGGTTGATACAAACACCAACCATCTAAAAAAAATAGAAAGCCTTACAAGAGGATGCATATTAAAGCTAGACATCTGTCAATCTACTAGTATGCCGTCAGAAAACTTGGTTAAAGATATCCGATGCAACCGCCACCAGGCGATTGCATCTAGTAACCATAGGTTGCCGTTGATTCTCTGGGAGTAAGAAAGCCCAAAGCTGAATCCAGTGCGATGCCGTATGAATAACCTGAAAAAAAGATGAAACTTTGGCCTTGTTAAAGATAATATTATTTCGGCACTTCCATATAGATCAATATAAAGCTTTTGCAAAATTGATTATATATAGAATGCTTTTGCTTCACACAAGTGTTTATGATTTATTTCGGCATTTCCATATAGATCAACATAATGCTTTTGCAACATATATAGAATGCTTTTGCTTCACATAAAGCTTGGATGCAGTCGCATGGATCGATTACTTGCTGTCAAGATTGAGTATTTATATGGGCTACATGTAGTGTTTATGCCAGTCTTCAATACTCGGTGAGTGCATTAGTGGGGTTGTTCAAGGTATTCCCATCCAACTAACTTATTTCTTGAGGGTTTTTCCGTGATGCGTCCATTCTTCCCTGCTTTACCACTGACCAATATAGATTATAAAAATTAATTTCAGAGAATTGATGATGTAGTTAAAATTGGACTATTTACGTTTCTGTGAAGATTTTCAAGCACTATTTCCAAATTTTAACAAATGAATTGTCTGGGAGGATTTCGAGCTAAGCATAACTCAAACAATTTGTACTGCATATCTTTTGATCAAAATAAAGAACATGACATTTTCTTTGTAGTGAATCAAATTGCATATTTACATTTCTGTACTTATATCGAAAAACCTTTTGATGTTACTGTGAAAATTTTCAAGAACTTCCAAATTTCAGCTCATGTATCTCCTAGGAGGATTTAAAGCTATGCAAAACTGAAACAATATTTGTATTATATCTCTTTTCATGGCATTTTCTTCCCAACAAATAAAATAATATCTTTATATTTATGCAAAATAATTTTCTCCATCTGCGTATGAATATCTTCAGTCATGGTATGTAGTATTACATAAAATTTATGTTACCTCTATTCACGACAGCTAACGCTTTGCGATCTCCATCTCTATTCTAAGATTAGATGGTTCCCTTCTTTCCCTGTTTTTCTTCCTCGAGAGGATTTTTTTCGAAATGGGGATAAGACCCCGGCCTCTGCATCGACAGATACATATGGCTTTTATTAACTTATTGAATTTATTACAAAAGTACCTTACATCCCCAGTTCATGGGTCAGAAAGAGTCGAAGCATGCACCAATCATCTAAAAAAAGCGAGGATCAAGAATAATCTGCGCATTAACATGTTATTCTATTATCAAAACGCCAGCCACACTGGTTGAATAAATCTCGTGCTACCGATTCCAAGCAGCAACACCCAATATCCATTGCCAACCTGCGGTCCTCCGGCCGAAGGATAGCCCATGTATGTATCCAGTGTGTGGCTAATGGAATAACCTGCATAAAAGAAGCATTTGGTGATCTGTTAAAAACCATATCATTTCGAATATTTCAGATCGCCCAGAGCAAAGCAAAAACATCCACTCGTATTTGAACTTTTATTCTTATTCTAACCTTGCATTTGTGTGTTGTTTTGTTTGTTCTGAGAACTCTTCAGTCATGGTATGTAGTATTGCATACAATTTATGTTACCTCTATTCACGCCAGCTAACGCTTTGCAATCTCCATTTCTATTCTGAGATTAGATGGCTCCCTTCTTCCCCTGTTTTTCTTCCTTGAGAGGATTTATCCTCTTCTTTGGTGTGTTCTCTTTCATTCTTATTATAACCTTGCATTTGTGTGTTGTTTTGTTTGTTCTAAGAACTATAAATGCTCTCTGTTTACATCTTAATATTTTTGGTATTTAGGCAAAACATGAATACAAATTCGTTTATAATGGCGAGTGTTTCTTAATTCATTTCCTTGCAATTTGACAAACTTCAAAATTGTCTGGATGAGTGCATGTTTGTTAGCTTAAATTTGTAACAGTGTGCAGGCGTGCGAAGTAAGTGGCACCCGGTGTGAAGTAGCAGTGACATCACAAGGTGAAGAGTTGTCATCGTCACAAACCCAGGTAAATCTATTTCACCTTTTTTATTTCTTCATCCCCACTCCTCTAGTAGGAATCATATTCAATTTTCATGTTTGTTTTTCATTTATGACCTCAAGAACTTGCTGCTGATGTTTGGTAAGAACCACAAAGACTAATGGCTGTTGCAATGATGTAGGACAATAGCCATAGTTTCTTGCTAAAAAGGTAACTCATCTCTGTTTCATGGTAGATCATTTTTTTTGTAGCATGGACTAGGTTTCTTTATTTGACAAGTTTAACTGGAAATCCATGTTTGCACGGTGGATCAATTTTTCCTGTTTTATGAAATTCCTTCAGTTAGGAACCATGGATGTGATGTCGTGGCAAGTGGAGGATTCATGCAGAAAATATAAGGTCACTGTTTTTTCCTATTTTCTTTGGACTGATTGATTGAATAAATATATATATGTGTGTGATGACCTGATGATTCATTCGTGTAGTATCTTCATATGAGTACATTAAAATGATCAAGGATTGGATCAACCAAATTGATACTGAGAGTGACATCATTGTGGAGGAGCAAGGAGAAAGCTGAAGTTCTGCATCAGCATGATATAGCGAGTCAGTAACCGGTATTTCTACTGTGTGCCCTAAATGGAGTAGCAAAATGAATTGATTCACTATGAATTAAAGGAACATTTTATAATTTCTGAAAGGTCCAAAATAATGAATTTAGTGAAGCTTAGTGAAGATTCAGAGGGCAGCAAGGGAATTTTTACCAAAACAAATCAGCGACTTAAACTTCACTGATATAATAGGTTATGTATTAATGTTTCCACTTCTAATGGAACTTAACATCTTTAAGGATACCTCAGGTACTATAGGTTCGTAAAGTAGTAGAGTAGTAGTAGCTTTTGCAGGTACAATATCTTGGCTGGGATTGGGAACCACTGTAGGGGTTCGTAGCATGGAAAACAAAAAATTTCTACCGCATACACACAAACAATCCAAGATCTATCTACTAGATTGTAGCAACGAGTCGATAGAGGAACTCACCTTCGAAGATTCCAAAGCGGTTAACGAGAACAGATTCTCGTGGGTGATGTAGTCGTACTCTTGCCGATCTCAAGATCGCGTAGACGATCCTTCCGTCGCTACATTCCGGCAGCGCTTCCGCAGTCGGTCACACCTTCGGTACTCGACAAAGACCTTCCTCTCCCTTGTTCCAGCAGGCAGCGGAGGTTGTAGCACTCTCCTCGCGATTCCGGCAGCACGACGGCATGGTGTCGGAAGTAGAGGGGAGATCTCGCAGGGCTTCGCCTTAAGCCAGAGCGAGTATGGTGGAGTATGAGAGAGGCCTTGGTGATCTAGGGTTTAGAGGGCACCAAGTGGAGGGGGTGGCCGGGGGATAGGTTTTAGGGAAACCCCAAGTCGCCGACTTGGGAGAAGCCCTAGGCGGCGGAAGCATTTGGAGGTGGTGTCGGCGCCTGGAGCTAGGGTTTGGGTGTGTGAGGGTAGGGGGCAGCCCTACCCCTCCTTATATAGGTGGGAAGGAGGCGGTTGGGAGGATGGAGTCCTCCTCCAACTCCTCCTCCTTGGCCGGCGGGTGGAGGAAGTGGGACTTCCTCCCCAAGTAGGTTTACTACTCTCCCTCCACCAAGCAAACTTCAGATTTGACTTTTCAGATTGACGATTGACTTTCAAACTTCGATTTGATTTCTCTCTTTATATTGCCCAGCCAAGTGACCTAGTACATGATGCAACTATTCCACATTGTCATGACACATCAATGTACCCTTCCCCTCCGGAGTGCCGGACCTTCCAGACCCTTCTAGAACATTCCTGGTGAAAACACCGGAATCATTTCCGAACTCCGAAATAGGACTTTCCTTATATGAATCTTATTCTCTAGACCATTCCAGATCTCCTCGTGATATCCCGGATCCCATCCGAGACTTCGAACAACATTCGGTCTGTTACTCATCATTCCATAACTACACAACAACATCGAATCCTTAAGTGTGTCTCCCTATGGTTCGTGAATTATGCGGACATGACCGAGACACTTCTCCGATCAATAACTCATAGAGGAATCTGGAAATTCATATGGCTCCCACATATTTCTACCATTACTTTGTGATCGAATGAACCACTTACATACGATACCAATTTCCCTTTGTCTCACGAAGGTTTACTTATCCGAGGTTTTGATCGTCGGTATCTTTGCATACCTAGTTCAACCTCGTTACCGATAAGTACTCTTTTTTCGTTCCCGTGATATGTGATCCCTTGTGAGCCAGTCACATGCTTGCAAGCTAATTGGATGACATTCCACCGAGAGGGCCCAGAGTATATCTATCCGTCATATGGATGGACAAATCCCACTCTTGATCCATGTGCCTCAACCCATACTTCGAACACTCAATGCCACCTTTATAGCCACCCAGTTATGGTGTGGTGTTTGATGTCATCAAAGCATCCTTCCGGTGATGGTGATTACCATGATCTCATGGTCGAAGGAATTAGGTTACTATGTATCAGAAAGCTTATAGCAATTGAACTATTAAAATGACTTGATCTTTATGCTACGCTTATCTACAGGAGTATGTCCATCATACCATTCTCCTAATGATATGATCTTGTTGTTAACAACATCTCAATGTTCATGATCGAGAAACCACGATCATCTATTAACCAACAAGCTAGTATTATAAAGAGGCTTTACTAGGGACTCTAATTTAGTTTACAAATCACACAAGTATTAATGTTTCCGGTTAATACTGTTATAGCATGAATGTAAACATTTATCATAAACACAAAGATATAATAATAACTACATTTATTATTGCCTCTAGGGCATATCTCCAACAACCACAACCTTAGTGTTAGTATTATTGTTACATAAGATAGAACATAATAGATTTGGAAACTATCCAAGAAATAATTAATACCGTGATAAATTACCCCATAGAACATTGGATATAATACTTAAACTTCTGAGTTCTTGTGTGCAAGTGAATTTATGGTTATTCCAGTACATTCTTAATGACCAGCTTGGAAGGGAGAGAAAGAAAGTTAGCGTTTATTTATGCATTAGCATGTTTCTGATGTCAACAAGTGATCATTTGTGTTTTCAGAGTTGCCACCATTTGTTTGTGTTGTTTTTCCAGTTCTCATGGTATGTACAAAATGTTATCTGAAACTAGGACTCTATATGTCATCGGGTTCATAGATAAAATCACCATAGCAAAAAACTTGAGGCGCCCCGTGGTGTGGACGGAAAAGGGGTTTGTGGCCGACAATGGCTCTCTGCTCCTGAGTTAGTTAGCTGCTATCACTCCTTTTACTTACTCTGCATCAATCTCTTCTACTCCGCCACGATATCACATCTTGATTTTCTTTTCTAGGATCATTTGGTAATTATGGATTATGAATGCCAACTGACACGAAGAGTTATTTTGATTCGATCTGAGTATCCTCTCACATTTGTGCAGCGATGACAAGAGTGATGTTGCTTTTTTGTGTGAACTAAGAGTGATATTGCTTCATCTGTCTTATTCCAGGGATTGACGCCTTGTGATAGGTCAAAAGATCTGCTTGAGTTGGCCTCTCAGGTTAACTATGAAGAGGTAATTAGCTGCTTCCTAATCAGCTTAATTGTTTTCTTTATCAGCTTGGTGTGCCTGTAATTGATAATATAGATCTTCCACCTATCTCATATGTTGCAGCTTCAACAGAGAAATTATTAAACATGTTATTCCCGTATTTCGTTCCATGCTTGTTTGGTCATTTGGTTGAGCAGAGATAGAGAACAGAAATGGGTTGAAAATTTCTTTTGTTTTTCACATATCTACTCTTAGATAGAGACAGAGAAAGAACATTGGCAGGAGTATGCACTACCCTTTTTATTATGCACACTTTTATGTTTATATCAATATCATTTTGTATTCGGATTGTATGATGATATAATGTTGTTGAATTTTCTTTCTCTGTTTAAGCTTTGATGTGCATGTGCTTTTTTAAATTTGGCAGTACATTAGAAACAATATCTCTATTAGGGGTTTTTCAGCCAAAAAGGCTACAAGCTAAGGAATTAGAGTAAGTTATATATATTAGTATGTCTATAATTTTTTATTATTTTCTTTCAGACCCATTGAGAACCGAGTCAAAGGTATATGAGGATATGTTGCAACTACATATTTTATAACGATGCACCTAATGTTAATAAAACCTCCAGAATTCACTTGACCATGTGTTAGGTATCAAGTAATCTGGTTATCCCGCCTCCAAATTATAACAATAAGAAAGAATGTCTATGGAAGTTTTCTTTAATTATCTTTTGTTTTACTGCTCAAGCTAGATATGTATCACAACCACTTTTCAATCTTCTCTCTCGTATTCAGATATTGTTGTTGCCAAGACACACGTCGTTAGTAATTCAGTACACACAAATAGGTCGCATTTCACTAGCTAGCTGTAAACTTCTTTTGTTTTTTGCAACAGTGAGTTTCGACTAGGACGTAATTCCATGTGCCGTTCTATTTTGGTGAAGATTTTGCTGTAACTTTCATGATCAATTCACTCCGGTTGGCAATCGAATTGAAATTTTTTCCACTGCTGAATTTAGTTCAATGCGCACATTAGATGAAGTTCGTTGTATTTAATTCTATGTCTTACTACCCAAGTTAATGCCTTCATAAAATCATCATGATTCTGTTAAACCAACGGTGGTTGCTTTCGTTCAATTTTACTCTATTGTGTATCTTCCCATACATCGTCAACAGTTACGTGTTGGTTTACATGGCTGAGCTCGATGTGTTTCTGTCACTTCACCTTTTTGTTTTATGCTTAAAAAAGTTATGGCCTTTATTTAACTTCCATTTCTTGGCCAACTTTGTAATAGCTTTAGGAGTATTCCCCTTAGGTCAAGTTTTGTTAGAAGGTTACATTTTTTTTTCTGTGTGACATTCCTGACATGGCATGTGCATGATATTTGGAAGATGTAGATAACTTATCTTTGTGTGCTATGGTGTTAAATGTTTATATATATATATATATATATCTTTTGCAGAAATACTTTACAAGCTTCTATTGTTACCTCTCTTTCTAGATTGTACTGCTAACTGTTGTAGGTTTAACAATGATTTATTATTGGCAAATTCTCCTATCTCTAACTTTCTTTGTTAATTGTTATGCCTTCATCTGTCTGAATACACCAAAATAAAATTTCTGCCGTTCCATGGTTACAGCTTCATGGAGACCATTGAAGTCCCGGCCAGCGTCATGCTGGGAGAAGAAACTGAACCTTGCAAGCCTCAAGTACGAAAACTGTGCTAATTAGGGGACTACTTTGAGACAACACTGTTGTTCTACACTTTTGCGCAATTTCTCCAAAGTTCATTGCGGCCTTACTCGATCTTGGGTTACCCAGGGGACACCTTACAGGAAGCGACAAATGTTGCTGCAGCCCAAGCAATCAGATACACAGAGTAAAGAAAATAAGGTGTTGAAAGAATTTAGCTATGCTGAACTGCAGAAACAGAAGTGAACATAGCTCTTGTCGAGCAGATGGAAGCAAAGCACTTGAAGACACAAAAGGCGACCAATCGGCTGATAGACTTCCTAAGCCTATGATAGCTACATGAACACCGCGTGATGCCACACATCACGATCGTTCAGAAGATGGTTTCAGATCATGCCAAGCATGGCACCATCCTCCTTGACATTCAGGCTGTGGCTGATGATCTTAAATTCTTAATAAGCATACATACCAGCCAAACGCCCTTCTGAATACCACATGTGCATTTCCATGAATCTATTGAAGATGAGCTGTCCACTAGGTACTACGAGTCTGATGATGAAGACACCTATGATTCCGGTGGACATCCTACCGATTATGAGGTGTGAACATCGTCACCTACCTCAAGATCACTACCTCTGTCTCTGGTTCCATTTTAGGTATCGATCTCAATGATCATCGTGTCCTTCATCTTCAGTGTTTCCTTAGACTACGTGTAATAAGTGTTCAATACCTATTTTATGAGCCTAAGTGGGAACCTTGTGTGTTCACCTTCTATTATCTCGGAACCATGTGTTGTCGTCTCTGCTATATGAGAGAAAATTACAAAAAACTACGACAATTGAGGCTAGGGCTTCAAAAAACTACGACAATTCAGATTTATTGCAAAAAACTACCAACTTTGTGCCTAATTGTTGCAAAAAACTATCAGTTCGCTGTAAGACTCGTTTAACACCAGTTGATTATCTTTCTGACAGGGTTGGCCCACCTGGATACTGACGTGGCATGCGATAAACACTCCGGGGAACAAATGTATAAGTTGTGATATATTTTGGATCTTTTTATAAAACTTTGAGTGCTCCACATGTCAGTGCACTCTCTACTCTTTTCTCTCCCTGTCAAGTGGACCCACCCGTCATCCCTAACCTACAACCATCCATCTGAGCAAGCTCGCACGTAGGGAGGGGAGGGGCTCGCCGCTATCCCGAGCGCTCAGCGTTTACCGCGTTTGCCGCCATGGGTCTTCGCCGCCGCGCGCTCTCCGCCCTCGCCGGACTTGATGCAGCTCGCCGGCTCCGCGTTCACGTCGGCCCCATGGAGCTTGCCCGCCTCGCGCCCTCGCCGTCCTGTAGCAGCTCGTCAGCGCCCCTCGCCCTCGCCGGCCAGCCCTTAGCAGCTCGCCGATGTCGTGCCCTCGTCGGCCACCGAGCTCGCCGCCCCGCGCCCTCGCCGGCCACGCGCGTGCTGGACGCCCACCGCCCCGCACCCTCGTCGGCCCCGCACATGACAGCCACGCAGCAGCTCGCCGGCCGGTCCATGCTAGGGGAAGGAAGCATCGGTAGGGGAGGGCTCGCCGGCCGTCTCGCGCTCTCGCTGGCCCCGCACGTTTGCCGGTATGCTCGTGGGTGGTGGCGTCTGGCGACGACGGTGGAGTAGCAGCTATGCCTAGAGGCGGAGGAGCTCTATAGGGAGTGGCGGCGGATGGAGGGGCCGGAGCAGCGGTGGCCGGCGGCAGGGAGCGGAGGATGACCGGCGAGGTTCGGGCGGCCTCACGCGCGGGGTGGCGAGCGCGTTTAGCCGGTGAGCATGGCGGTCGACGAGCACGGGGCGGCGAGCTGCTGTCCGCAGCTGCTCACGCGCTGGGCCGGCGAGTTCGGCGGCGTCACGCATGGGCCGGCGAGGTGCGGGCGGCCTCACGCGCGGGGCAGCGAGCGCGGCGGCCGGCCCGCAGCTGCTCACGCGCTCGGCCAGCCAGAACGGCCGTTGGCGAGCCACGGTGCTCAGTTAGAAAAAAAAGATTTTTTTAAGGGAAAAGAAAGGATAAAAAAGAAAGAAAAAGAATAAGTAAAAAAGTGGCTTTAAGTTTGGAATTATAATGTTCGGGAGGACTATTTGGCAAAATACACACGACACGTCAGCTTGACAGGTGGGCCAGCACTGTCAGAATGATGATAAACTTGTGTTAAACAAGGGTTACAACGAACTGGTAGTTTTTTTGAAACAATTAAGTATGGAGTTCGTAGTTTTTTGCAGCAAACCTGAATTATCGTAGTTTTTTTAAGCCCAAACCTAATTGTCGTAGTTTTTTGCAATTTTCTCGCTATATGATCTATGTCTATTATGTGTTGGTTTCTTATGATGTTCTATGCTGACTTAACCCTTTGCCGTTTCCTGGCTTCTTACTCTTATTTAGTTATTGTGACACTCAGTCGTGACAGCTACTTAAAGAGTCGGAACCAGATATTAAGCTATACTTAACTGCTCCGCTGTTCTCTTTTTTTTACCATCATACAAAATGTGAGTCATCAGCGCCAGGCCTTCTTGTCCTGTATTTTAGAGAGATTAAGCCACGCATCTCACTTGAGAATTGGTAACCAACAGTTCAAGTCTAAGCTCATTTTCGTATCCTGGATCGACCATTCAGTCTACATAGAGATGAGAACCTAGCTTCCATTGTCTTATCTTCCCTTTCCACGCTGTCTCTGTAATTCGCAGCTTATGTAGGTGTTGGTTTTGCATATATTTTGTGCTGGAACAAAATTCAGTAAGAATATGTGGTCTTCGCTTACTGTTGCTTATTTATGATAAATTTTCATGCTTGCATAATATAGCACTAGACTCCATGGATGGAAGACGTAACGCGAGGACACGATTGTAAGGAAAAAACGAAAAGAAAAAATTAGTTCGCATGTAGTCTAACTGAGGAAATCGTTAGGCAACCATACGATGACATGGTGTAAGCGGAGATATTGTAAGGCTGAAGACATAGGCGCACAACAGTAGTACAGAAACACACAAGCCCCATGTTTAGTATGAATCTCAATACGGCACCGCGATGTGCTGTAGTATAGTAAACTTAAAGTTGTACCCTCGCGGTGCATACAAAGACCGTGTTACGGCCTTCAAAAAATGACGATGTCATAAGAGAAAGATCACCGAATGGAGCCGTAAAAAACATTAGGTATATTCGAATGTAAGTATATGTCACAACACTTCTATGCTCGCGCCAATGACCCAACGAAAAGGGAAGCAAATACCAAAGAGAAAGTATGACAAAAACATTTTAATTCAGTACGGATGTAATATAGATCTAGACAGTTTCTTGCTACTCCTACAAAACATCTTGCTATTCCACTACCGATCTATTTCCTACTGGTCTATTGGTCTATTTTCTGTTCTCGTTTGCACTTTCCCGGGACTAAACCACCGGTGCCTCAAGGTTCAAAGGTGATCCAGACGACGCGACTAGTAGAAAAAAGGCTATCCGTTCGTGCCTCCTAACAGCATTAGTCCCGGTTCCGCCACGAATCGGGACTAATGCTGGCACGCGTCCCGGTTCGAGCGGGCACGGATCCGGAGACATGCGCCCTGGTTGGTAGGAGGACATATGTCCCGGTTTATAACACAAACCGGAACTAAAGGTTAGGCGTCAGCCACGTGGCGTGGCACACACCTTTAGTTCCGGTTTGTGTTACAAACCGGGACGTATGCTCCCGCCCTCTATATATAAATGCAACGCATCAGCCCTCTGCCTCCACTCCCCACTCTGCCTTTTCTTGGTGAAAGGTGTGAGGGGTGTGCTAGTTTTTCCCCCTATGCATGCATTCAAGGTGTTTGATGAAATGTTTGAGTGAATGATCCCGTTCAATTTCTCATAGAACAAAAATATAGAAGGTGTCCGAGACGCACTTGAGCTTTCTCTCCTCTTTATTTCCCTCGATCGAGGTTAGCAATCTTAACTTTTCTCTGTCATTGATAAATACATGTGTCGATGTGAATTGGTCATTTTACTATTTATGATGTCTTGTTTTTGATAAACTTACTTATATGATGCAGATGAACGGTCGGGAATGGATGTATGGTGACCGGCGTGTACCCGGGTATATGAAAGGCGTGGATAAATTTATCGATGTGGCTACGACAAACAAAGAGAATAGTTTTATACGTTGTCCATGTGTTCAATGTCGGAACAACAAGGAGTACTCTTCCTCAAAAAACATTCGCGGCCACCTGATTATGAAAGGTTTCATGCCCAACTATAATTGCTGGACCAAGCACGGGGAAAGAGGGGTTATGATGAAAGATGGTGAAGAAGAAGATGATGATAACAACTATCATCATATGTTTCCTGAATCTGATGATCGCAATGGAAGACAATGGAGAGGAAGGAGGTGAAGAACGGGCATCAGATGAGCCGGCTGATGAACTTGGTAGGGTCATTTCTGATGCAAAGTGAGACTGTGAAACAGAAAATGAGAAGTTGAAGTTAGAGAGCATGTTAGAAGATCACAAGAAATTATTGTATCCAAATTGTGAAGATGGCAGCACAAAGCTCGGTACCACACTGGAATTGTTGCGATGGAAGGCAAAGTGTGGTCTAACTGACTCCTCATTTGAAAAGATGCTGAAAATAATGTAGCCGAAGTTTCCAAAACATAACGAACTTTCCGAAAGTACCTACGAAGCAAAGAAGACTCTCTGTCCTCTAGGATTAGATGTGCAAAAGATATATTCATGCATTAATGACTGCATCCTCTACCGCGGTAAGGAGTATGAGAATTTAGATAAATGCCCGGTATGCAATGCATTGCGGTATAAGATCAGACGAGATGACCCTGGTGATGTTGAGGGAGAGCCCCTCCGGAAGAGGGTTCCTGCTAAGGTTATGTGGTATGCTCCTATAATACCAAGGTTGAAACGCATGTTCAGAAACAAAGAGCATGCCAGGTTGTTGCAATGGTACAAAGAAGACCGTAAGAAAGACGGGAAGTTGATACACCCTGCTGATGGGTCACAGTGGAGAAAAATTGAGAGAGACTTCCCAGAATTTGCAGGTGACGCAAGGGACTTATGGTTTGGTCTAAGTACGGATGGCATGAATTCTTTTGGGGAGCAGAGCTGCAGTCACAGCACCTGGCCCATGACTCTATGTATCTACAACCTGCTTCCTTGGTTGTGCATGAAGCGTAAGTTCATTATGATGCCAGTGCTCATCCAAAGCCAGAAGAAACCGGGCAACGACATTGATGTGTACCTTAGGCCATCAGTTGAAGAACTCTTACAGCTGTGGGGCAAACCAGGTGTACATGCGTGAGATGAGAACAAACATGAGCCATTTGATCTACGGGTTGCTTTTCGTAACCATCAATGATTGGCCTGCTCTTAGTAACCTTTCAGGACAGACAAACATCGGATATAAGGCATGCACACACTGTTTAGATAAGACTGAAGGTACATATTTGCATAAATGCAAGAAGGTTGTGCACCAGGTGAATCGACGATTTCTTCCGACCAATCATCCTGTAAGAAATAAAGGCAAGCATTTCAAAGGTGAGGCAGATCACCGGAAGAAGCCTGGACTCCCTCCTGGTGATGATGTATTTGGTATGGTCAAGGACATAGAAGTAATCTTTGGAAAGGGTCCTGGAGGTTAATCAGTTCCGAACGACGTCGCTACAGGACACGCACCCATGTGGAAGAAGAAATCTATATTTTGGGAGCTGCCATATTGGAAAGTCCTGCGTGTCCGCTCTTCAATCGACGTGATGCACATGACGAAGAATCTTTGTGTGAACCTGCTAGGATTCCTAGGCGTGTATGGGAAGACAAAATATACACCAGAAGCACGGGAGGACCAACAAATTATGAAATACCCAAAGAACATGCATACACAGAACAAGACGGATAAAGGGCGTCACTTAAGTCGTGCCAGCTATGCTCTTACCAAAGCAGAGAAGGAAATCTTTTTTGAAGTCCTTTACAGTATCAAGGTGCTGTCTGGCTTCTCATCTAATATAAAGGGGATAATAAATATGGCAGAGAAAAAGTTCCAAAACCTGAAGTCTCATGACTGTCACGTGATTATGACGCAGTTTCTTCCGATTGCATTGAGGGGCCTTCTACCGGAAAATGTTCGAGTACCCATTGTGAAGTTGTGTGCATTCCTCAATGCAATATCTCAGAAGGTAACCAATCCATATATTCTGCCAAGGTTACAGAAGGATGTGGTACAATGTCTTGTTAGTTTTGAGTTGGTGTTCCCACCATCCTTCTTCAATATTATGACGCATCTCCTGGTTCACCTAGTGGAAGAGATTGCCATTCTCGGTCCGGTATTTCTGCACAATATGTTCCCCTTTGAGAGGTTCATCTGAGTCTTAAAGAAATATGTTCATAACCGTGCTAGAACAGAAGGAAGCATCTCCAAGGGATATGGAGCAGAGGAGGTCATTGAGTTTTGTGTTGACTTTATTCTTGACCTTAAGCCGATTGGTGTTTCGACTCATGGCATGAGGGAAGACTAAGTGGAAAAGGCACTGGGAAAAGAAAGCAATGATATGTAGGGACGGGATTCTTTCACTAAAGCACACTACAGTTCTACATAATTCCACCTTGGCAGCTCCGTATATCGAGGAACACAAGAATATTGTACGCTCCAAAAACCCGGGGAAGCCTGAATCATGGATTACAGATGAACACATGAAGTCTTTCGGTGGTTGGATGCGGACACATCTCTTGAATGACACCACTGTTGGAGATCAGCTATACTTGTTGGTCGCGTCACCATCTTCTACTGTATTGAATTTCCAAGGGTACAAAATAAATGGGAATACATTCTACACGATCGCCCAAGATAAAAAGAGAACCAACCAAAATAGTGGTGTCCGCTTTGATGCAATAGACGAGAATGGACAAAAGGACACATACTATGGTTACATAGAGGAGATATGGGAACTAGACTATGGAGTCTCTTTTAAGGTCCCTTTGTTTCGCTGCAAATGGGTCAACCTGAATGGGGAAGGGGTAAAGATAGACCAGTTGTACGGAATGACAACAGTGGATCTCAACAATCTTGGTTATAGAGATGCACCATTCATCCTAGCCAATGATGTGTCTCAGGTTTTCTATGTGAAGGACATGTCCTCCAGACCAAAAAAAAAGAAAAAAATATGCAAACGAATACATCATATGATGAGCCAAAGCGTCACATAGTTCTTTCAGGGAAAAGAAACATCGTGGGAATCAAGGACAAGACAGACATGTCAGAAGATTATAATAAGTTTGATGAAATTCCGCCCTTCATAGTGAAAACTGACCCAAGCATTCCGTTAAGTAAAGAAGATGCTCCATGGTTACGTCTGAAGCGATCATAAGGAAGGACATATGCCAAGAAGTTCATGCTCATATTATGTAACTCTAGTTCATGTCTTTCATGATTTGTGCTTAATCGAAGGATATCTTTCGCGGTTTGTGGCTTGACGGGACTATATATAGGGGGCCTTTAGTCCGGTTTTGTAGTCTCGTTTTTAATATTAATAAATGTCTTGAGTGTTAGTCCCGTTTGTGGCTGGACCGGGACTATGAAGAAGTTGTCGATTTGTGCTTACCATTAAGATCTGATCTCCAAACACGCGGTCACATATTAGGAGTGCCTCTATGACCAGTTTCTTGGAGATCTTGAGGACTAGGATCCGTGATCTTCTGAAACTGGTCGAGTGGTGTCCCCTGCTCTCAAAAACCATCTTGCAGCATGTAACTTCTCTAACTAGATCAATACACAGGAGCTAACTAATTTCACATATTAGGAGTGCCTCTATGACCAGATTTCTTGGAGATGCCGGAGGAGGGATCCGCGGCATCTCGAAAATCGTAGTGGTGTCCTCGCCTCTAAAACCATCTTGCAGCTTGTAACTTCTCTAATTAGATCAATACACCTGGGAGCCAACTAATTTCACATATTAGGGAGTGCCTCTATGACCAGTTTATTGGAGATGCCGGAGGACTGGGATCCGGCGGCATCTCCCTGAAACTGGTCGTAGTGGTGTCCCTGCTCTCAAAAACCATCTTGCAGCTTGTAACTTCTCTAACTAGATCAATACACCTGGGAGCGAACTAAATTCACATATTAGGGAGTCCCTCTATGACCGATTTCTTGAGATGCGAGGAGGCCCGATCAAGCATCTTCTGAAACTGGTCAGAGGGTGTCCCCGCCTCGAAAACAATATTGGAGATGCCTCAATCTGGCTGGAGGACTGGACTCACAAGGATGCCTATTTATAGTACAAGCAGCTTGGCATAGTGTCGAAACTTATGAAATAATGTCGACACTCACCCCTATTATTAGTGCTGACTCGTTTTTTGTCCTGGTTGGTGTCTCCAACCGGGACTAAAGGTTCATCTTTAGTCCCGGTTGGTGAAAACATCCGGGACAAGGTACACGCCGCACAACATAATGTCGACACTCACCCCTATCATTAGTGCTGCCTAGCCCAGCCTGGCGAAATCCCTCCAACCGGAACTAAAGATGAACCTTTAGTATATTGAAAATCCGAACAATGAAAATCCTTCGCGTGGTGTCATATTTTGTGACATAGTTGAAAGGAAAAATACTAGACTTGGTATATTGATCATGTCTCAAAAAAACCTTCACAAAATGACCTATCATGTTCGAGGTTTCATGGCTTTCGGTCCAAATGACCGATGGTATGTGCTGAATCACGGCATAGTTTGTGATGTTGTGCCCATATTATGCATGCATGTGGACATTGGTATGGAGAACAATATTGCAGGAGGAAGTTTTCCTTTTTGTCGCACGGAAAAACCCTTTTCAATTTTCCGAGCGCAAAAAACGGGTCGTTTTGTGAAGTAACCACCAAAATGCTGTTTCAGAATGCTACCGTCCCATTTTCCTAAAATACTAGACCACCTTACATGGACTATCTCCTAACCGGGACATATCTAACCTTTTCGTCCATCCCGGGTAAAAAGGACAAATGTCTGCCGAATCGATAGGAAGTGGGTCCGGTTTGTACTACAGGTACATGATCTATCGCCCGTGATTTTTTGAAAAAATCATATTTAGACTCGCAATATGTGGTTTCTTCAGAGATCCAATGCAAGTTCTAACGATGCTCGTCCCCTATCTTCATGCACGCCGGTTCGACCATAGTTAGAAATTCAAAAAATTCAAAACGGGCATAATAAATTTAAAAAAAACCGAGCAATGAAAATCCTTCGCGTGGTGTCATATTATGTGACATATTTGAAAGGAAAAAATACTAGACTTGGTATATTGATCATGTATCGAAAAAACCTTCACAAAATGACCTATCATGTTCGAGGTTTCATGGCTTTCGGTCCAAATGACCGATGTTATGTGCTGAATCACGGCATAGTTTGTGATGCTGTGCCCATATTATGCATGCATATGGAAATTGGTATGGAGAACAATGTTGCAGGAGGAAGTTTTCCTTTTTGTCCCACGGAAAAGCCCTTTTCCATTTTTCGAGCGCAAAAAATGGGTCATTTTGTGAAGTAACCACCAAAATGCTGTTTCAGAATGCTACCGTCCCATTTTCCTAAAATACTAGACCACCTTACATGGACTATCTCCCAACCGGGACATCTCAAACCTTTTCGTCCATCCCAGGTAAAAAGGACAAATGTCTGCCGAATCGGCAGGAAGTGGGTCCGGTTTGTACTACATGTACATGATCTATAGCCCGTGATTTTCTGAAGAAATCATTTTTAGACTCGCAATATGTGGTTTCTTCAGAGATCCAATGCAAGTTCTAACGATGCTCGTCCCCTATCTTCATGCACGCTGGTTCGACCATAGTTAGAAATTCAAAAAATTCAAAATGGGCATTATAAATTCAAAAAAAATCCGAACAATGAAAATCCTTCGCGTCGTGTCATATTATGTGACATAGTTGAAATGAAAAATACCAGATTTGGTATATTGATTATGTCTCGAAAAAACCTTCAGAAATGACCTATCATGTTCGAGGTTTCATGGCTTTCGGTCCAAATGACCGATGTTATGTGCTGAATCACGGCATAGTTTATGTTGCTGTGCCCATATTATGCATGCATGTGGACATTGGTATGGAGAACAATGTTACAGGAGAAAGTTTTCCTTTTTGTCGCACGAAAAAACCCTTTTCCATTTTTCGAGCGCAAAAAACGGGTCGTTTTGTTAAGTAACCACCAAAATGCTGTTTCAGAATGCCACCGTCCCATTTTCCTAAAATACTAGACCACCTTACATGGACTATATCCTGACCGGGACATCTCAAACCTTTCCGTCCATCCCGGGTAAAATGGACAAATGTCTGCCGAATCGGCAGGAAGTGGGTCCGGTTTGTACTATAGGTACATGATCTATCGCCCGTGATTTTTTGAAAAAAATCATTTTTAGACTCGCAATATGTGGTTTCTTCATAGATCCAATGCAAGTTCTAACGATTCTCGTCCCCTATCTTCATGCACGCCTGTTCGACCATAGTTAGAAATTTAAAAAATTCAAAACGGGCATAATAAATTCAAAAAAAATCCGAACAATGAAAATCCTTCGCGTGGTGTCATATTATGTGACATAGTTGAAAGTAAAAATACCAGACTTGGTATATTGATCATGTCTCGAAAAAACCTTCACAAAATGACCTATCATGTTCGAGGTTTCATGGCTTTCGGTCCAAATGACCGATGTTATGTGCTGAATCACATCATAGTTTGTGATGTTGTGCCCATATTATGCATGCATGTGGACATTGGTATGGAGAATAATGTTGCAGGAGGAAGTTTTCCTTTTTGTCGCACGGAAAAGCCCTTTTTCATTTTCCGAGCGCAAAAAACGGGTCGTTTTGTGAAGTAACCACCAAAATGCTGTTTCAGAATGCTACCATCCCATTTTCCTAAAATACTATACCACCTCACATGGACTATCTCCCAACCGGGACATCTCAAACCTTTCGTCCATCCCGGGTAAAAAGAACAAATGTCTGCCGAATCGGTAGGAAGTGGGTCCGGTTTGTACTACAGGTACATGATCTATCGCTCGTGATTTTTTGAAAAAATCATTTTTAGACTCGCAATATGTGGTTTCTTCAGAGATCCAATGCAAGTTCTAAATGAGCCATTTTATTCATGATTTTCTTCCGCCATTTTTCTTCCTCCATTTTTTCCCTTGATTCTTCGCCATTTCTTCCTTGATCTTTCCTTGATTCTTCCTGCCAGTTCTTTCCTCTAGTTATCTTCCTGTCATTTCTCACTATATATATGTAGGGTTGGCCTCCATTGTCATTGCACATCTCTAGACTCATATCTGCAACCTCATCACTCTTTCCCATGACTTCCACCGTAGCACTAACTCCTAGGGAGGTGGAGGTGCTTTGCGCCTCGAACTACCCTCCTTGCCACTCTTGTTTCCCGTCGGCTGGATCTTTGGCGGCGGGCGTGCAGTTCCTCCTGTCCCTCTAGGTGTGGCGCGTCGGATGGCCATCACGAACCACTACTACTTTGAGCTCACGCCGGAGCAGCGGAGGAATCCCAGATGGCATCCCGACTATTTCCCTACTCGGGAAGCCTTCTTCGTGGATCGGCGTGAGAGGGCTCTCGCCAGGCACGAGGAGGACGACCCACCTCCTCCGAACTTCAACGAGGCCGGCCGTCGGCTGTGGTGGCGCGACCGGACTCTCCATAGCGTCATGGCCTACGACACGGCCGCCGACTCTAGCCCCCGCCTGCGCTACCCTCAAGTCCAACCCACTCGTACTCAGCCTTCAAGGTTCAACTATGGCGACCCCGACGACGACAGCGACGACGGCCGCGACGAGTACGACGACAACAGTGGCGAGTATTACAGGTGTAGGCAGGAGCAAGACTGAATCACTCCAACATTGCAAAACAAGTTCGGCCGATTGTGGCTTAATCTGTATCTTAATTTTCACTTCTTCTATGTAACTTTGTGTTAGTTGCGTTATGTACTTTAATTCCAGTTCTATCCTAATAAAATTTTCTTTCCGCCCATTATTTCCCGTCCTTTTTCTCCCGCCCATTAATATATAAAAAATATAAGTTAATTCAAATCCAAATTAAAAACAGAAAATGGTTTTGAATTATTTATTCAAATCCAAACACTTTTTATGTTTAAAGTTTTTATAAATTCCAAATTAATATTAAAAAATATAAGTTAATTCATTTTTAATTATAAATGGTTACATTAATTATTTTTTAAAACAGAAAATGGTTTTGAATTATTTATTCAAATCCAAACACTTTTTATGTTTAAAGTTTTTCTAAATTCCAAATTAATATTCAAAAAATATAAGATAATTCATTTTTAATTTTAAATGGTTCATATTTTTAATGGTTACATTAATTAATTTTTAAAAACAGAAAATGGTTTTGAATTATTTATTCAAATGCAAACACTTTTTATGTTTAAAGTTTTTCTAAATTCCAAATTAATATTCAAAAAATATAAGTTAATTCATTTTTAATTTTAAGTGGTTCATAGTTTAAATGGTTACATTAATTATTTTTAAAAACAGAAAATGGGTTTGAATTAGTTATTCAAATTCAAACACTTTTTATGTTTTAAAGTTTTTCTAATTTCCAAAGTAATTATGATTTAAAAAATATTACAAATTTAAACCCCAAAATAAAAAATAAGGCGGGAACAGAGAGAAAATTCCTGAATTTTTTTGAAAACATGGTCATATGTCCCGGTTGGAGCCACTAACCGGGACTAAAGACCCCTGCGCGCGCCAAGCCTTGGTTTGCTGAAAAAAGTGGAGTATACGTCCCGGTTGGTGGCTCCAACCGGGACGTATGACCCTTTAGTCCCGGTTGGATCTACCAACCGGGACAAAAGGTCCTTTGGTTAATAATTGGGTGCCCCTCCTCTTCTTCTTCCCCATCTCACAATCTTCTCGCGCAAGACAAGCGGCCTTGCCTGCCTTGCCTGCACGCCCTACCGGCCGCCGCCGCTGCTCTTCCTCCGCCTCCTCGCCAGGAACCGCCTCCCCTCCAACGGAATCGACGAAGGGAGCCCGTAACCACCGCAATCAGGAGCTCCTCCCCGAAGTCCGGCCACCGCTGTTCTCGACGATTCCGGCCGCGTCCGAGCTTGCTTGGTCGAGCTGACCCCTCCACCGCCTTCGTGGTGTGCCCCTCCACCTCACAGTCCTCTCCGTTCTTCCTCTTCCTCTCTATATCGCTGCCGCGCCGAGGACCTGAAGCCACCGCCGTCGGCCGCCGTCGTGCTTCCTCTTCCGGCGACCAATCCAGAGCGGCACCACCACTAAATGGCTCGGTACGCTAGCCCGCATCCATCGCACCGCTGCTCCTTGCTCCAAGGCCCAGTATCCTCCCATCGACAATCTGGGTCGATTGATCCCGATGACGTCCCACGCTGACGTCCTGGTGACATCAGCGGGCGGGGTCAGCGCGGTCAAACCTTCAGTGGGTCTTGGTTGCTTGCGTGGAGGCTGAGTTGGCACTAGGGCCCTTCTGTCAGTCTCACTGGCTAGGGGTCGCTCCGGTGTAAAAACTATTTGCCTTTTTGTTTTTAATTCCAGAAAATGATTTAGTATTGTAAAATCAATAACTTATTGTTTATAAGTCATAAAAATACAAATAATATATCAAATTGTTCAGAAAAATGAAACCTATCTATTTAACCTATAATCATGCATTGTTCAACAACTTAAATGACAAGTATAATTAGAAGAAAAAATGCACCCCTCTCATATGTTTCGGAGTTTCCCCGAGTTAGGGTTTTCACCCCTCGGAACCCCGATTAAATCGTCGAGCATGTCTTAGGGTTACATTCCAACGCAAATTAACTTGTCATATCATCATACTTGCTTGAGCATTGCATCGATGCCATGTGTTGATTGTTTCCCTTTCTTTCCGGTGTTTTGTTCTTCCCGGTAGAATACGATATCGAGATCGAGATCGAAGCCAGAGATCAACACCGTCGAAGCTCGAAGACAAATACTTGACCAACTATAATCAAGTCAAGTACAAGGATCCTAAAGCTTTGCTTTCGGCTATCAACAGGCAAAGGCAAGCATATCCCTACCATGATATAATCCTATGATTTCGAAAGCATTTCAATTCTTGCCATGATGCATACAATTCTACTGTGGTCTTTTATCGATAGATAGAGTGTCCTATCTGTTGCATTACTCCCTTTGAGCTTATATTACCTGATCCACTGCTCCTAGCATATTAGGTTTATTAGGTTTATTAGTTTGGATTATTAGGTTTATTATTAGTTAGGTATTATTAGGTTTATTAATTAGTTAGGTATGATTAGTCTTCGGACCCACTAGTCAGTCACTGTGGGTAGCCCCAGACCCGATGAAAAACTACCCCCTGTGCTGATGTACATATTGATTGCGCATTGTATTATGCCATGTATTGATTGCCGCCTTTCTTTCCTGTATTGGTTCTTCACGATAGGATCCGAGCCCGAGGGTTTCTCTGAATTAGGGTTTTTGATATTGTAAATTCATTTTTATTATTATGTATGTATATATTAGGGTGTCTCTGAATTAGGGTTTATATCTCTCAACACCGTACCTAACATTCTGTTTTTCCACCTATGCAGAAAATATGGACCCACATGACAGAGACGAAGAAAAGGAAGAGTTGATCCAAGGTGTGATCCGCTGGGAAGAAAATTTAGATGTATCGACATTTCTGAACAACTCCGGTGAGGGTGATCCTCTTTTTGTCGGAAGAGACGACTTGTTTGAGGTTGAAGCTGATGCCTTCCGCGAGGGAGAAGGCGATGCCTTGTGTGATCTAGAAGACGACCGCTCCGGCGAGGTACATGTAATATAATTAATTCATTAATTAATCATCTGCTATCTACATAGAAATAGTAACGACGATCTTTCTTCTTTTAGCCCTCCGGATCGAAGAAATCTACTGAAAAGAGCAACCGAGGCCCAACCAAAAAGTTGGGAGACCATGAGAGGTTCAGGAACGAAGATGTCGCTGAAGACGGCAAACCGACGGCTCCCGAAGTTGTCGCAAACAAATTTATGGCACAATGCAGAGTAATCGTTAGGGACTTAATCATGATCACCATTCGAAATTGGAATAGGCCTACTGATGTGGAAGAAGAGGGAACATGTTTATTTGTCCCTAACAAGGACAAAGATTTACTGTGGAATAGGCTCATGATTAATTTCAAACTACCGAAGATAGAGCTGGATCCAAATGCGGAGGATCCAGTTGAGGACGCCTTAGAACATGGGAGAGCCATGGAGGCTAAGGTCAGGGAGTGGGATTTGAAGAAGATGGGCCAGTGTTTCACCAACTAGAAGAAAATATTGCACCTTGAGTATGTCGTGAAAGAGAAGACTCCGGATTTCAAGAAGATTCAGTTTGAGAAGATAAAACCATTCTGGGCTGAGTTTGTGAATTACAAGACATCAGCAAAAGCTAAGAAAATGTCTGCAACGAATAAGCTGAATGCTGCTAACAAGAAGTATCACCATACTATGGGGCAAGGTGGCTACAGGGTTGGCATTCCTAAGTGGGAGAAACTTGAGCAGGAACTTCGTGCTAAAAAGATCATTCCAGAGACAGACGATTGGATCGAACGTGCAAGGAATTGGTTTTACGGGCATGGGGCAAGTTGGACTGGGAAGGGAAGTGTATATATAACATACGACATAAAGAAGACCCCTTGCCAATCGAGAAGATGAGAAAAGCAGTAAAGGCTGTTAAAGATGGGGACTTCATTCCCGATAGAGAGAATGATGACCTCACACTCGCCCTTGGAAATAAGGAACATGATGGACGAACACGAGGCACAATAGGCTCCAAACCATGGAGGACTGGGTTTCCCGAAGAGAGGAAGAAATATCCTGATAGAAGCCGTCAGAGGAGAAAGGACAAGGCGGAAGTTGAAGCAGATATTCAGAAAGAGCGAATGCGTATAATTGAAGAACGAATAAAGCAACAACAAGATGAAATTAACGCACTTAAAGAGCAAAGTACTACCGGCCCATCTCAAGAAAGACACGCATTCGATGCTACCGGCCTATCGAATAATCGAAAAAGTAGTGTGGCTTCCACCGAGGTCCCGGGTGATGACAATGACGATGACGATGGTGCACCGACGACGGCTCCTGTTGGCTACGCAGTGGATGATATCACACAGATGACACACTGCGAGCTACATGTCAAAGTTGTGAACATATCAATGAAGGTGGCGGTCGGCTATGCCTTACCAATTGGACCCACACCAACTTACACTACTAGGAAAATGGCTATGGGTAATCAGCACATCCGTGGCTCACATGGTTGAAGTGCCCCACGGCTAAAACAGGCGTGGCTCACCTATGGGCAGTGCCCTACTAGTAACTAGAACAACCGTGGCGCACATGACCATAGTGCGCCACAGATATGTGTGGGCCAGGGCTCTGTTGGCCGCACGCCAAACATCTGTAGCGCACATAGGGTAGGTGCGCTACGGTTGTTAGTGTCAACCGTGGCGCACATGGAGGGGGTGCGCTACGCCTAAGCGCATGCCCCCCTCTGCTGTGACACGGCTAGACACATCCGTGGCGCACTATGGCATGTGCGCCACGGATGTTACTCCTCCCTATGGCGCACTAGGGCAGAGTGCGCCACGGATGTGTCGATTTTGTTTACAGCACTTTATGTGCACATGTGTGACCACATCCACCACCCCACACTTCACTTTCCCCTTCTTCTTTCTCCTTAGATCAAGTCGGGATTTTCTCCTTCCCACCTCAATTTCTCCACCCATTCACCATTTTTAGCATGTAGAACTTGCCTTGGATGTTACATAAGTAATAGAGGAAGGTCTCAGGTCTCTCATCTCCTTCTCCGTTCTCGCGCGCGCACCTCTCCTTTCCATCTTTCTCGCGATTGGTCTCTCATCTTGGTAAGTTGTCCATGTAAGGATGTGTTCATGTGTATATGGATGATATGCTCATATGTATGTAGATGATCGATGCTCATGATGTGTGTATGGAGAGGATCGATGGTCATATGTGTGTGTATATGGAGAGTATCGATGATGCTCATGCATGTGTGTATGGAGAGGATAATGATATGTTCATGTGTGTATGGATCGGTCTCTCCCTCTTGTGTTTGTATGTGAACAAGTTGCCATTTGTTTTGCCAAAATGTTGATTCATTTCCATTTTGGCAAGACTTTGGCATTTCGCAAAGGTCCTAATTTTAGGATAGGTCATGCCAAAATTTTCTATCGACCATTGCATGCATGCATTCATTATGTGGTTTTAATAGACTTCTAATTGTACCGTGTACACCGCGCATGCAAAAATGGTCCGCATAATGAGCGAAGGCATTGTGGCTAGATTTTTGAAATGTGCGACGGCCGACATGATACAAAATAACAAGACGGATATAAGATGTCCATGCAGAAGATGCGAACTCAACTGGGTGATCGACCCAGATTCCGGGAATCTGCAGGCGCACCTGCTCCGCCATGGTTTCATGGATGGATACACTCGTTGGATAAGCGATGACGAAGACGATGGAGACGGTGAAGGTGGCCAACATGACGATGATCATCATCACGACGAGAACAGGCGAGATGATGAAGAGTCTCCTGGAGATGGTGAAGGTGCGAGCGGAAGGATGATGATGATCTAGATGCCGGAGGAGCAGACGACGATGGAACAACGTCAGGCTGGGTGCGGGACCCTTATGTGCAAGAGCTTCTTCTCAAGCAGACGAGTAACGCCAGGGCTGCCGCTAGAGATAAAGCCAAGCTTGCGCAACTTGAGAAAGACGCGGTTACTCCATTGTATGAAGGATGCAGGCCCGATGATACCCGGTTGGATGTAACGCTCAAGGCTATGGAGATGAAGGCAAAACACAAATTGAGCGACGCAAGCTTCGACGATATGATGGCATTCTGGCACGATCATCTCCCGGAGGGGAACACATGTCCAACTAGTATCGAGGACGCCAAGAAAATCGTCTGTCCTCTCGATTACCGCACGTTAGATATCACGTATGCATCAATGATTGCATCATTTATCGGGGCGAGGACGCGGAGAAAACCACATGTCCGGTGTGCGGCGTGAGTCGATACAAGAAAGGGAAGAAAGCACCTCGAAAAGTGGTATGGTACTTTCCTATCACTCCTCGTCTGCAGCGCTATTTCGCGGACCCTAAGGAAGCGAAGCTCATGCGATGGCATGCGGAAAGGAAGAAGCCAGGAGATGATGATGATGACCCGAAAAGGATGAGCTCGGCGCACCCTTCAGATGCTAGCCAGTGGAAAGCATTGGACCTCGAATTCCCAGAATTCGGTGGAGATTCGAGGAACATCAGGTGCGAGCACCGATGGACTCAATCCGTTCGGTAGCCAGAGCAGCACGCACAACACTTGGCCTGTGTTTGTATGGACGTAGAACCTCCCTCCATGGTTGTGCATGAAGAAGAAGTACATACAAATGAGTATGCTAATTCAAGGGCCGAAATAACCTGGTACCGACATCAATCTGTATCTCGGGCTGTTGAAAGAGGAGCTAGCCACGTTATGGGAATCTAGAGCCAATACTTACGACGCCGTCGCACAAGATTATTTCACTATGAGAGCCGCGTTGGTCACTACGGTGCAAGACTATCCAGGTTGCGGGTATATCTCGGGGCAGGTTATCCAAGGATTCTGCGCATGCGTTAGGTGCATGGATAACACAAGCTATCTCCAACTAGAGAAAGATCCAGGGTCATCGAAAACCGTGTTCATGGCGCACCGGAGGTGGCTCGGCAAGAATGTTACATGGAGAAAACGTGGAGACCTGTTCGATGGAAAATCTGAGACCCGAGGAATCCCAGAGCATAGGAGCAGCGAAGAAGTGGAAGAGTTGCTGAAAAACTGGAAAGATTGTCCTAAGCCTGGAAAGAAGTGAAAGAGGCAGCAACAAGACAAGCCGCTGATGAAGGTATAGAAAACAAGGTCAGTTTTCTGGGAGTTTCCATACTGGAAGTTTCTCCGCAAGCCTCATAGCCTCGACATCATGCATATCACGAAAAACGTGTGCGAGAGTCTGGTCGCCACCATAATCAACATGCCAGATAGGACGAAAGATGGTCCGAAAGCAAGGCACGACCTGATATGCTTGGGTATCCGGAAGGAGCTTCATGGAGGACGCACTACTCCTGATGATCAGGAAGATGACGATGATCATGAGTCGGAGACGACACAAGGTCGTCGGAAGGGTAAAAAGTTCAAGAAGAACGAATATTACTGCCCTCCTTCTTGCTTCACTCTAAGCCAGGATGAGATCAAACAGTTTTTCAAGTGCCTTCTAGGAGTCAAATTTCCTTACGGCTACACGGGCAAGATAAGCAGATACCTAGACGAGGCGAAGCAGAGGTTCAGTGGCATGAAGTCTCACGACTGTGCCGTGCTAATGACGCAGGTACTTCCGGTCGCACTAAGAGGGATAATGGACGAGCACATCCGTGAAACGTTATTTGGCCTATGCAAGTTTTTCGACGTCATCTCTAGGAAGTCGATTGGCGTGAATCAGCTCGGGAGGCTACAGGAGGAGATCGTGGTGAAACTATGTGAGCTTGAGGTCTACTTCCCACCCGCATTCTTCGACATTATGGTGCATCTGCTGGTCCATGTCGTGGAGGACATCGTACAACTCGGGCCGATGTTCCTCCGCAGCATGATGGCGTTCGAAAGGATGAACGGACACATCAAAGGATACGTTCGCAACAAGTCCCGTCCAGATGGAAGCATAGCCAAGGGCTTTCTGGCCGAAGAGTGCATCTCTTTCTGCACGAATTATCTAGACATCGAGAACCCTGTCGGTCTTCCCGTCAACAGGCACCTTGGCAAGCTCGACGGATCTGGTCACCGAGAGGGTCGTTGCATACTGCATGCAGACTTTGATTTTCGACGCGCAGACTTTGATCGAGCAAACCTCGTCACGCTACAGCATTTAGAACTGGTCGGTCCTTGGGTACAGAAGCACAAAAGGTTAATCGAGAAGAAGTACAGTGACCGGGGCATACAGAGGACGCAGGGAGAAATAATCAAAGAGCACAACTCAAATTTCACGCGTTGGTTTAGGCAGACGCTCCTTGATAATCCTCCGCGATCGCATTCTTCTGACACGGAAAAGATCATATTCACCTTGTCGCAGGGACCGATGCAAAACCTGGTGATCTATCAGGCGTATGATATCAATGGCTACACATTCTACACGGAGGAAAAGGACAACAAGTGTGATTATCAGAGCTCAGGCGTAACGTCGGAATTCTACACTGATGACAACGTGAAGGAAAGATTCTACGGAAGAATCGAGTAGATCTAGGAGCTCGACTACTGTGGAGAAAAGGTGCCGATGTTCCGTGTTAGATGGGCAAAGAGCGTCGAAAGAGAAGACCGGTATTTCATAACCATGGTTATACCCGAAGCAGCCAAATCCAAGGCCGCCGGTGCAAACGTGGCCGCGAAAAATGAACCGTGGGTACTGGCTACCAAAGTGGACCAATGTTTTTTCATTACCGACCCGACAAAGCCTAGCCGTGTTGTCGTGAGGAGAGGAAAAAGAAACATCATCGGAATGGATGGAGTCGCCAACGAGCAAGACTTCGACCAGTACGGCGATCCAAAGATTGAAGATGACGACGACTACGATGCAGCAAGATACATCACAAGAAGAAAAAGGACAACCCTACCCAAAAAAGGTAGCCCGTTCGAAAAAAGAAACATTAAAGTGCCGGGGCTAAATTATTCAACCGCGACAAAGAAGGGAAAAAAGATTATAAAACGCTAGCTCAAAAAATATTGTAAAACGCGTGGTCGAAAAAGATTGTAAAGTGCGGGTGGTCGAGTAGGGCCGTGCCCGATTCGTATTATTATGGACAAATTATTATGAAATTTAGTTATACTTTGAATCATATTATTTGTACCACTTTTATGACATATATTATCACTTTTGGGAATTTTCAGAACATTTAAAAGTATTTATAAAATAAAAACAAAACAAATATGACATATATTACCACTTTTGGGAATTTTGGAACATTTAAAAATATTTTTAAAATAAAAATAAAAAAAGGGGGCACCAGGATTCGAACCTGGGTGCTCTGAACTTTAGAATAAAGCAGTGGACAGAACCAATGGGATAGGATAGTGATTCTGTTAGATAGTGGGACGCTCTTTTCTTATACATTTGCTGGAGAAGATAGGCATAGCGCACTCTGGCATAGTGCGCTACGGATATCTGTAGCGCACTATGCCAGAGTGCGCTACGCGTATCTGTGCCTTATCCACGTGCACGTAGGCACACGTCGGCCTCATCCCCATTCTCAACCGCGCCCACCGCCGCCGCTGTCGATCCCGATCCCGAGCCCCGCCGTCGCTCTCTCCATCCGCCGTCTCGCCAGCCGCCGTCGCTCGAGGAGGAGGCCGTGGAGCAGGAGGAGGCCGTGGAGAAGGACCAGGAGGAGGCCCGCCGCCGCTCGAGGAGGAGGCCCGCCGCCATCGTCGTCCGCCCGCCCGCCATCGTCATCCTCATCTTAGAGGTCAGCGTCGCCCCTTCCCTCTCTCCCTCTCTCTCCCTCTCTCCCTCTCTCCCCTCTCTCCCTCTCTCCCCTCTCTCCCTCATCTCTGTGTTGTTCAGGTGTTATGATTCTTGTCCCTTTTATGCCAGTTTATGGTTTGCACTCTTGCGAATTGTTCGTCAAGGGCACAAACAAATCTGCATATTGCTATTTTATATCTTGCAAAGTGGTGCTGACAATGTTATTTACTGCTCATATAGTTGCTTGCTATATGCTACTGTTCGATATAGTTGCTTGCATTAACATCTGAGGATGGGTCGTTGGGTGTGAACTGTAAAGTGTAATGTTTCTTTTTCAGTTGTTCTATGTTCAGTTGAATAGTTGTTGCTATATGCTACTGTTCGATATTTTGGAGTGGCCTGTTTAGGAATCTTGGAATGGTGAAGTGTAATATTCGTTATTTCGGTTGTTTTATTATGTTAAGTTGAACAGGCGCTGCTAGTGTTACTATATGCTATTGTGTGTTTAAGTCTGAAATGGCCTTCGTAGAAATCTTTGAACTGCTATATATGCCTTATGACCTGAATATAGTGACCTTTGAACGATTCAGTCTTGACCTGAGTAGGAACGGTTTGCATTTTAGATCCGCCTGACACATGAATTTGTTCCATGTCTGGCATAATTAGATGAGTGCGTTCTATCCTGACCATTGTGCAAGAGTGCAATTGTCTGGCATAATTAGTGGTTATTTGATGGTACTAGTGGCATAAGTAGTGTAGCATGTTATTATTTTGCAGCAACAAAAACAAGACAGTAGCTAGCTAGCTAGTTCTGAGATTAAAAAAAACAAAAACAAGACGGTAGCTAGGATCAGAGTAGCAAGATTGAGGTTAGGTTCAGAGTAGAAAGATCCAGGTTAAGTTTAGGTTAGGTTCAGAGTAGATGAAAATGCGGTAGTAGAACAAAGATATGCAGTAGTGTTTTTTAATGCATGTCGCCTATGTTTAGCCCAAGTTGAAACTGAGTGGGTCTGTAGTTCTTCCTTTTATTTCTGGGTTACGGGTGTAATTGATGATATAAATCAGGTAGAATTGTATACACTACTGTTGCTTCAGAACTACTAGTGTGCACATTGCCACATCGCCATAGCTAGGGAAAAGTTTTGAATTCTTCCTGCATCTTGATTATTGGATTCTCCTGTCAAATTTGGGAAGTGTGTACCACTTCTTGCCTGTAGCTCGTACTGAAAAAGCTTCAGGAAGCGTCACTGCTGTTGAAATTGGAACAGTTGCAAAGATCTGGTTATGTGGTACTATGTTGTTTGTGATTTGTGGCCTTCCGTTGAGCAGTAGGAGTTTTCTGAACTTGTTGAGTGTTTTCCCAACACAGCTCTCGGCTGAATCAACTCTTTCCTTTTGCTTTTCATTTATTGTGTGCTAGCTATGCTGGCCATTTATTGTGTGCTAGCTATGCTGGCCATATATATGCAGGTTCTTGTATGAAATGAGTCCCGATTTTTGCCGGAATGTTGATTAACTTTCGTTTCGGCAGAAATCGGGCACTCCTAGTTTAAGAAAATTAGCAAAGGTCATGCCGGATTTTTCCGTGCATTTAACCAATTATTTGTTTTTTATTAGTGCAAAGATGTGTGACAACGATGAGGCTGGATGTTCTAAGCGCATCAGCGCTAAAGGAGAACTCAGACCTCCGAATAAACAATTGACATTCTGGGAGGCGGCCCAGCGGCTAGAAGACGATGAAGAATACCATCCTTCGGAGAGCGAGGATGATGAGATGGAAGACGCGGAGGAAGAAGCCGAAGGAACGGCGGGTGATGAAACAACTGATGGCGGCGAGGGCACAGGGAGTGGTAGCAATCCTCCTAAGAAGAAGAAGCAGCCGAAGGACCGGCGCCCAAACACGGTCGGCACCGTCAGAGAGGAAATTACCGAAGTGAGCCCATCAGGGGTTCCTTTGGAGCCTGCCCTTGTCGTCAAAGGGTACGGTGGACAAGTGGCGGCGATCACCCGGACAACCATCTCGATCAACACCGAGAATCTCCGGCATAAAGATAATGGCCACTTGCGCACACTCCTCTTCGAGAAGCTGCACGCAAGATACAAGTTCCCCGCTAAGTATCAGAACACAAATTATCATGGGAACAAAGTAAACAAATCCGCCCTCACAAAGATGAGCACCGCCCTGGCCAGCTGGAGAACCCGGATAAAGAAGAAGATCTATAAAGAAGGCAAAAGTCTCGAGGAGATCCAGAAGATTGACCCGCAGATCACCGAAGATCAGTTCCTGGAGATCAAGGAGAGGTGTGAATCCGAAAGAGCCCTGGCCAATAGTAATCGGGGAAAGGTGCTGCAGGCGATGAATATAGGTCATCACCATCTCGGATCTGGTGGATACAGAACCGCGGAGGCCAAATGGAATAAGAAGGACGAAGAGTATAGATCCAAGGGGATAGAAAACCCCTTTGCTAAATTCGAATCCGGGCAGGTTCGAAACTTCATCAGGGCCCGTTACCATGTGGACCCAAAAACCAAACAACTCACCGTGGATCCTGCGGTGAAGGAATTCGAGGAAATTGTGGTAAGTATAATCTAATTACCGTGGATCAACTCGATTGCAATCTAATCGATGATCTAAACGATTCATCATTACTTCTTCGCAGAGGAGGAAATTGTTGCTAGTCATGGATCCTGTGGTTCCTCATCCTGGGGTCGACGGCGACCACCCGGTGGGATAACCCTTTTAACAGTATGATGAACCAGGCCAAGAAAATAGAGCGATTCTGAAGAAGCCGTCGTTGGCCGTCTGCGCCTCGGGGTAAGAATTGGGTGGATCATTTTGGTCCACCGCCGAGGACGCATATGGCGCCGTTGAGAAGGAGCGAGGAGGAAAACCGCGAGGTTCAAGAACTTAAGGCACAAGTGGTGCGGATCCCGCAGATCGTCCAAGACAACCTGGCAATCACCCTCGCGTCCTTCCTGCCTACCTTGGTGGAGTCAATAGCGAACTGGAGTGCGGGTGGTCGAGTAGGGCCATGCCCGATTCCAAGCATGGTCAGCAGCCACTCGAACAATGCGGCGCCGACGAATCAGGCTAACTACGTGTTCGTGAATCCTCCCGCTAGCACCGCGGCGCCACAAGTGTTGGTGACTCCCCCTGCCATCACCGCGGCGCCGGAGTACATGTTGGTGCCCCCCTGCCATGGTCGCGGTGGCACCGGAGCTCCAAGCACCCGTCAGTAGGGAGAATACACCGGCGGCCAGCACCGCGCCATCAAGCAGCCCTTCCGTCTCTTGCACGCCCGTCGCCGTATGCGGTGCGTCGACATTAGCCGATCTCGACGCCATCACGGTAAACAAATTGCTTTAATTACCGCCTTTCATGCCATCTATTACTCTTATGGCATCTCTGACGACGCCGTACATGTTTTCCGCAGACGGATGTTCCTTTCACTCTCTTATGCTACGTGAACAACGAGCTAAGGGATGTTGCCAAGGGTACCATCGTTCAACTCTTGCAGCGCACGTTCCACTCAAGGCCGATGTTAGATAGCATGCACAGGGTTAAAATTAGTCGGGTGCTAAGGCTGCGCGACACGAACCTCCCATTCAACCCCCAGGAGCGGATGAAGAAGAGCCTCTGTCCTCAGAACTTGCTTCGGCTTATTCTTGCTATCGCCAAAGAGCATGATCCGTTTGGGGACGGCGGGGGCCATCACGCCACAGACAACAGCACCGCCTGTCGTGCCAGCGACAAGCGGTGTCAAGGCCCCCTTACCGCCCTCGCCGTCACCTCCACGCGGTGGGTCGGATGATCATGTTGATGATATGCACATGGCACAGGATCCAGACGAGGACGACGAAGACTGGAATGATCAGTTCTTCAGCACTCAGTTTAGCAACGAAGACCTAGCTGGTGGCCCCACAGAGAAAGCCACTATCACCAAGCGTCTGTTTGGTCCTCAGGAGACGCCTCCAGCTTGCGCCTTTATAGAGCCAGCTGATACAACCAACCGGCCCTTTATTCTAAGCCCTCACACACTACATAGGGTGGCCGGTGCTCAGATTGCGGTGCCTGCCCGCTCTCCAAAAGGAAAAAAAGGGCAGGAAAAGAAAATCTAGCAGCTCGAGCCAGCTGGTGGCGTCAACAACTGCGAATCCGATCAGGTTTCGGGACGGGCCACCAAGACCCGAGGGTATTATGTGGAGGATTCATGTGGCGGGTGAGCCCATGCTACCTAAGAATTTGCGGAAGCTTGCCAGTTCAGAACTGCAGAGTGTGCATGACGGTGTGCTGACGATAGAGAGACGCCTTCTATCGGAGAAAGATCCCTCGCACCCGGTATTCGTGGTTAAGGTGCCACCAGGCTTGGGCTTCGTCGACAATGCCACTGCAGATCTGTTCTTCCTGCAGTTCGACGACATCTTCAATATGTTCCACCTATACCCGCTGCACTATACCATGGTCCGTATGTTTTCTCTCAGCCTGGCCATGCAGATCATTAGAGAGAACACACCGGGCATCGCTATAGTGGACCCCTACTACATGCGTGTGTGGCTGCTTGGGTTCCCCGCCGAACGACGTATCGTGGCCTCGTACCTAAAAAGAATCCTCGTGGCGAACAAGACAAAGGAATACATTCTCGTGCCTTACTTTCCCGAGTAAGTCGTTATTCACTCGCCACCGTCGATTGGCTTTATTAGATCATCATCATTCTTTTTCCAACACATTCCATTTGAATTTTTGCGCATAGATGAACACTACACGCTCATCTCCTTATCGCCGAAGCATTCCCACGCCACGTATTTCGACTCGGGGAGTCTAGAAAAGAAGAAAAACTACGACAAGATCAAGGAAGTTCTGGATGCTGCTCTCACTGGCTTTGCCTCGACGGAAGGAACCACCTTCGTGCGTATGAAGGTCAAGTTCGGCAGGCACGTCTTCAACCACGTAACGGAGTTCCCCTGCATGAAGCAGCCGGAAAACAGTAAGAAGGAAGCCTACTACGCACTCCATAACATGAGGGCGTTCCTACTTGACCAGCAGAATTCTACACTGCCAGATCATCTCAAACAGTGGGCCGAAGCAAAGGCCAAGATCAATGATTCAGATATTAGACAAGAGATGTATCGCATCCAGCGATTTGGGGCAATCATCTTTCGTGATGTCATGACTTCGGGAGGGATCTTCTACGGAGGAAATATCCCGAATAACCGTGACATAGAAGATCGCCTAGAGATGCAGGGTGACTATAGGAAGTTCATGACGAGACAAGGCGTCCTCCCGTTCCCTAAGCCGAGCCAGAAGGCTTGATGTTGGCCTAGTTGTAGTTACAAACTATAGATGACCTTTGTGTGTGTGTGGACAAGTGTACATGCTACTATACTTATCTTATTAGTTTTATGAATCATTGCTTACTTCTTTTGCTTATTATTATTATTATATATCAATCAATGCTTGGTTTTTTTGCTTACTCTTTGGTCCTTTGCTCACTTTGGTCCTTCTTTTTTTCCTTACTCCTTTTTCGAGAATATGCCGATGATTGAAATGTCGTGGAACAATATATATGTGAATGTGCTATGACGGGATAGTTAGCCTTGTGATATGCACAAGTCCAGGAATTGTGCATCCTACTTGGCTAACCGTTCCGTCATAGCATATTCCTGTGTCCAACTACCTAGCTAGTTATATATGAGGCATTCTTTTCGAGCTACTTTGGTCTTTTTCGAGAATAATGCCGATGATTGAAATTTCTTGGCACAATATATATGTGAATGTGCTAAGACGGGATTGTGAGCCTTGTGATATGCACAATTCTAGGTCTTGTGCATAGCTACTTGGCTCACAGTTCCATCGTAGCATATTCCTGTGTCCAACGACCTAATTATATATATGAGGCATGCTTTTCGAGTTACTTTGGTCTTTTTCGAGAATAATGCCGATGATTGAAATGTCGTGGCACACTATATGTGAATGTGCTGCGATGGGATTGTTCACCTTGTGCTATGCACAGGTCCAGGTGTTGTGCATCCTACTTGGAGAACGGTTCCATCGTAGCATATTCCTGTGTCGAACAACCTAGTTATATATGAGGCATGCTTTTTGAGTTTGGTCTTTTTGATTTAGGAGTACTTTCTATAAGTGTATCTTCATATGCGACTTTAATTATATATGTTTTTTTTCAATCACCAGTTAATTATTATTGTCAACTTATAGATGACGTGGTACGTCGTGTACAAGGGACGGGTTACCGGAGTCTACGATGATTGGGAAGACTGCCGGAGACAGGTGCACCGTTTCAGCGGAAATAGCTACAAAGGGTACACCACTATGGCGGAGGCGGAAGCTAGATACACGCGCTATCTAGCGGGAGTTAGGACAAGGAACCGGATGAAGACCTACACCTTCGTCGCGGCGGTGATCATGCTTATCTTCTTTGGTTGTTTATCCCACGTTTGTGTCTAGCTAGTTTAGATGTCTAGGCGAGCTTCCGAGCTCTAACTTGTTCGATCGACACATGTATTCGCATGTCACCAACTACTTTGTAACTTGATCGAAACAATGTAACTTATACTATGTATTCATGTATGAGACTTATCTATATGTATTTGTTTCAATCTTGTTTTTCAAATTGTGTATTTATATATATAATTGTATATCTTGTATCTATGTGTGTATATCTGCTGTAATATTGTATATAATCTGGCTCGAAAATTAAAAAAACAAAAAACACACCTGTGGCGCACATGACCTACCTTTTGTGGCGCACTACACCTAAAGCGCACTTTAGAAGCTTAGTGGCGCACTGGGAAGTGCGCCACAGAAGATCCTACGCGTAGCGCACCTTCCCACAAAGCCGTGGCGCACTAGCAGGTGCGCTACGCCTATCTCGACACAGATAGCCGTAGCGTAAGGCCCGTGGCGCACTGCTAGTGCGCCACAGATGCTCTTTTCAGGTGCGCCACTAACTGCTATTTTCCTAGTAGTGTTACCACTGTCATCCAGTTCTAGAGGGCTACGCTGTTGTCGGGGTGGATGAAATCATGCCCACCTTTGAAGTTTTGAAGCTTGACTACCTGGCAGGTGAAGGGGATGTGACTGAACTGGGAGACGCAACAAACTTCACCATTCTATGGCCAAAGGAATGTATCGTGCTTCGAAATCACAAGCCAAGGCCATCTTCGCGCCGCCTCACCCGTATCCAGCGAGGTCGTCGCCGCCGCCGCGGCAGCCGTCTTCGTCGCCTCACCCGGCTCCGTCGCCTCACCAATCTCCGGCGCAGCCATCGCCGCGGGAGCCATCGCCGGCGCCTCAAGATAAAAATCGTAAGCGTACCGCTACTCTGCGTCGTGGTAAGCGATCGCCGAAACGTAAACAAGAGCCTCTTCCAAAAGTACCAAAGGTTCCTCCCAAGAGAGCTTATGACTATACTGAAGAGGGGACTACAACGATCGTTGATGCGAAAGCAATGACGTTTAAGCTAAGTCGAGGCGGCCAAAAGAGCCGAGTTCTGACACCAAATAAGAAAAAGCCAGAGTGTTGAAAATGCTAAAGACTCTTCATCAACCAGAGCCAAAGCTGTCATCAGACTATGAGCGTTCTATTCTCAAGTCACATGCGGCACAACAAGCCTCGAAGAGCAGTACCGATGCAAGCGAGAAATCTGTTGCCCAGCTCGGAGAACAAGAAAAACAGTCTTGCACCCCTCTCAAGGTGATTTCCCATACCAATGTGGGGTCGAGCAAATATAAATAAGAGCAAGTATGATCTAGAGGTAGTTGCTGTACGGAGAAGCCGCTGCTCAAGGTATGATTATTCAATGATTTATCCCGGTTAGAGTACTTCCCGTGTGAGTGAAGTAGCATACAAATACCAGTGACAAACCTCTCAAAACTCCGAGGAGGTAAATAATCTTCCAACAAAAATGTGAAGATTGCATAACTGGTACATGCATGCCACAAAGGCCGGGGCTAACTGGATAGTGCTGAAGGTTACAAAAAAGCATTATGGGAAAGAAATAGATGACATGATATCCATTGAATTTGATGAACTATTTCAATTATTCAATCAAGACGCCTTGGAAAAATCGATCATCGGTGCCTATTGTCTGTAAGTACTAATTCTGTAATTAATTTAGTCTCCAGCTATCTCACCTTGTTTATTGCATGTATATAATCATACTGTAATATGCAGAATGAAGATTCTCGAATGCAGCAGAGGGAAAATCTATGCCATTGGCTTCATTGACCCATATTGGGTTCATCAAGCTAATCTCAAAACAAGCCCCCATGATCCGGAGGATAATATAGTACACGCGTTAAGGTTTCAAGAAACCAGAAGGGAAATACTATTTCCTTACAACTTCGAGTGAGTGTTATTGTCTTGTATACACTTTCTATTTCGCTTACTCGATGTTAAGTATATAATTGATTAGTTATGCATTCGCAGCTTCCACTATATTCTGTTAATCATTCAACTTGACAAAGGGCATGTACTAGTCATGGACTCGAAACATAAACCCCTTGAGCAGTGGAAGGACATGCAGATGCTTCTCCAGCTGTAATTCTAATCATTACAACACTATATCGGCAACGTTCGTGAATTTTATGATATCAAGTAATTAATAACTTCTTTTATTCGTTTTCTTCGTCGGGCAGCGCTTGGAAACAGTTCACTAGGCTAGGGGTGTTTGGAAAGCGGAGCTTATATTTCAAGCACTAGATGTAAGCACCACTAGCTATATCCGCGCATCTCTTTGGTTCTAGTTTTGATACAGTTATTATCATTCTTGATTATTATTTTGATTGAACTATGTTCTTGTAAAGTGCCTGACGCAGGGACCAGGTAACAATCTATATGGATACTATGCTTGTGAGTTCATCCAGCAGACGTGCGATGAGAAGGGCAGAAATTTAGAGCAACTCCACATACGTAAATAATTTCTATAGTTTTAAATTACAATCAAATTGTGTTTAGTTTCATTCATATAGGCTGACTCCTTTTTTAAATCAGATCGGACGTCTACGGGACGGTCTTTTGCCAAAGGATCACGTACGAGCAATTCAGGAGGAATTGGCGGGATTCTTGGATGCAAAAGTCCTAAACCCAAAAGGGGAATACTATTCAGATGTGTATAAACAATAGGAATTGTACAAAGAGCAACTTTTGTATGTAGTGCATGAACTCGATCCGTGTATCGAATATAATATTGTCATGATGATCTTGTGTAATATAATGGTTCCTTCATTGATGAGTGCAAAACACTAAATAAATAATAAAACAACATAAATGAATTCTCTGCCGCGGCACAAAAAGTGGCCAAAATGCTGCCGTGGCAACAAAAGTTGCCAAAATGAATTCTCGCATGGCGAGAAATGTGTCAAATCTCTGCGGCGAGAAGGTTATTGTCCCGGTTCGTGTTACGAACCAGACCAGTTGCTCCACCCCTCGCCCTACTGCCGCCACGTACCCCTTTTGTCCCGGTTGGTGGGGCAACCGGGACTAAAGGTTGGAGCTTTAGTCTCAATTGCCCCGTCCCGGTTGGGTACCGGGACTAATGCCCCTTACCAACTGGGACCAATGGGGTTGTTCCCACTGTGACCACATCTTATTATGTATGAACTCCTCGAACTTAATCACCACAGCTTCAGGAGGGATGTCGGGAACAACGATCGCAGATTCTCCTTGGCATCGATCGTGGCCAACATCGTCCAACCACCGCCTTGTACTTGTAGTAGCCTTGTTGATATCGATCTCATTAAACCATTAGCAATGAGTAGCCATAATCTCCCGTCGGGTGATGTCTGTAGGAGTCTCGCTGGCTTTCTTTGGAGATGGTGGGTGGGAGCTTCATCGTGTCTAGCCTCTCTGTGCGACTATCATACGTGATGATTTTATCATCATGGAAGCTGAGCCAGTACAAGTTGATGGCACCGCCTCGAAGGAGTATTTTGTAGCGGTATGTTATTGTATCGTCCCTTATGGTAGGTTAATGTAGCCATCATAAGTGATAGGTTGCCAGCTCTTCCCACCAGCCATTGACGATGTCGTGGCCTGGACTTTGATTATGCAACCGTATCGTTTGTAGTTTTCAATATCAACGACCAGTAGCTTGAAGGCACAACCAATACCGTCTGTGGCAGTCAATCAAAATTATTTGGAGAGTGACCATCACTACTGGAAAACACCTCATCGGTTCGAAATCAATCCTGTCACTAGTTCCGGTTTGTTACGAACCTCCAACGGCTAGTATCGGGATAGACGCTAGTCCCAGGCCAGACTAGACCTATAGTCCCGGTCCATAATACGGTTCGGGACTAGAAATCTTGAGCCGGTCAGTTGCTCTTTTCAGGTACTATTAGTCCCGGGTCGTATCACGGCCCGGGACTAGTTGTTCCTCCATATGAATGCAGCTTCGTGTCCACGGCCCGAGCCATGGTGGCCATTTTACTCAAAAAAGCAAGCCGAGTTCATGTCTTTTTTTCTCAAGATTTGTCAAGATTTAGTTTGCAACCCCTAAATCTAAAGTTTTAAAAGGTTAGAACTTTATCCTTTCATCTCTTATTGTTACTTTAGCTCAATGATCTGGTAGTAGAGATATGGATTTGCATGCATGCTCTAGAAGTACAGGATTTTGAAATGTGTAACAAATTTTGATTAGGCACAGAGTTACTGAAAATTGAAATGTGTAATTTTATAGTTTCAGAGCTTAAAATGGAATGAGGTTTTCACTGATAGAACAATAATAAAAAACTCCACATTTATCATGTTAATTGTTTTCTCCAATTCACAAATTGGTGCATGTAAATTTTTCAAAATTCAAAATTAATGCTCTAGAAGCTCTAATTATAATTTGTATTAAATTGGTCACTGATCTCTATTTATGATGTTGTGTAATGGTTTTTGATATACTTTTACTATAATGCAGATGGTCCGGGAATGGATGTACGGTACTGATCGACGCTCTAGCGAGCTTATTAATGGCGTGCATGAATTCATCCGTGTTGCTGATGCAAACCCGCGGAATGGTTTTGTATTCTGTCCATGTAGTGGATGTAGGAATCAGAAGGATTATTCTGACTCAAAAATCCTTCACAACCACCTGTTGAAGTCTGGCTTCATGCCTAGTTATAATTGTTGGACCAAGCACGAAGAGAGAGAGAGAGAGAGAGAAGTTATAATGGAAGATAATGAGGAAGAGGAGGATGATGATAACTATCATGGTTTCCCTGAGTACGGAGATACTTTCATTGGGTAAGCTGAAAGAGAGGCTGAAGAAGAGATACATGATGAGCCCGCTGATGATCTTGGTCGGACCATTGCCGATGCACGAAGAGACTGTGAAAATGAAAAGGAGAGGGAGAAGTTCAATCACATGTTAGAGGATCACAAAAATTTGTTGTACCCAAATTGTGAAAATGATCTGAAAATGTTGGGCAACACACTAGAATTGCTGCGATGGAAGGCAGAGTGTGCTATACCTGACTCCTCATTTGAAAAGTTGCTGAAAATGACGAAGAATATGCTTCCAAAAGATAACGTATTGCCCGCCAGTACGTACGAAGCAAAGAAGGTTATCTGCCCTCTAGGTTTAGAGGTTCAGAAGATATATGCATGACCTAATAACTGCATCCTCTACCATGGTGAGGAGTACGAGAATTTGGATGCATGCCCGGTATGCACTACACTTCGGTATAAGATCAGACAAGATGACCCTGGTGACATTGAGGGAGAGCCCTCCCGGAATAGGGTTCCTTCAAGGTGATGTTGTATGCTCCTATAATACCACGGTTGAAACGTTTATTCAGAAACAAAGAGCACGCCAAGTTGTTGTGATGGCATAAAGAGGAACGTAAGTCAGACGGGATGTTGAGACACCCCGCTGAAGGGTCGCAATGGAGAAAAATCGATAGAAAGTACCCGAACTTTGCAGATGACACAAGGAGTTTAAGGTTTGGTCTAAGTACAGATGTCATGAATCCTTTTGGGGAGCAGAGCTCCAGTCACAGCACCTGGCCCGTGACTCTCTGCATCTATAACCTTCTGCCTTGATTGTGCATCAAACGGAAGTTCATTATGATGTCAGTGTTGATCCAAGGTCCGAAGCAACCCGGAAAACGACATTGATGTGTACCTAAGGCCATTAGTTGAAGAACTTTTACAGTTGTGGCATGAATCCGACATAGGCGTGTGGGATGAGAACAAGCAGGAAGAATTGGACCTCTGAGCGTTGCTTTTCGTAACAATCAATGATTGCCCTCCTCTTAGTAACCTTTTAGGACGGTTAAACAAGGGATACAATGCATGCACGCACTGTTTAGATGAGACTGGAAGTATATATTTGGAACATTCTAAGAAGAATGTGTACAATGGGCATCGTCGATTTCTTTTGGCCGAGCGTCCCTTAAGAAAGAAAGGCAAACATTTCAACGGTCGGGCATGTCACCAGACGAAGCCTAAGGAACGTACTGGTGCTGATATATTTGATATGGTCAAAGATTTGGATCAAATAGTAACCTTTGGAAAGGGTCCTAGCGGAAAATCTGTTCCGAAGGATGCTGACGGACACGCACCCATGTGGAAGAAGAAATCTTTATTTTGGGAGCAACCATATTGGAAATTCCTAGAGGTCCGCTCTGCAATCGACGTGATGCATGTGGCTCTGTACATGCTAGGCTCGTCAAGATTAACCTTAGTATCCACATGAGCAAATCTGGCTTGATCTTGTTGTATGCAGACATAGAATCTATCTCACCGGATTATCACGTGATGCTTCAAAATGACGAGTCTTAGCAATGGTGCCTACTAAGGAAGAACAATTTATTACTTGATATTTTGTGAGAGGGATCATCTTATAATGATACCGTCGTGCTCTATGAAATACAAGATGCATAAAAAGGATTAACATCACATGCAATTCATAATATGTGATATGATATGGCCTTTCTTCTTGTGCCTTCGATCTCCATATCCAAGCACGAACATGATGTCCATCATCACCGGTGTGGCGTCAAGGTCAATGGTGCCACTCCATGGTTGTCGTCCACCAGCATCAACTATTACAACTACTTTGGATAATAGACATGCAGGTCTTAACGAAATTAAAAGACAACCTTAAGGCTCCTGCCGGTTGCCAACTTACAATAAGGATAATTACATACATCATATATAATCACAATCATGGACATATCACATCATAGCACACCCCTGCAAAACAAAGTTAGACGCCTCTAATTTTCTTTGCATGTTTTACGTGGTTTGGGGCTTTCGAATAAGAACCGTTATAACTTACGGACAAGAACCACACCGTTGATACCAATATTGTCAAGTTCCCATTGTAAATTTAATCTTCACTATGGTGGGAGAGACAGACACCCGCAAAGCCACTTATGCATACAAGTTGCATGTCGAGCGTGGAGCAAGTCTCATGAACGATGTCATGTAAGGTTAGACCGGTCCGCTTCATCCCACCATCCCGCAAGATGCAAAGTACACAAGAAGCAATCGACAACAAAAGCATCAACGCCACAATGACCATTGTGTTCTACTCGTGCAATAGATCTACTCATAGACACGTCTCTGATACCACTGTAGGGGTTCGTAGCATGGAAAACAAAAAAAATATACCACATGAACACACACAAGACAAGATCTAATCTACTAGATCGGTGCAACGAGTTGATAGAGTACTAACCCTCGAAGATTCCAAAGTGGTTAACAAGATCGGATTCTCGTGGGTGATGTAGTCGTTCACTTGCCGATCTCAAGATCGTGTAGACGATCCTTCTGGCGCCGCGTTAAATGGCGCTCATGATCGGTCACAAATTGAGATTCGATGAAGACCTTCCTCTCCCTTGTTCCAGCAGGTAGTGGAGGTTGTAGATCACTCCTCGCGATTCTAGCAGCACGACATCGTGGTGGTGGAAGTAGAGGGGAAATACCCCAGGGCTTCGCCACTTATCCGAGGTTTGATCGTCGGTATCTCTGCATACCTAGTTCAACCTCATTACAGATAAGTACTCTTTACTCGTTCCTGTGATATTTGATCCCTTGTGAACCAGTCACATGCTTGCAAGCCAATTGGATGACATTCCACCAAGAGGTCCTAGAGTATATCTATCCGTCATATGGATGGACAAATCCCACTCTTGATCCATGTGCCTTAACACATACTTTCAGAATACTCAATGCCACCTTTATAACCACCCAGTTACGAAGTGGTGTTTGATGTCATCAAAGCATCCATCCGGTGACGGTGATTAACATGATCTCATGGTCGAAGGATTTAGGTTACTATGTATATGAAATCTTATATCAAGTGAACTATTTGAATGACTTGATATTATGCTATGCTTAACTATAGGAGTATGTCCAACACACCATTCTCCTAATGATATGATCTTGTTATTTACAACATCCAATGTTCATGATTAGGAAACCATGATCATCTATTAATCAACAAGCTAGTATTACAAAGAGGCTTTACTAGGGACTCTTACATGTTTACAAATCACACAAGTATTAATGTTTCCAGTTAATACAATGCTACATGAATGTAAACATTTATAATAAACACAAAGATATGATAATAACCACTTTATTATTGCCTCTTGGGCATATCTCCAGCGGTCACTATGTAGAGTATGATGATCTTGTTGCTGCCATAGAGAACTCAAAGCCGTTAATTAGAGGATTGGCAAACAGAGCATACTTCCACTTCCCATGAGGGCATCTAGGGTGATCACTACGATCAAAGGTTGTCATCTCAAACTAGTTAAGGTACCGAGGAACTAGGAGAACCATAACATGAGATAATGGAGAGCAGCTTTCTGGACTTTAGCAGGTTGGGATCCAAGGAAACAAACATACATATCCTTATTGTTGGTTGGGTACACCTTATTGTCGTCCAACTTGGGAGCAGGCTCGGATTTTTCCATGCCGGAATCTTCCTTGGGCTCCTTTTCCTTTTCCTTTTTTTTGTTTCTTCACTTCTTTGATATGTATCCAGTGTTTTCATATTTTTGATGTCGTCATTATAATGAACTCTTGGTTTGTGTGGGAAGATCCCCTAGATCCATCTAGGTGTTGCACGCATGGCTGGTTGGCAATATCAGCATAGCTGAGGCCCTTGCTAGTGTGTCGTTCGCCTCTCCCTTGGATTTGGAAACTTTCGCAGTAACCTTCACCTCATCCGCCATGACCTATAAACACAAAAGTGGAAGATACTGCTACTGTATCCTGGTTGGGTTTGTCGTCGGTGGGATTCTTGTGTTTTTGGTTTTGCTGTGACTTAGCCGGTTTGAGTTCGGGTTGTCCATATTTTCCAGCAATCCCTATGAGTCATCATCGGCATCAATATACTGGCTAGCCAACTCTATCATTAGTCCCAAATCGGTGATTTTGTCCCGCTTCAGGCGGTGACGGAGTAATCTGACAAGGAGCCCTGCGATGAAATCTTCTATCGTAGTCTGGTCATTTACTTCCTCACAGGAGTTCTTTGTGTCGATCCATCGCCCGAGATAGTCTCTACAAGTTTCTCCCGGATTCTGGGTACATCGTTACAAATTCTCGACTGTGTAGGGACTTCTGTAACTTCCCTCAAATTTTTTGAATAAGATGGTATGCATATCATACCAGTTGTGTTTGGTTTTTTCTAGCAGCTCGGTGAGGCACAGGCGAGCCATTTTTTGCACAACATCAGCGGGCGGTACCGAACTACTATGAGATTGTTGCCGCCTCTGGCGATGCAAACATCGTTGTAGTAATCCTAAAGCTAGGTGTCTGGACGAGCGATCCCATTATAAGTCGGAATATGTTTTATGATTGAAAAATCTTCTGGGAACTTGGTCTTATGGATTTGTGGGTGATACGCCGTAAACGTATCTATAATTTTTGATTCTCCATGCTTGTTTTATATCATTTGTCTTATGTTTTGTCTACACTTTGAGATATTTTTATACATTTTATGAAACTAACCTATTGACAAGATGCCGCGGTGCCAGTTGCATGTTTTCTTCTGTTTTTGATTTCAGAAAAGCTAGTAAGGAAATATTCTCGGAATTGGACGGAACAAAAGCCAAAGTTCCTATTTTTCCAGACGCAACACGGAGCCCGAAGGAGATATGAAGGGGAGCCACGAGGCAGCCTGCCCTTTCGCCTATATATACGTATCCCCGATACGTAAACCCAACATGGGCGTAAATCCATGAAAAGTCCCACAACACCGCCGCCACCGAAGAAGAGATTTGGGGGACCAAAGTCTCTGTTCCGTCACCCTGCCGGACGGGGAATTGCCCCCGGAGCCATCTCCATCGATCTCCACCACCATCTCCATCGCCGTTGCTGATTCCCATGATGAGGAGGGAGTAGTTCTCCCTCGAGGCTAAGGGCTCTACCGGTAGCTATGTGTTCATCTCTCTCTATGCGTGATCTTATTATGGTCATGAGCTTTGTAATCAAGTAGATCTACTCTGCTACTCAAGTGCTTTAATTGTAATCTCTGGTTATCCCCACGTGTGTGAAGGTGACAGTGTGCACACCGTGTGGCACTTAGGCTAAAGATTACAGAAATACTTATCATGAGTTATATTTTGAGTTGGTTGTCTCTATGAAATTGTGGTGTTTGTTGGAACCATCTAGCGCTCAAGGTGACAGTGTGGGGTTATCTAGATGGGGAATGCGAACTTTGAGGTGTGCTGTTATAGCCCTACCGTGGATTAGAGTTGTCCAACCGGAGAGTAATTCAGAGTAGTATCATGAAGAGAAGATATATATATGAGAGTGTTCACTAGTGAAAGTATGATCCCTAGGCCTTGTTTCTAAGCATTGAAACATCGACTAGTCCTGCTACATGTTTGCTTGCTTCCATCTTGATTTTAGATTGCCTTTAGTATCTTCCTCCCCGTCAAGCTTTTTTCTTGCACCGTTGTCTTATAATCATCCATACTATTTGTATTTTACTATCTTTGTAACATCCCAGCATTTAGGAACCAACGAAGGGTAGAATTAGGAATTTGTGCATATGCATGCATTCATCTGTAAAATGCGGGTACATTTTTTGCCAAACTAAAAACCTAAAGTGATCAGAGTTTCTTTCACTCTCTGTGTGTAGGGATAGCTATTGGGAGTGATCGTTTATATTCTAACATGATATTTTTGGATAAGTGTGTTTTGGAGGGAAGAATTTGAAATTTGAATTTATATTTAAAGATTAAGAATGTTATTAAAAATGAATTGTAAACTAATTTAGTAATCTCAATTGTTATAATATTAAGAGATAATAAAAAATAATGGAATTCAATATAAAGTAATTCAAATAAGAAATGACTCTTTATTTCTTATCTTCATTCCATATACATTTTTCTTTTACAATAATGAACTCATTAAACCAATGAAGGGTTCAGTACAACAAAGGAATTACAACAAATGGAATTCAAATAATAAACTATTACAAGATTGTTACATAAAGAATAAAATAAGATATTACAAAATCTTTACAAATGAATCAATAAAGACGACAATATATCTATCTATCTATTTATCTGATCCTATACTAATATCCTGCATATCCAGATCTTGTACCTACAACAAAATGCAAAACAAAACAAAACAAAAAGGAAAATAAAGATTAGTTGTTAGGATACTCTCAATAGAGAGCAGTGAGGTGCACTGCTCATGTTACATCATTGAGTATTGTTAAAAGGGGAAGTTTCACCAATATGAAAGAATTTGTTCTTCCATAATAAATAAGCCACAAGTCAGATATTCACAGCAAGTAAGAGGGGCAAGTTTCACCAGGAGAGTTAAATGTTAAAAAATCATAATGTAAGATACCTCATTGATCTGATCCAAACTGTGTACCAAGAACACAAGCAGCACAATCACCTAAATGCATGGTGTTTGCTGTCAACACAGCAGTAGCAGCCACACAAGCAAAAGGAAGAGCTCAGCCGTGGCAAAAGCTTACAACAGCTCATTCTCTCCTTCTCAAACAGCAAACCAGGAGCACACCAATTCTGTCAAAGCCTAACAAAATCACCAGCCAAACCATATACTGTATCATCCAAACCTTCACCAGATGGTGACATAAGGAGGGGGGAGAAGGTGGATAGCAAGATCAAGGACAAGCTTCCAGGAGCCAGAAATAGCAGGAGCAGCACCAGGAGGAGAAGAACAAGATCAGGCCAGCAACAAAGATAGCAAAATCAAGTCACCAGATCAACCAGCAACCACAACAATAACCCAACTATTGTGGTGAGTATTATAAAACCCTCATATGATTTGTCTATCTTATCTAAATAGAGATTCATGTGTTGTTTTATATATAGATCTCTTAGAAAACACCCAAGTGGGGTGAATCCATCATAGAGAATCTTTTAAATAAAAATTACACTTAAATTCTACCAAATCAACCAGGATCTCAGACCAGCATCATAGATCCTGGAGATGACAAACAATTCATATATTCCAACATGTACATAGTATAGCTTGTAAATTCTGGGCACATCTCCTTGTGGAGTAGCACCGCAGAATCTACAAATCCTATGGACCAATATAAATTTATGAGCACCCAACCATCTTAGCCAAGAGGATACAAGATCTAGTAACCAATCCCAGAACATTTCTATAAAGGACAGCAAGATAGAAACTAGTTCCTATGCCTCAGACCAAGATCATAGGCATTTATGATTCAACTTATATTTGGCAATCTACCAAATTTCAAGCATAGTCAGATTTAAGCCCAGTTGTAGAAACCAACAACTTGTGTGCCATATTAAGATGATGTCACAAGAACAGGTTCTATAATCCAAGCAAAACCATTACTTAGTTATCACAAATAAAGTGTCAAGCCATTGGATATCATCTTCCTGAGAACAAACCTCAGAAATCATGATCAAGCTTATCTATACATCTACAGAGTATCATTAAAGTAAAATGATTAATCTCAGTCTGTTTATAACCGTACAAGCCAACATGTATAGATACAGTGAGTAATCACTAACAGTGCTACTGTCAGCACTAATGAACTGACAGTAGATGAAACCACAAAACACCACCAGATAGATTCCACAGTAACAAAATCATCTTAGCCAAGCTCAACTATCAACTGGAATCAAACCTATAGAGCCACTAGCATCAGATAATCAAATAAGGACAGTGAGCACTGAAGTGCAACTGATCACAATCCCCATTAGGCACCACTACTAGTCCAGTTCATCATATACAATTAAACAGAAGGAGGAACCCTAGAACCAGGTATGAACCCTAATTAGGGATACATGGCAGAGTCACACAACCTAGCCCAGGAGAGGCAGAGGACAAACAACCACAAGGGGGAAATCAAAATCAACTCACCAAATGTCCTCGCTGTAGATTAGAAGAGGAAGTAGAGAGGCCGACGAGCACACGGCGGCACGGGGAGCACCCAAGTGGCACTACAACCCGCACCGAGCCGAGGCGTCGGCCACAGCAACGCCTGAAGACGAGCAGCACAACCATAACACCACCACAATAGCACTGGGGGAAGCGGCGAAGGCATCACCGGCACCACCCCAAACCTAGGGTTTAGGATGGAACCAGTCTGGCCGTAGGAGAGCCCCAAGTCCAAATAGAATTGGACCAGATGATGGAGCAAGGTCGACATCTACACCATGCACCACGGCGGCGGCCAGAGAGGACCAAGGCGGCGGGAATGGCACGACGGCGGTGTCAGCGACCACGGGGTCGAGGAGGAGAAGAGGTGAGATCGAGAGAGAGAATGGAGGCAGTGATTGGGCCAATAAGTCCAGTACCCCTTCGGGGAGGTCCTTTGACCAGACCAATTGGGCCAAGATTGGCCCAAATAGCCCAATGGGTTGGCCCAAACCCTAACAAAGATTTTAATAATTAACTAAAAGACTAAAATACCCATAGAACTAAATAAATCCTAGAAAATAAAATAAAAGTCTTAAAAATACAAACAATATATTTTTAGATTCATAATAAAATAACCTATTAAATTAAGTCAAGAAACCATTTTTAATAAATGAATTTTTGATTAAGGATTTTATGATATCTATATTCCTCATGGAATTTTATAAAAATAAAGAAAATGCATAAAGTAAATAAAAAATAACTTTTACTATATTGAGTCATTATAGTATTTTAGAAAAATACTAAATAAATATTTAAAGTTACCAAAATAAAATCTTTTAAATTTAAATACTAGTTCTTCAAAAGAATTATTAAGAAAATAATTATAAGGGTTAAAATTAAATAACAATTAGTTTTTAACCCTAAAAATAATATATAACATTAATAAAATAGTAAAAAAAATTCCAGAAATACTAGGCGCGTTCCTTAAAAAATGAATTTCTTAAGTTCCTAAAGATATTCCAGAAAACTAAAATACTAGGTAAAACACATAAATAAAATAAATAACAAGTAACGCATTACGTTACTATGCATGTTCATTTTTGCTTATTTAAATATTATCCTTACCGGGCAATAATGATGTTTTGTAGACATAGAAGCTCAAGGTCCAGTGCAAGCATCCGACTTCACTACCTTGCAATCACAAGGCATGTTCATCGCTTGCTCATGACCTTTGAAGAGTCTTAATCAAAGTATTTGCAAATTGTGTGTTATCATCTATGTTTCGAGGAAAGAAAATATTATTTTCTCAAATAAATAAATTATTGATATCATCCTAAGTGATGATATAGTGGAGCAATAGAACTTAGGTTTCTAATTGCAACAAGGATAATCACCTAGGAATTAACAACCCATGACATCAGTGATTCTAGCACCGTATATCATGCGTTAACCATGAGATTTGGAATGGGATGGAGAAGTCAGTTTTATCTTCTTACTCTCAGATGTAGCCGGATGTGCAGGTCGTGGCTATTATCCCCGTAGCATTCATTAATTGGTAATTCATAGAGGATATGCAGCATATGGATGGGAACCCTCAACGTCCCACGATAGTTCTGGCATCTAACGGTCTGTACTAACCATTCCCGTAATTCAATGGGTGGGAATGGTGTACACCAAGGAGACATGCGGGGTCGCGAAGGGGGCAGTGATTGGCTTGGATCACCTACTGGGCTGCACATCATGCAATTGTGGACGGCAAAGTACGCCCGGTTGTGCAACAAGGAGTTGATCTCTCATGGGTAAAGTAACGCACCTCTGCAGAGTGTAAGAATTGTAACTTCTTACTCCCTATTCCGGGAAGGAGCTATGAACGCGGCAGGAAAGTAACTCCATGAAAGTTCTGGGAAACCTATGAAGGCTGATGGGCATAGTTTTTTAACAATAAAATCAATCTTTGAAGAAATATTTACGAAAACAGCATAGTGCCAAGGACTGATAGCCCGAGGTGGTAGCTAGAGCATCAAACTTCCCACGTTGCATATAATGAACTTGCTGGGTAACACTGTTACTCACCCTTTCCTTTGATCCCCTGCTTAGACTCTGAGGATCCAGAAGATACCCCCATGTATGCAGCAGAATGTCAAGAAGATGTCTTCTATGAGGACCCTGACGTGTCGGGCGGTGTGGAAGGGGTGGACTACGAGATCCGATATGGTGTGGGAAGCAACGAGTCAGACTAGTTGCCTTAGTAGTAGTAACCAATTCGGAGTTGAAGTTGGATGTTGAGCTTAATGAATATTATATAATAATAAGTTGCTGAGCTCAATTCGAGTTGAAGTTGTCACTTTAAAACTTCCGCTGAAACACTTAATATTTGGTTTGTAAGTTGAATCTTTTGAAGTCTTGAACTTCTGGTATTGTAATAATAATGTGTGTATGTTTGTAATATGGACCCACAATGTTTCTGTTGTACCACTATGAGGGATGTGATATTTACAGAACGGTGTTCTGTGGGTGTCATGTCAATGACTATAGTGTACTACACATGTAGTGGTATGTTGGGTCACTGCAATCTCTTCGCCGAACTAGTGCACCTATACACCTGAGAAGTGTATTGGGTGTGTTGGGGACACAAGAGACTTCTTGTATCGTGATTGCAGGATCGCTTGAGAGGGATACCTGATACGTCCAAAACGTATCTACTTTCTCGAACACTTTGCTATAGTTTTTCCTCTATACTTGTGTGATTTGGATAGAACTAACACGGACTGATGCTGTTTTCAGCAGAATTACCTTGGTGTCTTATTTTTGTGCAGAAAATGAACTATCAGGAAAAATCCCAGAAAATATGCCAAAAACTATTTCTCACCAGAAAATCCACGGAGCCAGAAGGGGAGACAGAGAGGAGGCCTGGGGGGCCAGACCCACCCCAGGCACAGGCCCACCTGATCCCGTGCCTGGAGGGGGTTTGGCCACCTGTAGCATCCCAATTGTCTAACAATTGTAACGCTACTTGATCTAGTAATATAATGGCTACTTCAAACATATAATTGTTGCATCATAAATATATCATGCTCATGTCATCATGCCACCTTGCATTTGAGCAACATATAAAACCCTTTTCCATTTGGTTCTTATCTCATCTGCATTATTAATTGTATTTGCCTCTTGATATTGTATTTGGTTATTGATATATTGTTTAAATGCCCAAGTTGAGTTGGGGGCATATCTTTTATTCCACTCCACCACCTTTTCTTTCACCACCTTATAATTCCACCATCCAACTAAATATGAGCTTTGCACTTTATTTGAGTTTCCCTCTAGCTCATGTGGGTTGGGATGGATCCAATTCTTTTCCACATGCTCTCATCTTAGCATCATGTTGTTTTCACATTATTGATATATGAGAGCCACATGGCCACCTTTGCATGCCTTGTGAGTGGGACCCCTTTTTCCTAGCTGCCATATGGATTATTATGGAATTATGCTCATGTTGGGGTATTTTTGGGACTATTAAGCATCTAGTGGCACATACACACTAGCATGTCCCATTTTTATTTCAAACATGGTCATCTCCAACTACTCCACATGGGGCATCCTTTAATTTCTTTTGGCTTGGCCTCAATTCCATGTTTGGAAATGCATGTGTTAATAAATGCCTATAATCATTTACAATTGTTTTCACTATAATAAACATGGCATTTACTACTCATGCATGGGCCATTCAAGATCTCTACCATATCCTTTCTTTGGGTTTTATTTCTTGGATTTTAAAGTGGAGTATTCCTTTTTCTTTTTAGCTCTCTTCTTTTGCTCTTACACCACCCTCTCCATCTCTTTTTCCCTCATGCTTGATCTTGTAGAGTATCTAAACCTAAGCCCCCTCTCTCATCTCTCCTCTCTCTAGCCTAGTTAAACCCTAACCCTAATCATCTAACCCACTTCCACCATCCACCATACCCCCTCTCTCCTAAACCCTAAATCATGACCTAACCTAGCTAACCACCTACCCTCTCTCGGCCTCTCTCCTCTCTCTGACCTGCAGGCCCCATCTGACCACCCTGGACCCACCTAACTATCCCCACACAAAACCCTAACCCGAGCCTCCCCTACCCAACCCTAGCTCCAACCCGAGCTCCCCTCCCCTCCTTTCTTCTTCTCTCTCTGCCATGAGGGCCCCTCCAACCGAGCCTCCCCACCGGTCCTACCGTCCCCACCTGGCAGCCCCCCTTCACCACCTCGCCCTGCTCCTGCCCCTGCCCGAGCACGTGAGTAGGAGAGGAGGAAAAAGGTGGCCGAGCCACCTTTAACCTACCCACTCCCCCCACGGCACCCCTCTCCTCTCCCGTCCCTATCTACTTCCTCTCGGCTCTCCTCTGGCCTCTCCAGATCTGGCTGAGGCGCCCTGGCCTTCCTCCCTCCCTCTCCATCGACCCTAGCTCCCTCTCGCCGGCCACTGTCTGCTCCACCGGCGCTGCTCCTATCCAGACGACAAGCGCGACGTGGAGGTGATCGAGGAGGACAAGGAGGTCTCTGATCCCCTCAGACACGCCGAGGAGGAGGAGTCCTGAGCTGAACCACCGCCGCCCCGACGCCAAACCCTAGCTCCAGATCGTCTGCCTCGTCGCCAATCGACCGCTCCCCTACCCGATCCGACGCCACCGACAGCCTCGCGGTGAGCCTCTCCACCCCCTGACATGGTCTGCCTCTCTGGACCGCCCTAGCCTCGCCGGACTTTCCGTCGAACGGACTCCAGGCGGAGTGCATCGGCTCAGACGCTCTCGCTCCGTAGCACCTCACCTAGGCCGCCCACCTCCCCGACAACAACGCCAGCCACCGCAGCGGTATCCGCCACTACAAGACGCCAGGTCCGAGTTCGATCCGCGCGCCACATGCCACGCGCCTGCACCGACCCGTCCGCAGCGCAGAGGAAGATCCACAGTACCGCGTCGCCGTTTTTGCAGAAAACCCCCTATAGCTTTTTACTCCTAAACCCGCGGTCCGCCTGAGCCCACCTGTCAGCCGTAATGCTTTTGCGATTAGGCCCTCCTGTTTCTCCAGCGCAACCGCGTACCCGGATCTCCCGTGTCGCGTCACTGGCGCCTGCAGGGCCCCCTGAGTTCTTGTGGCCCCATCATTCGCTTAGGCTAGGTTAGCTCGCGATGATAAAAGCTTTTGCGTGTGATGCCCAACAAGACTGGCCCCACTGGTCATTGACTGTGGCTGGATCTGTGCGAGTAACAAAAGTATTTCTGCTTTTCTGATTTAATTCAAACTTTTTCAAAATTAATTCAAATTCAAAAATTCAAATCTGTTTTATAATAACTTTTAAAATATAATTCCAAATAATACAAATAATATATGTTTTGAGATCATAAAAATATGAGGAATTCAAATATGACCTTCAAAATATATTTTGGACATTTAAAATTTCAAGTTGATTTAAATTACAATAAAATGCCCTTTTACCTTAATTAATTAATAACTTTTGTTTTATAAGTCCAAATTTAACAAATAATATGTCTAAAATGATTAGCTCGACGAGACCTTTCTGTTTATGCAATGCATTGTCTGTTTTGCAGCATGCATCATATAAATATAATGTGTACAGCAACTAATATGAGGCTAAAATGTGATTAAAACTCCACAAATGATTATTTCTTGTACTCCACACCTCACCCATGCCATGCTACTTTATTGCCATGCAAATTGTGCATCATTCATCATGGCATGATTGTTTGCTTGTCACATTTTATTCATATGCTTGTGCACTTTATTTATGTTGGCCCTTGTTTGGTTCTTCTTTGAATAGACGCTGAGCAGGGGATATATCAAGAGAACCAGGAGCACTACCCAGATCCTTCTCTCGCTTCAATCGAATGCTGTGCAAGCACTACCACATGCTTGCATACATATAGTACCTATTGCCTCCATCTTATTCTTGCATCATTGAGTCGCGATTGCATTAAATTGAATCCCAAGTATTGCATATCCTTTACTTTTAAACCCCACCGAAGCTTGTTCCTCCATCCCATGAGCCATTACTACAGGAGTTGTTTGAGCCATGCGAGTCGTAGAACAGCATGTGTAGGGTATGTGAGTGTCTGATGGATAACGAGGTACCTAAATAACTTAACCTGAGTAGTAATGGGATAACTAATGAAAGTGGCATCGGTGAGCCATATTTGCTATTTGGTTTTTCAGGCTCACTTGTGTCCGTGGGACCCGAGTACTTGATTCCTGTTCCTTGAATATTCGCTATCCACATCCAGGCTTATGAACCCCCCGAGCCAAAGCTTGATTCATTCTTATTTCTTGGGGCCACAAACTAGTTTGAGGTTTTATTTACTTCTGTACTTATGCCATGCTTTATCGCTTTATTTAAATTGTGCGAGGTCTTTGCACTATACACTTTAGGAAAGCGGAGTGTTTTCAGTATCGACAAGCCAGTCACATTTTGGGTTCCCAGTCGTTTACAGCCATTGGCAAACCTTGAGTCCGTCTCGAGTCGGCCAACTTCGTCGCTGGTAGCTTAATGGGGTGGCCCCAAATATTTCTGAATCCTGTGATCGCTTTGTCGTGATCGCCTCGTTGGGTTTGATTTGGTTTTTCGAGGTTGATCGAGTGTGTTGTTATTTGTGCACCCTAGGTAAAACTTTCTGAAGCCGTGTCCGATTATGGACGACGACTTGGAGCACAGTTTCTCGATCATAGACAAGAATAACTAAAGTACCGCTTTTAATTTGACTGAGTACCGGACTAGTAAATAGTGCAACACTCATGGAATGGATAATAAAACTGCCAACGGATGGGGGTTGTTGTCCGCTTCCTCATCGGTAGCGAGGAGGAGGATGGATCTGTGGACATTACCATTATAATTGTTATTAATTCACGGACATCCGCTCATCTCGGTTAGGATGGTTAAGCAGTATCTATAGAATTGTTAGGGTTTATCTTTTGCTACAATTGCGTCACCTGTTGTGTCCCCTTTAGAGGCATAAAGACTTCTGAGTACCCCTAGGGTCTCACCACGATAAATTGTTTGATTGATGAACAGTAATCTCGCAAGATGGATACTGCGTGGAGGAGCGGATGATGCGGCAACGATCACTCGGTGTAGAGATTCCGGAACGGGATCCGTGAGATCCGTGGGATTTTATTTATTAGGCATCCATGTCATTGCTTCTTATCGGGATGTGTTTATGGGGCATCTTATGCGATTTACTTCTTATCCGTTTTGCACCGGATCTTGTTTTCCGCTTGATACTACGATGTTTGATGTATGAGGAGATATCCTAAACTATTATATCTATCTAGGATATTTGGATCTTGCGATGTATGCGTTGCTATATTCCTTTCTTTTAGATGGAATGGCTCGATGTCTTGTTGTATGGTGGCTTGCATACATACTCATTTGTGTATGTAGTTGATCCGTTATTCCCGCCGTGTTTGTCCCGATGTTTGGAAATGGTTAGGACGGCCGAAGGTCTACCTGTGAGAGTGGCATTTGGGCCCCACCTGCATTATTTTAACCATTTCCGCTCATCTAGACTTGTAACTAGGGCGTAATTCACCGAGGTAGTTACAATTGGTATCGAGCCATCCCGCCTCTTCGTGGTCTCAAAATGGTCATTCCTGCTTAGCAAATCTTTTGGTAGTTATGTATACTAGGGAAAAACAAAACGCGAGAGTAGGACTGCTTCCACTTTTCTTCTTATCCACCTTTTCTTATCCACCCACCCACCCTTTTCAATCCTCTTCTCAAAAATTCAAACTAGGATTCACGGTTGTTCAAGTACCAATTCACGGTTGTGTGTTTGTGTGTGTAGTGTGTTCCTTGTCTGTGTGTTGCATCCAAGTTGTTATCACAATCGGCCTTTTGGTTATCAACTGTTGGTACATTCCATACCGATGTGATTGCAAAACCGACGATCTATCCGATTTGTTGTATAGCCGATCCGCCTTACTCTTTGTTATCTTGTTATCCGACATTATCTTCTTTGGGGTGTTCGTTCCGTAGTGCTAATCTTTAGGTTCACCGTGAGAAGAAGGTGTTGGGATATGTGTTTATTCATGTGCGGAGTAATGATTTGAGGCGATGGAGTCGACCATACCACTACTCTTATCATTCGCTCTTGTATATTGAATTGGTAGAGTCACTAATCTTGATTCGTTAAGTGATTTTATGGCATCTATTGGTATTTTAATGCGAAATTTGGAAAATTTTCTTTGATATATTCAGGTACCACACTCCTTTCAAAGTGTGCGATATGCTTAATATCTTCTAGGTGCTTTGAACTTTGTTGATATTTTAATATCATCTTAGTAAATTGTATCCTTTAATCTTGATTAATTCCATCTTGGTACTATTTTGGATTATTATTATTCCATCATAAGTGTTGATTTGTGTTTTATATCAATCATGGATGGCACCACTTGTGTTTATCAGGAGGACATACAACCTTGAACTGAGGGAGCGTTGTCAAGCATCGCCAATGCCTTGGCAGCAATGCAAAGGTAACCAGCAGCGTTTTGAAGAAAGTGTCAGGAGGAATGAGTTTGTTCCGCTACCTCCACCTCCCAACCGAGGAGACATCAAAAGCTTCATGAAGTTCAACCCACGCCAATTTGATGTTTCTGATCAACCACTTGATTGCGATTGGTGAGATGTCAAGGTGTTGATGACCGCTGATGTTCTGAGCAAGAATGGGTAAAGTGTGCCACTCACCTTCTAAAGGGAGATGCAGCTCTGGTGGGAGAATTACTCAAGGCAAACTGACCGGTTTTCAGCCTACTTGGGGAGTGCAATTCACTGGAGCTTTCAAAGAGCAAGATCTCACGAAATTGTCATGGAGAAGATGAAGGAAGTGTTTCTCAACCTCAAGCAGGGCAATGATAATGTCAATACCTACATCAGAAACTTCATGAACCTTTCTCGTTATGGTGGCGATGAGATCTCTGATGACAAGAAGAAGCAAAAGAGGTTCAGGCAAGGGCTCAATGCATCGATTAAATATGCAATCACACATGCAAGGCCGGCGTCCTTTCTGGAACTTCAGCATACAGCTCTGCAGGAAGAAGCAAGTAGGCAAGTGTTTGAGGAGTCAAAGAAACACAGCCGTGATGCAGCAAGCTCTTCAGCTATGTCAACTCCTTCTAAGCGTCGTGTCTGGGTTCCTAACACCCCACCATCGCTCCCGGCTTCACCAAGACCTTCAAGCTTCGCGGCAAGGCCACCAAACTTCATCACTGCTGCTCCCAGGGGCTACAACAACCACTACCCTGGAGCGCCTGGCGGAGTCCCTGGCTACGTTGCTCCACGTCTAGCTGGTGCTTGTTTCACGTGTGGAAACACTGGGCATCAATACTGGAACTGTCCGATGAAGAACAAGGCTCTTCCTCCACCACCTCCAAGACCTGCGGCAAGCTCTCCTATGGTTCGTGCACCACCACCTCGGGCTCTCAACATCAACACCAAGCCCGGGTCTCATTGCTCGTGCTAAGCTGGTCAACGCCGCTCAAGCTGAGCATGCACCTGGAGTTGTGATGGGTATGCTATCCGTTAACTCAGTCCCTGCATGAGTTTTGTTTGATTCTGGGGCATCACATTCTTTTGTTTCTCACAAGTTTGCAGATGATAATGGGTTAGCTATGGATCCTCTCCTTAAGCGGTTAATGGTCCTTTCTCCTGGAGCAACAATGGCAGCTTCTAAAATCAGCCATGGCAATCAAATTGAGATTGGTGGCTCTTTGTTCTCGGCTTCCATAATCATTCTGGGCAATTCTGACATTGATGTCATCTTGGGCATGGATTGGTTGACAGCAAATGCAGCTGTGATTGATTGCGCTAAACGCTCGGTTTCTCTGAAGATTCCTGAAGGCCATATAGTCTATTCTCCAAGTCTGACTCCTGCTATCCAGCTTTTCTCTTTGGCGGCTCTGAATGATGATGCTATGGAAGCTATTCAGAGTGTTCCGGTGGTCTGCGAGTTCCCAGATGTCTTTCCTGAAGAGTTGCCAGGTATGCCTCCGGATCGTGAGGTTGAGTTTGTAATTGAGCTTGAACCTGGTACCGCTCCTATCTCCAAGCGGCCTTATAAAATGGGTCCTGCTGAGTTGGCTGAACTCAAACGTCAACTTGATGAACAAGAGAAGTTGGGTTTCATTCAGCATAGTACTTCTTCTTGGGGTAGCCCAACAATCTTTGTGAAGAAGCGAGACAAGACTGATAGACTTTGTGTTGACTATCGGGCTCTCAATGCTAAAACCATCAAGAATAAATATCCCTTCCGGATTAATGATCTCTTTGATCAGCTACTGAGTATGGTATTCTCTAAGCTTGACTTGAGAAGTGGTTATCACCAAATCAAGATTCGCAAGGAAGATGTTCCTAAAACAGCTTTCACCACCGCTATGGCTGTATGAGTACACGGTCATGTCTTTCGGTCTCACCAACGCACCTGCTACCTTCTCGAGGCTCATGAACTCGGTTTTCATGGAGTATCTTGATAAGTTCGTTGTGGTCTATCTGGATGACATCCTAGTCTATTCTAAGTCACGAGAAGAGCATGAAGAACACCTTCGGTGTGTCCTAAACAAGCTTCGTGAGAACCGCTTGTATGCAAAGTTCTCCAAGTGTGAGTTTTGGCTGCCTCAAGTAACCTATCTTGGTCACGTCATCTCTGCCAAGGGCATTGCAGTCAACCCGGAAACTGTGAAGACAATTGTTGAATGGCTTCCTCCGGTAAATGTCAAAGAAGTGCGGAGTTTCCTTGGTTTGGCTAGTTATTGCCGTCGCTTCGTTCAGAACTTTTTGAAGATAGCGAAGCCTCTTACCGATCTCCTCAAGAAAGGCAAGAAATACCTTTGGACTCCTGCATGTCAAGCAAGCTTTGAGACACTCAAAGAGAAGGTCACTTCCACACCAGTCTTGGTTCCTCCGGATACATCCAAGCCTTTCCAGATATTCTGTGACGCCTCTTTGCAAGGATTGGGTGCGGTCCTTATGCAAGAAAAACAAGTTGTTGCTTATGCCTCTCGACAGTTGAAGACGCATGAGATCAACTATCCTACACATGACCTCGAGCTCAAGCATAGCTTGTCTTTGCTTTGAAAGTATGGAGGCACTACTTGCTTGGCAACGTTGTGAGATCTTTTACGATCACAAGAGTAAAGTATATCTTTACTCAGCCTGATCTCAACCTTGAGAGGAGGTGGATTGAAGCAATCAATGACTTCGATCGACCATCAACTACACTCGGGCAAAGCTAATGTCATGGCCGATGCGCCACCGCAAAGCTTATGTCAACAACCTCATGATGGAAGAACAATGCCTCTCTTGTGCGAGGAATTCCGTCAGCTCAACCTTGAGATTGTGGAACAAGGGTATCTCCTGAACCTTCTGGCAACTCCTCTCTTGGAAGAAAAGGTTCGCTCCTTGCAGCTGGGTGATCCGTACACAAGAAAGGTCATCTCCAAACTCCAGCTCAAGTATGAGTCCTTCCACGTCGATGATCAAGGAACGCTTTTCTTTGAACACGGATGTTTGTTCGAACTACCGGGTTTGAGAGAGCAAGTTCTCAAGGAGGCGCATGATTCCGTTCTTTCTATCCACCGGCAGCACAAAGATGTACATGGACTTGAAAACACAATATTGGTGGCGGGTTTGAAACGATATTGTGCCAAGTATGTCTCGAGTGTGATGTGCGCAGAGTTAAAGCTGTCCATCGAAACCTTCCGGTCTTCTACAGCCATTGAAACCCCGAATGGAAATGGGAGAAAGTAGAGATGGACTTCATCACTGGTTTCCAAGGTCACGGAAGGGCAACAATGCAATCTTTGTTGTCATTGATAGGCTTTCTAAAGTGGCTCACTTCTTCCCGTCAGGAAACCATTTCGCAATTCGGGTTGGTGAGCTCTATATCAACAATTGTCTCTCTGTATGGGGTTCCGCTTGAGATCAGTTCAGACCGTGGAAGCATCTTCACTTCCAAGTTCTGGGAAAGTTTCCAAAATGCTTTGGGAACAAAGTTGAACTTCAGCACAACTTACCACCCTCAGTCGCAAGGGCAAGTTGAAAGGATCAATCAGATTCTGGAGGATATGCTTCGTGCTTGCGTCATCTCTTTTGGCATGAAGTGGGAAGAATGTCTTCCTTATGCTGAATTCTCTTACAACAACAGCTTCAGAAAAGTCTAAAGATGGCACCATTTGAGGCTCTCTATGGTCGCAAATGCGTAACTCGATTGGTTGGTCGGTGCGGAGAAAGAATATTGTTTGGCCTGACATTGTAACTCAAGCGGAGGAGAAGGTGCACATCATTCTTGAAAATCTGAAGATTGCTCAAAGTCGCGGAAGAGCAATTATGACAGAAGCACACGGACATGGAGTATGTCCACGGTGATCTCGTTTACCTTCGTGTCACTCCCATGAGAGGCACCGCTTTGGTATCAAAGGAAAGCTGGCTCCTAGATACATCGGTCCATTCAAAATTCGTGGAAGAAGAGGAGAAGTTGCTTATGCTCTTGAGCTCCCGGAAAAACTCAAAGTCCATGATGTTTTCCACATCTCTCAACTCAAGAAGTGCTTCAAGGATCCCGGCAGGACCGTGGACCATGAGCTTATCAATCTCCAAGAAGACCTGTCTTATCAAGAACACCCCACAAAAATCCTTGAAGTCGTAGAAAGAAGGACTCGCAACAAGTCCATCAAGTTCTGCAAGGTGCAGTGGTCGCACCATTCCGTTGATGAAGCCACTTGGGAACGTGAAGATGAGCTCCGTGCCAAGTATCCTACCCTCTTTGTGTCTTCTTCTTCTTCCTAGAATCTCGGGGCGAGATTCCTGTTTAGTGGGGGAGAGTTGTAGCATCCCAATTGTCTAACAATTGTAACGCTACTTGATCTAGTAATATAATGGCTACTTCAAACATATAATTGTTGCATCATAAATATATCATGCTCATGTCATCATGCCACCTTGCATTTGAGCATCATATAAAACCCTTTTCCATTTGGTTCTTATCTCATCTGCATTATTAATTGTATTTGCCTCTTGATATTGTATTTGGTTATTGATATATTGTTTAAATGCCCAAGTTGAGTTGGGGGCATATCTTTTATTCCACTCCACCACCTTTTCTTTCACCACCTTATAATTCCACCATCCAACTAAATATGAGCTTTGCACTTTATTTGAGTTTCCCTCTAGCTCATGTGGGTTGGGATGGATCCAATTCTTTTCCACATGCTCTCATCTTAGCATCATGTTGTTTTCACGTTATTGATATATGAGAGCCACATGGCCACCTTTGCATGCCTTGTGAGTGGGACCCCTTTTTCCTAGCTGCCATATGGATTATTATGGAATTATGCTCATGTTGGGGTATTTTTGGGACTATTAAGCATCTAGTGGCACATACACACTAGCATGTCCCATTTTTATTTCAAACATGGTCATCTCCAACTACTCCACATGGGGCATCCTTTAATTTCTTTTGGCTTGGCCTCAATTCCATGTTTGGAAATGCATGTGTTAATAAATGCCTATAATCATTTACAATTGTTTTCACTATAATAAACATGGCATTTACTACTCATGCATGGGCCATTCAAGATCTCTACCATATCCTTTCTTTGGGTTTTATTTCTTGGATTTTAAAGTGGAGTATTCCTTTTTCTTTTTAGCTCTCTTCTTTTGCTCTTACACCACCCTCTCCATCTCTTTTTCCCTCATGCTTGATCTTGTAGAGTATCTAAACCTAAGCCCCCTCTCTCATCTCTCCTCTCTCTAGCCTAGTTAAACCCTAACCCTAATCATCTAACCCACTTCCACCATCCACCATACCCCCTCTCTCCTAAACCCTAAACCATGACCTAACATAGCTAACCACCTACCCTCTCTCGGCCTCTCTCCTCTCTCTGACCTGCAGGCCCCACCTGACCACCCTGGACCCACCTAACTATCCCCACACAAAACCCTAACCCGAGCCTCCCCTACCCAACCCTAGCTCCAACCCGAGCTCCCCTCCCCTCCTTTCTTCTTCTCTCTCTGCCATGAGGGCCCCTCCAACCGAGCCTCCCCACCGGTCCTACATCCCCACCGGCAGCCCCTTCACCACCTCGCCTCGCCTGCCTGCCCAAAGCACGTGAGTAGGAGAGGAGGAAAAAGGTGGCCGAGCCACATTTAACCTACCAACTCCACCCACTGCAACCCTATCCTCTACCGTCCATATCTACTTCCTCTCGGATCTCCTCAGGCCTCTCCAGATCTACCCGAGGCGCCATGGCCATCCTCCCTCCTTCTCCACCGACCTAGCTCCCTCTCGCCGGCCACTGCTCGCTCCACCCTGGCTCCTATCCAGACGACAAGCTGGACGTGGAGGTGATCGAGGAGGACAAGGAGATCCTTCATCCGCTCCGACACGTCGTCGAGGAGGAGTCCCAGCATCGAACCACCGCCCGACACTAAACCCTAGCTCCAGATCGTGCCTCGTGCGATCGGCTCCCCGCGATCCGACGCCACCGACAGCCTCGCGGTGAGCCTCTCCTTCGACATGGTCCGCCTCTCTCGCCCTAGCCTCGCCGGACTTTCCGTCTGCGGACTCCAGGCCGGGAGTGCCTGGCGTCTGCACGCTTCGCTCCGCGTAGCACCTCACCTAGCCACGCCCACCTCCCGACAACAACGCCACCGCAGCGGTATCCGCCTACGCGCGCGCACGCCAGGTCCGGAGTTCGATCCCGCGCGCCGCACCCCGCGCCCTGTCGTGCACCGACCCGTCCGCAGCGCAGAGGAAGATCCACAGTACCGCGTCGCCGTTTTTGCAGATAACCCCCTATAGCTTTTTACTCCTAAACTCATGGTCCGCCGAGCCCCACCGTCCATAGTACCGTTTTGCGATTAGGCCTCCTGTTTCTCCAGCCGCAACCCGCAGACCCCGGATCTCCCACGTGTCAAGGTGGCGCGCGTGTGGCCCCGAGGTTGTCGCGCTGCGCATTCACAGGGTTAGCTGATAAATGATATAAAAGTCAAGGCTGCGGATGCAATCGACTGCCCCCCATGGTCATTATTGTGGCTGGATCTGTGCGAGTAACAAAAGTATTTCTGCTTTTCTGATTTAATTCAAACTTTTTCAAAACTAATTCAAATTCAAAAATTCAAATCTGTTTTATAATAACTTTTAAAATATAATTCCAAATAATACAAATAATATATGTTTTGAGATCAGAAAAATATGAGGAATTCAAATATGACCTTCAAAATATATTTTGGACACTTAAAATTTCAAGTTGATTTAAATTACAATAAAATGCCCTTTTACCTTAATTAATTAATAACTTTTGTTTTATAAGTCCAAATTTAACAAATAATATGTCTAAAATGATTAGCTCGACGAGACCTTTCTGTTTATGCAATCCATTATCTGTTTTGCAGCATGCATCATATAAATATAATGTGTACAGCAACTAATATGAGGCTAAAATGTGATTAAAACTCCACAAATGATTATTTCTTGTACTCCACACCTCACCCATGCCATGCTACTTTATTGCCATGCAAATTGTGCATCATTCATCATGGCATGATTGTTTGCTTGTCGCATTTTATTCATATGCTTGTGCACTTTATTTATGTTGGCCCTTGTTTGTTTGGTTCTTCTTTGAATAGACGTTGAGCAGGGGATATATCAAGAGAACCAGGAGCACTACCCAGATCCTTCTCTCGCTTCAACTGAGCTGCCAGGAAAGCACTACCACATGCTTGCATACATATAGTACCTATTGCCTCCATCTTATTCTTGCATCATTGAGTCGCGATTGCATTAAATTGAATCCCAAGTATTGCATATCCTTTACTTTTAAACCCCACCGAAGCTTGTTCCTCCATCCCATGAGCCATTACTACAGGAGTTGTTTGAGCCATGCGAGTGAGAACAAAGATGTAGGGTATGTGAGTGTCTGATGGATAACGAGGTACCTAAATAACTTAACCTGAGTAGTAATGGGATAACTAATGAAAGTGGCATCGGTGAGCCATATTTGCTATTTGGTTTTTCAGGCTCACTTGTGTCCCGTAGGACCCCGAGTACTTGATTCCTGTTCCTTGAATATTCGCGCTATCCACATTCGGGAGGCTTATGACCCCCCTGAGCCAGAGCTTGATTCATTCTTATTTCTTGGGGCCACAAACTAGTTTGAGGTTTTATTTACTTCCTGTACTTATGCCATGCTTTACTGCTTTATTTAAATTGTGCGAGGTACTGCACACTATACTGTTTAGGAAAGCGGAGTGTTTTCGCGGTATCGACAAGCCCAGTCACATTTTCGGGTTCCCAGTCGTGTACAGCCCTTGGTGCAAACCTTGAGTCCGTCTCGAGTCGGCCAACTTCGTCTGGTAGCTTAATGGGGTGGCCCCTGAAATATTTCTGAATCTGTGATCGCTTTGTCGATCGCCTTGTTGGGTTTGATTTGGTTTTTCCGAGGTTGATCGAGTGTGTGTTGTTATTTGTGCACCCTCAGGTAAAACTTTCAAAGCCGTGTCCATGTTATGGACGACTTGGAGCACAGTTTCTCGATCATAGACAAGAATAACTAAAGTACCGCTTTTAATTTGACTGAGTACCGGACTAGTAAATAGTGCAACACTCATGGAATGGATAATAAAACTGCCAACGGATGGGGGGGTTGTTCGTCCGCTTCCTCGTCGGTAAGCGAGGAGGAGGATGGATCTGTGGACATTACCATTATAACTGTTGTTATTAATTCACGAACATCCGTCTATCTCTGGTTAGGCGGATGGTTAGCGAGTATCTGTAGAATTGTTAGGGTTTATCTTTTGCTGCAATTGCGTCACCCCAGGTTGTGTCCCCTTTAGAGGCATAAAGACTTGCTGAGTACCCCTAGGGTCTCACACGATAAATTGTTTGATTCAGATGAACAGGTAATCTCGCAAGATGGATACTGGGTGGAGGAGACGGACGATGCGGGCAACGATCACTCGGTGTAGAGATTCTAGGAACAGGGATCCGTGAGATCTGTGGGCGGGATGTGTTTATTTATGGGGCATCTTATGCCGATTTGCTTCTTATCCGTAATCGGATCTTGTTTTCCGCTTCCGCTTGATACTCTGATGTTTGATGTATGAGGAGATATCCTAAACTATTATATCTATCTAGGATATTTGGATCTTGCCATATGGCGTTGCTATATTTCCTTTCTTTTAGATGGAATGGCTCTGATGTACTGTTGTATGGTGGCTTGCATACATACTCATTTGTGTATGTAGTTGATCCCTTCGCCGACACGCCGCCCGTTCTTGTCCTGATGTTTGGAAATGGTTAGGACGGCCGAAAGGTCTACCTGTGAGTGGCATTTGGGCCCCACCGTACTATTTTAACCATTTCCGCTCATCCAGGCTTGTAACTAGGAGCGTAATTCACCGAGGTAGTTACACCACCCTAGGTAGCTCCTCGGCCTCCCTCCGCGCCTATAAGTTGCCTTCTGACCTAAAAACTCAGGGGGGGTTCGATAGTTTTCTAGATGGAGTTCCGCTCCGCCACCACCAACAGAAAACCAAGATTCGGATCTAGAAACTCCGTTCTGGCACCCTGCCGGGGCGGGGAATTTGGAGAGGATCATCGCCATCATCATCACCAACGCATCTCCATCAACCACCGATGTTTCCCTCATCCATGAGTGAGTAATCCCCCGCTGTAGTCTTGGGGATGGTAGGGATTGGATGAGTTTTATCATGTAATCGAATAAGATCTGTTAGGGCATAGTGCCTAGTATCTCTATTAGTGCTATTTGACTGTTGCAACTTGTTGTGCTTAATGCTTGTCACTAGGGCCCGAGTGCCATGATCTCAGATCTGAACTTATTATTGAATCATTATGATAGTATTATTTGTGATCTTATCTACAAGTTGTGTACACATATCATTGTCCGGACCCAAAGGCCCCAAAGTGACAATAATTGGGACAACCGGAGGGGATGGCTGTGATGTGAGGATTATATGTGTTCACGGAGTGTTAATGCTTTGCTCCAGTGCTCTATTAAAAGGAGCACCCTAATTGCCAGTAGTTCCTTCAAAGTATATGAAGGATATTGTCTCTAATAAAAGGAAGATTCTGATACGTCGGAAACGTATCTATGATTTTTGATGTTCCATGCTTGTTTAGTATCTACTTTGCTTTGCTTTGTCCACACTCTGAGGTGCTTTTTATATGTTTTCTGGTACTAACCTATTAACAAGTTGCCACAGTGCGAGTTGCCTGTTTTCAGCTATTTTTGGTTCTAGAAAAGCTAGTAAGGAAATATTCTCGGAATTGGACGGGACAAAATCCAAAGTCAATATTTCACCGAGGAGAACACGGAGTCCAGAGGAGAGACGGAGGAGCGCCACAGGGCGGCCGCACCCCCCCAGGCGCCACCTTGCTCTAGCTCACCATGTTGTTCCCCAAGTTCACCCTGAAGTACCTTTCGATAGGCAGTGGCTCTATAATTGGGAAACAAAATATTGAAGAATTCTGTAATCATGTTAGCAAGAATGAGGATATTGAGGATAGATCTATAGCATAAATTACTTCTAATTATGAAATTGCTGAAGCTTCTTTAGTTCATATTTTGGAGGCTAGGTTTGTTAGCCTTAACCCCATGATGCAAATTTTGTTCCTAAAACTAAAAGAAGAAAAGAATGCTAAAAAGAGAGAATTTATCCTTGAAACTTTACTAAAAGAGTTCCATGATATTACTAAGGAAGCCAAAAAGGTATTTGAGCATTTTAATATGCTAGGATCATGTGTAGATGTTGTGGGTACTTCAGATAAAACCAAATCTAGAGAGGAAATTAATATACCCTTACCCTTTAAGCTTTTTGGGATGCATGAAGCCTTTGAAAAGAATTTTGATTGGATTGATCCTGAAAATACTTTTGATGAAACTAGTGAACCAAAGAGAGATGAGAAGTGATCCTCCAAAACTCATTTGGATGAGATACCCTTCATAGTTGAAGACTTTGCAAGTATTGGTGTTAATGCTTCTTCATTTGAAAATACTTGATTTTTTGCTTCTTGTGCCTAACTTAAAGGCGTTAAAGAAAAGTACTTGTTCGGAGATAACCCAAGAGTTTTATTGAGTCTTGGAAGTTATTACTTCAGTAATTACCTTTCCTTATCCTTTTTGTTTGCTTTTTGTGCCAAGAATGACCTCTAATGAGAGGTAAGTAAGATTTGGGGAGTTGCTGTCTCGAAACAGATTTCTGTCCTCCACCATAAAAAATCACTAGGAGTCTATGTAAGTCGGATTGAGCTGAAAAGTTACGAATAAATCCCCCAGTATGTTAGATAACTTTAGTTATTTCAACATGTTTTGATTTGAGCAACAGAAGGTCTTCAAAAAATGGTTTCTATCTGCTGGTCTGTTTTGACAGATTTCTGCCATTATTTGCATTTGCTTCTTATTGATTCCTTTTTGGGTTCTTTTTGGGAAATTGAGCTTTTTGAAGGAGTTGATACAGTAGCTTGTGTTTTTAGTGAAAGTTTTGCTGTTCCAAAGCTAAACCCAAAGGTCTATTATCTTTTGAATACACTAATGTTGCTAATGAAGATTGTGTGAAGTTTTGTATGAAGGAAAATTTTAGGTGTAAAGAGAGAATGATGTAATGAGATAAAGAATGGACAAAAGCTCAAGATTGGGGATTCCACCCCGGTGTAACCCCAAGAAATATCCAAGAGGTACAAGCGTCAAATCTAGGGATGCCCAAGGCATCCCCTTCTTCACCAATAAAAAGCTCGGGTCTTTCTAGACACTTCGTTTTTATTGTTTCATGCACTATTGTGTTGTTCTTGGAGCGTCTTAGTTTTCGTTTGCTTTGCTTAGTTAGTTTAGTTTGCTTGAATAAAGTAGTTTGGACCCCCATTCTCGATGTGTTATTTCAAATAAGTTGATTGTTGTTGGAAAGGAGTAGAAAGTTCTTGCTTGAAAGTGCAAGAGGAGCTTGCTTTGACTATGACTTAGACTTTATCATGTCATGCTAGGTGTTGTTTAGACCTTATGCTTAGTGATTATTGATTTAGCATGACTTGGTACAAAAAATTGGGATTGCTTATTGTGCCTAGAAAGAATTATGCATTGTTTTAGCATACAAAAACATAGTATTGTGGTATTCTCCTATGATGCTTTGTTTGGGTTGACTTGGCACATGCTCACACCATGGTATTACTATGAACAAGTCACCATAGCCTCTATGATCATTTAGTCCTTGACTTTTAGTACCACTCTATTCTTTGATTAGTAATGTTTTGTTGCTCTACATGATTATGACCATTATTGCTCTCTTAGTTGGTTGCTCCTAGTCTTTTGCTAGCCTCCACTTGTATGAGTAAGCTCTACTCATGCTTCCAACTCCCAAGAAACCAAGTTATTCCAAAGTGTCCACTATAAATTCATATGCATGGTGTGTTACACCGTTCCAATTATATTATTGTTTTTAGCCATCTTCCAATTAAAAAGTATTTTGTTATGTGAAAACTTAGTGAATAAAGCTCTCACGAACTTGATGGCACACTTTATATTTCTTGCCCCTAATAAACTTGAACCATTGTGTCATGTATGTTGTATATGCTTTCACTTATACGTTGGAATTAGCAGAACCATGTTGTCATGGGGAATGTTTTCAACATTGCACTTGTACTTTGTACACAGTTGATATCATGCTCTTTTGTCTATGGATGTCGCCGGTGTGAAATAAAAAGGGAGCTTGTAAGTCCATGGAGTTATGTATTTTGTGTTATAGAAACGCCTGGGCCGCTAGCCTAAGCCATGCCTAATCATGGTGGAAACTTGCAGCATCACCATATTGAGAAATCTGTGAAGCATCCTCAATAAAAACCTATGCAAATAGCAAATAAAAAGATCGCTGGGATGCTCATTGTCGGCTTTCCTTGTCATTTTGGTTATGCGATAGCTCCTGTACCATGTGCAAGGGGTACCCCATTGGCGGTTATGTATGATACACGTGTACTTACTATGACAAGAACTTACAGGTGACTAAAGTTGAGTAGCATGCGGTGCGGCCCTCATATTCAAGGGACATGAGATTGCCAACTTATACTTTGTCAAGCATATACTCCATAGTTTGTTCACTTTAACCTTAATCGCTTCAAGATGCTTATGATAGGGTCAATGAGGGCTGAAAGCTAACAAGTACCAAAATTTTTGGAAGCTCTTTTTGAAACTTGAAATCCCTACTTCCCTTTGAAGGGCCTTTCTTCCACTTTTGTATTGAGTATCCACCTTCTACCTTTAGGCACCAGTTAAGAGAGCATAGTTGCCATTCTTATATCTATGTGCATTGTCCCAAAACTTATTGATTGATGCATATTGTTGATATTACTTGTTCTTGTGCTATTTGTATCTAGTAACTCTTATGAACTTTGAAGGTGTCCTATGCATCTATTAGCTACTCTTTGAGGGACAAGCTGAATGCCACTATGCCATGTTTTCTGTACGTCAAACAAACAAACATTTTTCAATGCATGTTATTCATGATCTTTGTTTGTAGCCTTTGGTGTTGCATGGATAGTTACTTTGTCTTATTGTTAGAATTCCATCTTTCATGCACATGTTTAGAGTTCTTTGAGCCCATCTTTCAATGCTTGCAAATGGTTTGATCTTGGTTTTGATGGTGCATGTCACCTCAAAAATTATTCTATTTATCACTTATCTACTCGAGGACGAGCAGGAGTTAAGCTTGGGGATGCTTGATACGTTGGAAACGTGTCTATAATTTTTGATATTCCATGCTTGTTTAGTATCTACTTTGCTTTGCTTTGTCCACACTTTGAGGTGATTTTTATATGTTTTCTGGTACTAACCTATTAACAAGTTGCCATAGTGCCAGTTGCCTGTTTTCTGCTGTTCTTCGTTCTAGAAAAGCTAGTAAGGAAATATTCTCCGAATTGGACAGGACAAAAGCCAAAGTCAATATTCCACCGAGGAGAACACGGAGTCCCGAGGAGAGACGGAGGGGCGCCACAGCGCGACCACACCCCCCTAGGCACGGGCCCACCCTGGGACACGCCTGGGCAGGGTGTGGGCCCTTTGGCTGCCTCCTAGCCTCACCTCTTCTCCTATAAGAAGCCCCTGATGCCTAAACCCTAAGCACCCGATCAATATCCCACGAAACCATCTGTAGCTGCCGCCACCATCGTCCCTAGATCGGGGGATCTGAAGCTCTTCCCGGCACCCTGCCGGAGGGGAGATCATCCCGGAGGCCTTCTTCTTCATCATGCCAGCCTCCGGTATGAAGAGTGAGTAGTTCCACCTTGGACTACAGGTCCATGTAGTATCTAGATGGTTGTATCTCCTCCTTTGTGCTTCCATGTCTAGATCTTGTGAGGTCGGTTCATGATCAAGGTCTCATCTATTTGTAATCATGCATGTTGTGTTTGCGGGGATCCGATGGATACTAAGATTAATATGTCAGATTGATTAATGCTCTTGTCTTATTGATTCTATCATGTCTGTGTTGTTTGTGATCTTTCATGCTCTCCATTGTTAGTAGCTATCTTGGCCAAGTAGTTGCTAGTGACTCCAAGAGGGGGTATTTATGCTCGATAGTGGGTTCATGCCTCTATTTAATCAAGGGAAGTGACAGAAATCTCTAACGTTGTAGATGTGTTGTTGCCACTAGGGGGAAAACAACGGTCTCTTATTCATGGAACAAGTAGATTGTTTACCTTACACACTTTGCTTAAATCAGTTGTCTGTTGCTTGCAACTTAATACTGGAGGGGGTTTGGATGATAACCCAAAGGTGGAATTCTAGTCATAGATGCAGTTGGATGGCGGTTTATGTATCTTGTTGTATTGCCCAATCGAATCTCATAGGATCTTTATGTCTAGTATTGCATTGTTATGCCTTGCTCAGTCCTGTCAATTGCCTTGCTGTAATTTGTTTACCCAGCATGCCATGTTTGTTTATCTAAGGAGAACACCTCTAGTGAACTATGGACCACGGTCCAATATTTACCATTGATACATCTTCCACTGTTACTGTTTACTTGTTGCAAACCATCATCACCTTCCACACCATAGAGTTAATCCTTTGTTACAGCAATCGGTGAGATTGACAACCTCACTTTTAGTTGGGGCAAAGTCTTGAGTTTGTGTTGTGCAGGTATCCACGTTGCTTGCAACACCTTTGAGACGTTTCATTCCTCCTACTGGTTCAATAACCTCGGTTTCTTACTGTGGGAAGACTTGCTGTTGTGCTGCATCAAACCTTGCTCTTGGGGTTTCCCGACGAAGCGCTCCACGTTGATGCAGCGCCATCAGATTCCTAATGAGGAAATTTCTACTGTGCTTGCTAATTATTCCTTCAATGATAAGGTTCCAAAGAAACTTGGTGATCCAGGTATTCCAATTATTCCTTGTTCTATTAAGAATAATTATGTTAGAACTGCTTTGTGTGATTTGGGAGCTGGAGTTAGTGTGATTTGGGAGCTAGAAAAATTAATACCAACTGATATATATTTGCAAATGGCTGATAAGTCTACTACTATTCCTATTGGTATATGTGAGTGATGGCGCCCAGCACTTGTCGTGGGACGCTTTGTTGGAAACCCCAAGAGCAAGGTATGAAGCAGCACAACAGCAAGTTTCCCTCAGTAAGAAACCAAGGTTATCGAACCAGTAGGAGGAAGGAAACGTCACACAGGTGTTGCTAGCAACGTGGAGACCTGCACAACAAAAACTCAAGACTTTGCCCCAACAAATCAGTGAGGTTGTCAAGCTCACCGATTTGCTGTAACAAAGGATTAAACGTATGGTGTGGAAGGTAATGGTTTGTAGAAAGTAAACAAGTAACAGTGGAAGATGTATCAATGGTAAAGATTGGACCGGGGTCCATAGTTCACTAAAGGTGCTCTCCTTAGATAAACAACTGATGTCTACGCACTTCTATTCTTGTAGACAGTTGTTGGGCCTCCAAGTGTAGAGGTTTGTAGAATAGCAGCAAGTTTCCCTTAAGTGGATTACCCAAGGTTTATCGAACTTAGGGAGGAAGTGGTCAAAGGTATTCCCTCTCAAGAAATCCTGCAATCAAGATACAAGAAGTATCTTCTGTCCCCAACACACCCAATATAGGTGCACTAGTTCGGCGAAGATATAGTGAAATACAAGTGGTAACGGTGCCAGAAAATAGCTTGACGGTGAGGTAAAGACTAAAGGCAACAAGAAGGAAGCAAGCAAACATGCAACAGATCTAGATGCAAACGGTGTTTCAATGTTTAGAAACAAGGCCTACGGATCATACTTTCACTAGTGAACACTCTCTCATATAAATATCCTCTCTTCATGATACTACTCTTAACTACTGTCCGGTTGGACACTCTAATCCATGGTAGGGCTATAACAGCACACCTCAAAGTCCGCCTTCCCCAATATAGATAACCCCACACTGTCACCTTGAGCACTAGATGGTTCCAACAAACACCACAATTTCATAGAGACATTCAACTCCAAATATAACTCATAACAAATATTCAATCTAGACAAAGTGCCACACGTTATGCACGCTGTCACTTTCACACACGTGGGAAAAAGCATAGATCTATTAAAGCACAAAGAGTATTTATGTAGACTCAAACCTAAGTGCCACCATGGCATGCACGCTGTCACTTTCACACACATGGGGAGAGCAGAGATCTATTGAAGAACTTGAGTAGCAAGGTAGATCTACTTGATTACAAAGCTCATGACCATAAAATCATGCATATATATATATAGAGAGAGAGAGATGAACGCATAGCTACCGCTAGAGCCCTTAGCCCTGAGGAAGAACTACACCCTCCTCATCATGGGAATCAGCAACGGTAATGGAGATGGTGGTGGAGCTCGATGGATATAGCTCCGGGGGCACTTCCACGTCCCGGCAGGGTGCCCGAAACGAAAATTTATGTCCCCCAAATCTCCCCTTCCGTGGAGGCGGCGCTACGGAGGTTTTCATGCATTTCTTCTGGATGCCCTAGGGTTTTTGGGTCGGAGGATTCTTATAGGCGAAGGGGGAGGCCGAGGAGGCGGCCAGAGGGCTCACACCCTCCCCAAGCGCGGGCCAGGCTTGGTCGTGCCCAGGGGGGTCTGGCCACCCTACGGTGCCTCTTAGTCCCTCCTTCTGGATTCGTGTCCCTCACGGAAAGTTATTCACTTTGGCTTTTGTCCCGTCCAATTCCGAGAATATTGATTTTTTGCCTTTCTGGAACCAAAAACAAAAGAAAACAGGCAACTGGCACTGGGGCAACTTGTTAATAGGTTAGTTACAGAAAAGATATAAAAACACCTCAAATAAAGACAAAGCAAAGAAAAGTAGATACTAAACAAGCATGGAACATAAAAAATTATAGATACGTTTGCGACGTATCAAGCATCCCCAAACTTAACTCCTGCTCGTCCTCGAGTAGGTAAGTGATAAAATAATAATTTTTGAGGTGACATGCACCATAAAAACCAAGATCAAACCATTTGCAAGCATTAAAAGTTGGGATCAAAGAACTCTAAACATGTGCATGAAAGATGAAGTTCTAACAAGAGGACATAGTAACTATGCATGCAACATGAAAGGCTACAAACAAAGATCATGAATAACATGCATTGTAAAACGTTTGTTTGTTTCACATACAGAAAACATAACATAGTGGCATTCCGCTTGTCCCTGATGGAGTAGCAATATAGATGCATAGGACACCTTCAAAGTTCACAAGGGTGACTAGAAACAAATAGCACAAGAACAAGTAATATCACAATATGCATCAATCAATAAGCTTTTGAACACTACACATAGAATGACAACTATGCTCTCTTAATGGTGACTAAAGGTAGAAGGTGGATACTCAAGTAATGGTGGAAGAAAAGCCTTTTTGTAAAGGAAGCAGGGATTTCAAGTTTCAAAAAGATCTTCCAAAAATTATGGTACTTGTTAGCTTTCAGCCCTCATTGCCCCTATCATAAGCATCTTGAAGTGATTAAGGTTAAAGTGAACTAACTATGGAGTATAAGCTTGACGAAGTATAAGTTGGAAATCTCAAGTCCCATGAATACGAGAGCCACACCTCATGCTACTCAACTTCAATCACATGTAAGTTCTTGTCATTGTAAATATTTGCATATCATTGAGAACCGCCAACGGGGTACCCCTTGCGCATGGTACAGGAGCTTTCCCATAACCAAAATGACAAGGCAATCAGACAATGAGCATCTCAACAATCTTTTTATTTACCATATCCATAGCTTTTTATTGAGGATGCTTCATAGATAGCTCACTATGGTGATGCTGCAAGTTTCCACCATAATTAGGCATGGCTTAGGCTAGCGGCCCAGGCGTTTCTCTAACACAGGATACAAACTCCATGTACTTACAAGTTCCCTTTTTATTTCACACCGGTGACATCCATAGAAAAAAGAGCATGATATCAACTGATTACAAAGTACAAACAATACATAAGGTCTTACACAAATAAGGATCTCATGATCCAGTTCTTAATACAACTCAAGCAGCGAAATAACGTAATAGTAACGATAGCGTAGGCGAAGCTCCATCTTTGGGGTCACAGGCAATGCTGACGATGGGAGATGATCCTAGTTGTCGTAAACTTCCTGCGGTCCGTCATCCTGATACTCCTCTTCATAGTCTGGCCACGGGAATAGCCAGGGACAAAGCCATGAGTACTCTTTACGTACTCGCAAACTAAAACTAACAAGTTATGGGGGTTTGTGTAGTAGGATGCTAAGCTCTAGGGTTGTTTTGCAAAAATCCATATTTAACTCTACTAAGTTCAAAAGCAAAGAAAGCTAGTTGAAAATTTTATAACACCTAAGTGGGAATTTGAATTTCATATCACAACTTTGTTGTGGTCAAGTCAAAGTCTCAATTCATTTCATAAGTAATTTTGAAAAAATCTGACGGGTGAACATTATGGCCACTCCAACTGTCCATAACCGCGGACGCGGCTATTCGAATAGTTTGACACTCTGTAGAGATTGTACACTTTCACCACAACATTCGATACATCCGTCGGGAACAATTCCTGAATTCACCATACTCAGTATGCGGATAATCAATCCTAACCTTTCAATTACACGCCCTAGTATAGGCACCTCTCCTGTGAGTTTGGCCTCCCAACCATGACCAACTGTCATCTTGGGTACTGCACAGGTGGACAATCTTCACAAGGTAGCCTCAGCTCAGACCTTTGCCATGAGGGAACCCATACTAAAGTATATAAGTTTCCAGTCAAGCCCTACCCAATTTTCGGGTATTGTGGTTGTATGGTAAAATTGGAATTGTGTTGCATCCAGACAACCATCAGTTTTATCAGGGGCTAAGGCTCATGCCTCAACATTTTCATCATCAAAATCATCTAGTGTTCGAGAACACGTGTCAAAACATTTTAGTAGAATGACTCATCATTCTAAGGTTTTCATAACCATTTTCACCAAGTATTCCCATCTAAAGTTGATCAACTTTTATGCTTAGCACTAGCATCTACAAGTGGGGGTAAGTACTAATGAAGGGGTGGTAAACAAGTGGAGATTAGTAGAGTTCAATCTCATGCCTTAGGATGACATCAAGATTATCTACTTAGACCAAATTTAATGCTACCTTCAATTATCTTTTTAGAATCTACAAGTCACTTAAGTAAACTCTAAGAGAAAGCTTTGATAAAGAAATAAAGTATAAAGCTTGTAAGTAAAACTAGGATTGGGTATCATCAAATTTGTCTAACTAAGCATGCTTAATGCATTGCCTAGGTTATCTAACTTTCATAGTTACAAGTGTTAGCTTGCCTTGTGCAGAGCAGTGGTTGAGCTTCTCCTCGGCTTCCTCCTCGTAGTATCCTCCTTCCTCCTCGTATCCTTGGTCGGTACTAGCGTTTATAAATAAATACGAGGTACACAATTACCAAACAATACTTAACTATTTTCAATCATCACACAAAGGTGTATTATAGATGATCTAGCATCATCACCTGTCTTATTTATTTTAATTTGAGAAAAGTAATTTCTACTCTTTGAAAAACTACTTAAGATTTAATATTCTCCAACTCAAACATGGGATCATATTGACACATGTCATCACCACATATTTTATTACATGGGAATGTGATTTAAAGTGGTGTCACAATTTAATAAGGTTTAACCTTTTTATTTTAAATAAATAAAATGACTAGAAATGCCTATGTGACATTCTTTTATTACTTGAACATTATTTCTGTAAGTAAACCCATATGTTTTTATATATTCTGAAAGGTATGATCAAATGTGATTTTTGAGAGTTGGAATCAACTCAAAAGCTCTTATGGTTGAATTTTGAAAAATGTTTGAATGTATAAAAGCTTCTGCCTTGTTATTTTTACCAAGGGTGATCTACAGATCCAAATGATTTGAATCCAATGGGCTTGGATTAAGCATTTTAGTACCTTTTTAACAAAATTGGTTTCATGCTTTTTGGTTCACAGAATCGAGCTGGGTTAAATTTTGAATCGATGTACAAAACTGTGTTTGAAATTAAATGGAAAAAGCTAAATTTAAACTGCTGGGTCGCGCGGGAGACGCTAATGGGCCGACCCAGTGTTACTCCGCAGCATGGGGTTCAGCTGACTGGGGGGTCTACCAGTCAGCGGCTCATAACGCGCGAAGAGGTACGGGGTTGTGTGGGACGTTGGATTAGAGTGGGGATCAATGGCTGGGGATCGTCGTCGACGACGGAACTATCGCCGGCGAGCTCTAACCCTAGCGGCTCGGTGGGGGGTGCATAGGGGGCGTACCAGGTGTCCAGCGACGACGGCGAGGCGGGCAAACGGACTGGTGGTCGACGGCGAGCTCAGGGACGGTCGAGGCAGCTTCGGGGGTGATCGCAATCAGCGGCGCCCTTCTCCTCCAGAGGCGGCCTACTCCGGTACAATTCCGGCGAGCTTCTGCTCCCGTGCTCCGGCTAGAGGTGTGGGACGATCAATGAGGTGAGGGGAGTGGAGTGGTGTGCTGCAAACGGCTGGGGGTGGCGATCGACGCGCGGTCTCCTGGCGGTGCTCTAGGACATCATTGCGGGCTTAGGGGCGGTGGCTGTGATGCGTTGGACGGAGCTGGCGCTCTGAGCGGCAGAGGCGGCGACTTCGACGGCGAGCGGTGGCTGTGATGCGTTGGACGGCGAACGGGGGTGTCTGGCGTGGTCCCTGGGTCGTGGCGACGCGGTGGGCACGGGCTGCGGTCGAGTGGCGACGTGTGCACGCGTGTCGGGTGCGGCGCTCTGGCGCGTGCTCCGCATGTCGCTGTGGCACTGGGCGCGGGGTTTTCTCGGTGGTCCACGGCTAGGCCTGGCTCGGGGAGGGGACAGTGGGCGGCAGTGAGGTGCTGGCTATCTCCCAGACATGGCAAGAGAGGAGGAGGCGGTCTGCTGCAGCGGCGACCAAGTTGGCCGGCGAGGTGGGCTCGGCTTGGCATGACCATGCTGCTAGGAGGTAGGGGATGGGGGAGTTAGGCCCTCGTTTGATCCATAGGGGACCAAGTGATCAAATGAATGTCAAATGGGAGACAAGTTTGGCCAGAACACTATTCAAAATAGTGAAATTGATTTGGTTTAAATTCTGTCTGCCAAGTGTTTGATGAAATGGCTGCAAGAAACTTCTTTTTGAATTTTGAAAAGATTTTTGGTGAGTGTGCTAGGTATATGCTAGAGACTCTGTGGTTGCTGGGGTTTTGAAAATTGAGCTTGTTTGAGTGGTTTTTGAAATAGTGGGATCTTCCCATATGATATAGATTCAATTTTAAACTGTCATTTAAACTTAGCATTTGAATGTTTTTGGCAGATCACAAGGCGGGCCTTGGTACCTCATTATGTGTACTAGTAAGGGGTGCAAAGATCCACCATTGTTTATATTAAGTTTTGAGTACTAGGAATAGCCAAAGTAGGCATCATAGTTAATTTGGCAAAAATGACCATTCACTTCATTGAACCAGAGTTGAAACGGTGATTCTTCTTTGTGGTTAGTTAAATTTTGATGTAACTAACGAGCAATTTATGAATTGTATAAATGATTCCTGAAATTATTAGGAAGATGATTTGAATTCATTACTAAATGAGATTCTGAACACATATATACTTGATTCTTAGGGTTAATGCCTAAGAAAATGATAGGAATTAGTTCCTAGAGTCTTCAGGTGCACTTCATTGATAGGAATTAGTTCCTAGAAAATGATAGGTATACTTGATTTTTGGTTGGCTTCTCTAACAAAAGGTGTGGATCATTATTCAGGTGCATATATGATGATCCACTAGTTTCTATACTGGTGGCTTATATAATGATGGTGGTGATTTGGTTTACTGTCTTGGTTGATAGTAAAGTAAAGTATACAATTGATTCCTAGAGTCTTCTACTAGGAAAATGATAGGTTTGTTTAGATAAGATAACTCGGTGGTCATTTTGGGTGATGATACATTCTAATAGCTATTGTGTATCAAACTGTCACTATGGTGCCTCCATTTTGGAGTGTGCATAGTGACAGATCCTGTTTGCATGATCTGCTGTGAGCTTGATTGACTAAAACTTGATAAGATCATATACCTGGCCTATGATGCAAAGGCTAAGGCCAGACTCTTAATAAGAACAGATACTAAAGTGTGGCTACCAAATTCTCTATGATGACTCAACATAGCATTTCTATGTGGATCTAAGAGAAATACTTTTACCAATCTCCTGTTTTACTTTGGAATTTCGTATGCAAATATAAACAGATACTATATGATGATCTTGGGATTGGGTAGTAACCTGATGCTGAACTTGAGGTTTCTATGCTGGTACTAGCACTTGATCAGTTAACCTACTTTGTCCTTGTGATGTAATTATTGCCTGCTCCTCCTAATGTGGATCTTGATAACCTTGCTTGTGCTCTGTAGTGAGCTACTAACCAGTTCCTCCTGGTGTGTTGCCTTCCCTGTGAATTCCTCCCCTCCTAGCTCTTGGATGGCTCCAGGGAGCAACCAGAGCTAGAGATGGTGTGGTATGTAACTCTGATGGTAGTGTTGTGTATATGTTATGCTGTTTTGATCTGGTACAAGCTAGGACTACTTGTGGTGTTCTTGATGCGGAGGAGTGTGGCTTTGAGAAGAGGATAGGACTATGGAGTGTCTAACCAGTGATGGTAGCCGTGCTTTCCTTTTTCTAGTTCTAGTGCTGTCTTGCTGTGTCGAGAGCACACATTCTGCATGCAATGACCGTGCTGCTTACTTGGTTGCTATGATGTGTGGATAAGGTCAAGTGAATGCCTGATATTTACTGGTCTTATACTGTAGCTTTCCTTATTTCATCTTGATGGATACAACAGTCATTTGGTTCAGTTAAATGGGCTTTTTCCCCTAATCAGATATTTGTGGCTTTTACATAACAATTGAGCTATTACTTAATTTCCATGTGACTTAAAGTAACTGGCAAAGATCAGATTAACTATGAATCTTCTTAGCTGATTAGTGCTAAGACAAATTACTTGTTGTGTTGCTTTGATTTTATTTTCTTGAAATTAGTGTAAGATCCCTCCTTTGTAAAGGAAAAGGATCCCTGTGATTGCAATGCTAGTCCCTGGATCATTGCTAGCATCCACAGTTTAAGATGAAGTACACAGATACAAAGGTCATTTATTACATCCATTCCAGAGATAAAACATAGTCTTTTACAACTCAAGGCCACAGGCCTAATACAAGAGTTTGGAATAAGTAAATAATTATAAGTCTTCATCTTCATGTGCCACAGGCAAACATGTTGAGTGTAGACTCATGACACCTAATCCTCATCGGAGTAACCTGCAACATCACAAGTTACAGCCACAGTGGGTCAATACTTTGGAATAGTATTGGCAAGTGATACCTTAGTAAATTTTAGGTGGACTATATTACTATATGAATTTTGGCTAAGTGTAGCTTGGCTTGCTTTGCTCAAAATAGGTTTTTCCTATTAGTTGAAATCACTAAGTTTTTCTTTTGTCAAAACCTTTTCCCAAGAAACCATCAATAGACATTGAGGTTCTTCACCCTTGTTCACCCACAAGTTTTACTTAGAAGTTGGAGTGATGAGATTCTTGATAGCTTCCATGTCTTGACGCTCAAGTTGTCCATTGCCATGGACTTGGCTAAGTACTTAGATTTTTCCATCTGCAGAGGTTGTGCACTTTCCCCACCAGACTTGGTTTCCCAAGACAGGACCTTTCAGAAGCCTTTCCTTAGACCAAATGGACGCGCTCCAACCTATCATACACACTACCACCAACTGTCCAAATGGCTAAGTTCTAGCAACTTATGTGATCCAGGCAGAGCCCATATTGCCAAGTGGCTACACTATAAGCTTCTCAACACTTGGCCTCTAAAATCCCTTTGTTCCTGGGTGGCATACCACAAGTGAGATACACAAGGTAAACCATATCCATGGGCCTTGTGTAACCACTCAACCAAAAACCACCAATCAAGTCCCATTCCACCCAGGTGATTCATTGACTTAGTTGTTTTATTAAGAAAAACATAAGTCCAAAGACTTAGAAATATTTTCATCATAGCATGTATATACTTTACCATCCCTTGTTTGCTACTAGCTAGGCTAAGCGTGGCATAGTTACTTAACTTAGGAATTTCCTAGCAATCTATAACTACTTAGGATTTCCCAACATAACATTTGGCAAAAATAGTAACATGCAGGACTTAGCAAAATATTTCTAATGCTTGTAATAAAATATAGGGATGGAAATATTCATGAAGTACCACTTGCCTTGGTAGTGGGGAGAATAGCACTCTTCACAATCATAATCACTAGCACCAAAGTCTACACAAAGAATATAATCACAATCACATTCAAGTCATATACAAGCAAAAATATATATGCATACATGCAAGATGCTAAGTGATGGTTTTTGAAACTCAACCAAGCAAGTGCATAGTACTGAATTCTAAACAAGTCAAAAACTTTGCCAAACCAAGTTTATTTGACACTAAAATGATTTCCTAAACAATTTCTATATCCAAAATAGTCCTAAACAAGTTTCTGCAAAATAAACCATTTTAACAGAACCTAAACTTTAAAAACATTGCATAAACAGAAAGGGCTTGTCTCCCTGATTCCAACGGTATAAAATTTGCAAAAATCTAACGTGGGATTCAAAAGTTATAGCCTAATCAAATTTGAATCTAAATCTGTTTCAAATTCTGTTTTAAAACTAAACCCTAGCCACGCGTCCTATTCTTATTGGCGCGTACCGGTTCGCGTTGGATCACGCACGCGAGCCGTAGGATCTAAGTGGCGATGCACGGTTCAGATCAAAACATAACGCTTCGCTAAGTGGTTCTATCGCACGCGTTGGATCTAGATCCAACGGCTCTCGATCAAGCGACCACGTTCTGGCGGCGCTGGCGTTCTAGGTCGCTCAGGGAGGGAAGGGTGTGCTTACCAGAACCGCAAGGTCGAGGCGAAGCTCAACGTGGAGGTGGCTTGGCAAGGGGCGCACGGCAGGGGCTGCTGGAGCTCGTCGGAGTCGTGCACGGCGTCGGGTGGTTGCGGTCGGAGTTGTTGCCGAGGTTTCGCGTCGCCCTAGCACGAACCAGAGGGATTAGAAGACGCACAAGACGAAGGCGAACAACCTAGTATGCAAGAGGGGGCAAGGGGCGCGCTCTGCTTACCGTAATTGGTCGCCGGAGTTGAGCGGCGGCTCGGTCAGTTGCGGGCACGAACGGGGACGGCTTCCTGGGTCACGATAATGCAAACGAAAGGTATCAGGAGATGCACGAGATCACGCTGGGCACGATAGTTTGAACCAGAGAAAGGGGGCGGTCGAAGCTCACCGGAATTAGTCGCCAGAGGTCGTCGGTGCTGCGGGGTTTCGAGGTCAAATGCGCGCAGCCTGGTGGCGGAGTGAGCGAGGAGAGTGGGGGGAAATGACCGCGGCGGCGAGGGGTTCTTATAGCCGGAGCGGGGCGTGGAGTTACTCGCGGAATCAAGGGGATTTAACGCAGCAGTGACTGCGGCGAGTAACGGCGGCGAGAGCGGCGCTGGCGCGCGTGATTGACGAAGACGACGACGGGGTCACGGGTCCACTTGTCAGCGAAATAAGCAGAGAGGGAGTGGGGTCCAGGCGTCAGTGACTGCATGGGTGTTTATGCGCGTGCGAGAGAGAGAGAGGTGGCCCGGGTTCTCTAGCTAGGCCGTGTCTGTTGCTGGGCCAAATTTCTGGCGCCGGCCCTTTTCCAATTCTTTTCTCTTTTCTTTTTCTAATTTGATTTTCAGGAATGGTTTTCAAATGAATTCAAACTCCATTTGAATTCAAATCTATTTGGGATTTTTGCAGTGTGCAACATACTCAAATCTAGGTATAAAACCATGTGGTTACTTTGAAAAGGCTTGGTCATTTTTGGAAAAACAAAATAACAGGGACATTGCACTTGGTTTGCAAATGTTTGAAAATGGTTTTTGAAACCATTTCTATTTTGTAAAATTTTGTTCAAACTCTACACTCAAGCCAAACAATATAGAAGCAACCAAACTTGGTTTTTAAAACACTAAGCTCTCAAGTGAGGATGGGCATCTGATTTAAGTTGGCTCACATAAAATGATAGCACTAAGTGCTTCTATTTTCTTGTAATGAGTTTGAAATTGATCTCAAAACTATATGCATGCATGAATGATATGCAATCTTTGAAATCATGTATTTAGGGATGTTACAAATCTAACCCCCTTAAGGTGAATCTCGCCCTCGAGATTCGGATTGGCTAGCAAATAGGTGAGGGTGGTATTTCCGAATATCATCTTCTCTTTCCCATGTTGCTTCCTCTTCGGAATGATGATTCCACTGCACTTTGCAAAACTTGATAGTCTTTGTCCTTGTGACTCTTTCTGCCGTCTCAAGAATTTTGATAGGTTTCTCTTCATAAGTGAGATCACTTTCTAGTTGCACTTCCTCCAAAGGTATAGTATCCTTCAAAGAAGTTTCTTCCATTTCTGGGTGACATTTCTTAAGCTGACTCACATGAAACACATTATGGACAGCTGATAGAGATTCTGGCAATTCAATTTCATAGGCAACTTCTCCTTTGCGACTCAAAATCTTGAATGGCCCAACATATCTTGGTGCCAATTTTCCTTTGACTCCGAATCTTTTCACTCCACGAAGTGGTGACACTCAAAGATAGGCTCTATCACCAACTTCGTAGGTGACTTCTCTATGCTTAGGATCTGCATAGCTTTTCTGTCGGGACTGTGCTATCTTCAACCTGTCCTTAACCAATTTGACCTTCTCTTCGGCTTCTTTGATAAGATCTGGCCCGAATAAACTTCTTTCTCCCACACCATTCCATAATAATGGGGTGGTACACTTTGTCCCGTAGAGAAACTCAAACGGTGCCATCTCAATGCTGGCTTGATAGCTGTTGTTATAAGAAAATTCTGCGTAAGGCAGACTTTCATCCCAACTTGCTCCATAGTCTAGGGCACATGCCCTCAACATGTCTTCAAGAATTTGATTAGTTCTTTCTGTTTGTCCATCGGTTTGAGGATGAAAAGCAGTACTGAATTCCAACCTCGTTCCCAATGACTCATGTAACTGTCTCCAAAAATGGGAAGTGAATTGAGTTCCCCTATCGGACACAATACTCTTGGGCACACCATGTAGACATACAATTCTACTCATGTAGATTTTGGCTAACTTGGCACTTGTATAAGTTGTCTTCACTGGTATGAAATGAGCCACTTTAGTTAGGCGATCCACTACTACCCATATGGAATCATATCCTGACCTGGTCCTTGGTAATCCGGTAATGAAATCCATACCAATTTTGTCCCACTTCCAATCAGGAATAGGTAGTGGTTGAAGCAAACCTGCTGGTTTCTGATGCTCCGCTTTCACTCTACTACACACATCACACAAAGCAATATGTTCGGCAATGTCCCTCTTGAGATTGTTCCACCAAAATCTTTCTTTCATGTCCATGTACATTTTGGTGTTACCCGGGTGAATAGAATATGGAGAGTTGTGTGCTTCCTGCAAAATCAGTTTCCGCAACTCCGGATCTTGTGGAACACAGATACGTTTCCCATGCCATAAAGTACCTTGTTCATCTTCATGGAAATTTTTGGCTCTTCCTTGGCCAATCTTTTCCTTAATCTCTTCAATTTCTTTATCAGTCTTCTGGGCTTCTTTGATCTTGTCCAACAAGGTGGGTTGAACATCCAAAGTCATGAGATGTCCTTCAGGCACAATCTCCAATCTGAGTTTTCTGAATTGGGTACACAAATCATCTGGCAATTCTCCTTTGGTAAGGCCATTCACAAATACCTTACGACTTAGAGCATCTGCTACAACATTTGCTTTACCGGGGTGGTATTGCAAACTTAAGTCATAGTCCTTGATAAGCTCTAACCATATTCTTTGCCTCATATTGATTTCCTTCTGGGTGAAGATATACTTCAAACTCTTGTGATCAGTGAACACTTCACAACGCTTTCCCAAAAGGTAGTGTCTCCATGTTTTGAGTGCATGGACGACAGAGGCTAACTCTAAATCATGAGTAGGATAGTTCACTTCATGAGTTTTGAGTTGTCTCGAGGCATAAGCTACAACTTTACCGTCTTGCATAAGTACTGCACCCAAACCTTGATGAGATGCATCACAATATACTTGGAAATCCTTTTCCAAATCTGGCAGGCATAAAACTGGTGTTGTCACGAGTCTCTTCTTCAACTCCTGAAAGCTGACTTCACAACCTTCAGACCAAGCAAACTTCTTGTCTTTCTTTAACAATTCAGTCATGGGCTTAGCTACCTTAGAGAAATTCTCAATAAACCTTCTGTAGTAACCTGCTAAGCCAAGGAAACTACTTAACTTTCACGGACTTGGGAGATTCCCATTCAGTCACAAATGAAACCTTAGCAGATCAATCACACGCCATCCTTTGTCATAACATGACCAAGAAAACCAACTTCCTCCAACCAGAACTCACATTTGCTGAATTTGGCATAAAGTTTATGCTCTCTTAACTTCTCAAGTATCAAACGCAAATGTCCTTCATGCTCTTCTTTGCTCTTGGAGTAGACTAAGGTGTCATTGATGAAAATGACAACGAACTTGTCGAGGAATTCCATGAACACTTTGTTCATCATGTTCATGAAGTATGCTGGAGCATTTGTCAAGCCAAAAGGCATTACGGTATACTCATACAACCCATACCTTGTAGTGAATGCAGTTTTTGGTATGTCTTGTTCTCTTATCTTGATTTGAAAATAACCTGACCTTAGATCAATCTTTGAGAACACACATGCTCCTTCTAGATGATCAAACAAGTCATTGATTCTAGGCAAAGGATATTTGTTCTTGATAGTTACCTGATTGAGCGATCGGTAATCTATACATAACCTTTGACTTCTATCTTTCTTCTCCATAAACAAAACTGGGGCTCCCCAAGATGAAGAACTTGGTTGAATAAATCTCTTCTGCAACTGTTCTCCAAGTTGCTTCTTGAGTTCTTTCAGTTCATCTACTGACATTTTATACGGTCTCTTTGCTATTGGTCCAGAACCTGGTACCAAATCTATCAGAAATTCCACATCTCTATCTGGTGGCATTCCCGGCAATTCTTCCGGAAACACATCTGGATACTCACTCACAATTGGCACACAGTCCATGCTAACCCCCTTAAGAGAATTTAGCTTACTTCCTTTATATTCAAAGTTGGACTTGAACTTAATCCGTTTTCTTTCCGGGGTTGTGAGTGCAACAGTACGATTGGCACAATCTAGTACTCCTTCATACTTAGCCATCCAATCCATTCCCAATATTACGTCCAGTCCTTGGGAATCTAGGATTATCAGACTCACTGGAAATTTATGTTTTCCAAACTCTATTACTAGATCCCGGCATCCAAGACTTACTATCATATCTCCACCCGGAGAACTAACTTTTATTGGACACCCAATGTTTTCAGTTGGAAACCCATTTCTATCAACAAATGCTTTTGATATGAATGAATGCGATGCTCCAGTATCAAAAAGAACAAATGCTGGAGTAGAATTGAGTCTGAACTTACCGGCAACAGCATCAGGCTCCTCATAGACCTCCTCCACACTGATGTGGTTCACCTGTCCTTTCTGGAAAGGATTGGGCTTGACAGGTCCTTCAACTTTCTTTTCAGGGCACTCATTTGCATAATGCCCCATCTTCTTGCATTTGAAACATTCAACCTGACTGATGTCTCTCTTAACAGGCTGACTTCCACTTCCACTTCCATTACCATTGTGGTGGCTCTTATGTCCACTCTTGTGGTTCTTGTACTTGTCATTGTCATGATCATGCGATGCTTGTTGTCATGACGGTTGTGGTTGTGGTGCTTGTTGAATTTCCCATGCTTGTGGGATCCTGAGCTTCCACTGTCATCATAATGAGATTGTTTGTGAGACGATCCCGAGCTGTGCTTGTCGGAGTGCTTTCTCTTTCTACTCTCAACTTGCTTCATTTTGTTCTCCAAAATAGCAGCCTTGTCACAGAGCGACTGATAAGTGGGAACATATGCCACAGCCAATTGCAGATTCAGCTCATCATTCAAGCCCTCAAGAAACTTTTCCTTTCTCTTGGCATCAGTGTCAACTTCATCCGGTGCGTAACGCGCCAGATTGTTGAACTCCTCAATGTATTCAGCCCGCGGCTGGCGCTGCTTGATTGTGGAACTCTTTCTTTTTCAGGCTCATTATTCCTGATGAGATATGAGCAGTGCGAAAGCCATCCTCAAAGATAGCCCATGTCACTTCATCAATAGGAGTGGTGATCTGGAAGTTGTCCCACCAAGTGGCGGCTGGCCCTTCCAGCAGATGTGCTGCAAATCTGACCTTTTCAGCATCCGTGCAACCCACGGTTACTAAGTCCTTGTTCACAGAACGTAGCCAATCATTGGCCACCATGGGATGAGTCGTTCCCGAGAACTTAGCTGGCCTCAATCTCAAGAATCTGGTGAGCATATCAAAGCCTAGAGGGTTGTTGTTGTTGTTATTGTTGTTGTTGTTGGGGTTGTTGTTGTTATTGTTTTGGTTCTGGATGAATGTTGTCATCATCTGCATTAGCTGTGTTTGAGCAGTCATCATTTGCTGCATTTCTGGAGTGATGATGCTGTTCTTGTTGGGGTTTGCACGACGGGGAGGCATCTGTGGTTTGTTCAAATAGAGATAAGAATGAGATACCCATAGATGCTTTCATGCACATTACATCACATAAGCAATCACAAGCATGCATCAAAGAGTTAAAAGTTCAACAACAAGATAACAAGTTCACAAAGTAAAACACACAAGTAGCAAGCCATCCACATGTCGGATGGTCCAATAACAAGTTCTCAAATAACAAGTACGATAATAAAAGATAAACGAGTAGTCAAGTCTACTCATCAGCATCAATCTCCTCCTCGACAAAGGTAAGACCTGCGTTCTCCATCACGGTCTTGTTCTCCTCAATGGTAGTGGTCAAGGACTCTATCTTGGCCTTGAGAGCCCTCTTCTGGGAACAAAGCCTCTCTATCTCCGTCTGCTGCTGCTCTAGCTCGAAATCCTTGGACTGCAGTTCTTCAGTCATGTCCCGGATCTTCTTGTTCCTATCCTGGACACGCTTCTCCTGACTCTTGAACTTCCTGTCCTGGGTCTCGAACTTTGCCTCCATTTCCTTGACTATCTCGTCCTGCTGCGCGAAGAGCTTGTCCTTCTCGCTGCACTGGAGCTTCGTCATTCTTGAGCATGACATTGGTCCTGTCCGTGTCCACGTGCCTAATGAGAGACTCTAAGTCCCGGAGATACAGACGACGGCTCGCTGGCCCCTCGAGTCAGTCCTCGAAGTCGATGGACTCTCCATCCTCATCAAGTCTTTCAAGACGTGAAGTGGGTGCCTCTAACTTGTCGAGAGTGTCGCCCTAGCACGCCCCTATCTGGTCCTGCATAACTACCTCCATGCCTCTCTCCCTGTCATCGTGCATAAGCTTGAAGACGATGGCCTCCGTAGTAGGCTCTGTCTGGCGTCCGGGCTGGTTCACCTTGAAGCCCCAGAGGTCCTTCCTCTCGAACTTGGTGAGTGGATGCACCATGATGGTGGGAAGAGGGAGATTGAGCAAAGTGGTAAGCTCAACGATACGAGGACCAAAGCGGGTAACCTGGAACTCCTCAACAGTGCTGATGGTAATAGGCATCTATTTAAGATAGAAAAGTTAGAACCACAATTCAAGATAAAACAAAAGACAAAACACACAAGTCATGCATACTTGAAACCATTACAATAACCAAGGTTCAATCTTATGTTAAGGCATCATTTTGGAAAATAGGGTGATAGGTGGTGGTCCAACTAACAAAGTACGTTTACAATCCTATCTCACTGGATCTGTTGGCTAACACAATGTTCCTAGAAGCAATCAGCCTATCTTGCTCACATGATTCCATCACTAAGTCTATAATATCTCCTATTAAGGTTTGGTTGGTAGCTTCCAACTCTTGGGTATGTTCCTTCTCTTTCATCAAGTCTTTTTGGAGGTTGAGCATTCTGCACTTGACTCTAGCACTAAGTTCTTTGATAGTCCTCCAAGCTTCTTCTCTTGCTGACTCAAAGAATGTGGTGTGCACCACAGTGTTGGTGTACATGCAGAATCCTGTTTCTTTGTGGTTGTCTTCCTTGTTTTTGTACAAGTGAAGTTGCACCCACCAGTACTCAACTCCTTCATCCATCACTGGAAAGCCTTTGTACACAGCTGCACCATGTATTTCCATTGCCACCATGAGGTCCTTGAGAATTTTTGGGAAACTCTGTCTCACACTCCAAGGTCATGGTCATGAGTGGTCCTTTCTTTACGGCTTCGTTGATGGAGTTGATCTACAAATAGAGATGAGAAAGAGAAGATTAGAAAAGTTTACGACAAGAATAGATAAGTGTAGAAGTAGTTGAAATTTTTTCCTTAGTGGTTTCCAATCCTAGGGTCATAATCCTACAGGCAACACAGTGCTCTGATACCATCTGTAAGATCCCTCCTTTGTAAAGGAAAAGGATCCCTGTGATTGCAATGCTAGTCCCTGGATCATTGCTAGCATCCACAGTTTAAGATGAAGTACACAGATACAAAGGTCATTTATTACATCCATTCTAGAGATAAAACATAGTCTTTTACAACTCAAGGCCACAGGCCTAATACAAGAGTTTGGAATAAGTAAATAATTATAAGTCTTCATCTTCATGTGCCACAGGCAAACATGTTGAGTGTAGACTCATGACACCTAGTCCTCATCGGAGTAACCTGCAACATCACAAGTTACAGCCACAGTGGGTCAATACTTTGGAATAGTATTGGCAAGTGATACATTAGTAAATTTTAGGTGGACTATATTACTATATGCATTTTGGCTAAGTGTAGCTTGGCTTGCTTTGCTCAAAATAGGTTTTTCCTATTAGTTGAAATCACTAAGTTTTTCTTTTGTCAAAACCTTTTCCGAAGAAACCATCAATAGACAGTGAGGTTCTTCACCCTTGTTCACCCACAAGTTTTACTTAGAAGTTGGAGTGATGAGATTCTTGATAGCTTCCATGTCTTGATGCTCAAGTTGTCCATTGCCATGGACTTGGCTAAGTACTTAGATTTTTCCATCTGCAGAGGTTGTGCACTTTCCCCACCAGACTTGGTTTCCCAAGACAGGACCTTTCAGAAGCCTTTCCTTAGACCAAATGGACGCGCTCCAACCTATCATACCCACTACCACCAACTGTCCAAATGGCTAAGTTCTAGCAACTTATGTGATCCAGGCAGAGCCCATATTGCCAAGTGGCTGCACTATAAGCTTCTCAACACTTGGCCTCTAAAATCCCTTTGTTCCTGGGTGGCATACCACAAGTGAGATACACAATGTAAACCATATCCATGGGCCTTGTGTAACCACTCAACCAAAAACCACCAATCAAGTCCCATTCCACCCAGGTGATTCATTGACTTAGTTGTTTTATTAAGAAAAACATAAGTCCAAAGACTTAGAAATATTTTCATCATAGCATGTATATACTTTACCATCCCTTGTTTGCTACTAGCTAGGCTAAGCGTGGCATAGTTACTTAACTTAGGAATTTCCTAGCAATCTATAACTACTTAGGATTTCCCAACATGGCATTTGGCAAAAATAGTAACATGTAGGACTTAGAAAAATATTTCTAATGCTTGTAATAAAATATAGGGATGGAAATATTCATGAAGTACCACTTGCCTTGGTAGTGGGGAGAGTAGCACTCTTCACAATCACAATCACTAGCACCAAAGTCTACACAAAGAATATAATCACAATCACATTCAAGTCATATACAAGCAAAAATATATATGCATGCATGCAAGATGCTAAGTGATGGTTTTTGAAACTCAACCAAGCAAGTGCATAAGACTGAATTCTAAACAAGTCAAAAACTTTGCCAAACCAAGTTTATTTGACACTAAAATGATTTCCTAAACAATTTCTATATCCAAAATAGTCCTAAACAAGTTTCTGCAAAAGAAACCATTTTAACAGAACCTAAACTTTAAACACATTGCATAAACAGAAAGGGCTTGTCTCCCTGATTCCAACGGTATAAAATTTGCAAAAATCTAACGTGGGATTCAAAAGTTATAGCCTAATCAAATTTGAATCTAAATCTGTTTCAAATTCTGTTTTAAAACCAAGGCCTAGCCACGCGTCCTATTCTTATTGGCGCGTACCGGTTCGCGTTGGATCACGCAGGCGAGCCGTAGGATCTAAGTGGCGATGCATGGTTCAGATCAAAACATAACGCTTCGCTAAGTGGTTCTATCGCACACGTTGGATCTAGATCCAACGGCTCTCGATCAAGCGACCACGTTCTGGCGGCACGCGGCGACGGCGAGCGGCGGAGCGCTCTGTTAGTGGCGGCGCTGGCGTTCTAGGTCACTCGGGGAGGGAAGGGTGTGCTTACCAGAACCGCAAGGTCGAGGCGAAGCTCAACGTGGAGGTGGCTTGGCATGGGGAGCACGGCAGGGGCTGCTGGAGCTCGTCGGAGTCATGCACGGCGTCGGGTGGTTGCGGTCGGAGTTGTTGCCGAGGTTTCGCGTCGCCCTAACACGAACCAGAGGGATTAGAAGACGCACAAGACGAAGGCGTACAACCTAGTATGCGATAGGGGGCAAGGAGCGCGCTCTGCTTACCGTAATTGGTCGCCGGAGTTGAGCGGCGGCTCGGTCAGTTGCGGGCACGAACGGGGACGGCTTCCTGGGTCACGATAATGCAAACGAAAGGTATCAGGAGATGCACGAGATCACGCTGGGCACGATAGTTTGAACCAGAGAAAGGGGGGCGGTCGAAGCTCACCGGAATTAGTCGCCGGCGGTCGTCGGTGCTGCGGGGTTTCAAGGTCAAATGCGCGCAGCCTGGTGGAAAAGTGAGCGAGGAGAGTGGGGGGAAATGACCGCGGCGGCGAGGGGTTCTTATAGCCGGAGCGGGGCGTGGAGTTACTCGCGGAATCAAGGGGATTTAACGCAGCGGATCGCGCAGTAACGGCGAGCGCGAGCGCCGTGATTGACGGAAGACGACGACGGGTCACGGGTCCACTTGTCGTGAAATAAGCAGAGGGAGTGGGTCCAGCGTCGGACTGTGGGTGTTTATGCGCGTGCGATAGAGAGAGAGAGAGGTGGCCCGGGTTGGCTAGCTGGGCCGTGTCTGTTGCTGGGCCAAATTCCTGGCGCCGGCCCTTTTCCAATTCTTTTCTCTTTTCTTTTTCTAATTTGATTTTTAGGAATGGTTTTCAAATTAATTCAAACTCCATTTGAATTCAAATCTATTTGGGATTTTTGCAGTGTGCAACATACTCAAATCTAGGTATAAAACCATGTGGTTACTTTGAAAAGGCTTGGTCATTTTTGGAAAAACAAAATAACAGGGACATTGCACTTGGTTTGCAAATGTTTGAAAATGGTTTTTGAAACCATTTCTATTTTGTAAAATTTTGTTCAAACTCTACACTCAAGCCAAACAATATAGAAGCAACCAAACTTGGTTTTTAAAACACTAAGCTCTCAAGTGAGGATGGGCATCTGATTTAAGTTGGCTCACATAAAATGATAGCACTAAGTGCTTCTGTTTTCTTGTAATGAGTTTGAAATTGATCTCAAAACTATATGCATGCATGAATGATATGCAATCTTTGAAATCATGTATTTAGGGATGTTACACTTATCTAGGCTTAGGAGGGTGCCATAGCATGCTTATTGTTGTCTTCAATTGATGGATCAGATATGTACTGGTTTTCCTGGATTTTCACAGTTGCCTCTCATTACTCAAGTGTTTAGTTCCCAGATCCATATCCTAATTGTTGCCTAGATTTGGTGGTACCCTCCTAGGTTGTTAGTGGATTTTGGTAGTTCTTACCAAAATCCCTATGCTATTTTCATATATTTAATTGCCTCACCTATGGTGGGGCAAATATTTTAACATTAAAACAATGTTTCTTCTCTATTGTTTATTTAACAGGAATGAAGATCAAGAAGAAAAGAAGCTTAGTTAGATTTTATTTTTAATCTTGTTGTAATTTCCTTTTTATTCAAATGTGTAAATATTTTGTATTATTATTGTGATTGTAATAGATAAACTATTTATTTATTAATTCTTCCTTTGTAAATAAATGTTGTATTGTTTCTTTTAAATAATACAGTTTACTTATTTCCTTTTTCTTTTACAATCCAATTATATAGACCATGTCATATATATTTTGTTGTAATAAAGAATTCTTTTATTTATTTCAGTAATGTAATTCCTTTTTTCTACTTATTTGTTTCCTAATACTTTACTTTTATTTATCTATTGTAAAAGTTCAATATAATACTATATGTATATATATATATATTAATAAGGAATCCTCTTTATATCATTTTTGTAATCATTTCACTTCAAGTTATTAAATATTTCCATTTGTGAATTTTATAAATTCATTTGAATTTCATATTTGAAATTCAAATATATGTTTGAACAAATTTTCCCCGAAACAAAGAATTCTACAAAGGTCATGTCGAAATCTATCGCACTTGCTCCGAAGTTTCCTTCAGTACAAGAGAGATGCCGATCCCTTTATAGCTCTTTTAGTTTTGCACGAAAATTCCCCGGATTTTCTTATGCATGAATGCAATGCACAAACCTGTGTCCTCTCTATTTCTAGGTGCTAATCCTGGGATGTTACATGTCAATAGACTTCTTCCCTAGAAATCTTTTGCCTACTCTAATCCCAATCCAACCCAAACAGATGACTTCTCCAAGATACTCCAACATCAAGGATGGTGACAACAACAATAACCAAGAGATGCATATGAGAGAACAACTGCTAGCAACCAAGCCTAGTTGAATCAAGTGAGAACTCAGTTTTTAGCCAGCAACAATGAGTTAGACCCAACCATACAAATGTTTTTGGAAACCCAATCTCAATTGTCGCAAAGGATGACAAATCAAATGGTCAACATGAGAAGCAACATTTCCAAGGGAAATGGTGACAACAAAGATATCAAGGATGATATTTTAGAAGGAAATCAAGCTTGCAATATTTGTGGACACATGGAACACACTTACAAAGAGCATGTGGATCAATGCCCTAATTGTGAAGAGAAACGTCCAACTAAACAATGCCCCACATCTCAAGTTACTTGTTTCCTATGTGAAGGAAATGATCATGTCCCTATCCAATGCCCCATCTATCCTATAGTTCAACAAATGAAACAAGATGGAATGCATCAAATGTTTGGAAACCTCCATAAGGGAACAACTTCTACCAAGAAGGATAAAGAAAAAAATTAGAACCTTGCCTCATAAGGCCATATCCAAGGTGACCACAAAATGTTGCTACTCATGTGGAGAAGAAGGTCATATCTCTAGTGACTGCCCCAAGAAGAGAGAAAGATTCCCACCTTTGTGGTGAAATATGAAGAGCATGAACTAGAAGAACTCCTAGCCTTGGAGAGACCCAAGAAGAAGAAGAAGAGCCAAGAAAACAAACAAGAGACAATGATACCCAAGAAGAAGAAGGACATTAGCCAAGTGATGTGCCACAAATGCAAAGAGCTAGGCCATTATGCATCACATTGTCCAGAAAAGAAGGAATCCAAGACAAGCAAACCTATAAGAGACATCAGCCTTGTCACATGTTTCAAGTGTGGAAACAAAGGACATTACGCTAACAACTGTCCAGAGAAGTTTCATCAAGATCCCATGTAAGCCAAGATGTAATCTAGTTGAAAACCTTTTTAAGGGTGGTCGCACCCTAGTTGTCTTGAAGACAACTTGTAACCTCTAGCCTTCCCAAATCGCGGGACGATATTTCTTTTAAGGGTGGTAGCCTGTCACATCCCAAAATTTTCCAAATTTTGAAATGTGAAAAAATAAATAAACAAAAGAAATAATTGTTGAAATTTAGGGTGAAAATAAACTTTTTGCTTCTAAATGGAAACATCAAAACCCTTCCTGAATAAAATTTGAATGAAAAGGGAATCAAACAAAATTTCAATCAAGTGAAATGCATTCATCAATGAATGTATCTTGAAATTTAAACACTTGGAAAAGTTAAACCAAAACCCTAAAACCTAATAAAAGAAATCATTTCCAAGATCTCTCTAAGACTATGGATTTGATCCATATAAAATTTTTAGAAACAAACATTTATAAATGATCAAGAATGATAAATAAAAATATTATAAAACCATAGAAATTGGTTTCATTTAATTTGGAGCCATAGATAAAAACTTATGGATTTAATAAGATAAAAGGAAATAATTTCCAAGGCTAATAAAGCTCCTATCTAAAATCCATATCAAATTGTGAGAAAATTAATCCTAAAAGGATTTAAAAAGATAAACAAATATTAAATAAAATTCTATAAATTGGAATCACCAATTTTGGATCTATAAATAAAAAGATATGGATTTTATAAGATAAAGAAGGAAATAAATAAATAAGGAATGTTTAAATGTCAAATAAAATATTGGCCAAATCTATAAACAAATGAAAGTATTGAATAATAAAAAGGAGTAAAATTTTATTCAAATAAAATCATAAGGATTAAACAATATCCAATTTTATTTAAATAAAGATAAATTGCCTAAACTAAATAATAAATCCCAAGTAAATTATTTAGAAGACAATTTAAACCTTGAGTTAAATCCATAAGAAAATGGAATAAAGATAATCCAAGTAAAATAAGGGAATAAATATTATTTGAATAAAAATTAATATGGACTTGAACCACATTTGATTTAAGGGAATACAAAAATCCCTAATATAAAGAATTAATTAATTCATGGGAAAAGTAATTCAAATTGCCAAATGGATTAAAGGATTATCCAATTAACTTAAAAATAATAATGGATCAATGAAAATAAAAATAATATGGATTGGAACCATATTTAAAATCCTATTTAAATAAATACAAGTGTCTAATTTAAATAAATAATAAACCATAAAAGAATAAAAGAAATATTCCAAAATGGACTTTAGACTATATTAATAAACAGTATTAAAACTTACTGAAAGTTGGGAAAAAGATTTGAAAAGAAATCTGAATTCAAATGAGGTTTGAATTCAAAACAAAAAAATAACAAAAGGAAAAAAATAAAAAGATTCAGAAAGAAAAAAATAGAAAAGGGTCCAAACTATCTAACCTACCCACCCCAACCAGCCCAGCTACCCCAACTAGCAGCCCACTCGGCTCTCCCCGCAGAAAACGTTTCACACCGTGTAGTGTACCACTCACCCACTGACTTGGCGACCCCACGCGTAACCTTTCGCCTCAATTACAACCAGGCCCCACACTGCCCCGTCGTCGTCTCCACACTGCGACCTGTTCCCCTCTTTCCTCCGGCTGTTCTATGCGTTGATTTCGTGATGTTATTTCGCGATTATGGCTGATCAATTCTCGCTAGTAACCACTCCCCCTTAAACGCCCACGTCCCCTCTCTCATTCCCCTTAAACGCCCACGTCCCCTCTCTGCCCCAGGGCTGCTTGAATTGCTCGCTGCAATCCCCCTACTACGACAAGCTTTCCCGGCGAATTCCGGCAATGTCCGACCTCCCCTTGCCCCCTGGAGACTATGAGCGTTCTCGCCATCACCTCATGCACCTACCCGTACCCTCTACTCGCCCGCGCGTGCCCCAAAGCATCGGCAACGTCAACGCCAGAGCGCAACCGCCTCCTGCTCCAACTCCGGCGACCTCTACTGGTAAAACCCAACCGTTGCGCGTCTAATGATCCCTCTGCCTTGCTTCTCTGAGCCGTGTAGCCTCGCCTTCGACCACAGCAGGATGTGCGCGACGCTAGGAACTTCTCCAACGAGCAATCCCGGCAACCTCTTATGCCCATGTCCCTGCGAAGACGACGTTGAGCATCTACACGCTTCGGCGAATCTGGTGAGCGTCCCCCTTCTCTCCTTTGCTTCCTGATTTCACCAGACCACCACGAAAGCGGCCATTGCTCATTGCCGCCGCCAACAGATCTTGGCTTTCTTGTGAGCCGTTAGATCACGATACTGTGGGCACAATAGAATCACTAAACAAAGAGGTATGCAGCAATCTGATCCGTGCAATCTCACTTAGATCCAACGACTATAGCTGATCGATCCAGCCGAACCGGTACGCTCCAGTAGAAACAAGACACGTGACCCAACTTCTGTTTTAAAAACAGAAATAGAACTATTAGATGTTTAGATTTGAAAAATTCATAACTTTAGATCTACATGTCCAAAATTTGCAAATTTTATATCATTGGAATTAGGAAAAAGAAACCTTTGCAACTATACCCTTAGTTTAGTATTTTGCTTCTGGAAAAGTGAATGTTTTGCAGAAACATTATTAGAGCTATTTTGGTTATAAAATTTATTCTAAAAATGTTTTTATGGTAAAATCTTTTGCAAATGGTTTGTTTTGAACCTACTGACCAGAAAAACCACCTTTTGGATTTAAATATATATTTTGTGACAATAAGGAATTATTCCTTGAATAAAAGCATTTCTAGTAAAACAAAAATGTTTATTATGTTTTAAAAATGCTTTTTGAGTAGAACCTTTTGCAAATGGTTTGATTTAAACTCTCTAACCCTAAACACTAAGCTTTAGATTTAAAAATGTATTTTATTAACCCTAGAAAATTATTACTTTGTTTGAAGGCATTTCTAGTAAAATAAAAATGTTGCCCTGATTTAAAAATGGTTTTGGGTGAAACCTTTTGAAAATGGATTTGATTTAAACAACTTGACCATAAACACAAACAATTGTGTTTAAAAATATATTTTGCAAACACTAGAAATTATTACTTTGATTTAAATCATTTCTAGCAAAACAAAAATGATTTAAATGGCCATTTTCACTAACTTGATCTGAAATGGTTTTGCTACTCTTATAAATGACCAATAGGTGTTTTAAAATGTTTATAGCCTTAGTATAAACCACTTTTTCAATAAAACAATCTTTTGCATGCTTGCATGCATTGCTTGGTTTTTATCATTTTATGTGGTGAATTGTTTGGATGCTAGTTTGAATTTGTGCCTTCATTGAATTGTAGTGAACTTTGAAGAGTGTGACATTTGCAAGATCAAGGAGTGAACCTATATTCTATACCAAAAAGGCAAGTGGTGTTTCATACATTTTTTCCTATTATTTTCACTATGCATTAGTGATATTTTGAGTAGGACTTGCATGGAATTTTCTAAGTATAAGCTTAGCTAATAGAAAACAAGGATGGATTATATTCATGCTATGAAATATTTCTAAGTCTATGACTTGTGTTTTGTTTAATAAAACAACTATGTGAATGAATCACCTGGGTGGAATGGAAAGAATGGATTGTGTTGAGTGGTTACACAGGGCCCCATATTTATGTCCTACCCTAGTGTATCACACTTGTGGAAAGCCACCTAGGAACAAAGAGATTTGAGATGTCAAATGTTGAGAAGCTTCAAGTGCAGCCACATGGCATTATGGGCTCTGCCTGGATCATATAGGTTGCAATAACTTAGCCAGATGGACAGAAGGTTGTAGGGGGTGATAGGTTTGGAACGCGTCCATTTGGTCTAAGGGAAGGCTTCTGAAAGATCTTGTCTATGTCGAGTCTTGTGGGGAAAGTGCACCACCTCTCGAGAGAGTAAAATCTAAGTACTTAGTCGTGTCCCCGGCAATGGACAATTTGAGCATCAAGACATGGAAGCTATCAAGGATCTCCTCATCCCAATTTCTAAGTTAAAAGCTTGTGGTTGAACGAGGGTTAAAGGTTAACCAATATTTATTGGTTGTTCCTTGGGTGATTTTGAAAAATAAAAGAACTTAGTGTTTTCAAATGATAACGAAAATCTATTTTGTGCAAAGCAAGCCTAAGGTCCACTTAGCCAAATGCATATATATGATAGATACCACTATTCTACCATAGTATCACTTGCCAATACAATTCAAATGTATTGACCCTTGTGGTTGTAACTTATTATGTTGCAGGTTTGTTTGATGTTAGTGAAGTATGTTGAATATGATTACAAGTCTACAACCAACATGATTGCCTGTGGCACTTTGAAGATGAGGCTCAATTTCCCAAAAAGAACCCAAAATGGAATCAGTAAGAAGCAAATACAAATAATGGCAGAAATCTGTCAAAACAGACCAGTAGGTAGAAACCTATTTGTTCGAAGACCTTCTGTTGCTCAAATAAAAAAGTGTTGAAATAACGAAAGTTAGCTAACATACTGGGGGATTTATTCGTAAATTTTCAGCTCAATCCGACTTACAGATACTCCTCACTAATATTTTTGGTGGAGGACGGAAATCTGTTTCGGGACAGCAACTCCCCAAATCTTACTTCCCTCTCATTAGAGGTCATTACTAAAATAATAACTTCCAAGACTCAAGAAAACTCTTGGATTATCTCCCAACAAGTACTTTTCTTTAACGCCTTTAAGTTAGGCTTGATAGTTTGAGAAGATGCTCACATAAGAAATATGAATTGAAGAAAAAGAGAGCATCAAGAAGCAAATTCAAAACACATTTAAGTCTAACCCACTTCCTATGCATAGGAATCTTGTAAAGAAACAAGTCATGGAAGCACAAAGCAACAAGCATAGGAAAGCAAAACAAGTGCAACTTCAAGATTATCAACATAAGGAGGGGAAACTTAATATTGTTGAGATACATAAAACCATGTTTCCCTCTCTCATAATAACTTTCAGTAGCAACATGAATAAATTTAACAATATAACTAACACATAAAACATTCTTATCATGATCCACATGCATAAAATAATTATTATTCTCCACATAAGCATAGTCATTCTTATTAATTGTAGTGGGGGAAAATTCAACAAAATAGCTATCATTGTTATTCTCATCACCATAATCATCAAATATAGGAGGCATATTGTAATCACAATCAATTTCCTCCTCAATAGTAGGTGGACTGAAAATATCATACTCATCATTGTAATCATCATATATTGGAGTTTTGGTATCATCATAAGCACTAGAATAGCTATCTTCCAAAGCTGGGGGACTAAAAAGATCATTTTCATAAAAACTAGCTTCCCCAAGCTTAGACGTTTCCATAGCATTAGCAATAATGGTGTCGAAAGAATTCATACTAATAACATTGCTATTAGCATGCAAATAAAGTTCCATAGGTTTTTTAATTTTCTCTTCAAACACTTCATGTCCTAGCTCAAGATAAGCACTATAAAGCTCTCTAATTTTGTTGTTTTTCATTAAGCCTAACTAGTGAAAACAAGAAACAAAAAGACAAAATTGCAGAATCTAAAGGAAATAACTTCGAGCACTCACACCGGAGGATGTGACTACCTTTTACCTTACCTCCCCGGCAACAGCGCCAGAAAAGAGTTTTCTGGCTTGCTGTTGCCGTGGGCTAACGTGTGTGAGTGCATTTTACCTTTCCTCCTCGGCAACAGCGCCAGAAAAGAGCTTGATGTCTACGCACTTTGTGGTGACCCAGCATACTGTTGGAGATATGCCCTAGAGGCAATAATAAAAGTAGTTATTATTATATCTTTGTGTTTATGATAAATGTTTACATTCATGATATAATAGTATTAACCAGAAACATTAATACTTGTGTGATTTGTAAACTAAATAAGAGTCCCTAGTAAAGCATCTTTCTAATACTAGCTTGTTGGTTAATAGATGATTGTGGTTTCTCGATCATGAACATTGAGATGTTGTTAACAACTAGATCATATCATAGGAGAATGGTATGATGGACATACTCCTATAGATAAGCGTAGCATAAAGATCAAGTCATTTTAATAGTTCGTTTGCTATAAGCTTTTTGATACATAGTAACCTAATTCCTTCGACCATGAGATCATGCTAATCACCATCACCGGAAGGATGCTTTGATGACATCAAACACCACACCGTAACTGGGTGGTTATAAAGGTGGCATTGAGTGTTCGGAAAGTATGGGTTGAGGCACATGGATAAAGAGTGGGATTTGTCCATCCATATGACGGATAGATATACTCTGGGCCCTCTCGGTGGAATGTCATCCAATGAGATCTAGTAGATAGATCTTGGCTTATTTGTGTGCATGCGGTAGAATTTTTTTGTTTTCCATGCTATGAACCCCTACAGTGGTATCAGAGCCGTGTCTATATTTAGATCTGTTGCACGAGTAGAACACAATGGTCATTATGGGCGGTGGTGCTTTTATTATCAATTGATTTTTGTGTACTTTGCATCTTGCGGTATGATGGGATGAAGCGGCCCGGGCTAACCTTACATGACATCGTTCATGAGACTTGCTCCACGCTCAACATGCAACTCGTATTGCATAAGTGGCTTTGCGGGTGTCTGTCTCTCCCATCATAGTATAGATTCAATTTACAACGGGCACTTGATACTCCAAACATCAATGTTGTGGTTCTTGTTCGTAAGTTAGAACAACACTTATTGAAAGCCCCAAACCACATAAAATATGCAAAGAAAATTAGAGGCGTCTAACTTTGTTTTGCAGGGGTGTGCTATGATGTGATATGGCCATGATTGTGATTATATATGATGTATGCAATGTTCCTTATTGTAAGTTGGCAACCGGCAGGAGCCATATGGTTATCTTTTAAATTCCGCATGTCTATTCAAAGTAGTTGTAATAGTTGAAGCTGGTGGACGACAATCATGAAACGGTGGCATTGACCTTTACGGCAGACCGGTGATGATGGAGATCATGTTCGTGCTTGAAGATGGAGATCGGAAGCACAAGAAGAAAAGGCCATATCATATCACATATTATGAATTGCATGTGATGTTAATCCTTTATGCATCTTGTATTGCTTAGTTTATGACGGTAGCATTATAAGATGATCCCTCAAGCACACAATTTCAAGTTTTAAAGTGTTCATCCTTAGTAAGCACCGTTGCTAAAGCTCGTTGTTTCGAAGCACCACGTGATGATCGGGTGTGTTAGATTCTGCGAGTGTATACAACGTGAGCAAGCCAGATTTGCACATGCGGAAGCTAAGGTTTAATCTTGACGAGCCTAGCATGTACATACATGGTCTCGGAACACGGATCACCGAAAGGTAAAGCATGAGTCATATAGAAGATATGATGAACATGTTGATTGTTCTCCATTGAAGCTACATCAACTCTCGTGATGATCGGTTTTGATGTTGTGGATTTGGTTCGTGTGATCACTAAAACAATTTGAGGGATATGGTTTTGAGTGGGAGTTCACCTAGATTAATTTAACTATTAATTAGAACTCAATTTTTCATAAACTTAGTCTAAACTATTGAAAATATATTCTAGATCAATGGCGGACCCTACCATCAATTTTAATGCGTTCCTAGAGAAAGAAAAGTTGAAAAACAATGGAAGCAACTTCGCGGATTGGTTCCGCAATTTGAGGATTGTCCTCAATGCTGGTAATTTGACCTATGTCGGATGCACCATTGGTGACCCGCCTGCAGCTACTGCTACCGATGAAGTAAAGAATGTTTACCTCACTCGGAAGAATCAGTACTCCATAGTTCAGTGTGCTATCTTGTATGGTTTGGAATCGGAGCTTCAGAAAAGGTTTGAGAACCATGACCCACATGATATTGTCCGTGAACTCAAAATGATATTTGAGGCTCACGCGGCAGTTGAGAGTTATGAGGCTTCTGAAAAGTTCTTTAACTGCAAGATGGAAGAGGGCAACTCCGTCAGTGAGCACGTGCTTAAGATGTTTGGGTACGCAAACAAACTCCAAAGCTTGGGTATAGTGATTCCTAATTCTTTGGGGATTCACCGTGTCCTCCAATCACTACCACCAAGTTACAAGAACTTTGTGATGAACTACAATATGCAAAACATGGACAAGACGTTGCCAGAACTCTTCTCCATGTTGAAATCTATAGAAGTGGAGATCAAGAAAGAGCACCAAGTGTTGTTGGTCAATAAGACCACCAAATTCAAGAAGCAAGGCAAGTCTAAGCAAAAGGGAAACTTCAAGAAGGGCGGTAAGAAAGTTACCGCACCGGCGAAGAAGACCAAGGCTAGGCCTAAGCCTGATACTGAGTGTTTTTACTGCAAGGGAGAAGGTCACTGGAAGCGGAATTGCCCAAAGTACTTGGCGGATTTGAAGAACGGCAACATCAAGAAGAAAGGTATATTCGATATACATGTTGTCGATGTGTATCTCACTAGTACTCGTAGTAGTGCCTGGGTATTTGATACTGGTTCGATTGCTCATATTTGTAACTCGAAACAGGTGTTGCAGAATAAACGGAAGCTAGCGAAGAACGAGGTGACGATGCGCGCTGTAAATGGATCAAAGGTTGATGTGATCGCAGTCGGCACGCTACCTCTTCATCTACCATCGGGATTAGTTTTATACTTAAATAATTGTTATTTGGTGCCTGCATTGAGCATGAACATTATATCTGGATCATGTTTATTGCGAGACGGTTACTTGTTTAAGTCCGAGAATAATGGTTGTTCGATTTATATGAGTAATATGTTTTATGCACATGCACCTTTGATAGAAGGTCTATTCTTATTGAATCTCGATTGTGGTAATACACACATTAATAACATTGAAGCTAAACGTTTGAAATTGAACGATAACTCGACCTATATGTGGCACTGTCGTCTTGGTCATATTGGAGTGAAGCGCATGAAGAAACTCCATTCCGATGGACTTCTTGAATCACTTGATTTCGAATCACTTGAAAGATGTGAAGCATGTCTGATGGGTAAAATGACTAAGACTCCATTTTCTGGTATGATGGAGCGAGCTACAGACTTATTGGAAATCATACATACCAATGTGTGTGGCCCAATGAGTGTAGCATCGCGCGGTGGTTATCGTTATGTTCTTACCTTCACGGATGACTTGAGTAGATATGGGTATATCTATTTCATGAAACATAAGTCCGAAACTTTCGAGAAGTTTAAGGAATTTCAAAAGTGAGGTAGAGAATCAACGTAACAAGAAGATTAAATTTCTACGTTCTGATCGTGGAGGTGAATATCTAAGTTACGAGTTTGGCGAGCATTTGAAGAAATGCGGAATACTTTCACAATTGACACCGCCGAGAACACCACAGCGTAATGGTGTGTCCGAACATCGTAATCGAACTCTCTTAGATATGGTTCGTTCTATGATGTCACTTACAGATTTACCGCTATCGTTTTGGGGTTATGCATTAGAAATAGCCGCATTCACTTTAAATAGGGCACCATCTAAATCCGTTGAAACGACACCGTATGAATTATGGTTTAGGAAGAAACCTAAATTGTCGTTCCTTAAAGTTTGGGGTTGCGAAGCCTATGTAAAGAAGTTACAACCGGACAAGCTTGAACCCAAAGCGGAAAAATGCGTCTTCATAGGATACCCGAAGGAAACTATTGGGTATACCTTCTACCATAGATCCGAGGGCAAAATCTTTGTTGCCAAGAATGGATCCTTTCTAGAGAAGGAATTTCTCTCGAAAGAAGTGACTGGAAGGAAAGTAGAACTCGACGATGTTGTTGAACCTTCTCTCGAACTTGCGAGTAGCGCAGCACCAGAAGTAGTTCATGTGGCTCCTACACCAATAAGAGAGGAAGCCAATGATGTTGATCATGGAACTTCGGTTGAAGTTACTACGTAACCTCGCAGGTCGACGAGAACTCGTACCACTCCTGATTGGTATGATCCCGTTATGAGTGTCATGTTGGTGGATAACACCGATGACCCTGCGACATATGAGGAAGCGATGATGAGACCAGATTCCAATAAATGGCAAGAAGCCATGAAATCCGAGATTGGATCCATGTACAAAAACCAAGTATGGACTTTGGTGGACTTACCGGATGGCCGGAAGGCTATCGAGAACAAATGGATTTTTAAGAAGAAAACAGATGCTGATGGTAATGTTACTGTCTATAAAGCTCAACTTGTCGCAAAAGGGTTTCGACAAATTCAAGGAGTTGACTACGATGAGACTTTCTCACCAGTAGCGAAGCTAAAGTCGGTGAGGATAATGTTAGCAATCGCTGCATATTATTATTATGAGATATGGCATATGGATGTCAAAACGGCATTCCTCAATGGAGACATTGATGAAGAGTTGTATATGATGCAACCCAAAGGTTTTGTCGATCCTAAAGATGCTAACAATGTATACAAACTTCAACGGTCCATATATGGATTAAAGCAAGCATCCCGAAGTTGGAATCAATGTTTTGATAAGGTAATCAAAAGTTTTGGTTTTATACAAACTTATGGAGAAGCTTATATTTACAAGAAAGTGAGTGGGAGCTTTGTAGAATTCTTAATACTATATGTAGATGTCATATTGTTGATTGGGAATGATGTAGACCTTCTTAATAGTGTCAAGGATTATTTGAATAATAGTTTTTCAATGAAAGATCTTGGCGAAGCAGCTTACATATTAGGCATAAATATTTATAGAGATAGATCGAGGCGCCTAATATCATTGTCACAAAGTACATATTTGGACAAAGTTCTAAAGAGGTTTGGAATGGAAGATAGCAAGAAAGGTTTCTTGCCCATGTTGCCCAATACGACCTTGAGTAAAACAAAAAGTCCTGCAACGGCAGAAGATAGAGAAAGGATGAGTAAGACTCCCTATGCCTCAGCCATAGGATCTCTAATGTATGACATGCTATGTACTAGACCCGACATTGCATATGCTATTAGTTTGACTAGCAGATATCAAAGTGATCCAGGAGTGAATCGTTGGACAGCGGTCAAAAACATCCTTAAGTACTTAAGAAGAACTAAGGATATGGTTCTTTCTTATGGAGGTGATGAACAACTCGTTGTTAATGGTTACACCGATGCTAGTTGGAACACCGATCCGGATGATTCTAAATCTCAACTGGATAATGATTTACTTTGAATGGTGCAGCAGTTAGCTGGAGGAGTGCAAAGCAAAGCGTTGTGGCGAGATCTTCAACTGAATCGGAATACATAGTTGCTTCAGAGGCTTCACAAGAGGCGATATGGATGAAGGAGTTCATTACAGAGCTTGGTGTGGTTCCAAGTGCGCTGGACCCTATGTCTATCTATTGTGATAACATGGGCGCCATAGCCAATGCGCAAGAACCAAGGTCACACAAGAAGCTGAAGCACATCAAGCTATGTTTTTACGCTATTCGAGAGCATGTACAAGATGGTGACATAACGATTTGCAAAGTACACACAGATCTGAATGTGGCGGATCCGTTGACTAAACCTCTCCTGAGGATAAAACATGACCAACACCAAACTGTCATGGGTGTTCGGTATATTACCATGTAATCTAGATTAGTTGACTCTAGTGCAAGTGGGAGACTATTGGAGATATGCCCTAGAGGCAATAATAAAAGTAGTTATTATTATATCTTTGTGTTTATGATAAATGTTTACATTCATGCTATAATAGTATTAACCGGAAACATTAATACTTGTGTGATTTGTAAACTAAATAAGAGTCCCTACTAAAGCCTCTTTCTAATACTAGCTTGTTGGTTAATAGATGATTGTGGTTTCCCGATCATGAACATTGAGATGTTGTTAACAACAAGATCATATCATTAGGAGAATGGTATGATGGACATCTTCCTATAGATAAGCGTAGCATAAAGATCAAGTCATTTTAATAGTTCGTTTGCTATAAGCTTTCCGATACATAGTAACCTAATTCCTTCGACCATGAGATCATGCTAATCACCATCACCGGAAGGATGCTTTGATGACATCAAACACCACACCGTAACTGGGTGGTTATAAAGGTGGCATTGAGTGTTCGGAAAGTATGGGTTGAGGCACATGGATCAAGAGTGGGATTTGTCCATCCATATGACGGATAGATATACTCTGGGCCCTCTCGGTGGAATGTCATCCAATTAGCTTGCAAGCATGTGACTGGCTCACAAGGGATCACATATCATGGGAATGGGAAAAGAGTACTTATCGGTAACGAGGTTGAACTAGGTATGCAGAGATACCGACGATTAAAACCTCGGATAAGTAAACTATCATGAGACAAAGGGAAATTGGTATCGTATGTAAGTGGTTCATTCGATCACAAAGTAATCGTATAAATATGTGGGAGCCATATGAATTTCATGATTCCTCTATTGGTTATTGATCGGAGAAGTGTCTCGGTCATGTCCGCATTATTCACGAAGCATAGGGAGACACACTTAAGGATTCGATGTTGTTGAGTAGTTATGGAATGATGAGTAAGAGACCGAATGTTGTTCGGAGTCTCGGATGGGATCCGGGATATCACGAGGAGATCCGGAATGGTCCGGAGAATAAGATTCATATAAGGAAAGTCCTATTTCGGAGTTCGGAAATGATTCCGGTGTTTTCACCAGGAATGTTCTAGAGGGTCTGGAAGGTCCGGCACTCCGGAGGGGGAAGGGTACATGGATGTGTCATGACAATGTGGAATGGTTGCATCATGTACTAGGTCACTTGGCTGGGCAATATGATGAGATAAATCAAATCCAAGTTTGAAAGTCAAACGCCAATTTGAAAAGTCAAATCTGAAGTTTGCTTGGTGGAGGGAGAGTAGGAAACCTACTTAGGGAGGAAGTCCTACTCCCTCCACCCGCCGGCCAAGGAGGAGGGGTTGGAGGAGGACTCCCTCCTCCCAACCGCCTCCCTCCCACCTATATAAGGAGGGGTAGGGCGCCCCTACCCCTCACACCCAAAACCCTAGCTCCTGGCGCCTCCACCAAGTGCAGCCGCCGCCTAGGGTTCCTCCAAGTCGCCGAGTTAGGGCTTCCCCAAGCCCTAGCCGCCGGCTACACCACCCCCTTCGTGCCCTCTATTCCGTAGATCGCCAAGGCCCTCTCTTACTCCACCATACTCGCTCCGGCTTAAGGCGAAGCCCAGCGAGATCTCCCCTCTACTTCCGACACCATGCCGTCATGCTGCCCGAATCACGAGGAGAGTGCTACAACCTCCGCTGCCTGCTGGAACAAGGGAGAGGAAGGTCTTCATCGAGTACCGAATGTGTGACCGACTGTGGAAGTGCTGCCAGAACGCAGCGTCGGAAGGATCGTCTACGCGATCTTGAGATCGGCAAGTGTACGACTACATCACCCACGAGAATCTGCTCTCGTTAACCGCTTTGCCATCTAGTAGATAGATCTTGGCTTGTTTGTGTGCATGCGGTAGAATTTTTTTGTTTTCCATGCTATGAACCCCTACACATACCACTGCATGGTGTAGTACACTATAATCGTTCATATAACACCAATGGAACACCGTTCCATCCGCATTATATCCCTCAGAGTGGTACAACAGAAACATCGCGGGTCCAAGACAACACTTTATATTACATATAGCATATTACAAAAGATCCAGAGAGCTTCCACGGACAGTGAGAAATATTATATAGAAAGAACCAGAAAGATCCACTAAGACTTACTTTAGAAGTACTACTATTAATATATATGTATAAGGCTTGAAAGTACTACTATAGTATTATTCTACAAAAGTAGGTTCTAGATTCTAGGAGTTTTATTTCTATTCTATGCTTCAGCTTGAAAGTACTTCTAGGAGCATGTACTACTACTAAATGAGATGTTTATGATTGTTTAAACCAAAGTTAACTATAGAAATAGAAGTGAATTTTAAGATATAATGAGTTTTAGAATATCATCTAGTTTTAGGATTTTGACAAATATGGTTATGAATGATCCTTTTTAATGTAAGTGAAAGATGGTTTAATAATATGCAATTTATTAATGGAAGCATAATTAGATGATCTTATAAATTTATTAGAGTTTAGAGTTATTTTTAAGAGTGGTTAAAAGATGGGGATTATTCACCATCTTATAATGAGTGATATATAGTATTTATTTAAAAGGAGTTTAATTTGAATTTAAGATTTTAAAACATTTAAAGGCTAATAGTTATATTTAAGTTTTATTTTAATTATGGATTTAGACTTAGTAATCAAACTTTAAATGTTTTAGTGTTTTTATAAGAAAATGTGATTATTTATTTACTTAAGAAATGATTTTAAGAATTAACAAAGTGGGTATAAGTAGTGATTTTTATTTATCTTAAAATGTTCTTAAGTAATATACATAGTATTTTTCTAGTGAAATATACCTATTAAAGATCTTAAAAATGAATTTTATTTATTTTTAAGTAATAACTTTATTTTTATAAAATTCTTTAAATAATTAAGTGTCTTTAAATATTTGATTTATATTTTATTTGGAAAACTCTAAGTTAGTATTTTTTTAAATAGTAAAGTTATTTTTATACACAAAAACAATTTTTATTTATTTTTAGGATTTTTCCTTATTTAATGAAATTTCACTTAATATTTAATAGTGTTTATTCTTTATTTCCATTTTATTAACTTAAATAAGTAAAGTGATATTTTTCTTAGGTGGATATTATTTTTGTGATAATTTTAATATATTAAATATATTTTTATGATTTTTCTATAATTTTCTATAGCTGGAAATGTTTAAAGGTTATTTTTGTAATTTTTTTATTTTTCTTTTCTTTCATTTCTTATTTTATTTTGAAATGGGCCGTTTGTTTGGGGTATATGCGCTTGCCTGGCCCAGCTAGACCGGGCCTGGCACTACACACCGACCCACCCCTCTCCTCACCACCACGCACGCACACAGACACGACCCTATCTCTCTCGCGTTCCTCTCCGTGCGCGATGCGCCGCCAGCGCCGCCGCTTGTCGCCCCGGCCGCCACCGGCCGCCACCGGCCATCTCCACCACTGTCGTCTCCTGGCGCTGTTTCGCCACCTCTTCTCCTTTCTCTTCCTCCGTTAATTTGGCTTGCGCGCCCCTGATGCGCACTCGTCGGAAACCCTAGCTCTGCCATGGTATGGTGGCTGTTGATTACAGCGGCGGTTGTTGCTCGACGACACTCGCCTTGCAGCAGACGTTCTGCAACGGCTTGGCACGGTGCAGGTGCTTCGGTGCCCACCGTGCCGCCGTGTTGCTGCACCCGTGGCCTCTGCTTCCTCTTCGGTGATATAGGACTCGCCCTAGGTAGGTGTTCCTGCTACCCCCTCTCTTCTCTGTGACCAGCCTTTGTGCTGATGATTTTTGGTTGACAACTATGCTATGTTGTGTGCTGCTAATCCATTGCTAGTTAGGGTTCCTTTATTTGGATGAATAAATGTCCACTTGGTACACTGTTTGATCTGTGGATAGGTTGGTGGTAATTGTTTTGTTGGTTCACATCTGGTGAATATCTGTGTCTTGTTGAGATATCTTAGCTCTGGTTTGATGCTCAATTGACATGCTTGGTTTACTTGTGATGGTCTCAAGGCCCTGTTTTAATTCTTTACCCTATGATTAAATGATGAGGTACTATTGTAAGAATAGGTTTATGCTACTCTTAATCTAGATAGATGATCTGAGGAACCCTTCTGGATGATTACAGTAGACATGAAAATTCAAACCATTGGTTTGGATTTTATCTGTTTGGGATACTTGCTGGTCTGAATTTGCTAGTTCATGTTGACAGTTAAGAACTATTGACACTGATTCCTAGTTGAGTTGGTTAGGAAAATGATCTGGAAATCATATTGGCTTGAAATTATTGTTGGATGGTGAATGACATATGGCAATTAGCTATGAGTGTGTTAAGATATGCACTCCTCTGCGAGGGATAATAATAGTACACTAAACGATTCCTGGCTTATTAGCTATGAAAATGATTTGAATTATTTGCAAGTGAGATTTGGTGATCATGTATGTATGTTGTCAATATGACAGTAATTGATCTCATGATTTCTAACCATTCTGTTAGAAAGATGATGCAAAGATTTAGTTTGTTTGATGATAGATGATATACAAGCATGTGTACTTGCTGATGTTGCCAGTGTCAATTTTTAGTGATCTTTGTGACATGTAATTTTCTACTGTGGTGCCTCAGTTGAGTGTGCATAGTAGAAATCCATTGTTACATGATCTACTATATCTGCCCCTGTCAATGATGCAATGATGGAAAAGTATGGTGGATTATTTCTTTGCCAATGATGTGGAAACTAAGGCTAGCATATGATAGAGAAACAGATGCTACGGTTGGCCTTCTATGTGCTCTATGATGATCTTTACATCTAGGTGTATGCAGATTTGAGGGCTATTCTTTGCACTACTATTAGCTCCTATCAAAATCTTATAAGAACCGATTTGACTTACTATCCTTGTTGATAGTAAACAAAGTATACAATTGTTTCCTAGAGACTTCTACTAGGAAAATGATAAATATGTTTTAGCCAAAATATCTGAGTGACCATTTAGTGTGAGGATACACTCTAATAGTTGTTGTGCATCAGACTGTCACTATGGTGCCTCTATTTTGGAGTATACATAGTGATAAGTGGTGTTTACTTGAACTGCTGTGAGCTAGATGATTTTATTTGATAAGATCATACACCTGGCCTCTGATGCAAAGGCTGAGGCATTGATCAAAATAAGAACAGATGCTATTATATGGCTTTTAATAACTCCATCATGATTTTGGCAAAGCACTTTTTTGCAATACTGAGAGTATCACCCTAACCACTCCTCCTAGATGAAACTCTAGTTGAAGGAAAGTTGAAATTGGATGAGTTTGTATCACAGCTGTATTTCTACTTGAGCCCGATGATGCAGTTTAATAAGAACAGGTGCTATAGTATGAATTTGGTGGTTAACTTGTGATTTGTTGAGTTGTTGCAGCCATTGGCTGGTGCTGATCTTGATCAACCACTATTGGTTTGATATATTATTTCCTCCCTTCACTACAAGAAATGTGTTGATTTATGACCTTTTATTAGTGACCCTAGATGAAATCGTCATACATCTATGACTATTTTACATAAAATCGTCGTAAGCCATCTAGAGAGGCCAAAACCCTACATAATTATGACGATTTAGACAAAAATCGTCGTAACTTTCTTATACAAAATCGTCATAACGCGGGCATAAAAACATAGGATCTTATTTGTAAGGATCATGACGATTTTATATCGTCGTAACTTTTAATTCACGAAATGTTTAAATAACATGGCGGCCACATCACTTGTTACGCCTACGTGTCATCTTATGTGTCAAATATTCCTCAATTATGTGGCTCAACAACGTGACACAGTGGACCAATACGCCGCCTCCTTAGTTAATTAATAAATGGTAAAAAAAGTTGAATCATGGCGATCGAACTCGCGACGCACGGGCTTCCTAGCGTAGGTACAAAGCTGGCAACCACAAGTACACAGGCATCTACGTATTAAACTTCAGTGTTCATGTTTTATTAACCAAGACCCATCTTCCTGCCTTACAAAAGTATATGGCAAAAATGGACGCGAGTGAGTATATGGCAAAAATGGACGCGAGTGGGGCTCGAACGACCGATCGAACCAGCTAACCACATGGATATATGGACCTTCATGTTATAATCCCGCACGCAGTCTTATTAACTTTAAAACGATATATTAGGCCTTGGCCTTCCTCCTATTCTCCACCCTTTTCTTCTTTCAATATTCCTACACCGAATGGGCCGGCAGCAAGCAGCGGGGTGTGCTGTCTGCATGGGCCGGATTCTTAAAAAAACTAGGTCTGAGACTGATTTTTTTTCCTGTTTTCTAACTTTTTTATATAATAGGAAACATGCCCGTGCCTTGCAACGGGAAATCAAAAATTTGTATCATTAGTACGAGCTATTTTTCATATAGCCGCAGTGTGTGATTCTGCTAGTCCATGGCGCACCGCCGATGCTGTTGGCTGCTTCGAATATGAGTTTTTCTTTATAGGTTTGTACTCATAAAAAATACCGTAAAAAGGTAGCCTAAACTAGAAATATCCGAGTTTTTTACTCCTCGGGGTTAAGCCTCGCTAAACTTGCATTGGATCTCTGAAGAAACATGATATTATGAGTCTAAAACTAATTTTTTCAAAAAATAATGGGCATCGAATCATGTACCTATTGTTCAAATCGGACCCACTTCCTATCGATTCGGCAGGAATTTGCCTTTTTCGCCAGGAGTGGACGGAAAGGTTTGAGCTCTCCTGGTTGGGACATCATGCATGTAAGGTGGTATAGTATTTTTTAAAAATGGGGTGGTTCCATTTTGAAACTTGCATTTGGTGGTTGCTTCACAAAATGCCCCGCTTTTTGACACTCGGAAAATGAAAAATAGATTTTTCGTGTAACGAAAAGAAAAACTTCCTCCTGCAACATTGTTCGCCATCCCAAGATGCACATGGGTGCACAATATAGGCACATTATCATAAACTATGCCACAATTCTAGCCATAACACTGGTCGTTTGGCCTAAAAGCTATGAAACCTCGAATATGATAGGTCATTTCTGAGAAGGTTTTTTCGAGATGCAATCAATTAATAAAGTTTGGTATTTTTCCTTACAAATATGTCACATAATACGACGCCACGCGAAGGTTTTACATTGTTCGGACCGTTTTTGAAATTTTTATGCCTGTTTCAAACTATGGTCAAAACGGCGGGCATGAAGGTTCTTAGCTAGGGGCTGAGCCTCGCTAAACTTGCATTGTATATCTGATGAAATAGCATATTGTGAACCTAAAAATGAGTTTTGCAAAAAATCATGAGCGTTATATCATGTACCTGTAGTTCAAATCGGACCCATTTCCTACCGATTTAGCAGATATTTTTCTTTTTCATAAGGGGTGGACGGAAATGTTTGAGATACCCCATTTGGGATATTGTTCATGTAAGGTGGTCTAGTATTTTTGCAAAATGGGGTGGTTCCATTTTGAAACTTGCATTTGGTGGTTGCTTCACAAAACGCCCCGCTTTTTGGCACTCAGAAAATAAAAAATAGATTTTCCGTGCAACAAAAAGGAAAGCTTTCTCCTGCGACATTGTTCGCCATCCCAATATGCACATGGGTGCACAATATGGCATATTATCACAAACTATGCCACGATTCTGGCCATAACATTGGTCGTTTGGCCCGAAAGTCATGAAACCTCGAACATGATAGGACATTTCTAAGAAGGATTTTTTGAGACACTTGAAATATACCAAGTTTGGTATTTTTCCTTGCAACTATGTCATAGAATAAGACACCGCGCGAAGGATTTGCATTGATCGGACTGTTTTTGAATTTTTTATGCTTGTTTCAAACTATGGTCAAAACGGCGGGCATAAAGATTCTTAGCTCGGGGCTGAGCCTCGCTAAAATTGCATTGGATCTATGAAGAAACATGATATTGTGAGTCCAAAACTCATTTTTTTTCAAAAAATAATGGGCATCGGATCATGTACCTGTAGTTCAAATCGGACACACTTCCTACCAATTCGGCAGGAATTTGTCTTTTTCGCCAGGGATGGACAGAAAGGTTTGAGATACCCCGGTTGGGACATTTGTACATGTAAGGTGGCCTATTATTTTTTGAAAAATGGGATGGTAGCACGTGCAACTTTCATTTGGTGGTTGCTACACAAAACGGCTCGCTTTTTGCGCTCGGAAAATGGAAAATGGCTTTTTTGTGCGACGAAAAAGAAAACTTCCTCCTGCAACATTGTTCGCCATCACATGATACATATGGGTGCACAATATGAGCACATTATCACAAACTATGCCGCGATTCTGGCCATAACATTGGTCGTTTGGCCCAAAAGCCATGAAACCTCGAACATGATAGGTCATTTCAGAGAAGGATTTTTTGATACACTTGCAATATACAAAGTTTGGTATTTTTCCTTGCAACTATGTCATATAATAAGACACCACGCGAAGGATTTGCATTGATCGGACCGTTTTTGAATTTTTTATGCTTGTTTCAAACTATGGTCAAAACGACGGGCATAAAGATTCTTAGCTCGGGGCTGAGCCTCGCTAAACTTGCATTGGATCTATGAAGAAACATGATATTGTGAGTCTAAAACTCATTTTTTTTCAAAAAATAATGGGCATCGGATCATGTACCTGTAGTTCAAATCGGACCCACTTCCTACCAATTCGGCAGGAATTTATCTTTTTCGTCAGGGGTGGACAAAAAGGTTTGAGATAACCCGATTGGGATATTTGTCCATGTAAGGTGGCCAATTATTTTTGAAAAATGGGATGGTAGCATTTTAAACTTTGATTTGGTGGTTGCTTCACAAAACAACCCATTTTTTGCGCTCGGGAAATAGAAAAAATGGTTTTTTTGTGCGACGAAAAAGAAAACTTCCTCCTGCAACATTGTTCACCATCCCATGATACATATGGATGCACAATATGAACACATTATCACAAACTATGCCACGATTCTGGCCATAACACTCGTCGTTTGGCCCCGTTTTTTATACTGAGAAATTTATTTGGTCATCTACAACCAATCAAATTACAGGAAACAACCACCAGTGGATTGACCATCTCAGTCTAATCTGGACCGTTCAAGCACATCCAACGGCCAGCTAAGAAGCACACTTAGCCCAGAAACCTACCTCCACCTCCACTATCGACCACATCCCACCAACTCCTAGTCCCCAATCTCCTAGAAACCCTAGCGGCACCCTCTCTCGAAACCCTAGCATGCCCCGAGCCAGATCCGCCACTCTCGTCCCCTCCCACCCCAGACCCCCTCCCACCCCATACCCCCTCCTATGGCTCAACCTCGCTGGTGGCGGTGCAGCAGGCCGTGGAGTATGTCATTGGACGGGACCATGGCGCGAGCCGCTGGCCTGGTCGCGGAGACCGAGTCCAAGGACTGGGTGAAGGGCTGCGAGGCGCTCAACGTCCGCTCCGAGGATCTGCATCCGGCGACCGGGAACAAGGCGTGGTCTAGCATAATCGAGGTCGCCGGTGCTCTTGCCATCGACATTGCTGTCGACCGCCGCTTGCATCACCATCGACATCACATATAGCGGTTTCGACTCAGGTAGGAGGTATATCCTGGCCAGGAGATGGTGTCGCTGGTCGCCACCACCCTCCCTAGGAGCGGTCTGTGGCTACTGCAATCCCTTATCTCCGGTGAGCGAGTCCCCTGCCTCTTCCCCTCTCTCCCCCTCCCTAGGGTTTCCGTGTACAACTGACAACCCTCATACCTGAAGTTGCACACCCTAGTGTAGTTATTGGATAGTCCATGGCTTCCTGTTCCAGAACTGGAAGAATGGTTTGTTTTCATGGTTCTTGTAGCAAATATTAGACAATTCTTGTGAGTTTGGAGCTGGAAGAAACGGTTGTGTCTGGAAATCTATAAAACTAACATGATCTATGTCTGATTGGATCTCATGTTTGTTTGTACATCCAAGACTTCTACATCAGTTATCATTACTTGGTTGGCTTTGCTGTAGCTAATCATTTGAGTTTCAAGTATGTCACTTTGTTTGTAGTGGTCCATTTAGTTTAATCAGTTATACTTATATGAGCACTTGAGCAATTAAAATAAGATATTGAATTCCTTCTCAATTCATATGCTAAACATGGACTGATAAAATTCAATTACCAAACAGTACTATCCAGAGCTTGTCGCATCTCTATCAGCATGTTCATATTATTTATAGTGTTATCACCATTTGAGTTTGAATAGTGGGCACCTTGTGTGAGGATAGTTATTTAGGCTAATTTTTCATGTGTAAACTTTGAATTCTCAATGTTGATCAGGTAGGCCGAAACTGTTTATATTGTCTTGTTGTGTAATACCTGTTTACCTGAAACAAACTCTGGCTTGTTTACTGTTCTATTTACTGAATGTCATGAGGTAGACATGAATTTTGTACCTAGAGCTAGCTTTTATTTATCAATGGCTTCCTGTTTTTCATCTACATGCGTATTTTTGGACTTTGACTAAGTGGTTTTTCTCTGCAGTACTAAAATATTGAGGTCCTTGAATATCCAGGAGCATTTGGTATCCATTTTATTTTGCTTCACTATATGTTTGTCTTCACCTAGGGATATCTATATCATCTCTAACAACCTGCATGGACCTACTCTGTTGGTGTTCCTGTGATAGATTGTATCATGGAACTCATGTCTAAAGAAGTATGCCTGCTTCCGTTAGTTTTGTAGTTGAAACATGAGACTGCAATTTGCTTATGCTTACTTGCTGTCGGTTGCCCCTGATTCGACATATAGAAGATCATGCCTAGCCAACCTGTATGGTGGGTAGATGAGTTCATGGCTGCACTGCACTTATCTTACATGGTAGCCTTGAATGTGAACAGGGGTCGCATGGTGTTTCTGAATGATGGAGATGGTCCTCATAGTCACTTGCGGTGGTGCCTCTTTGTGTGCCCGCTATTCCCACACTATGATCGGTCAATCGAGATCGCGCCGGAGCTGCCCGCAGTGTGTTTATGCTTATGCCTAGTAGCTTTTGCGTTTAGAACAAGCATGAACGGTGAAATTGATGGACTTGCTGTCAGTTTGTAATTGCTATTGGTAGGCTACTAACCATGCCTTTTTGAACTGTAGATCTGATAAGCTTACTACTATGCTCATATTGTTTATACTTTGTCTGGATTCGTAGGCGGTGGGTTGGAGAGGAGCTACATCCGTGAGCTCACGATGGATACATGATAGCTGCCCAATACCGGACTAGCCAAGATGGAGTTTCGAGGGCTGACGTAGGTGAACCCCTTACTTGTTCAGCGATTTAATTTTCATGCTGCTCGTTTGTTTTGTTCGTGATGATGATCTTTTCCATTGTACCTGAAACCAATAGTTCCCAGCTTAATAAAGAAACTACATTATCCTGCTGCATACCACTCTTACATGCCACCTGAATGTATGATTATGAATTTCAGTCTGTGAAAACATGTCTAACAATAAAACATAGGTATGTAAAAAATGGTCTGTTGCAAAACAGATTCATAGTTGCTAGCTCCATGCATTGTCTGCAACATGGTCCACTCCTTGTTTTGCTTTATAATCAGTACTATGGCTAGCTTCTTAGCTCTAATGGTAGTTGCATCACCTATCTTATTACTGTAATTCATGTATTGCTTCTTCTTGACTGTTCTATTGTGATCACTGTGATTTATTTTTTGAGCGAGTATCCCCTAATTAGGATGTGTTTCATGTGATATTGTTGCTACTATTAAGATGGTTATATTGATGTTGATGTTGTAGGGAGAGATTCAGGAAGGACCAGAACTAATAAGTGTATAATTGAAGAACCATGTTTCCCCCTTTAGTTTAAGTATGGTAGAATTTATAAGTTGTATAAGCTTTTGGTGTTTGGTTATTTGTGTGCTGTTCTGAATGAACTTGAATATGTTTTTTTATATCTGATGTTAATAATCTCTCTGTTTATGTGAAATGACATGTCATAATAATCTCTCTGCGAGAAGAGCACCACATCTAGCTAAGGAGCACGACGACGTGTTCATCTTTTTGACGCAGGTGGGTGCCTGGGTTTATTCTTCTTCAGCGTTGCCGTCACCCTTTTCTTCCCAGTAGGTGAGTGATTTCCACTCTTGACTTCCCCATGTACTACGACCTCGGGTTTGTAAGGAATGTTGACCTGTTACTTTGTTAGCACCAAGAGACGTTTTTTACCTCACTAGTACTCTATATTAATTTGTTTTCATTCCTTGCTTCTTATTCTGATCTATATTAATGAAGAAAAATAAAGGTAAATTCCTACTTTCTTGGCCTTGATGGGGCATGACCCGACAATGCTGGAAAAGTCTTCTCCGGCTAGGACTTCCTCAACTATGTCGGAAGACTGAAGAAGGGTTACCAACTACATCTTAAGAAGCCAGAAGACTGATGTGAGGTTTGCTGCTTGATTATAAAGGTTCAGTGAACAAGTGGCTTTAGATAGAAATGCTTGCATTTTGGTCACAAGATGGATATACTTGTTTGCTAGGAGTTACATGTATTTCTTTCTTTCTGAGGGAAGATACCTGTATATATAAAAAAGTTGTGATGTGTGAACCGATGAACCTGGCTCTATGTCATGAAATATGTAACATTTATTTAGATCCTATACGTGCTGGTTCACTTGTATATTGTTGGATTAAATGTCTTATTTAATATATGGGCTTGATCTATATTGTTAGGCTACAAATTGCTGAATGTAAAGAGGCCACAACCCAAAATTAATAATTCTGTAAAAAAGCCAGTGTGCTAATTTGGGACAGGACCAGTTTTGCATATACGAAAAAGGCTGAAAATAAATAAAGAAAAATGGATGTGAAAAGGACAAGGCCCAAAATAATGGATGGAAAAAGGCCATGGCCCAGAAAAGAAGAAGTCCAAATTATCGAGCTCAGCCCATATAAGCGTCCATAATGGATTGGGCTAAATTTGCATTACAACGATCTCATTTCGTCATACTTTTGCCACGTCGGATTAGCCGCGTAGGATCTGACCTGGCCTAGCTAGATGGCTTGTGACGATATTAGATCGTCATAACGGTAATGACGATCTAATATCGTCATAGATGATTATGACGATTTCGTAGGAAACGTCATCGTATGCAATTACTGACGCTTAGTTTTTGACGATCTGTTTTTCGTCATAAGATCATCATATATTGTTGACAATGACGATTCAGTGACGAAAATGGAGGGTCATGTATCAACAAATTCCTTGTAGTGCTTTTCTGAGGTATCTACTACTGCTACTCTCCTTGTCACCTAAGCCTCCTCCTTGTGCTCCTGACTTGACCTATTGAACCTGCTACTGATTTTCCTTCTGCTGGTGCTCCTGGATTTGTCTTCCCCGGATTCTAGCTCTTGGATGGCTCCTGGGAGCAACCAGAGCTAGAGATGATTTGGTGGAATGATCTATTTTCTAGCTGATAAAGCTGGATAGATCAGTGATCATCTAATTTTATATTGTGGGTGTTCATGTGTGGCTTGGGAGCTCTAGTGCTAAGAAATGAGCTGGGGTGGAAGGAGTATCTAGCAGCAGTGACTACCACGGCTGGTTCCTTCTTATCCTCCCCTGGTGTGCTCCTGTGTTGACAACAGATACCTGCATGTTGATGTGCAAGCTGCTTGCAAGTGAGACCTATAGGTGTGGATGAGATCAAGTGAAAACTTGATATTTGTGGAATCTTTATCTGATTACTTTAACTATCATGGTGAAACTTCCCCCTCTCCAAGCCTATGATGTTGTACTGAGGCAAAAATTACTGCTATGAACAGATGCTACTATTTGGTGAAATTTGCCCCTTACAGATTAGCTCTATGATGAATGTTTAACAGTGCATTTCACTGTTCACTTCTGAGAGCAAAACTAACCAACTAATCATTCTTTTATTTTGTTTTCTTTTTCTTTTTATTGTGTTTTCAGGAAATGGAGAGAAGAAAGAAAATGTCAAATGATTGAAGGGATAAGAGAACAGTAGCTTAGGAATTTATTAGTATCAAATATTGTAATTTTTTTTGTTTTATATATTGTAAAAACATTGTATTATTGTATTCAATTCAATAAAGTTTACTTATTTCATTTTTTATTTATTTTTACAATTCTTTTGTAAGGACAATGTCATATATATTGTTGTAATAAAGAATGTTGTTATTTATTTCAATTGTAATTCTTTTTCCTACTTATTTGTTTTCTAATTGTAAAGACAATGTCTTATATAAATAATTATTTTATTTATCTACTGTAAAATAATACTATATGCATATATATTTATATTCATAAAGAATCCTTGTTATATTATTTATGTAATCATTTTATTTCAAGTTATTAAATATTTCCAATTCTTATTTGTGAATTTTACAAAATTCATTTGAATTTCACATTTGAAATTCAAATACATGTTTGAACAAATTTTCCCTGAAACAAAGAATTCTACAAAGGTCATGTCGAAATCTATCGCACTTGCTTCGAAGTTTCCTTCAGTATAAGATAGATCCCGATCCCTCTGTAGCTCCTTTAGTTTTGCGCGAAAATTCCCCGGATTTTCTTATGCATGAATGCAATGCACAAACCTGTGTCCTCTCTATTTCTAGGTGCTAATCCTGGGATGTTACACACTTCTATTCTTGTAGACAGTTGTTGGGCCTCCAAGTGCAAAGGTTTGTAGAACAGCAGCAAGTTTCCCTTAAGTGGATTACCCAAGGTTTATCAAACTCAGGGAGGAAGTGGTCAAAGGTATTCCCTCTCAAGCAATCCTGCAATCAAGATATAAGAAGTCTCTTTTGTCCCCAACACACCCAATATAGGTGCACTAGTTCGGCGAAGAGATAGTGAAATACAAGTGGTAATGGTGTCAGAAAAGAGCTTGACGGTGAGGTAAAGACTAAAGGCAACAAGAAGGAAGCAAGCAAACATGCAACAGATCTAGATGCAAACGGTGTTTCAATGTTTAGAAACAAGGCCTAGGGATCATACTTTCACTAGTGAACACTCTCTCATATAAATATCCTCTCTTCATGATACTACTCTTAACTACTCTCTGGTTGGACACTCTAATCCATGGTAGGGCTATAACAGCACACCTCAAAGTCCGCCTTCCCCAATCTAGATAACCCCACATAGCCACCTTGAGCACTAGATGGTTCCAACAAACACCACAATTTCATAGAGACAACCAACTCCAAATATAACTCATAACAAATATTCAATCTAGCCAAAGTGCCACACACGGTATGCATGTTGTCACTTTCACACACATGGGGAAAAGCATAGATCTATTAAAGCACAAAGAGTATTTATGTAGACTCAAACCTAAGTGCCACCATGGCATGCACGCTGTCACTTTCACACACATGGGGAGAGCAGAGATCTAATGAAGCACTTGAGTAGCAAGGTAGATCTACTTGATTACAAAGCTCATGACCATAAGATTATGCATAGAGAGAGATGAACACATAGCTACCGGTAGAGCCCTTAGCCCTGAGGAAGAACTACTCCCTCCTCATCATGGGAATCAACAACGATGATGGAGATGGTGGTGGAGCTCGATGGAGATGGCTCCAGGGGCACTTCCCCGTCCCGGCAGGGTGCCGGAACAGAGACTTTCTGTCCCCCGAATCTCCCCTTCGGTGGCGGCAGCGCTACGACGGTTTTCGTGGATTTCTTCTGGATTCCCTAGGGTTTTTGGGTCAGAGGCTTCTTATAGGCGAAGGGGGAGGCCGAGGAGGAGGCAAGAGGGCCCACATCCTCCCCAGACGTGGGCCATTCTTGGCCGCTCCCAGGGGGTCTGGCCACCCTCTGGTGCCTCTCCGTCCCTCCTTTTGGATTCGTGTCCCTCACGGAAAGTTATTGACTTTGGCTTTTGTCCCATCCAATTCCGAGAATATTGATTTTCTGCCTTTCTGGAACCAAAAAAAAAGAAAACAGGCAACTGGCACTGTGGCAACTTGTTAATAGGTTAGTTCCAGAAAAGATATAAAAACACCTCAAAGAAAGAAAAAGCAAAGCAAAGTAGATACTAAACAAGCATGGAACATCAAAAATTATAGATACGTTTCCGACGTATCAACAACATGGCATTAAGGGTAAATAAATTACAGCAAGGCAATTGACAGGAACTGAGCAAGGCATAACAATGCAATTAGTAGTCAGAAAGATCCTATGAGATTCGATTGGGCAATACAAAAAGATACATAGAACGCCATCCAACTGCATCTATGACTAGAAGTCCACCTTCAGGTTATCAGCCAAACCGCCTCTAGTATTAAGTTGCAAGCAACAGACAACTGCTTTAAGCAAAGTCTGTAAGGTAAACAGTCCACATGTTCCATGAACAAGAGACCATTGTTTTCTCCCTAGTAGCAATAGCACATCTACAACCGAAGAGATTATTGTCACTTCCCTTGGAAACTAGAGGCATGAACCCACTATCGAGCATAAATACCCCCTCTTGGAGTCACTAGCAACTACTTGGCCAAGATAGCTACTAACAATGGAGAGCATGCAAGATCACAAACAACACAGACATGATAGAATCATAAAGACAAAACCATTAATCAAACCAACATAATAATCTCAATATCCATCGGATCCCCACAAACACAACATGCATGATTACAAATAGATTAGATCTTGATCATGCACGGAGCTCACAACATCTATACATGAAAGCACAAAGGATGAGATACAACCATCTACCTACTACATGGACCCATAGTCCAAGGTGGGACTACTCACGCATCATACCGGAGAGAAGGCCTCCGGGATGATCTCCCCTCTGGCAGGGTGCCGGGAAGAACTTCAGATCCCCCCCTGATCTAGGGACGATGGTGGAGGCGGCTATAGACAGTTTCGTGGAGATTTGATCGGTTACTTAGGGTTTTTGCATCGGGGGATTCTTATAGGCGAAGGGGGAGGCCGAGGCGGCGGCTAGGGGCCCCACACCCCTCCCAGGCGCGGGGCAGGGCCCACCCGCGCCTAGGGGGGTCTGGACGCCCTAGCCCGCCTCTCTGGCTACCCTCTGGACTTCTTGTTCCCCATGGAAAGTAATTTACTTTGACGTTTGTCCCATCAAATTCCGAGAATATTTCTTTACTAAATTTTCTGAAACCAAAAACAGCAGAAAACAGGCAACTGGCAACTTGTTAATAGGTTAGTACCAGAAAACATGTAAAAAGCACCTCAAAGTGTAAACAAGTAAAGCAAAGTAGATACTAAACAAGCATGGAGCATAAAAAATTATAGATACGTTTCGGACGTATCAACATCCCCAAGCTTAAATCCTGCTCGTCCTCGAGTAGGTAAGTGATAAAAGAATAATTTTTGAGGTGACATGCACCCTCACAATAAAGATCCAACCATTTGCAAGCATTTGAAGCTGGAATCAAAGAACTCTAAACATGTGCATGAAAGATGGAGTTCTAGCAATAGGACATAGTAACTATGCATGCAACATGACAAGCTACAAACAAAGATCATGAATAACATGCATTGAAAAACGTTTGTTTGTTTCACATACAAAAACATAGCATAATGGCAATCAGCTTGTCCCTTATAGAGTGGCAATATAAATGCATAGGACACCTTCAAAGTTCACAAGGGTGACTAGAAACAAATAGCACAAGAACAAGTAATATCACAATATGCATCAATCAATAAGCTTTGGAACACTGCACACAGAATGCTAACTATGCTCTCTTAATGGTGCCTAAAGGTAGAAGGTGGAGACTCAATAATGGTGGAAGAAAGGCCTTTTTGTAAAGGATGTAGGGATTTCAAGTTTCAAAAAGAGCTTCTAAAAATTATGGTATTTGTTAGCTTTCAGCCCTCATTGCCCCTATCATAAGCATCTTGAAGTGGTTAAGGTTAAAGTGACAAAGATGGAGTATATGCTTGACGAAGTATAAGTTGGCAATCTCAAGTCCCTTGAATACGAGGGCCACACCTCATGCATACTCAACTTTGGTCACATGTAAGTTCTTGTCATTGTAAGTATTTGCATATCATTGAGAACCGCCAACATGGTACCTCTTGCACATGGTACATGAGCTTTTCCATAATCAAAACGACAAGGCAAGCAGACAATGAGCATCTCAGTAATCTTTTTATTTACCATATGCATAGCTTTTTATTGAGGATGCTTCATAGATAGCTCACTATGGTGATGCTGCAAGTTTCCACCATGATTAGGCATGGCTTAGGCTAGCGGCCCTGGCATTTCTCTAACACATGATACAAACTCCATGGACTTAAAAGTTCCCTCTTTATTTCACACCGGTGACATCCATAGACAAAAGAGCATGATATCAACTGAGTACAAAGTACAAGTGCAATGTTCAAAACGTTCCCCGTGACAACACGGTTCTGCTAATTCCAACTTATAAGTGCAAGCATATACAACATAGATGTCACAATGGTTCAAGTTTATTAGGGGCAAAGAATAAAAAGTGTACCTTCAAGTTTGTGAGGGCTTTAATCACTAAGTTTTCACATAACAAAATAGTTTTTAATTGGAAGATAGTTGAAAACAAGAATATACTTAGAATGGTGTAACACACCATGCATAGGAATTTATAGTGGACACTTTGGAATAACTTGGTTTCTTGGGAGTTGGAAGCATGAGTAGAGCTTACTCATACAAGTGGAGACTAGCACAAGACTGGGAGCAACCAACTAAGAGAGCATAATGGCCATAATCATGTAGATCAACAAAGCATTACTAATCAAAGGATAGAGTAGTACTACAAGTCAAGGACTAAATGATCATAGAGGCTAATGGTGACTTGTCAAAGTCATAACATGGTGTGAGCATGTGCCAAGTGAACCCAACCAAATCATCAAAGAAGAATACCACAATACTATGCTTTTGCATGCTAAAACAATGCATAATTTCTTCAAGGCACACTAAGCAATCCCAATTGTTTGGAACAAGACATGCTACAGCAATAATCACTAAGCATAATGCCAAAACAACACCTAGCATGTCATGCTAAAGTCTAAGTCACAGTCAATGCAAGCTCCTCTTGCACTTTAAGCAAGAACTTACTACTCCTTTCCAACACCAAGCAACTTATTTGCAAAACAACACAGCAAGAACGGGGGTCCAAACTACTTTATTCAAGCAAACTAAACAACCTAAGCAATGCAAACGAAAACTAAGACGCTCCAAGAACAACACAATTGTGCATGAAACAATAAAAACAAAGTGTCTAGACAGACCTAAAATTTTTATTGATGAAGAAGGGGATGCCTTGGGCATCCCCAAGCTTTGATGCTTGTAACTCTTGGATATTTCTTGGGGTGACACCATGGTGGCATCCCCAAGCTTGAGCTTTTGTCCATTCTTCATCTCATTGCATCATTTTCTCTCTACACCTGAAATTTTTCCTTCATACAAAACTTCAGAGAATCTTCATTAGCAACATTAGTGTATTCAAAAGATATTAGACCTCTGGCAAAGCTTTGGAACAGCAAGAATTTTCACTAAAAACACAAGCTACTATAGAAACTCCTTCAAAAATCTCAATTCACCTAAAGAGAACTCAAAAAGGAATCAATAAGAAGCAAATGCAAATAATGGCAGAAATCTGTCAAAACAGACCAGCAGGTAGAAAACGATTTTTTCGAACATCTTCTGTTGCTAAAATCAAAAAGTGTTGAACTAACGGAAGTTATCTAACATACTGGGAGATTTATTCGTAAATTTTGAGCTCAATCCGAGTTACAGAGACTCCTCACGAATTGTTTTGGTGGAGGACAGAAAACTGTTTCAGGACAGCAACTCCCCAAATCTTACTTCCCTCTCATTAGAGGTCATTCTTGGCACAAAAAGCAAACATAAAGGATAAGGAGATGTCATTAATGAAGTAATAACTTCCAAGACTCAAGGAAATTCTTGGGTTATCTCCCAACAAGTACTTTTCTTTAACGCCTTTAAGTTAGGCACAAGAAGCAAGAAGAATCAAATTTTCAAATGAAGAAGCATTAACATCAAACCTTGCTTTCAAAGGAGGAGCAAAAAGCAACTTATATTTCCTCATAGGAAAGTGTTCAATACCTTTCTTGAATGGAAAATGATATTTAATGGTGCCTTCTTACATATCAATGATGGCACCAACTGTTCTAAGAAAAGGTCTTCCCAAAGTAATAGGACAAGAAGCATTGTATTCAACATCCAAAACATAGAAATAAATAGGGACATAAGCATTGTTAACCATAATGAGAACATCATTAACACTCCCCATGAGTTTCTTCTTAGCATTATCATGAAGTGGGACATCCAAATAACAATCTTCCAAAGGTGGCAAATCAAGCATTTCATAAATCTTCCTAGGCATAATAGAGACACTAGAACCAAGATCACATGAAGCTTTGATATCAAAGTCACTCATTTGCATATTAATAATGGGTTCCAAACTATCTTCTACTTTCCTAGGAATAGAAGCTTTGTGTTTTAACTTCTCTTACTTAATCTTAACAAGAGCATCTGTAATGTGTTTAGTGAAAGCAACATGCATATCACTAGCATCAGGACTTCTAGCAAGCTTTTGCAAGAACATAATCACTTCAGAAATATTGCAACCATCAATATCAAAGTCAAACTTAGCATCACTAGTAGTAGGCTCAATAGTCTTAGGCATAGTAGGAGGAGGAATAGGGACTACTTGTGGTTTAGTGGTAATGGTGCACACACTATTGTTTCTATCAATTTCAGCTTCACTTTCCCACTTAGCATGAAGTTGGGCTAACAGTCTAACATTTTCATCAATAGTAACTTGTATGGCATGAGTAGAAGCAAAGGTACTTTCCACGGTTTCAGGTTTAGCAGCCATTTTATTAATCAAAGAGGACTGAGCTTCAGACAAAGAGGATATATTTTTCTCAACAGTTAAAATCTTTTCCTCTATAGTCTTATTGAAAGTGGTTTTTTACTAATAAAGTCCTTACGCATGACTTCAAGTTCAGAGGGGGAACTTATAGCATTATTGTAAGAGCTTCAATAGGAATTGCCATTACTAGGAGGATAAGGCCTATAATTGTTGTTGCTACCAAAATTATTCCTATAGGCATTGTTATTGAAATTGTTGTTTCTAATGAAGTTCACATCAACTTGCTCTTCTTGAGCAACCAAAGAGGCTAAGGGAACACTATTATTGATCTAGAGGAGCTTTCCCATTAACAAGCATAGCCATAATAACATCAATCTTTTCACTCAAAGAGGAAGTTTCCTCAACAGAATTTACCTTCTTACCATGTGGAGCTCTCTAAACATGCCATTCAGAGTAGTTAACCATCATATTATCAAGGAGCCTTGTTGCAGCACCCAAGTGAGCCCCATAAAAGTACCTCCAGTAGCTGAATCCAACAGATTTCTTGAAGATAAGTTTAAACCTGCATAAAAAGTCTGGATAATCATCCAAGCAGTGTGTCCATGAGTAGGGCAATTCTTAACCAAAGACTTCATTCTTTCCCAAGATGGAGCAACATGTTCACTATCAATTTGTTTAAATTTCATAATGTCACTTCTCATGGATATAATCTTAGTAGGAGGATAGTATTTTCCAATAAAAGCATCTTTGCAATTAGTCCAAGAATCAATACTATTTTTAGGCAAGGAAAGCAACCATTCTTTAGCTTTTCCTCTCAAGGAGAAAGGAAAAAGCAAGAGCTTAATAATGTCTCCATCTACATCCTTATACTTTTGCATCTCACAAAGTTCAACAAAGCTATTGAGATGGGCAGTAGGATCATCAGAACCAGCACCAGAAAATTGCTCTCTCATCACAAGATTCAACAAAGCAGGCCTAATTTCATAAAAGGTAGCATCAGGAGCAGGTGGAGCAATAGGTGTGCTGAGGAAATTATTGTTGTTGGTGCTAGTGAAGTCACACAACTTGGTGTTCTCAGCAGAGTTCATTTTGGCAAAAGTAGGCAAGCCAAAAATAGCAGCAGCTAGAGCAGGACCTATTTTTTTTGTGTTTTTGAAAAGAGGCAAACAAAACCAAGCAAAAGAAACAAAGCAAACTAAAAACAAAGTAAAGAGAAAGGAAGTGAATAACTCCCCTAGTGAAGATGTCCTTAGCCTCCCCGGCAACGGCGCCAGAAAATAGCTTGATGGCGCCCAACACTTGTCGTGGGACGCTTCGTTGGAAACCCCAAGAGAAAGGTATGAAGCAGCACAGCAGCAAGTTTCCCTCAGTAAGAAACCGAGGTTATCGAACCAGTAGGAGGAAGGAAACGTCACACAGGTGTTGCTAGCAACATGGAGACCTGCACAACACAAACTCAAGACTTTGCCCCCAACGAATCAGTGAGGTTGTCAAGCTCACCGGTTTGCTGTAACAATGGATTAAACGTATGGTGTGGAAGGTAATGGTTTGCAGCAAGTAAACAAGTAATAGTGGAAGATGTATCAATGGTAAAGATTGGACCGGGGTCCATAGTTCACTAGAGGTGCTCTCCTTAGATAAACAACATGATATGAAGGGTAAACAAATTACAGCAGGGCAATTGACAGGAACTGAGCAAGGCATAACAATGCAATTACTAGTCAGAAAGATCCTATGAGATTCGATTGGGCAATACAACAAGATACATAGACCGCCATCCAACTGCATCTATGACTAGAAGTCCACCTTCAGGTTATCATCTGAACCCCCTCCAGTATTAAGTTACAAGCAACAGACAACTGCTTTAAGCAAAGTGTGTAAGGTAAACAGTCCACATGTTCCATGAACAAGAGACCGTTTTTTCTCCCTAGTAGCAACAACACATCTACAACTGAAGAGATTATTGTCACTTCCCTTGGAAACTAGAGGCATGAACCCACTATCTAGCATAAATACCCCCTCTTGGAGTCACTAGCAACTACTTGGCCAAGATAGCTACTAACAACGGAGAGCATGCAAGATCACAAACAACACAGACATGATAGAATCATAAAGACAAAACCATTAATCAAACCAACATAATAATCTCAATATCCATCGGATCCCCGCAAACACAACATGCATGATTACAAATAGATTAGATCTTGATCATAAACGGAGCTCACAAGATCTATAAATGAAAGCACAAAGGAGGAGATACAACCATCTAGCTACTACATGGACCCATAGTCCAAGGTGGAACTACTCACGCATCATACCAGAGAGAAGGCCTCCGAGATGATCTCCCCTCCGGCAGGGTGCCGGGAAGAACTTCAGATCCCCCCGATCTAGGGACGATGGTGGCGGTGGCTACAAACGTTTTCATCGAGATTTGGTCGGGTACTTAGGGTTTCTGCATCGGGGGATTCTTATAGGCGAAGGGGGAGGCCGAGGCGGCGGCCAGGGGCCCTACACCCCTCCTAGGCGCGGGGTAGGGCCCACCCGCTCCTAGGGGGTCTGGGCGCCCTAGCCCGCCTCTCTAGCTACCCTCTGGACTTCTTGTTCCCCATGGAAAGTAATTGACTTTAACGTTTGTCCCATCAAATTCCGAGAATATTTCTTTACTAAATTTTATAAAACCAAAAACAGCAGAAAACAGGCAACTGACAACTTGTTAATAGGTTAGTACCAGAAAACATGTAAAAAGCACCTCAAAGTGTAGACAAGTAAAGCAAAGTAGATACTAAACAAGCATGGAGCATAAAAAATTATAGATACATTTCCGACGTATTAGTGAGGATGTTCCTGTTCAAGTGGCTCATAATTGCTTGGTTTTAACTGATTTTGTTGTGCTTGAGAGGCCTGAAGATGATAATATGTCTATTATTCTTGGGAGACATTTTATTAATACTACAGGTGATGTCATTAATTATAATCAAGGAAAAGTAACTTTTAATATTAATGACAAAGTGCACACTTTCTATTTCCCAAAGAAGATTGATAAGAGTTATGGCCTGAATGCAATTGAAAATATTGAGAGCATCAAAGTTGGAGAAATATATTGTCCCATTCCACAAGAAAATTTTGAAACTATTATGATTAGGACTATTGCTATCAAGATTGAGGTAACATAATCATTTTGTGAAATGCAAAGTTTTGTTTCATATAAGATTGTTTTCGTAACAAGACTTGATCAACCTTGTTAACAAAGGGATTTTAATGAACAAAACAATGCTTTCACCATGGTTATATTTGCTCACTTATATTTTTCTCCTTTCCAATTTTTGTTCTTAATTTTGTTTGTTTTAGTTTTGCTAGTTGCTTGCCTTTTAGAGTGTATTAGAACTTTTGTTGTTTTGGTTTTGGTTTTATTTTTGTGTCTTTTAAAAATCTTTTTCTGCGAGAAAATCAATTTTCATATCCTGAAAATTGGCCAAGAATAAAGTTCTAGAAAATTAATATTAAATGTTTTTATGAAAAAGGGGCAAAGGGGCACCTGGATTGGTCTAGGGGGACCCACTAGGCTAGCACACCCCCTGGTGGCACGGTCAGCCCCAGGTGGCGCCTAGCCTGGGTGTGGCCCACCCTTGGCCCTCCAAGTTGCCTCCTTCCAGCCACTTCTTTCTCTCTCTCGAAAAACACCGGAACATTTCTCAAAGCTCGAGTTCTTGCTGTTCTTGCTCCCAAATTTCGATCTCCTTTCTTAGCCCATCTTTGCTGCTGATTTTTGGAGGGATTACTCTCCGGTATGTGCCTCCTCTGCTTGTCCAATTAGATTTTTGATTGGTGGATTGTATCTTGAGTATTTTTCTACTGTAGGTGACAGGTTGTGTGAGCTTGCATGCTTGTTATATGCTTAGAGTTTTCATTTTGATGCATGTTTAGCCCTCTAGCAAGCTCCTATAGTAGTTCTTCATCATTTATCAACTTGGAAATCACTTGGTTTGATGTTTGTCTAAAAATTTCAGAAAACGGGTCATGGACAACCACACCTTTGGAGAAGTGTTTGAGAGTGATGCACCTAGGAGGACAAGGCCTTCGAGATCAGCCTCTCGAGCTAGGCCATCATACAATGAGGATCTTATTACGCCGTGCATTGGCAACAAGGGAGATGAGGGGGATGCGCACCCTTCTACCTTCCCTTGTTTTACCTTTTTGCAAGCTGCAGGGATTCTCGATGATTTCCTAACACTTGTTCGGAGGGTTGGTCTAACCGATTATATGCAGGATGAGAGTGAGCAATATGCTATTCTCACCAAAAAATTTGTGGTGAATTTCACTTTCACTAACACCCCTTTCAGGACATATGTGTCATTCAAAATCTATGATAGTCCTATCACCATGACATTGAAGAATTTTTGCAGCATTAGAGGTATTGGCATGGCTGGGACGATGAATAAGATTCAAGCTCGACACGCTGATTTGTTGGAGCTCTACCGCGGGGTAACAAATGATGATGACCGCATAGCACAGCGCGGGAAGATAAGAAATATTGAACTCCCATCTCTCAGATATTTTGCTTATTATATTGCCACTAGCATTCTTGGTAGGGAGAACACTAGCAATGTTTCCAACTATCATTTCACCTTTCTAGCTGCTGCACTCAACAATGAAACCAGGTATAATCTTGGTTCTCTCATTGCTCGTCGCCTAGCTGCCAGAGGACCCATTTATGGGGGTATTATTGTTGCACATGTAGTTGCTTCCTTAGAACTTTCTGTTGATCTGAATGATACAATATTGGCTCCACAAAGGCTTGATCTTACTGCCATAAAAGCGCATCACTTTGCTACTGCTAGCTCTAGCCTTGAGATTTTAGTTTACAGGATGATGTTTACTAACGGGGACGAGAGGGAAATTCCTTTCCACAGGCTACTTTGTTCAGTATTTGCAGGGGGCGTTGGTCATGCTCCAAGGAGGAGATGGACGATCAGCTACGCGTGCGTGGTTTCCACGAGTGCTACCAGGGGGACACGCACTCTTATGACCACTTTGTGCACTACACAGGGGCTTCCTCGAGCACGTACCAGGGCGAAGGGGCCTCTTCAACACACTATGGAGGCACTCCTTAGCCAGGCTAGGATTGATCCCCACTTAGGCCAAAAGCCTAAGCTTGGGGGATGTATACCGACACCACATTCATCTATATATCATGTTCTATTGGTACTTTGTATATCCATGTTTCGCTTTCTTTTTAGTTTTTGTTTCTGCTTTCCAAAACACAAAAAGACCAAAAATATTTTCATTGTTTCTCTTGGTTTGTTTCTTTGTTTTTTTAGCTTTGGTTTGCTCTAAGAAAAATCCAAAAACATTTTGCTTTGTTTGTTTTTGCTTTGAGTGCTTGCTTTAAAAAATCAAAAACACCAAAAATATTTGTTGTTCTTCTTTGGTTTTATGAAGTTTGTTGCAGAGTTTAGCGGTCCTCAGTGGAGTTTGGTTTCACGTTATTATTCAAGACACATAGGTAAAAGGCAATAATGATGATTAATGACAACTCGAGGTGTGGTAAGAGGCTGGTAATAAACTCTATTTGTCTTCATTTTTGTACATATACTCATCATTGTGGGCATGCTTAGTCTGTATGTGTAAGGTGTATGTATTTATTGGATGCTTAGTAGTTCTTGCTCTCTTATGATTATCCCCAACTTGCTAATAGTTTGTAGCATCTCATATGAATGTTTGCTTGCATTGTTCTATTCATAACTTGGTGTGACATTGTGGTATCCTCCTCTAAATGCTTCATTTGAATCGACTTGGCACATGCTCACGCATGCATATGAGTGATCAATAGCTAGTTAAGCCTTGATGATTATTTTTCCTCAAAGTTCTTGTATCACTTTTATGCCATAATTAATTCTATCTTGTTGCAAGCATGATTATGATAGTTATTGCTCTCTCATTTGTCGCTACCTTTCTACTGCTAGCCTTCACTTGCACTGAGTATGAGCTCTACTCATGTTTCCAACTCCCCAAAACCAAACTTGTCAAAACGTGTCCACTATATCTACCTGCTAGCATCATTGCTATTCCGTGCATATTTAATATGCCTTGTTTTGTTCGAAATAAAATGTTTGCTTGTAATGAGAAAGTTAGTTAGTAAAGCTCTCACAAACTTGATGGCACACTTTATTTTCTTGCACTTAATAAACCTGAACCATTGTGACTGTCCATGAAAGTTATATGCTTGAAAATTATAGGCTGGGAGTTAGCAGAACAGTGTTGTCATGGGGAACGCTTTCAACACCTGTAAATATCTACCCAGTTGATACCATGCTCTTTTGTTTACGGATGTCATCGGTGTGAAATAAAAGGGGAGCTTGTAAGTCCATGGAGTTATGTATATGTGTTAGAGAAACGTCTGGGCCGCTAGCCTAAGCCATGCCTAATCATGGTAGAAACTTGCAGCATCACCATAGTGAGCAATCTATAAAGCATTCTTCTTATATAAAAAAGAGAGATATAGAAAACAGGAAAGAGAGAAAAAACGCCATTTTCCCATGGTAAATAAGACGATTGCCGAGATGCTCATTGTCTGCTTGCCTTGTCATTTTGATATGGGATAACTCCTGTATCATGGGGCAAGGGGTACCCCGTTGGCGGTTCTCTATGATATGCATGTATTTACTATGACAAAAACTTATCGGTAACTAAAGTTGAGTAGCATGAGGAGCGGCCCTCGTACTCAAGGGACATGAGATTTCCAGTTTATGATCTGTCAAGCATATAACTCATATTGTACCTCACTTTAAACTTAACCATTTAAAGATGCCTATGATAGGGGAAATGAGAGCTCAAAGCTAATGAGTACCATACTTTCAGCATTTGGAAGCCTTTCAAACTTTTCAAAACCTTTTCACTTCCTTGTTGAGTCACCACTTATTCTATGAGCACCTTCTTGAGAGCATAGTTGTCATTCTTAGTGTAATGTGCTTGTCTCAAAATTTGGTTAATTATGTCATAACTTTGATGCTTGTATCTTTGATATCTTTACTTCTAGTCTTCACTTGAACTTCAGAGGTGCCTTGGCATTTATGTTTTGCTCCACAATCAAAGGCAAGCGAGATACCACTCTATCATACCTTCTTATGAGCATTGCAATGTTGCTTATGTTAATGTTTCATGATACTTATTATTATTGTGTTGGAATCTTTCATAGCTTGCAATGACTATTGAGTATACTTAGTTGCATACTCTTTATTATGAATTGTCTAAATAGTGATCATGTGCTAAGAATATATACAATACATGAGAAAATGTGTTCGTGAAAGTTTCTTTTATCGCACATAGTTTTCAACTGAATTTCTTGAGGACAAGCAATAAGCTAAGCTTGGGGGGAGTTTATACGTCCAAAACGTATCTACTTTCCCGAACACTTTTGCTATTGTTTCTCCTCTAACTTGTGTGGTTTGGATACAACTAATATGGACTGACGCTGTTTTTAGCAGAATTGCTTTGGTGTCTAGTTTTTATGCAGAAAATGAACTTTCAGGAAAAATCCCGGAAAATATGCCAAAACACCTATTTTACCAGAAGACTCACGGAGCCAGAAGATGAGACGGAGGAGGGCCACAAGGGGCCCACACCCCTGGCCGCGCAGGCCAGCCTAGGCCGCGCCTGGGAGGGGTGTGGCCACCTTGGGCACCCTCTCAGTCTCCCTATTCGCCTACATAAAGCCTTCTGACTAAAAACATAGGGTGTTCGATGTTTTTCCAGATAGAGTTCCGCTGCGCCGCCACCACCAAAAACCGCGATTCGAAACCAGAAACTCTGTTCAGGCACCCTGCCGGGATGGGAAATTGGAGGAGATCATCGTCATCATCATCACCGATGCCTCTCCATAAACCATCCATGTTTCCCCCATACATGAGTGAGTAATCCCCCGCTGTAGGCTATGGGGATGGTAGAGACTGGATGAGTTCTATCATGTAATCGAATAAGATTGTTAGGGCATGGTGCCTAGTATCTTTATTATTGCTATTTGACTTTGTTGTAACTTGTTGTGCTTAATGCTTGTCACTAGGGCCCGGGTGCCATGATCTGAAATATGAACATGTTATTGATTCATGATGATAGTATTGTTTACGATCTTATCTACAAGTTGTGTACACATATTATTTTCTGGAACCGATGGCCCCGAAGTGACTGAAATTGGGACAGCCGGAGGGGGTGGCTGTGATATGAGGATCACATGTGTTCATGGAGTGTTAATGCTTTGCTTAGGTACTCTATTAAAAGGAGTACCTTAATTGCGAGTAGATTCCCTTGAGGCCCCACTGCAACGGGCTGGGAGGACAAAAGATGTTGTTCAAGTTCTCATTACGAGCATGTATGACTATATATGGGACACATGCCTATGATTGTTTAGTACTTGTATGCTTTATCTTATTTATATGAAATTGTCCTAGATCTTGAAGTTACATGAATAGTCTTATCCATGCAACACCCATCCATCCATCCCTATACCTACCGCGCTCAAATCCTGTTGTTTGCTACTGTTGTTACTACTGCCTTTGTTTTACTGCTGTTGTTACCTTCCTGTTGCTACTACAAAACTGTTGCTACTGATAAACTACTATGAGCAAGACTATTTCCAGGTGCAGCTAAATTGACAACTCAGTTCTTAAGGCTTATAAGTATTCTTTGGCTCCCCTTGTGTCGAATCAATAAATTGGGTTATACTACTCTCGAAGACTGTTGTGATCCCCTATACTTGTGGGTCATCAGTCATTTATGTTGTATATGCTTGCACTTATAAGTTGGGAATTAGCAGAACCATGCTGTCATGGGGAACACTTTCAACACCTATACGTATTACCCAGTTGATATCATGATCTTTTGTTTATGGATGTCAGCGGTGTGAAAGAAAAGTGGAGCTTGTAAGTTCATGGAGTATTATATATGTGCTAGAGAAACGCCTGGGCGGCTAGCCTAAGTCATGCCTAATCATGGTGGAAACTTGAAGCATCACCATAGTGGGCAATCCATTAAGCATCTTTAGAAAAAATATTGAAAAAAAGAGAAAAGGAAAAAAAATAGCACCATACCCATGGTAAATAAGAAGATTTGTAAGATGATCACTGTCTATTGTCTTGTCATTTTGATATGGGATAGCTCCTATGTCATGGGTTAAGGGGTACCCCTTTGGCGGTTCTCTATGATACACATATACTTACAATGACAAGAACTTCTTGTGACTAAAGTTGAATAGCATGAGGAACGGCCCTCGTACTCAAGGGACATGATATTTCCAACTTATGATTTGTCAATCTTATACTCCTTATTTGTTTCACTTTAACCTTAATCACTTCAAGATGCTTATGATAGGGGCAATGAGAGCTGAAAGCTAATAAGTACCATAATTTTTGGAAGCTTTTTATGATACTTGAAATCCCTGCTTCCCCGTTTGAAGGGTCTTTATTTTACTTTTATGTTGAGTCTCCATCTTCTATCTTTATGCACCAATTAAGAGAGCATAGTTGTCATTCTTAGTTTAATGTGCATTGTCCCAAAACTTATTGATTGATTCATAATATTGATATTGCTTGTTCTTAAACTATTTGTATCTAGTCACCCTTATGAACTTTGAAGGTGTCCTATGCATTTATGTTTTTCTATACCATGAAGGACAAGCTGAGTACCACACATGCTATGTTTTTTATATGTGAAACAAACAAACTTCTTTCAATGCATTTTATTCATGATCTTTGTTTGTGTTACCTTTCATGTTAAACATAGTTGCTATGTCTTATTATTAGAACTACATCTTTCATGATCATGTTTAGAGTACTTTGATCCCAGCTATCAATGCTTTACAAATACCTTGATCAAGATTGTGCTGGTGCATATCACCTCAAAAATTATTCCTTTTAACACTTGCCTACTTGAGGACGAGCAGGAGTTAAGCTTGGGGATGCTTGATACGCCGTAAACATATCTATAATTTTTGATGCTCCATGCATATTTTATATCATTTGTCTTATGTTTTGTCTACACTTTGAGGTATTTTTATACATTTTCCGCAACTAACCTATTGACAAGATGTCGCAGTGCTAGTTGCATATTTTCTGTTGTTTTTGGTTTCAGAAAAGCTAGTAAGGAAATATTCTCGGAATTGTACGGGACAAAAGCCGAAGTTCCTATTATTCTAGACGCAACATGGAGCCCGAAGGAGAGACGAAGGGGAGCCACGAGGTGGCCACATCATAGGGTGGCGAGGGCCCACCCTAGGCCACGCCAGCCCATGGTGTGGGACCCTCGAGGCTCCACCGACCTTGCCCTTTCGCCTATATATACGTCTCCCCGAGACGTACACCCAACACGGGCGAAATCCACGAAAAGTCCCACAGCGCCGCCACCAGCGAAGAGGAGATTCGGGGTCAGAGGTCTCTGTTCCGGCACCCTGCCGGGACGGGGAATTACCCCCGGAGCCATCTCCATCGATCTCCACCACCATCTTCATCGCCGTTGCTGATTCCCATGATGAGAAGGGTAGGGCTGTCAAAAAAGTTCGGGCTTGACAAACTGTGCGAGTTCGACGCGTTAACGGCTCAGCTCGAGCTTGATTCATCTCTCTAACAAACCAAGCTCGAGCCTGTTTTCGAGCTCGCGAGCTTAGACGAGCCGAACTCAAACTGTTCGATAAAGCTCGTGATTTTTATACAACCATGAAATTGAGACTGCTATTATTGTTCCATCTGCTGTAAGGCTGCTAAAATAATTGTACTGGCATATTGGCATTGTATTAGTATTATGTGAGACTCCGAGCCATTTCTACTATTCCATTTGCAAGATTTACTATTTTCTTGCTATGCAGTTGCATGTCTATCTTTGGACATACTAAAATTTTCTTACCGAGCTTCAACGAACCGAGCTCAAGCCTACTCGATCTCTGGTCAAGCCGAACTCGAGCTTATATGTAGGCTCGAAGGTCAACCTAGGCTCGCTCGAGCTCGGCTCGAGCTTCTACCGAGCTTGAGCCGAGCCTAACAATGTTCGCTCGAGTTTGGCTCATTGATAGCCCCAGAGGAGGGATTAGTTCTCCCTCGAGGCTAAGGGATCTACCGGTAGCTATGTGTTCATCTCTCTCTATTGTGATCTTATTGTGGTCATGAGCTTTGTAATCAAGAAAATCTACTCTGCTACTCAAGTGCTTTAATTGTAATCTCCGGTTATCCCCACGTGTGTGAAGGTGACAGTGTGCACACCGTGTGGCACTTAGGCTAAAGATTATAGAAATACTTATCATGAGTTATATTTTGAGTTGGTTGTCTCTATGAAATTGTGGTGTTTGTTGGAACCATCTAGCGCTCAAGGTGACAATTTGGGGTTATCTAGATGGGGAATGCGAATTTTGAGGTGTGCTGTTATAGCCCTACCGTGGATTAGAGTTGTCCAACCGAAGAGTAGTTCAGAGTAGTATCATGAAGAGAAGATATTTATATGAGAGTGTTCGCTAGTGAAAGTATGATCCCTAGGCCTTGTTTCTAAGCATTGAAACACCATTTACAACTAGTCTCGCTACATGTTTGCTTGCTTCCATCTTTATTTCAGATTGCCTTTAGTCTCTTCCTCCCCGTCAAGCTCTTTTCTTGGACCATTGTCTTATAATCATCCATACTACTTGTATTTTACTATCTCTTCGCTGAACTAGTGCACCTATACACCTGAAAAGTGTATTGGGTGTGTTGGGGACACAAGAGACTTCTTGTATCATGATTGCAGGGTTGCTTGAGAGAGATACCTTTGACCACTTCCTCCATGAGTTCAATAAACCTTGGGTAATCCACTTAAGGCAAACTTGCTGCTGTTCTACAAACCTCTACACTTGGAGGCCCAACATTATCTATAAGAATAGAAGCGTGCATAGACATCAGTGGGCGAAGCATTTTTGACCCACGTAAATGTTATTCAGACTCATAGTGTATTGCTTCCTTGTTTATATCGATAGTGCGCATTGTTAGGTGACGACAAGCATTGTGGTGAATATTCATTGTCTTCGCGTCTGCACGGTGAATGCTCTTCACGCCACCGTGGTTATGGAATCAGATTTCTGTATCCCCTGCTATCTCCACTGATGGCCCCGCCTCCTGCGCCACCATGGTGGTTGCTACTCGGCGAGGAAACATGTGGTGGTGGTGGATTATGTCCTTCACTTTGACGACTACCCTCTAGTGCATCGTTGTGTCAGTTATCCCTTGGTTCTTCATAGCAACATGAAGAACCAAGGGATACCAAGAGGATGAGGTTTATGGTGAAGGAGCATGAGAGAGATGGAGATTGGGTAGCAGCTTCTGGCTAGGGTTTTCACCATACCAATCGTGTGCAAGATCTCGAGAGAAGTAGAGACGAGGCTTTTCCCACCCATCGCTCGTGGAAACGTATGGACGCAAACGAGCTGGCATCATTGTCCCTAATTTCCAGCCGCACTCGCGAACGGAACCAGCTGCCATGGGCGTGTAAATATAAGCTTTGGAAAATTACTATTCACAACGGACCGAGTGATCCATGGGCGTGTGCACGCGGAGAGTGCCTCGGGAGCCGAGTAGGCTAGCACCCATTATAGTAGTAGTGACGGTGTAGGTTACACCCTATTGTTCTATCCCACATCTAGATGCTCCATCTACCTATAGTTTAGGCCGTCATCTCTAGTTTAAAAATCTACCTAAGTCCTATGGTATTGGTACAAACCTTAGGGCATCTTTACCGGATCTACCCAAACGGTTCGAGCGTGTTCGAACTCATCCGCACGGACGTGCGAGACGTACGCGACGCCCCAGCGGAACAACCCATCCGAACTGATGCGAACCGGACCGACCCGTGGATGCCCTTATAGGGTGAAGTAGTGTCAAGAAAATGAGTAAATTTGGGTCACAATGCGTCTGTCCAGATGGACGTGGATGCTGGCATGTCTAGTTGTAGCAGGCTGGCCTAGTTGCAGTCACGCAATGGGTCTTCTTATCTCTCCTCTCTCTTGGACTGGCCTATCCGATTTATTCCGTTTGGGTTGCGATGCTGGACGCAGCTGACCGGACATGTCGGACTACGACTCAAAAGTGTTGGTGGCTCGACCCAAACGGATAAAACCGGACAGTTTGGGTTGCCCGTTTGGGTCTCCCAGTGGAGATGCCCTTATAGGGTGGAGTAGTGTCAAGAAAATGAGTAAATTTAGTAAATTGTTCGCAAAAAATGAGTAAATTTAGTTTTTACCCCTAGTTTAACATTTGTGACTCTAGTTATGCAATTTAGCGTAATTCATTCAAACTAGCATGGTGGCCCTCACAATTGCGAGGGCAACATTTTTAGAGTACCAAATAATCAAAAAATAAATTTATAGTTTGCATACTATGATCTCAACTAATACAATAATCATCATAAGTGCTATGTTAATAAACGGATTGGAACATTTTAATCATCTCACAGTAGGATTCTCTGTGATGGTACTTTGCATAATGTGGATTTTGATCATATTTTTAGAGATTGTATGAAAATTATGTTAAGAAGATACAATAGTATTTCCCATATGTATATTTTTTATATTGTTCCACAATATGCAGATTTTAATTTTCAATTGTGATGTTTTAAGAGTCTGCGCTCTCATCATCCAATTTGCCTATATATTTTAGTCCAACCAATAATCTGTAGGGTTTGCAGCATAGAAAACAAAAAAAATCCTACGATGGGAACTATGTACCAAGATCTATCTACTAGATACAAACAACGGGCGGATGTATATCCGTAGAGAACATACCCTTGAAGACCGACAAAGCTTAACGAGTTCAACTCGTGGTTGATGTAGACGATCTCTTGCCGATCTCAAGATCGAGAGGAAGTCCTAGCGCCGCAAATCAGCAGCGCATCCGTGCTCGCACACACGTTCGAGGCACCGAGCAACCTCCGCCTCCTCGCTCCAGCGATGCAGCGGAAGCACAACTCTTTCTTGCCGAATAGCCACCGGGAACATGTATCTCGCTAGTCCGAGACCATGGGGGATAAAGGTGTGAGAGACAAGTGAGGAGGGGGGCTCCTTTTATAGGAGGAGGGGGAACCCAAGGGGGTAGCCGCCAGCCATGGGGGCTGCCCCCTCCCCTCCTTCATTCATGTGGGTGGACACTACACTCACAAAATGTCCTTTAAATTCCCTCCACTCAAAAGTCCACTCAAATTCCCATTAAATTTCCACCAAATTTAATGCAAACTCTCATTAAATAAAACTCTTTTATTTTATTCAGAATTTTGTCAATTACTTTAATGACAAACATTCACAAATAACCCCTTGCTAGAATTCCATTTCACATGCATAACCACTTTATGCAATTTCACCCGAAAACCTGTTTCGGTATCTAGTGAAATAAATTCCTGTGCTTGTTCATTCTTTCGGCATGAAACTTTTGCTCCAATTGGATGTCGGTGTCTCTTAAGTGTGTCACCCTACGGTTCGTGAATAATGCGGACATGATCAAGACCCCTCTCGGATCAATAATCAGAAGCGGGATTTGGAGACCCATACTGACTCCCACACATTCAACGATGACTTTCTTGTGATCATCGGAACCTTTTACGCTAGTATATTAATCCCTTTGTTTCACAATATGTTACATGTCCGAGATTCGATCATCGGTATCTCCATACCTAGTTTGATCTCGTTACCGACATGCACTCTTTTCTCGTTCCCGTGATATAACATTCTAGTGATCAAATCACTTGCTTGCAAGCTAATCAATGTGATATCACCGAGAGGGCCCAGAGTATATCTATCCGTCATCGGGATGAAAAATTTCCACTCTCGATCCATGAGCCTCAACATAACACTTTATTAGTTCTGAATCCATCTTTATAATCACCCTGTTACGGTGTGACGTTTGATGTTATCAAGAAACTCTTCCGGTGTTAGTGATTGACATGATCTCATGGTCTAAGGATTAGGATCACTTCGTAAGTTGTTATAGCAATATAAACTCAATGACTTTGATCGTAATGCTATACTTCGTATGAATGTTCATCACACCATTACACTAATGTTGTGATCCCGTTATTAACAACATCCAATGTCCATGATCAGGAAACCTTGATCATCTTGTTAATCAACGAGCTAGTTTATGAGAGAGGCATAACTAGGAACTTTCTGTTTGTTTATTAAACACACATGTATTAATGTTTCCGTATTAATACAATTATAGCATGCAAAATAAACATCTATCATATACTTGGAATACACATAATAAACACTTTATTATTGCCTCTCAGGGCATATTCCCTTCAGTCTCCCACTTGCACTAGAGACAATAATCTAGTTACATAGTGATAAATCTAACACCCATTGAGTTCTGGTGTTGATCATGTTTTGCTCTAGGGAGAGTTTTAGTCAACGGATATGCTACATTGAGATCCGTATGTACTTTACAAATCTTTATATCTCCATCCTTGACATGCTCGCGGATGGAGTGAAACCGGCGCTTAATATGCTTGGAATGCTTGTGAGACCTTGGTTCTTTGGCATTGGCAATGGCACCATTGTTGTCACAATAGATCACCATTGGGTCCAACGCGTTTGCAACCACTCCTAGTTCGGATATGAACTCCTTCATCCAAACTGCTTCCTGAGCCGCTTCTGAAGCAGCAACATATTCGGCCTCCATTGTTGATCCCGCTACCACAGGTTGTTTGGAGCTCCTCCAACTAACCGCTCCGCCATTCATGAGAAATACGTATCCGGATTGAGACTTAGAGTCATCCGGATCGGTGTCAAAACTAGCGTCAACATAACACTTAGCAACGAGCTCTTCTTTACCTCCGTATACAAGAAACATATCCTTAGTTCTTCGTAAGTACTTAAGGATATTCTTGACCGCTATCCAGTGTTCCGAACCTGGATCCGGTTGGTACCTACTAGTCAAACTAATAGCATGTGCCACATCCGGTCTTGTACATAGCATGGCGTACATTATAGAGACGATGGCTGAAGCATAGGGGACTTTGTCCATTATCTCTCTTTCTTCCGCCGAAGCCAGACTTTGAGTCTTACTCAATGTCTTGCCTTGCAACATAGGTAAGAACCCCTTCTTACTTCCGTCCATTTTAAACTTCTTTAAAATCTTATCAAGGTATGTACTTTGCGATAGCCCTATTAGGCGCCTAGATCTATCTCTATAGATCTTTATGCCTAATATGTATGACGCTTCACCTAGGTCCTTCATTGAAAATTTGCTGTTTAGATAACTTTTAACACTGTTTAAAAGATCTATATCATTTCCGATCAATAATATGTCATCCACATATAATATCAGAAATGCCACATTGCTCCCACTCACTTTCTTGTAAATACAAGCTTCTCCATAAGTTTGGACAAATCCAAACTCTTTGATCACCTCATCAAAGCGGAGATTCAAACTTCGTGATGCTTGCTTCAATCCATAGATGGATCGCTGAAGCTTGCACACCTTGTTAGCATCCTTATGATCGACAAAACCCTTTGGTTGTATCAAATACAACTCTTCTTCAATATTGAGAAACGCGGTTTTGACATCCATCTACCATATCTCATAATCGAAATATGCAGCAATTGCTAACATAATCCTAGCTGACTTTAGCATCGCTACGGGAGAGAATGTCTCATCGTAGTCAACTCCTTGAATTAGTCGAAACCCCTTTGCGACAAGTCGAGCTTTATAGACGGTCACATTACCATCAGCATCAGTTTTCCTTTTGAAAATCCATTTGTTCTCCACGGCCTTTCGGTCGTGAGGTAATTCCACCAAGTTCCAAACTTGATTTTCATACATGGATTCCATCTCGGATTTCATGGCTTCTAACCATTTGTTGGAATCCTGGCTCATCATCGCTTCTTCATACGTCGCAGGGTCATCATTTTCATCAACCATGAAATTCATGACAGTATTTCCGTACAGCTCGGGAGCTGCACGCGTCCTGTTTGACCTGCGAGGTTCGGTAGTACTCTCTTTCGGAGTTTCATGATCATTATCATTAGTTCCCTCTTCAACAGGTGGAGCCAACTCCGGAACAACTTCCGGCGCTGTGCTACTCGCCATACTTTGAAGAGATGGTTCAATAACCTCTTCGAGTTCTACCTTCCGACTACTCACACCTTTCGCGAGAAACTCTTTCTCTAGAAAGGATCCATTCTTGGCAACAAAAACCTTGCCCTCGGATCTGTGATAGAAGGAATACCCAATAGTTTCTTCAGGGTATCCTATGAAGACGCATTTTTCCGCTTTGGGTTCGAGTTTATCCGGTTGAAGTTTCTTCACATAAACATCGCATCCCCAAACTTTAAGAAAAGACAGCTTAGGTTTGTTTCCAAACCACAATTCATACGACGTCTTTTCAACGAATTTAGATGGTGCCCGATTTAAAGTGAATACAGCAGTTTCTAGTGCATAACCCCAAAATGACAATGGCAAGTCCGTCAGAGACATCATAGATCGAACCATATCTAATAAAGTACGATTACGATGTTCCGACACACCATTTCGCTGTGGTGTTCTGGCAGGCGTGAGTTGTGAAACAATTCCACACTCTTTCATGTGAGTGCTAAACTCGTAACTTAGATACTCACCTCCACGGTCGGACCGTAGAAATTTGATCTTTCTATTACGATGATTTTCCACTTCATTCTGAAATTCCTTGAACTTTTCAAAGGTTTCAGACTTGTGTTTCATCAAGTAGATATAACCGTATCTACTCAAATCATCCGTGAAAGTAACAAAATAACGATATCCACCTCGCGCCAACACACTCATTGGACCACATACATCCGAATGTATGATTTCCAATAAATCTGTCGCCCGTTCCATTGAACCGGAAAACGGCGTTCTAGTCATCTTGCCCATAAGGCCTGGTTCACATGTATCAAATGATTCAAAATCAAGTGATTCCAAAAGTCCATCCGAATGGAGCTTCTTCATGCGTTTAACGCCAATATGACCTAGACGGCAGTGCCACATATATGCGGATATATCATCATTAAGTTTAATCCTTTTAGCATCAATATGATGAATATGTGTAACATTATCATCGAGATCTAATAGAAATAAACCATTCATCATTGGTGCATGACCATAAAAGATTTCATTCATATAAATGGAACAACCATTGTTCTCGTATTTAAATGAATAATCACTTCGCATCAAACACGATCCAGATACAATGTTCATGCTCAGTGCAGGCACCAGATAACAATTATTCAAGTTTATAACTAATCCCGACGGCAAGTGGAGAGGCAGCGTTCCGACGGCGATCACATCAACGCTTGATCCATTGCCGACACGCATCTTGACCTCACCCCTTGCTAGCGGTCTCTTGTTCCGCAGCCCCTGATTCGAGTTACAAATATTAGCAACTGAATCGGTATCAAATACCCAGGTGCTACTGCGAGCACTAGTGAAGTACACATCAATAACATGTATATCATATATACCTTTGTTTGCCTTGCCGGCCTTCTTGTCTGCCAGATACTTGGGGCAGTTGCGCTTCCAGTGGCCAGTCCCCTTACAATAGTAGCACTCGGTATCAGACTTAGGTCCAACTCGGGGTTTCTTTTCAGGCACGGCAACAGGCTTGCCGCCCTTACTTCCCTTCCGTTTTCCCTTCTTGTCTTTCTTGAAACCAGTGTTCCTATTGATCATCAACACTTGATGTTCCTTTTTTATCTCCACTTCTGCAGTTTTAAGCATTGACAGAAGCTCGGGGAGAGACTTCTTCATGCCATGCATATTATAGTTCATCACAAAGCTCTTATAGCTAGGTGGCAGAGACTACAGAACACGATGGATTCCTAAGTCAATGGGAATCGTTATTCCCAAGGACACAAGCTTATCGGCGTAACCCGACATCTTGAGTACATGCTCACTAACGGAGCTGTGCTCTTCCATCATGCAGCTAAAGAACTTTTCTGAAGCGTTGTAGCTCTCTACAGCATGTGTGTCGAAAATCATTTTCAACTCACCCATTGTATCAAATGCATTGCCGTTTTCGAAACGCTTTCGAAGTTCCGGCTCTAGCCCATACAATATGCCGCAATGAACTAAGTTGTGGTCCTCCTGACGAGTCTGATAGACATTCTTCTCCTCGTCAGGGGCATCATCTAAATGTGGGGGGCCTAACGGCACTTCTAGCACATATTGCTTTTGTGCATCAGAGAGGAGAATCCTCAAATTCATGGCCCATTCGGTAAAGTTGCTACCGTTCGTTGCTAGTTTCTCTTTCTCCATGAACACATTGAAATTAAAAGCAGGTGGTGCCATCTACAACAGAATTTGTAAAGTTTAGACTAAGTGTATGATAGATTGAGTTCAACTAATCCATATTACGAATGAACTCCCACTCAAAAACGACATCCCTCGTGCCTTTTTGGTGATTACATGAACCAAATCCACTATACCAACTCCGATCATCACGTGAGTCGGTATAGCTTCAAAGGCGAGCATCAAATGGGCATCATATCAACTATATGACTCATGCTTAACCTTTCGGTCCGTGTTCCGAGGCCATGTCTGTACATGCTAGGCTCGCCAAGTTAGAACCTTAGTATTCGCGTGTGTAACTGTTTTACACCCGAAATATGGTCGTGGATCCAAGAACACCCGATCATCACGTGATGTCTTGGAGCGACGAAACATAATCGGTGCATACTTAAGGAAGAACACATTCTTATCTTGATATTTAAATGAGGGATCATCTTATTATGCTAACAAAGCGCTAAACAAGCAATATAAAATGCTATCAAACATCACATGTTTATTAGTGAAATGATATGGTTCCCGCAGATGATCTCTATCATGTGCATCGTGGTATGATCACTATCATACCTATATGTGTAAATCCAAGGTCTATGGAGTTTACACGCTATGTGTGTTGTAAGAGTATCATCTCATACTTCTACTTACAACACTACCATATCATAACACTAGCCCAGCAACAATCTAAACTAGACGCCTCTAATTTATCCATTGCAAGTTTTACGTGGCTTAGGGCTTTCGAGATAGAACCGTTCTTACCTACTTAACATGAACCACGAGGATAACCAAATTGTTGACAACTCGTTTGCAAAATAGATATTGACTATAGTAGGAGAGACAGACACCCGCTAGCCACTTATGCAAACTAGTTGCATGTCAAGCGTGGAACAGGTCTCATGTGCGAGGACATGTAAAGTTTGTCCGGGCCGCTTCATCCCACTATGCCACCAATATCCAAAATTACAACAAAGGAGCAACAACATGATCATCATCGCCCACATACTCATATGTGTACTACCCGTGTAAAGTATCTACGCATAGATCCGGCTCTGATACCACTGTAGGGTTCGCAGCATAGAAAACAAAAAAAATCCTACGATGGGAACTATGTACCAAGATCTATCTACTAGATACAAACAACGGGTGGATGTATATCCGTAGAGAACATACCCTTGAAGACCGACAAAGCTTAACGAGTTCAACTCGTGGTTGATGTAGACGATCTCTTGCCGATCTCAAGATCGAGAGGAAGTCCTAGCGCCGCAAATCAGCAGCGCATCCATGCTCGCACACGCTCGAGGAACGAGCAACCTCCGCCTCGCTCCAGCGATGCAGCGGAAGCACAACTCTTTCTTGCCGAATAGCCACCGGGAACATGTATCTCGCTAGTCCGAGACCATGGGGGATAAATTCTAGAGGGGGAGAGAGATCCTTCACGAGGAGGTGTGAGAGACAAGTGAGGAGGGGGGCTCCTTTTATAGGAGGAGGGGGCACCCAAGGGGGTGGCCGCCGGCCATGGGGGCTGCCCCCTCCCCTCCTTCATTCATGTGGGTGGACACTCCACTCACAAAATGTCCTTTAAATTCCCTCCACTCAAAAGTCCACTCAAATTCCCATTAAATTTCCACCAAATTTAATGCAAACTCTCATTAAATAAAACTCTTTTATTTTATTCAGAATTTTTTCAATTACTTTAATGAAAAACATTCACAAATAACCCCTTGCTAGAATTCCATTTCACATGCATAACCACTTTATGCAATTTCACCCGAAAACCTGTTTCGGTATCTAGTGAAATAAATTCCTGCGCTTGTTCATTCTTTCGGCATGAAACTTTTGCTCCAATTGGATGTAGGTGTCTCTTAAGTGTGTCACCCTACGGTTCGTGAATAATGTGGACATGATCTAGACCCCTCTCGGATCAATAATCAGAAGCGGGATCTGGAGACCCATACTGACTCCCACACATTCAACGATGACTTTCTTGTGATCGTCGGAACCTTTTACGCTAGTATCTTAATCCCTTTGTTTAACGATATATTACATGTCCGAGATTCGATCATCGGTATCTCCATACCTAGTTTGATCTCGTTACCGACATGCACTCTTTTCTCGTTCCCGTGATATAATATTCTAGTGATCAAATCACTTGCTTGCAAGCTAATCAATGTGATATCACCGAGAGGGCCCGGAGTATATCTATCCGTCATCGGGATGAACAAATTCCACTCTCGATCCATGAGCCTCAACATAACACTTTATTAGTTCTGAATCCATCTTTATAATCACCCATTACGGTGACGTTTGATGTTATCAAGAAACTCTTCCGGTGTTAGTGATTGACATGATCTCATGGTCTAAGGATTAGGATCACTTCGTAAGTTGTTATAGCAATATAAACTCAATGAATTTGATCGTAATGCTATACTTCGGATGAATGTTCATCACACCATTACACTAATGTTGTGATCCCGTTATTAACAACATCCAATGTCCATGATCAGGAAACCTTGATCATCTTGTTAATCAACGAGCTAGTTTATGAGAGAGGCATAACTAGGAACTTTCTGTTTGTTTATTAAACACACATGTATTAATGTTTCCGTATTAATACAATTATAGCATGCAAAATAAACATCTATCATATACTTGGAATACACATAATAAACACTTTATTATTGCCTCTCAAGACATATTCCTTTCATAATCACGTACACAAAATTGATCAGATAGAAGAACATGTATGCATAATTGAGTCAAAAAGTTACTCCCTCTGATAGATAATAAGTGTATCTCATTTCGTACTAATCTAGTATAAACTTTCTATTACATGGACGACACTTATTATGGTTTGGAGGGAGTATTAGAATTGTTGGCAGCTACAAATATATGATCTTATCATTAACTTAATCTTCAAGTATGGAAGAATATAAACCAAGAATTACTGGTATTGAAATTTCTAAAATTTTGTCAACATTCTATTATGGAAGAACATAAATAATCCATCCCTCATATGTGCATAGGTTATGATATTGTTTTTATAGTTATATATAGTAATCCAACAGTTGTGGTCATGTTTAGGTTAGGAAGATATACGTTTTGTTGTCTCGTAAACATAATTATGGTTCATTACATTACAAGGCCCATGAACAATTTTTTCATGAGATTTTTTTTTCTTTTCTTTGATTATATTGTGAATTATACAATTGGTTGATGTATGGATTTCCAGATTATTTAGATTAATATTGCAATATTTATATTTTTATATTAATGATCCATATGTCACGTATCTGACACAATTGACCATAAACTTCTTTATTGAAATATTAACACACGATTGATGATTTTTTTATTGTAAATATTTTGGCATTGTCGGATTCTTATGGAACTTTGAAAATGTTTATCTCAGGGAAATAAGATAGGCAGTGGGTCAGTAGTCCAATTGCCTGGTCGCCATCGGTACTGTTCACTATCTTGTAAGATGTCAGGAGGATATGGAACACAACCCTTGATGTGTAGTTTAGTTATTTTCTATGTTTAGTTCATGTCTTTTTTGCGATAGCATCCTCACCACATATGTAGTCGTATGAAATAAGGACTGCTTGGCTCTATCTACTTATGGAAGTGTCATTCACAACCGACTCAATGGGGTTAGTGATTCATATGGATTGGCTTTTCGTACTTCAATTTGGTTTGTCGATAATTTAGACATGACCAACAATTTAAGCAACATGCTTGAGAAAGAGATGAGTCCCTCAACAAAGTCCGCTTAAAAATCCAAGGGTTCACATTTAAGGTAGGCATCTCTTAGGGATTTCCAATTTTTGAGGTTAGTTTACTTTGTGCTGATTTTATTTTATGCATACGCGTCACGGTATACATCGCTTAGATATTGATGTGAGTATTTTGTTGATATCGATGAATCTTGAAGGAGCTTTCATGTTATCATGAATATTTTTTGTTTTCCTTGATTTTTTATAGGCTAAATATATTTATGAATGGATGAAATATTTCGTTCCGTCTTTTCATCCAACTATTTTTCACCTAGTTCAATAATGGACAACAGTTTGGACCATATCTAGCAAAAGATGTGTCTCTAGACTAAGTGAGCTAAAACATATTGGGGTTCACTTTTAACATTGCCTTTGCCAAGATGGGTCCATCGACAACGTGCGATTAAACATCCCATGGTGCACACTAAAGGTGGGCGCCTCTTACGGTATTTCAAAACTTCTGATTTTGGTCTATTCTTGTAGATATTATTTTTATGTATATTCATCATGATAGACATGGAAAACTTATAATGCAATGGTGTAGGTGTTGACTCGAGAGATCTTGCCAGCGCTTTGGTTTTTTTTTTGAGAATATTTTTTGTTTTCCTTTGTTATAGTTTTACCTAAGAATTTGTTACAGTGATCAGTAAAGATTTGTTATGGTTAGAAAAATAAGAAATATGAAATACTTGAAGAGAGCGCTTTTGAAAATGATTCTTAGGCTCTATATGTTTCACTATATGTAGTCTAGTTAGCGATATAGTTGGCTATGTATTATATATACTTCTCATTGCGTATGTAGGATAGCATGTGATTTCCCTTCTATGCCGGTCTGTAGTCCAGAAATCAGTTACTCGAATTTGTCTAAATTCATATGTATCTAGACACCTTTTAGTTCATAGGTATATATGAATTCAGATGAATCCGAGTCACTTATTTCAAAAGGAGGAACTACTATCGATCAATTGTTTTACTAGTTTTTTGTGGGTAATTGTTTTGCTATTTTAAGACATTTTTGGTATCAATATCTGTCATGCATGCATTAAATTTTTGCAGGGAATCTTTTCGAACATGTATCTAGCACGATGAATAAGAAAAATCTTGCGAAAATTGTCAATCAAAATTTGAAGTCGTGCCTGTATCTTAACGCATCGATTCTCTATACAGACACTTTTTATAACATGTATATCCCATGGAACTCCCCCGCAAAAAGAAAATCCCATGGAACAAAAATCCCATGGAACAAAATTATCGTGGATTGTGCTCTTCGGTGAAATCAACTCAAAATTATTTTTCTTGACATTAGGTTGGTAGCGCTTTTAAGCTTTTTATTTTATACGTGAAGCTGTAAAGGTAAAATACAAAACAGATCTGAGTTTTTGTTCGAGTTTGTACCGTACATATCCATGATGGATTAAAGAATGTGCTGTGAAAGAGAGAAATAAATTTCTTTTTTTAACTGTCACGTGATGTGGTAGGCTATATGGAACTAATTACAACTAATTAGGTAACAATATTTTGTTAAAATTCCTTTTTTTTTCTACACCCTAAAGAGTTTCTTTTTTCCTTGAACTGTGTCGTTCCATGGTAGCTAACTAATATTTGCTTACGGACCATAGTTGTAAATTTCGTAGTTAAATTCTAATCATCTATTTTAGATCTAGCTATCAAATTAATTACGATGATGTGGATCAATGTGGTGTTTCGAAAAACAATTTTATATTACTTTTAGTATATAATAGATAATAGAATAGATTCATTCAGCTCACGCCGTTTAGCAAAAAGTTGTGCTAATTTTTACCCATTCTAATTTTTTGGATTTGCTAGTTCTTAGTCGCCTGAGAACTTCTTAGGTCTCAGTCACCTCTCTCGCCATTAGTTTTACCTCGCGATTCGTGCAACGTTGGACTTTCACATGAGTTACAACTAGGTTGTAATAGGAATTTTAATGAGTTGCAATAGGTTGCAACTGAGAATTAGTACAAATTATATAAGTTGCAACTAGGTCATAACTGAAAATTAGCACAAATAGTAGAATAATGTCAGCGACTTAGACATAAAAAGTTCTCATACGCCTAAGATCTAGACACTCACCTAATTTTTTTACCTTGTTCTGTTAGGTGTGACCCAATAACGGTGTCCAATCGGTGTGATCTTCCACGTGCTTTCTATTGAGGGCGACTTCACGTCAAGCCGATGGATTGGACAAGCCAGCAAAAGATGGATTTGGTGGTGGAAGTATGCTCGCCCTGCAGAGCACCCCGACCAGTACTCGCCAACGTACGTGGTCGCCGCCATGTACGTTGTCGAACAGAACGAGAGAATGAATGACATGGATGATACTAGCTAACTTGGGACGTATAATACGATGATTGATAATACCACCAACGTCGTTTAACAAAGGATGTTGCTCGATCCTTGTTTCAATTCCCTCGCTCGCCAAGCATGTAGTTCTTGCCGCTGGTCGCTACATTGCATGCACGATAAAGCCGCGCTCGCTCTGCCTGGCTGACAAACCCAGAACCTTTCTCGCCGGCATTCCTCGCTCATGCAGTGTCGGCTTCCTCAGGAGGAACGGCTGCTATGCGAGAGGAAAACAGACCCCGACCCGTCCCCGCCCCCTCCCACGAGCATGATAGGGGCAATTCCACCGATCTCCGGCCAACCACCCCCTCCCCCCCCCCTCATTCTCTCCCCATCTCCGTCGCTAGCAGGGCCCACCGGGCACGACCCGAGTGGTGCCGGTGGCGGTGGCTTGCCTTTCCGTGAGCTGTTGGAGGCGGGGTCGGGGCCTAGACCTAGCAGCAGCTGTGCTCCCAGGGTGGAGGAGGTCTGGCAATAGCTGGGTAAGGACGGCACGGCGGCACGGTCGTGGCCTGCGGGGCAGCGTGGGGCGACAATGGCAAGCGGCAGAGGGACGATGCTGGCTAGACCTAATCGTCCTAGATCTGGGCCCTTAGGGCCCCATCTGGGTCATGGGAAGGCCTGCCCTGCTCTTCGCATGATCTGCAGGCGACGAGATAGCTAGTACAGGGATCAACGGTGATCCCGAGCAGCCGGTTGCAGGGTGGTGGTAGGCTTTATAGATCTGCATGGACCAGGACAGACCCTCTTGGGACTGGTGTGTCTCTCGGGGGCTTTACGGGTCCGTTGGTCCTGACCACATCCAACTGGGACTTGCGTGCCTGCGGCCGCGGCCGGTCGACTACCACCAAAGGCGGTGGAGGTAGTTACCTCCCGCTCGGCCGCTGTACCGCTGGCCCCGATTTAATCTACATTTGCCTTTGTCATGCAAACCTCACAACGATAATCTCGGTGAGACAATGATGACGGTGTTGTGACTTTAGTGGCGCATGTTCGTGTGGCGAGGCTTTGACCTCACGGGGTCCTACGCAACAGATCACCCGGGGGTTGTAGGTAGGTTTTTTTTTGGGAGAAATCCTTGTTGGTTCGCCCGATGTTGACGCTCATGCAGGTGACATTTTTCCTTCCTAGAGGGCATCGGGGATACCCTTTATCCATTGCCCTCTGTGTGCCAGGGGAACCCTAGGACCAGTCTCTGGTCTCGGTAGTAGCATTCGCTTTCCTTCTTGAGGGTGTTGCTTGACGAACCGGTGCTAGGAGCGTGGTGGGATTTCCTTCGGAGGACGCAATGATTGTGGGTCACCATCGTTTAGCTGATCCACCTCTATCTCCATTTTGATTCTTCTTTGTTTATTTTGGGCGTGTGTTTTCTGCTGCCCAACATTTGTGTCTTTTTCGAGACTGCCGCGGTTGTATATGGTTGATATATTAATATAGCGGGGTGAAAGCCTATTTCGAGCAAGAGGAACGACTGCTACATTCTAATAGGATACCTCAGAATCCAAAGCTAATAAAATAGTATAAATAGTAGAAGGGGTAAAAAAAGGCCTGGCAAAAATGACTCATCCATGTCGTCCCCCACGAGCGACCGGGCGGGTGAACCCTAGCTCCTCTCTCTCCACCCTCTTCCCTTCCTCATCTCCTGCCTCAGCTGGTGCGAGCCACCAGGCTAAGCCCGCGCGATGCTAGAAGAGGCATGCCTCCCTCGTCCGTGTGCTTGGGGCCCTGCGCGGGGCAGTGGCAGCTAGACCTAGCTCGGTGGTGGCAGGTGCTCACGATGGCTGATGGAGGGGACAACCGGAGGACCTGGTTCTACGAGGCTGGAGGTAGCAACGAGCAGCGGGGAGATGGTTGGCGGCTTGACATCACCGGCTAGATCTAGGCCATGGAGGGCCCAATATGGCCCTAGAGGCTGAGGCCGGCAACTATGCCTTTCTCCCCTGGTCGTATGTGGCAGGGGCCAGTATTTGGCGAGGTGGGCCTAGCGCCGGTGCCGCCGGGCAGAACCTACCGTGTTCTGTAGGGCGTGACTCGTAGACCTCCCGAAGGCGCCGTGTATGTTGTGTGTGTCGGCCTTCTTCTCCTTGCTAGGGGATACCAGTCCTCTTCATCCGTGTCGTGGGACTCGTCAAGGTGGGGACTGACGTTGTTGGCCCAGGTGGGGTTCCTCAGACCGGCGGTGGTCCGACAGGGCTCGGGTGAACACTATGGGGATGGCGCTGCTGCTTGGCGTCGGGTGTCTGCGGTGGCACCGGACTCACTGGTGGACAGAGGAGTAGAGACTAGAGCTAGGGTTGATGGCGACGGTGACACCCTTGCTGAAGTGTGGTGGCGGGGCTTCATGAGTTGGGCTCGGTCGGGCCAGAGAGGGCCTGATTTTCCCTTGTTTGTTACATCCGATCGGCTATCGCCCTCTGGCGGTGGAGGTAGTTCCCTCCCGCGTGTCGATGTACCTCTGACCCCTACCGAAGTTGCTTCTTTTCAGTCGTACCAGCCTCACATCGTGGGTCACGGTGAGACGATGGTGGTGACTGCAAGATCGGCATGTGCTGGTGGGCGGCGAGCTTGGTGGAGCAATTAGAAGCGTCCATGAGTGTGGTTTTTTGAGGGGTCGGGAGAAATTCTTGTCATCTAGACACCAACGTGGCAATGCCTGCAGGTGTCGCCGTCCTTCTTGAGGGGCGTCGGGTGTATCGCTTCCCCACCTCCCGCAGCGTATCGGAGGAAACCCTAGGACCAGTCCAGGCAGCAGCGTCGTTGTCACCTCTTTCCTTCTTGCAGGTGTTGCTTGGTATACGATGCTTCAGAGCACTAGGTGCGTGGTGGAAATTCTCCAGAGGACGCATCCGTTGCGAGTCATCCTTGTTTTCGTCGAGCCACTGTGTTGTCGGCTTTATTTTCTCTTCTTTTTTCTTCTTTGTTTTCTTAGTTGTTTATTTTAAACATTGTGTTGTCTGGTCTAGCAGCGGTCTCAAACGGTTGCTATATTAATATAGCTGGGTGAAAGTCTGTTTCGGAGAAGGGGTAAAAAAGTCACAACTTTCGCTAAATAGGGTGAAGATTTGTTAAATAGAGTAACTACTGCTAAAAATGTCAAACTTGAAGTAAAAAATTGAAATTTACTCTAAGAAGAAAAAATGGACCAGAGAGCACGTTACAAGCGTACGTTCATCTGTTCTGCACTGCACCGCGGTGCCGCTTCCGGTACTGCAACACAAACTTCCAAGATCTGGCCGTGCGTTCACTCACTGTGGCGCCGCCAGACACAGACAAAAATGATCTGGCATTGGGCAGCCAAATTTTGGCATCATACTACATAAAACAAAGTGGTGATCCCCTTGCAGCACAGTGGTCTATGGTGGCTAGCGAGGAAGGCTCCACGGGAACTATTTAGCGTACAGAGATACGAACCCGTGACTACACGGGGGCAATTTGTTTGTTTCCTCTGTTCCATGGGAAGGATAACCATGGATTTTCAGTACGGTCGGTAAAGTTTTTATTTGTACAGAGGTACACAAATCCGTGACTACACGGGGCAATTTGTTTGTTCTCTCTGTTTCAGACGGAGAAAATATCTAGCGGTTGATTTTAATTATGGACGGTAAATCTTTACAGCAACCACGTAGAAATCAAAGAAGAGCCCTGGACTCTTATACTATTTGAAACACGTACAGATCAAAGAAAAAAACGGCCTTCTTATCCGTATACGATAAGGTCACCACTGTGTTGCAAGGGTCACGGTGTAAGACTGATTATAGCTCTTGTAAGACTTAAGGTCACGGTGTCCAGACTCACAAAAGATAAAACATCTTATAGTATTATGAAATGGAGGGAGTAGTGTTTTGCAAATTCTAGAGACTAGTTGCTAGGCCACTTGATTTGTATCGTGATCGTGTGCGTCCTATAAATTACAAGATGGGTCGTAACTGAGTTTTTTCGGTTGCAATTGAGATTGCAACAGAGATTTTTCTTATTGCAAGTGGGGTTATATATGAGATTTTTTAGTTATAAGTAAAGTTTTAACTAAGATTAAATGACAGCATTAGCTGACTGAGAATTAAGTTAATTGTCAATCAACTCAGAATTAGACACACCCTAATTATCGCCACATACATGTATGTTCTCCTTTATCGGAGGTGGTTAGAGTCCTATTGACACACTTCTTGGCCCCCGTACTTTGCTTAATTTTCTAGCCTACTGTTGGCAGCGTGGGCACATCAACTCGAAGTCGAGGGTTCATGGGGGAGTGGAGTGGTGATGGAGCTGCGATTTTACAGGATTTGATGGTCCTATCGAGTCTGGATCTGCATAGTTGTGGGGTGAGTTGAGTCCCCATCCCACTACCCCCTCCACCACCAATTATTTGGCAAATCCGTCGTATAATTGTGGACAATTTTTTTGATAAAATCTGTAACAACTATAGCTTGGATCCCACATGATTATCCTCCCGGATCCACCACTGTGCCAAAGAGACTGACTGCACGCAGGAGAACATCACATGGCATATCTCATGGATTTTTCAGTGTTTTTTGTGATTGGGGAAAGATTTACCATATAATTAAGTTTCATCCCCGGCCCACAAAATATGCATGCATGAGAGAAATCCTAGAGTGGCTTTCTCGATGTAAAAAAGAAGTCAGTGTGTGCATGTACTCTTGACTAGGGCAAGAGGAGGCAATCCATGTGTGTCTGCGTGTGTATGTGAGAGAGACAGTCGATCGGTACACGCAAATCACGGCTCGTGATTCTCTTGTCAGCATGCATCTCGCTCACATGTGGGCTCATTATGTCAGTTTGGATTATTACCCGATTGGTCCCGTGAGTTCATATCAAGCCATACGTTTTTAAGAAGACACGCTACGTTCCGAAACGGAGGCACGAAAGTCCACCCGGCATGGCATGTGATCATCCGATCGCATCGTTAGACTTACTAGCAGGGGTCCGAATCAGTGGCGACATTTTGTTTCGACACGTACTCGTTTTTCGCGTGCAAAGCCAGTTGGTATCTCTATCCAACCTTATCTTGCCAAGTTGGTTTTTTTACACTGTCAGCGCACTTACACATGTGCTTCACAACTACTAAGCTTGAGCTCTGATTGTGGATGAGCGGAGCAAGTTCTTCTTCTGGCTGCTCCCGCGTAACAGAAACTGGACAGCCGAGAGATTGCATGCGCGCGAGAGGCTTCACTCATGATGACAATTGATGTCTCTGTGACCAACAATTTGAAACGGCAGCTCACCTAGCCATGAACTGCATCTTCGCCAAGGAAGTCTGGGCCCAGTTTCAGAGATCTCATCCGTAGGCAGTTCGACTTGCACAATCCTTCTACCACTGTCAATGGTTGGTGGACCAAAGCTCGCCGGCCGTGGTAAGATGGACATCTCCCCCTGTCGATCTACATCATCTTGCACCGCCATTGTTGCCGCAGTGATGATCAAGGCAAACACTGAGTTACTAAGATTGGCTAGAAGTCAGCCCGAGGTTTAGGGGTTTGGCCATCTGTGTCTTTGTGATTGCGGCCATCACCGGAGTTGCTCCCAAGTGGACTCTCTTTTATTTTTTTTATTTTTGTTTCACTCCACTGTAATTACATGGGTTTTTTCCCCCTCTTCTATAATGCAAAAGCACAGCGTCTGCTGTTCCTCATCAAATTGTGGATGAGCGGGGAAAATATTCAGGTCCAAAATGAGAGGGAAAAATGATTGATACTAATATAGAAGTCTGAATTAATGCCAAGATATTCCCTTGCACGCTTTGTGATAATTTCTAGTGCTCGTCGATTTTTTCTTGCCCATGCATACCATCGCCCTGGGAAGTTTGAAGCTCGCATCTATTATATAATAAAAGCAATATAAGGATGTTTTTCGAGCCACCAGGTTGATCCATATAGGCTTAATTTATATTCTTCCTTGATCCTAAATTTAAGGGCTGAGATTAACAATTAAGTAGTGTTACGTAAAAATTAACATGTACAAAAGAAGTCGTCGTATGTCACAGTAGTTGGTCACGTAGCTAGCCAAATAAAGGTACGTCACGGATCTGGCAATGATCCCTACTATATTTCTGGCCATGATTTATTTAAACAAATATGCCCCACTATTAGTTTTTGCTTTTACAAGACTCCATAATGTATCGTACATGGAAACGATTTATTATGTATATATATCAGTTTATTTACAAACTGCGAGTCCACCCAAAAATTATATTGATGATGAGGTACGTTGGTTGGCTATCTACATAGTTTTGCAGACCCTAGCTAAGACATCTTGCTACGTGCGTGCAGAACTTTTTAACAAAGCTAGCACGGTAACGTGTATTAATAGGACTCTAGCTGCTTCCATTATAAATATAGAAATTGAATATGCTGGCTCATAGTGAATCCAACATCCATATTTCCGCAAGACTCTGAGTGTGGACGTTTGGGTCTCAGGAGCAATGGAGCCTGTTTTATTGAACATTTGGAAAATTGTACCTTGAAGTTTCAAAAAAAAATTGAGAAGAAACTCTAGATGTAGCAAATAATGTGCTCTACCACCGTGAAAAATTCTCAACAAGAAATACCTAATATTTTGGGCTGCACAAAAATGTCAAAATCTGACATCTAAAGTAGTGAATGTACCAATTTTCAAACTACGGAATTTTGTCAGATTTTGTAGATACCAAAATACAAGGTATTTTGGGTTGAGACTTTACTTTTTGTCTTTGGTAGAGTAAATTATTATCAACGTGCAGAATCTTTTTTCATGATTTTTTGATACTTTGAAATCAAGTTTTCAATTTCAAAAAATATAGGACTCCATGTAGCTCCGGATCCAAAGTGATTTTCCGCAAGACTCTAGATCTCTAGCCCCATCCGTTAAAAAAAATAGGAATTGCATGCGTTCGGAGAAAAATACAAAGCTAAAGATAGTGATAATGCGGCAGCAAATTAACAATGTAAATGTTTGGAGATAGATAATAAACTGGCATATCTATGTGTATGTAGTTTAGTATACCAATACATAAGTAATCATATTCAGACATTCAATATAAAAAACATAACCAACTTTAGATTTGAAAGTACACCATAAAAGATATGCACATGTTTTGCAATCTAGGAAAAAGTATAAACACATATGTACACGTTGGTTGTCAAGTATTAGTATTTATACATAGTACATACACATGGTTGAGTATAAAAAATAATTTAGAATAATCAACATTTTGAAATGAGTAATGAATATAAAAATATGATTTTTATAAAATAAATTTACTAAAGCATTATTTTCATGAGGGCTAGACGCTCTTTCTCTCGATAGAGTAAAATATTGAACAAAGACAATCAAGAGACAACTACTTTCCTAACTTGACTGCAAAATATAAAAAGGTGCATGTGTTTCAAAAATAACTTAGTAAAAAATTTCCCTCAAGGGTGCATGTTTTACTATCATCAAAGTTAATGCTTGATATTTCCGAACTGATATAAGAAATAAAAATCACAAATTAAGCATCTTCAGAAATGGTAAGAGATTTGGCGCAAGAAGAAGGGGGACCCATGCCATCTTGACTTGGTTATGCTTCCCCACTTTTTTAAGAATATCGAGTAGGGTCATATATTCAACACTTTGATTATTTTTAAAATATATTTAGAAATAAACACATGAATATACCATAACATATTTTGTAAAAAAGTACCATAACCTATAAACTCTCATCTGGATATATGTAAATTCAAATCCATAGGAGGTTGAAAATGAGAGAAACAATTCCTATAAAGTATTTAAGTACGCGTTGGTCCATCCGGTGGATTTATTTTGATAGTAGATCCTAACTAAATATCCCCATAAGACAACCAATATGTTATCACACTTGTAGTTACAGATAATTGGTATCGGTAATCTTGTATGTGCTTTCACAAGAGAAGCATGAAACTTATTGCCGGCATGATCACTAATTATAATTCCTCTTGAAGTCCATTATTTTTTAAAAGAATTTTAAAAAGGAAAGAGTTGTATTGTTAGGTCTGTTTCCTATATAAATTGCTTAATGTTGCCAACTTTGAATCTTCGGAATTAGTCTATCGATCACATAGTTCGAAAAAAATATTTTCACTGCAATTTTTAAATATAGTGATCATGGATTCCTACGTTGTGACCAACTACACTTTTTGTTTCATAAGAATGATTTACAATCCTTCAAAAAATATTTTTTATTGAAATCCCATAGTAAACCGTGTGATTGCATAATTTATATATATGCCATTTGTGCCAACATATTCTTCTGATAAGATACTACACGCGGATGTGGATGATAGGGTAGAATGACTTGACTTGAGATTGGGAATAGCAAGGAGAGAGTCAATGAAAATGCAAAACAATTTACCGGTGCTACAAAAATTGATGTCCTAGAAAACTAACACTAAAAGGTGCTTACATGAAAGTGGAAATGCCCGAGCAAGAACTACCTAGAGTGAGATGATATGGTGTCTCAAATTACCTACCTACATCCTTTTCATAAATAATTATCAAAGAATATTTTTAGTGGTGCCCATTAGTGTTAAGTACTTTTCAATAGTTTCATAAATAATTATCAAATAATCCTCTGTTGGATCATTCTGGTTGGACACAGGCCATTATTACATTTTTAACATATTAATGGAAAAAATAGTAAAAGCTGAATCTTGGCGACATTAGTTTTAAACTGGAGGAAGTAAAAGAGAAGACAGAGATTTCTATGAGTTAAGAAGTATACATTCATTTTTGTTTCACTTCGTTATGCAAATGTATTTTGCTACTTTATCTAAAATACCATATATGATTTATCTTGCCATTACTTAGGTATGCGTGATTATTGTTTAGAACACAAGATGTTGACTTTGCATATTCATGTTACATTTTAATAACTTTCGATCAAGTCCGAGTCCAATTGTATTTCAATGTAGAATTTAAATTTATTTCCAACTCTCTTTGAAACGGTAAATATGATGCCCTCGCTTTTGCGAGGGCCACCCTGCTAGTTATTAGTAATAGTAAGACTTCCTTCATAGATACTATATCATTCGATTGGATTAGGTATGTATTTCACTTTTAACATATACGACTGCGGATTTGTAAAAGTAACCCAGAAACAGGCCGGCCGGGATAACATCTCAACTTCAAATGTTATTGGAGTCTGGCTGAATATAAATATATAAGAATTGATTTTCGGAAAAATATAACCGGACTAAAGGATTAAGTGTCAACTGCCCATCAACTTCAAAATGTTGAAAATTTTCCCACAAGAGCTAGAAGTTTTTTCTTTTGAAATAATGGGCACAAACGAATTGTTTCAATCTATTAATTAAGAAGAAGAGAATTGTCTAATTAATTAATGGAAAATTATGTGAAAACCGTTACAACAAAAGCACAAGCGAACTATCCCAAATAATACAATTCTTTGATCACCTAGGCAGACCAACGAACTCTCCTAACATGCTAGAACCACAAACTCTCGACACAATGATCACCGCCACGTCATCAAAGAAACCCTAGTGAAGACACGTCAACAAATAACACCGAAGAGATGAGAACCATCCATCAAGCAATGAAATGCCTTCCTTGTGACGCCACTCTTACTGTTTCTTCTGAGAAACTCAGTCACCTTCTTAAATTTCCTCACATATGATTCACCAATAGGAGGCAACAAATATTTTTGCCAGATCCGGGGCTAACCATCTCCAAACTGATAAGAAGGTCACAAAGCTATTTTGTAAAAAGGGCATTAGAGCCAATGAAGGTAAGAGGCTTGCTCGCCTCCAATGATGGTGGTGTGGAAGCCACGATCGAGGAACCAAGCGTTTCCACCTCTAGATGCATCATTGATAGGGGAGGAGTCGACTCCCTACACAACTACTATAGCTCTAGCATGATCAGCATTATCAAAGCCATGACCTCACTCTTAGATGTAGCTGTCAAATGGGGCGGCGACAACGGGTAGGTCATGCCACCGGGGGGCTGCCATAGCGGCCTTCTTCCCCAACATCAGTTCAACCGACATTGAGACCGACTAGAGGAGGGGCTTTAGCCGGAACTAGGGATGTGCCAAGAGCAGCCACTGCTCTCAGCAAGAAACTATCAACTAGCGCGATGCAACCGTGAATCTCGGAGTGAAGCAACATGGCCTGCTTAGCGAGGATTGATTGCATATCTGCCAAGGCTGAGGGCAGAGGCTGGTGAGGTGGCTCCGAGGTGGGGTTGGACCGGAGAAAACAACAATGTGTGTATGCACAACATGATGAACTTGGAACGATGGAGGACGAAGAGTTGTTCTACCCATGCAGCACTTCTCCTTGTGACCGAATCGACTACAATGGTCGCACCCGAGTGTCTCACAACACTTCGTAGCCCAATGCCCGTTGATACGTCCATTTTGCATCACTATTTTATATCATAATTTACTATTATTCATTGATATATTTCGTATTAAGAGATTATACTTATGTTATTTCAATATATTTTCCATGTTTGATGACTCTTGGAGGATGAACCGCCGGAGTCAGGATTCTGATGGAAAAAAGCGTTGTCCAGATGCAATATTTCAGAAGATCAGAAAATTCCAGAAAATATATGGAAACTCCTATTTTTCCAGAAGACGAAGGAAGCCAGAAGGGGAAGCGGAGATGGGCCACAAGGGGCCCACACGACCTCTGGCATCGCCCTCTCGCCTATATCATCTTCCCGAAACCCTAATACTAGGGGAGCGACCATAGAAATATTCTGCCACCTCTGCGGGGCGGAAACAGCAGAGAGAGAAAGAGCTCTCCGGCAGGCAGAAATCTGCCGGGAAAATTCCTTCTAGGAGAGGAGAGATCGTCGCCATCAACACCGTCACCAAGCTAGACTTCATCGGGATCATCATCATCATCCTCACCATCATCTCCACAAGCACCATCACCACCACTCCATACCGCTGTAACATTGGGTTGAATCTTGCATAATTCTTAGAGGAAACTTTCCCGGTGTTGATTACTTGTTGTAGTTGATGCTATTGAGTGGAACCATTGAATTATTGTTCATGTTTAGATTGTTACTTATTATTATTTCATCTCTGATCTTGATCCATATGATGTCTCGTGAGTAGTTCGTTTAGTTCTTGAGGACATGGGAGAAGTCATGTTGTTAGTAGCGGAATTGTGTTGAAGTAATATTCAATGGTTTGATATTTAATTTGTGTTGCTATTCTTCTAGTGGTGTCATGTGAACGTCGACTACATGATACTTCACCTTTATGGGCCTAGGGGAATGCATTGTGGGGTTGCCGGAGTGACAGAAACCTAAACCCCCGTTAGGAAACCATTGCACAAGGGAGTGTAGGATCTCAAAGTTTAAGGCTGTGGTTAGGTTTTATATCTTAATTACTTTCTTATAGTTGCGGATTATTGCAAGGGGTATAATCACAAGTTTGTATTAGTCCAAGTAAGGTTGGTATATTAGCATATATTCACCCACACAACACTTATCCAACCAAAGAAGATTAATCAACTAGATGAAGCAAAAGCACTTGAAAGTATTCCCATGTGTCCTCGAGAACGTTTGGTCCATCTAAGTAATACAACCGGCTTGTTCTTTGCTGAAGAAAGGATTGGGCCACTTGCTACAATTATCATTATTATCTTTTATTTACTCGCACTTTATTTATCTGCATTATAAAAAAACCCTAAAAAACCGTTTGCTAGTATTTACAGTGAATTCCTGCTCCAAACCACTTGTCAACACCTTATGCTCCTCGTTGTGTTCGACACTCTTATTTATCAAAAGTACTACGATACACCCCCTATACTTGTGGGTCATCACCCGTCTTCCTGGCAATGGTGGCATATCCCGTTTAGCCAAGTAGGAGGTTGTGGCGAGTCTTCGATGCTGGAGGGGCAAAGGCTATGATGCGCTGGTTGTGCCTAGTTTGTACTAGAACCCAAGGCGTGTCTTTGTTCCCTACACCACTCGTCATGTTAGCTTCAGGAAGCACCTCTGATCGTAGTAGAGCAAACCAAGCGCAATCACATTTGGTTGCAGCTACTCTAGGGAGATGGTCACGGGGACAAGCTCGACGAGGGCACCCAATCAAGGAAGGGAACTCGATCATGTAGAGAGCATTACCAGAGGCGTTGGTAGCTGGCCGAAAACATGCCGTCGAGGGGACACGAGGCGGCGGGCCGAAACAGCCGCCTTAAACCATGCACTAGTATCCATCCTTTTCCATATGTGTTATAAGTCGTCTAGATAATATACGATGAAAAAATATTTTGACCAAACGTTGATAGTGTTCTAGAGAACAAGTTTTTGAAAATAAAAATACTTACAAGATGTGTCGATGGGGCATATTTGCTCTAAGTAACACTTGCATGTAGACACTACAGGAAGCGGTCACTACGCCGACGACCTAGACCCGTCGGCATAGAACAAAAAATCGTCGGCGTAGCCCTACGACGACGAGTGTCGTCGGTGTAATACCGCTCGGTGTAGGCAAGGTTGCCGTCGGCATAGAGAACAGATTCTCATGGCATTCCGGCCGTCAGACGGTCCTTCTCCAGCGAAACCCTAATCTGGGGGCCTCGCTAGTCTAGCCCCCTAGCTTTCTCTGTACGATGGGTTGACCAATGTACTTTACTATCGTTCTAGGATTGTTTAGGCCATACCTACATGAAAAACCAAGGTTGGGACCATGATTCTACCTGTTTCTCTCTATTTTACCTGTTGCGGGAGTTTCCTCCTATAAGTCCAGCACTTCGCCAAGTGTTATTGACATGGTTATACCCTACGGGTACGTGACTTCAGCATACCTGGTCCAGCCCAAGGAAGGTCCACAGCAGATATATGCTGGCCCATGAAGATTTTCGGGTGGCCAAGGCCCATGACGCCTTCGGATCCTTGGAGAGCAATACTAGCGGAGATAGGAAATTCAAAGGGGTAAAACCCTAGAACTTGTAACCGACTAGGACTATGCCCGGGACCTGCCTAAAGTACTATATAAAGGCCAGGAGGGCACGTCCTAGATCCCCCGACTCATACTCTCGCACACGCATCCACGCCAGATCGAATCAAGACCTCAGAACCTTGGTCGCCGTAATCAAGAGCGAGACAAGCGGGAGTAGGGTTTTCTCCGGGGCCTGAACTGGGTAAATCTCGTGTCCCCTGGTTGCTTGTCTGTTAACCGTGCCACGATCTCCAGCATCCCCATCTTCTCCAAAACCCAAGTCCATAACAATGGGCATTGACGAGATTAAACCTCGTCAATTGGCGCCGTCTGTGGGAATAGGGGCTGCTGATTGTGCGATCGTGACGGTCCCGACCCGATCGATCTACAACTCCGCGACGACGGAGAATCACCTCCTCTTCGGCGCTTTCGACTTCACCGCCCACTCGCCGGCCACCATGAAGGATTTCGAGCCCGTAGGCGACGGACTCGAAATTTTGTTCGGGAGTTTCTGCTTCCAGGTGGGTCAAACCGCACCTCCGCCTGAGCTGGTGCCCGTGCCGTCAATCAGGCCCGCCTCGTGGGCTCCACACCCCGTGCTACACACGTCACCATCGACAGATGAGTTCTACAGCAGCAGCAGCTGCAACTCCGATCTGTGCGATCCACCTTCGGATGAAGGGACCTACGGTTCCGGATCCGAAAGCTGCGGCAGCAGCCAACCAATCTGCGAGCGCTATCTATGCGCCGTAGTCATCCAAACCGACGAGGAAACACCTAACCCGCCGCCCAACCGAAACGGCGAAAACGGCAAAAAACAGAAGAAGCCAGTCCCCCCCACCCAACGGGGAAAACAACGGCCACGTCATCCAACTTAGCAAAGAAGGATGGGTCTAGGCGCGCCGTGCCGTCGCAGGCGACATCGTCTTACCTGCAGACGCCTCACGTGACCTACTGATGGCGTACCACTACCTCCTCATCGAGGAGCACAAGAAACAAGTCAAGATGCAGGAGATGCTAGATAAACGCAAACAAGCAGCCTCCGAGTCCAGCGCGTGACGAGCTGCGCTCTGTGCCATGGCACCCGGCTCTAGCACGAATGGAAATCAGGGAAACAAGCATCACTCACGGGTGGAGAACATGGATCCCAAGGAACGTCGTGATGTGACCCAAGCTCTCCACACGTCGTTCATGGATATGGATGCCGATGGCAACATCATCCCGAAGACACCACAAGCTGCGATCATGGCAGCCACTGCGTATCTCGCGACTCACCCACCTCCGGAGGGGGACCCGAAAAGGGCCATGCATAGGTCCGCACTCACCGGACTAGGACTAATCGGAGCTGCGCTCCACGAAGACGCTCCTGCGGAGCCGAAGAAGAAAGCTCCGGCCAGGCGCGACCGTTGCCCCACCCCCTCATCCGAAGAGGAAGAAGAGCACGATCTTCCTCGAAGGAAGAAGAGCTCGCACCGCCATAAACGCGACTACGACACCAGAGACAAGCTTACACAGCGCAAGATCGACAAAGCACGCGCCAAACGCGCATGCTCGTCTGATTCTGAGATGGATGAAGACGAAGAGCGGGGCCCGATGCTTTAGCAGATCTGTTCGGCGAACACAGATGCCACGCAACTTCAAGCTTCCTTCGGATACTCCGAAGTTCAACGGCACGCAAGATCCAAAATCCTGGCTCAGTGACCATCTATCATCCGCTGCTTCACGAGGCAACAAAGAAACCGCCATGCAATGCCGACAATGACAGGGCGCGGTGACCTGCTCAGCAGCCTATCATCAGGATCCATCCGAAGCTGGGAGGAGCTTGCTTACAGCTTCATCCGAAATTTTAAAGTCACCAGCAAGAGGCCCGCCTCAATCGAAGAGTTGCGAGCCTGCACTCAGAGAACGGGTGAATCTATTCGCTCGTACATACTACGCTGGTCTACAACCAAGAACTCCACAGCACACATCTCCGAAGAGAGGGCCATCGACGCCTTCAGGGACGGCGTCAAGCGCCAAGACTTCAAGGAGGAACTTGGGCGTGTAAAGCCCAAGACACTTGACCACCTCATGGAAATCGCCAACAGTTGGGCGGACGGCGAAGATTGCATCCAACAAGCGCAATCAGATGAAGAGGACGACTACGGCCGAAGACGTGAACGCCGCAACAAGAGGAGATCGCGCGTCTACGAGGACCGCGACGGACCCTACATGGTCGCAGCCGGCTACGCCGACCGCCGTAACGACAACAGCCGCAATAGCGGAGGATACCGCGGCGGAAACTTCCGCGATAACGGACGACCAACGCAGTCGTGGCAACGCCGCGACCGCGACAACGGACCCTCAGCATTCGACAAACTTTCGGGTCCATGCACCATCCACTTCTACATCGACAAACAGGATGGCAAAAAGAAAGCCAGCCACATGCTCAAGGACTGCCGCGAGTTCCAGAAACTCAGCGAAGGCATGGTGCAGATGAGGCAACAAGCCCCAATCCCTGCGTTTGGAAACGCACCTGCGCCAGGTGAAATAGCACACGGAGCTCCTCCACCGCCGCCTATTGGAGGCCCAAATCAACCAGTCACCAGTATCAAGAAACAATGCCGGGTCGGATACCCCTACCAAAGGGAGCACTAAATATGATCCGAAGGGACGCCCACAAACAGTGGTGCGAAGAAAATCACCCGACAAATCAACTTGGCCGTAACTCCGCCTGCAATCCCTGAGTACCTCAGCGGATCGGAGTCCTGCATCACATTCACTCGCGCGGATCACCCTTGCCAGATCCCTCGCCCAGGTCATGCTGCCCTGGTGCTGGAGGCACAGATCGGAGGCTTCGAGATGAGTCGCGTCTTCATGGACGGCGGCAGCGGCATCAACCTAATGTTCACAAGCACTCTAGCAGCTATGCGGATCCCGCAATGCAGCCTGGAACAATCAGACACAACGTTCCACGGCATTGTCCCAGGAAAGGGCATATTCCCCCTGGGCAAAATAGGGCTCGACGTCATCTTGAGCGACAACTTTCGGCAGGAGCGCCTAGAATTTGAAGTGGTGGACTGGCCGTCGCAATACCACGCCATCCTGGGGCGTGTAGCATTCGCAAGGTTCCTGGCCGTCCCACACTACGCATACCTACTACTCAAGATGCCAGGACCAAGGGGCGTCATCACAATCCACGGGAGCTTCACCCGATCGAATCAATGCGACAGGGATTTCAACAAAATCTCCCAGTCTTTCGGCATGCAAGACGAGCTTGTAAGGCTCCGCGAGGTGACGGATAATGGGCTACCCCCAGTCACAAGGCATAACGCACCTGACATGTCCTTCGACTCCACCGTCAACACCAAGAAAGTGCAGGTCCATCTGACGGATGCCTCCAAGACGGGGCTGATCGCCAATGACCTCAGCACCACATAGGAAGGTGCGCTCGTCGAATTCCTCCGTGAGCGCTGGGAAATCTTCGCCTGGTGTCCTGCGGACATGCCAGGAGTTCCCAGGGAATTCGCCGAGCACGCACTCAACGTCTTTCCAGACACCAAGCCAGCAGTCCATCCGAAGACTTGAGCAACGAGAAGCTATCGGCAAGGAAATCAACAGATTACTCGCAGCAGACTTCATCCGGGAAATCAAGGAAAGCGAGTGGCTGGCAAACACGGTGATGGTCCCGAAGAAGGACACGGACATCCTGTGGATGTGCGTGGACTTCACGTCACTAAATAAGCATTGCCCAAAGGACCACTTCCCTCTTCCACGGATCGACCAGATCATCGATTCGACTGCAGGTTGCGAGAAACTCTCCTTCCTCGACGCCTACTCAGGCTATAACCAGATTCGACTCAAGGTCGAAGATCAAGAGAAAACAGCGTTTATCACACCGTTCGGAGTATTCTGTTACAACACAATGCCCTTCGGGCTAAAGAACGCGGGTGCCACGTACTAGCGATGCATGCAGGCCTGCCTCAAGGACCAGATTGGTCGCAACGTCCAAGTCTATGTCGACGACATAGTAATAAAAACCAAGGAGGCAAGGACACTTATCGACGATCTCTGCGAGACGTTCGACAACCTTGATCGCTACAGGATCAAGCTCAATCCAGAAAAGTGCGCCTTCGGCGTCCCCTCGGGTCAGCTGCTCGGGTACTTCATCTCTCAACGAGGGATTGAGGCGAACCCGAAGAAAATCAGAGCCATCATGACAATGGAGAAGCCGAAAAACCTCAAGGGCGTTCAGCAGCTCGCAGGACGAGTAGCGGCACTAAGCAGGCTCATCAGCCGCATGGGCGAGAAGGCCCTACCATTCTACCAGCTGCTGCGCAAGGCAGACAAGTTCGAGTGGACACCAGAAGCCAACGACGCATTCGAAAGCCTCAAGCGGATCCTCTCCACCTCGCCAGTTTTGGTCATGCCAAGGGAGCGCGAACCCCTGCTGCTGTACATAGCAGCCACACACCAGGTGGTCAGCACAGTACTCGTGGTCGAACGACCCGAAGAAGGCAAGACCCACGGGGTCCAGCGCCCAATTTACTACCTCAGCGAGGTTCTCACTCCAACAAAGCAGAGGTACCCTCACTACTGTGGCTAGCCTACGGCGTGTTCATGACGGCTCGACGGTTGAGCCATTACTTCCAGGAGCACCAAGTGATGGTCGTCAACGAGGCACCCCTGAACAGCATCCTGAATAATCCAGAGGCAACAGGACGGGTTGCCCTGTGGGGCATAGAACTATCACCCTTGGACATCGTCTACGAGAAGCGACACGCAATAAAATCTCAAGTCCTTCCGGACTTCCTGGTGCACTGGATGGAGCTGCAGCTGCCAGATACCCCGGACATGTCGCAATCATGGACGATGCACTTTGACGGCTCCAAAAGAGAAGCTGGGGCAGGAGCAGGGGTCATACTAACCTCCCCGCAAGGTGACAAGATGAAGTACCTTCTTCGGATGAAATTCAGAGCCTCCAACAACGAAGCCGAATACGAAGCCCTCATCCATGGCATGAGGATGGCAAAAATATGCGGCGCAACGCGCCTGGTCATCTACGGTGACTCCAACCTCGTCGTCCAGCAGACGATGAATGAGTGTGACGCACACGCCGAAAACATGATCGCGTACCGCGCGCTATACAACGCACTCGAAGGAGAATTCGACGGCTGCGAACTTCGGCATGTTGGAAGAGAGAGCAACGAGGAAGCCGATAGACTCGCCAACATCGGCTCCACTTGTGCAAAGGTACCACCAGGTGTGTTCCTCGAACAAATTTGCGTGCCATCCATCAAGCGAAAATTCCCCAAGGGATCACCCGAAGAAGCAGAACACTCGGGGGCTACGCTACCCGAAGGTCATGAAGGACCCGAAAAATTGGATACCGAAGTTGCCATGATCAACCTGATGTAGGTCATGGAAGTCGAAGAAACTTGGACGCGACCATACCTCCAATTCCTGATAAACGGAGAACTATCTGATCGCCGCCAGCCACCATCGGTGACGCGAGCAGCGGCGGCGCCCTTCTTGCCTCCGGCGGCGCTGGTCCCAACCGCAGATGAAGACTTCTTTGTTTTCCCCATTGCGCTACGGTGGTGGTGGTGATGTCAAGGCAGAAAGAACGAAGGAAATGTGGAAGGAAACCTCAGCGCGCAGCAAGAATCACTCAAGAACAAGGAAGCAGTGAACAGATGAACTGGTGCGGTGAAAACAAACCACGGTCTCCGCCAATGATTATAACAGTGTAGACGACGCAGCCCAGCCGTCCATCCAGAAGACCTAACGCCAACGGCAGATCTGGCCGTACACGTGTCAACATCACAATGAACCGTCGTTACCACGCCGCCCACTACGCGCGGAAATCGAGGAGACGCCGTAATTATCTCCACGCCGCGCGTGACCGGTCAATTCAAAGTCAGCAAGTGGGACCCGCGCTTCGTCCAGTCAAGTCATCTCTGGCGTAGCAGACGCTTGAGGTCATCGATCGTCAAATCGACGAGCGTCATCAAAAGCTATACTAGCATCAACTTCGCCCACGCTTAAGAGTACTCACCGAATCTTCGATTCGACTAAATACTGGGGCTACTCCTATCGAGGCCGGCCGCAACCGGCAGACAAATAAGGACAAATTATTTCGAGTCCCACGCCGAGTCCACGACTCCACTACGGACTCGGGGCTACTCCCATAGGGAGGATGGATTTAAGCATCCGAAAATTTTCGAGTCCTGCGGACTTAACGACTGAAACAATGCTTGAACTAAAGTCTCCGTTCGAGTCTACGACTCGAACAGACACTTGGGGGCTACTCCCATAGGGAGCGCTGGTCGCGCACCCTATGAAATCTTCGACTGCGATCTTCCGGATTAGCACGCAAAAACTTTTTGGCAACTTTGCCCCAACAAAACGGGCGAGTGAGCGACGATCTCCTAGGCCACCCGAAGCACCTCCGTGGTGATAAATGTTCGGATGCTGCGTCTGCGACGCAAAGATAAGACCTCTGAGATATCATCGATGGCACGCAACGCACCGATCAAGGCTCTACTAGTATAAATCCGTACCAGCAGGTACGATGAAAAATCCCGACGGACGCGTTGGGTACACCAATTAAAATCACTGGAATTCCACTCCTGTAAGTCCTCCGTGGCCTGAGTCGAATTACGCCAGCATATGTTCCAGGTCCGGGTTGAGGGACTCGAACCTGAAGAAGATCGTGTCGTTTTGTCCTAAGAGTTAATCGACCACGATCCGTCGGGTGAGTCAGGCACACGCATCAACAATCCCTACACACATATACTATTAAAATATAGTTGCACCCGAAGGATGGAAGAGTCCTCAGCCGAATCTACGATTCGACTGATCACCGGGGCTCTCGACATGGTTATACCCTCACGATGCGTGACTTCATACCTGGTCCAGCCCAAGAAAGGCCCACAGCAGATATACGCTGGCCCATGAAGATTTTCGGGTGGCCAAGGCTCATGACGTCTTCGGATCCTTGGAGAGCAAGACTAGCGGAGATAGGAAATTCAAAGGGGTAAAACCCTAGAACTTGTAACCGACTAGGACTATGCCCGGGACCTGCCTAAAGTACTATATAAAGGCCAGGAGGGCACGTCCTAGATCCCCCGACTCATACTCTCGCACACGCATCCACGCCAGATCGAATCTGCGCACCCTGTAACCTTCGGTTCCGCCGTAATCAAGAGCAGACAAGCAGGAGTAGGGTTTTCCCTCCGAGGGCCTGAACCTGGGTAAATCTCGTGTCCCCTGGTTGCTTGTCTGTTAACCGTGGCACGATCTCCAGCATCCCCATCTTCTCCAAAACCCAAGTCCATAACAATGGGCATTGACAAGATTAAAACCTCGTCAGTTATCGCACAGGAGCTTAGGTATTCTATCTAGGAACATTCCACCACAATTGGTCATATATGCTAGGGACACACGCATGTTCTCGTGACATTCAGGCGCTCAGGTGGTCCTTCTCCGTCGAAACCCTAATCCGAGGGCCCTGCTGGTCTAGCCCCTAGCTTTCTATAAAAGTTTATTTTATTCAACAAAAATATGTAATATTTCAGTTTAGATAGATAGATCTTATTTCTCTACAAATTTTGATATATTATATGTATTTTTCTGAATTATAATGATTGGTTATGATTTTTCTAGGTTTATTGTGGCAAAAAGGAAACCAACTACGCCAACGGCTCGGCCGTCGGCGTAATGTTACATCTTGGGCCGACGGCACAACCATCGGCATAGTGCATACGCCATTGTTGCGCTGTCACATGCCAACTTTCTGAGCCCACGTGAGGCGCACCTACGACGACGATAGCCGTTGACCCACCTTATTCTATGCTGACGGCCCATCTACGGCGACGGCCAGCCGTAGTCTATGCTGACGGCTATCCTGGGCCGATAGCACAACTACGGCGACGGCCAGCCATAGTCTATGTTGAGGGCTATCCTGGGCCGACGGCCCATTTGCTAGCTCGCTCGGCTCGGGCCCCTACGCCGACAGCCCTGACAAAAGGCCGTCGGTGTAGCGAATGGCCGTTGGCGCCTTCAGCCAGTAAGTGAGAGATGAAATCCCAAGCTGAACAAAATACTTACAAGCAGGTGTGTGCATATATTCTTGACCCAGGCAAGGGGTGGAAATCCATTGTAATTTAGCAAATTTACTTGTGGAATACTGATCTTTCACGTTCTTTTTACTCTCGTGTGTTCGTGCGTGAGTGCGCGTGTGTGCGTGCGTTCGTGCGTGTGTTTTCATATCAAGCCATATGTTACACTATATACGTACATAAGTCTCTAGTACTTGCTGGCACGAAGGTCCACCCGGCATGTGATCATCCGATCGCATCGTTAAACTTGGCAGACTGCATGTGATCACGAAGTAGTACTTGCATGTAGAGATGGAGCCCCCAAGCTGAACGCATTTTTGATTTCTATAGAAAGCAGAGCCATGTCCTTGGTCTAATGTTAGCTGAAGATAAAAATAGATTCCGTGATAGTTACAGCCTGCAGATTAGGCTAGAGATTGATAGTCAAAGACCCAGCTCTCGCCACTTCTCTCTTGATGTGTTCTAATGTGTCCAGGTTTAAATATACTCCCTCCATTTTATAATATAAGATGTTTTAGATTTTTAAAGATAATGTATCTAGACACCTTTCAGTGTGTAGATTCAAAGAGATCCACTCTGAATCTACACACTAAAACATCTTATATTTTGAAACAGAAAGAGTAGAATATGCACTCTGAATCTACACACTACAAGTTTTATTTTTCAATGTTAAAAACTTAATTTATATGGTTGCGTTTGACTCAAAGGGATATTCTCCTCTGCCATAGTTTCATTCCGATTAAGTAACACGCATTTCAAAGATTTGGCATCCATGTCTATAAATAGACGCACCAGCCTACAAGGGCTTCTCACTACTCAGCTGCTCACAACACTTTAGCCAGCTAGCAAGAAATGGCTCTCCTTTGTTCAGCCCTGAGTAACAGCACCCATCCTTCCTTTAGAAGCCACATAGGAGCAAATAGTGAGAATTTATGGCACCTCTCTGCTGATCCAGCACAAAAGAGTAAGAGAAGGTGTAACCTTACACTTAGTTCACGAGCAGCAAGAATAAGCAGTGCGCTTGAAAGTGCAAAGCAGGTGAAGCCATGGCAAGTCCCTAAAAGGGACTGGTTCCCCCCTGAGTTTATGTTCGGTGCCGCCAGTGCAGCGTACCAAGTAAATTTCTTGCACAGATGTATACATTTTTTTTGTTAATCTGTAGAAGATGCTGTTTAAATACAATGATAGCTAGTTGCTAACAAAGATTATGATGTCAGAAAGCATGTTAATGGCTTGTTCGATTGCACAAAATTTTATGTGTGTCATCTTTGTAGATTGAAGGTGCTTGGAATGAAGGTGGCAAGGGGCCAAGCTCTTGGGACAACTTCTGCCACAGCCATCCTGGTAACATATACACAACCTTATACCAACAATAGGATGTACTTTTCGGTATTACAAACATATGATATTGTTCTTTCCTTAATCCTTCTCCTTCCATGTGCATATGAATAGACCGGATAATGGACAAGAGCAATGCGGATGTTGCAGCAAACTCCTACTATATGTATAAAGTAAGTACCGAGATGTCAGCAACTAGCTATACATATGTATGTAAGTTTTCTCAAATGATTTTGGAGGAACACTTTTTTAAATGCGCTGCACAGCTCGTGACTGGGAAGATTCAATACAACTACTATAATCACACTAATGGAACACGAGATATTTTGAACAATTTATCATGAAATTTGGATGTATATATATATCTTCAAAAAATAATACAAAATATTTGGGAACCACAAGTAGATATATTAAAATATTTAATAAGGACATGAATTATTTCCTACGTAGGAATTAGGATTTATAGTCTTGATTATACCAAAAATTAAAATTGGGAATAACGAAAATATTGCAGGTGCCCTTTATAGATTTATTGGAATTAGATGAGCTTTTGGGTAACCATCTGATATAATGTTATACATGTGCCTTACATATAACAAATGTTGTGAAAGATACAATTTCATGTCGGGCAAAAAATATGTTGTCATAATATATTGTCCTCATTAACCATAAAAAAACTTGTCATCGTTTATTTACGCAGGAGGATGTCAGGATGCTGAAGGAAATAGGCATGGACTCGTATAGGTTCTCAATCTCTTGGCCGAGAATACTGCCAAGTAAATACAAAATAACCGAATATGTTTTGTACAACGAATAAGTTAGGAACAGTAGGGATGTGTTCTACAGATGCATCTGACCTGAATTATTATATTGTTGAGGTGCTAATTTCAGCACATGCCTATTACCTCTTTCAGAGGGGACGCTGGAGGGAGGCATAAACCATGAAGGCATCCAGTACTACAATGACCTACTCGACTGCTTGATAGAGAACGGTGAAACAAATTTTCTTCTTTGTCTGATTAGTGCTTAAATAAGATAATCTCGCAAATGTTGTCCAAATCATTATTTTTTGTTCCAATTCAGGTATAAAGCCATATATTACGCTTTTCCACTGGGACACCCCTCAAGCACTAGCAGATGAGTACAAAGACTTCTTAGATAGGAGGATTGTGTAAGTATGCAGCAAGCAAAAGAATTAATATTCATTTAAAAGACGCCTAAGAAGGACCAACGACTCCCAATTATGATATGTATAAAAACTATGAACTGTAACATTGTTATATACGTTTTGAACAACAAGAATATACTATATGATGTGGCTTCGTATGCCATATCTATTTATTAGAGAAAGATGCGTGAAAAGGATAATTAATATTTAGATTACAAACAATGTTCTATTTTCATTGGACAATGTGTTAGTAAACTACATAACTATTTATCGTTGCGTCTGGTCTGAAATTTTCCAGAAAAGATTACACAGACTACGCGACGGTGTGCTTTGAACACTTCGGCGACAAGGTGAAGAACTGGTTCACCTTTAACGAGCCACACTCATTTTGTGGTTTGGGCTATGGAACGGGACTGCATGCCCCTGGTGCGCGTTGCTCGGCAGGGATGACCTGTGTCATCCCAGAGGAAGACGCCCTCAGAAATCCATACATTGTTGGCCACAACCTCCTCCTAGCACATGCCGAGACTGTTGATGTTTACAACAAGTTCTATAAGGTACAAACATAATTAAAGTGACACACACACATGTATGTACACACACACACAATCTAGTAGACAAGTAACAGCCACTGGTGTACACACTTATTTATATTGATGGATCATCAACTGTATTTAGGGTGATGATGGACAAATAGGTATGGTTTTGGACGTGATGGCTTACGAGCCATATGGAAACAACTTCCTCGATCAACAGGCCCAAGAAAGAGCAATTGACTTCCACATCGGATGGTTCCTAGAGCCAATGGTTCGTGGTGACTACCCCTTCTCTATGAGATCACTAGTGGGAGACCGTCTACCCTTCTTTACTAAGTCTGAGCAAGAGAAGCTAGTGTCCTCATATGATTTCGTAGGGATCAACTACTACACTTCTAGGTTTGCCAAGCATATTGACATTTCACCGGAATTTATACCAAAGATAAATACCGACGATGTCTACTCCAATCCTGAAGGTAAGAAAATATTATCGAGGACTAACCTTGGTACTTCACAGTTCCGTTGATAAATTTTATATTGTCATACTAATCCTGCACCTTTTTTTGTTCGACCAGTTAACGACAGCAATGGGATTCCTATTGGTCCTGATGTATGTATCTTCCTAGCTACTACTTAATTAGGTCATTTTTATACAGAATATATGATCTTTGCAAAAATGCCGAAAAAGTATGCTTAGTTGAAATTTTGCAAGAAAAAGGTTAAGCAGCATAGACATGATAATGCTTTTATTTTGCAATAAATATTACGCAAATCAAAACATTGTTTTGACTATTAATTACAAGTTTTTCATCAATATGCAGGTTGGAATGTATTTTATTTATTCTTATCCAAAAGGGCTAAAGAACATCCTTCTCCGCATGAAGGAAAAATATGGAAACCCACCAATATACATCACCGAGAATGGTAAGTAGTGATATGTGTGAGTATATATCAATGCCACATAATGTTAATATATATCACCGAGAAAGGTAAGTAGTATTAGATTTTGTAAAATATATTGTGTTAACTTCCAACCATTGTATATTTTCCTCTCGCCGGCTTTGATTCAAGGGGTAGATTAGGTATCTTCTAATTAATAAAAAGTTTGCATATCTTCACAGGAACCTACTCAATAGACATGTTGACCGTTTATAAGATGTTTCTCTGTATTTTCAGAACAAATTAATGTTTAGAAATGGCTTGTGATGGATTTAAATTGTGTGTACAGGAACCGCAGACATGGATGGCTGGGGAAACCCCCCCATGACAGACCCGTTGGATGACCCGTTAAGGATAGAGTACCTCCAACAACACATGACAGCAATCAAAGAAGCGATAGAGTAACTATACCAATACTAAAAATCTCCCTTCTTGTTTATTTATTTTTGCACTTTTCCTACATATACATACCCTAGTAGAATATTGATTACTCGATATTTGGTACAATATAATCATGCATACATATATATGGTTAAATGATAAGAATTTTCTTTCAATCGTGCCTTCAGCTTAGGCGCGGACGTGCGGGGCCACTTCACATGGAGTCTAATAGACAACTTCGAGTGGTCTTTGGGCTACTTATCACGTTTTGGCATCGTCTACATCGACCGCAATGATGGTTGCAAGCGCATCATGAAGAAGTCAGCCAAGTGGCTGAAAGAGTTCAATGGCGCCACGAAGAAACTTAACAACAAGATCTTGGTGCCAGCTCGTGTTGTAGTGGAGTAACGCATGGTGGTGGCACCGCGTGATGAAGAACTAATGCCACGGTGTCTAGTTCAAAACCCGCATGGAAAATAATAAGTAAAGAAACAATGTCATGGTGAGTGCATGCAATGTGTGCCAGTTCGGTGTTCACTCATGCATGCATGAGTGCCAATGCCATGTTTCTAGTTGTCAGTTTTCTGCTGCAGAATAAAGGAAGGGATGTGTTGATTCCATTATTGGTTTATTCGTAGTATGTAAGCCACCGAGGCAATAATAAGAAACTTATTTCTTTTCTATTACGATAATGATTACTATCTTAGAAAATATTGTACTATACCAGTGGGTGCCCGTGCATGATAATATTCCAGCTCTAGCTGAAACTATGATAGATACTACGGTGGTACATGATGACCTGATTATTTCTGCGCCGCTGTTAGTTTCATGATCATGAACATGAACCTGAACCCTTCAACACTGTACGTAGTCCCCTTACTTCGCAGTGAACGATCCAAACGATATCAGGGATTTAAGCAAAACATGGCCAGTGATAAACCAAAGAACAAATCCCATGTGAAGCATCGACGTTCTCCTGGCAAGAAACCTGTTGCGCAGCCTCTGTTCAAATCGCAGAAAAAGAAGCCCCCGTTGATCAAGTTTCTACATATGATCCTACTATGCTCCCAACTCTTGTTATGATGATGCAGCACAACTCCTGTTTCTACATAAAATTGAGTAATCTACTTCATTGGTGATATGGATCTTAGATGCTGGTTAATGCTGTCGTGGAATATTCGTGGTTTTAATTCGGCGGGAAAATGTCTAGCAGCCAAGCAAAAAGTGGATGAATCTGGTCGTTCCACAATTTGTCTACAAGAAACAAAAAAGAGGGAGTTTGATCACTCTTTCATCAGAAAATTCTGTCCTTGTCAATTTGATAGGTTTGAATTTGTACCTTCTATGGGTGCCATGGGTGGACTTGTTATAATATGGAACTGCTCAATTTTTTCCGGACAAGTCATGCATATCGTGGAATTCGTATCTTCATAGTGCATTCCAAGCCTAGCCAATCATCGACCTAAGTGTCACTTCTCTATCCACAAGTGGTAGGAGACAACGGCAAAGTAGATGGGCAAGCTCTCATTTTTTTTGTGCTTCTATACTCATTAAGACTATGTAGATATATAGGTGCAAAAGAGTGATATTAGCTTCTACTTATAAGAGGTTATTGTCGAATTTATAGCCTTAGCCTCTTATCCAATTAAGATTCTAGATATATATCACCTTCCTTCAATGTCGGTTGCATATCCTCTGTAATTTTATTTGGGTGGGGGGAGGGAGGGAGGGCTCGAAAAAAAAGAGGAAAATTAACTAGTACTTTTTCAGGCATCGCCTAAAAAGATTACTTTTTAAAGAAAATGCAACAAAAATTTATTCTAGCACATGAGCTCTAGTGATCCCTCTATATTAATAAAAAATAAAAATCATATTTATAACTTATAAGTTTCAAAAGAATTAAAAATAATTCTGGACTTTACCAATGATATGTCCTACAAACATGCAAAATCACGAGAAGATATTCTTTTTATTATTGGCTAAAAAAATGACAAAGCCTGATATTTTCTGAGATTTTAATGCTCGGATCCACAGTTTTAACATTTTTATCTAAGCTCAAAATACATACTTAAAATACAGGATTACTAAGTACTTATGTGCACCCTGGTCCCTTGTGTGTATCAAAAACAAAAGCATACCATGTCCCAAGCCCATTGGGCCGAAAAGAAGAAGAAGAGAAGTGCCACGTTACCTCTTCTTCCGCTGAACACGTAGCCTACCCACGACAGGAGCACTAGAAAGTAGAAGTGCCCTGAAGAAGCGAAGAGGGGATTGGATTACCTGGGGAGAAAGAACACGATTTCCTTGGGCGCGTGCAAGGAGTGAGAATAGTTCTTCAGTCCCCCGCGCGGTCGTTTCTTGGCCGACCAGATCTCCGGGATCGAGGTGAGTGCCTCGCTCTTCCTTATTTTCTTCCGTTCTCTGCTTGATCTGTTACTACGCGTCGTCTGGTTTTCGGTTGGTTTGTGGAGTACTAGTAGCGATCGATCCACGTGAGTGGCGTTCATTTCTGCACTAGAAGTTGTTAGATTTGTACTTGCTCTGGGTAACCGAGCAAGGGAAAGCAGCAGGAGGCGCATGAGGAGCAGTTGGTTGGTTTATGCTCTGTTTTCAGATTTAGAAAAACAGAGTCAGGTTTATGTCGGCGGTAGTAGAAGTAGCAGGTGATGTGACAAATTATCAGGTTCCAACTCTAGCAAACTCATACTGAAATTTCTGTGCCCGCACACGCAAGAGAAGACCACTATGCGTGTTTCTGACTGAGAACATTGTTCGGCAGAAATTTCCATTGGGGCATTCTGAAAGGTAGTGCCGAATTAGTTTGATGCTGCTGATGTTTTTTTTCCCATGTGAGGATGGATGTTATATTTCTTCCGTCAAGTCGCACTATCTTTGCCTGCAGTTTTCCTGTTGCAAATAATCCGGAATCTGGATATTGCATCTTGTCAATGGAAATACATTTAATAAATGAATGAATTTAAGCATGCTATTACTCCTCTTTAGCGTGGCATGCACCTTGACATGGAGTCCTCATATCTAGTAGCATTACTTTCCAGGCATGGATGGGAAGAACTCCAGCAGTGGGCAACAAGCTCAACAAGCTAGGCCGGATGAGCTGAAGCATACTGCGGATTCTGATACCGGAAATGTGAGTCCGGTGAATGGTCATGAACCTGTAGATATGAACATGGAAGCTGCTATATCTGCAGATGATGTCATGAGAGCCGGAGGCTTCGGTGCAAAAGACGACATCGGCAGCCTCCTACCTACAGCTATGGACTCCACCGACTTTGAGGCTTCATTGCGGGACGCCCGTGACTTCGAAGGCGAACAGGAACAGCCGTCACACCCTGGACTGGGTTACAAGGCGACCGAAGTTGACGGTGGAGGCAAGCCGTCGGATGTGCCGCGGCAGTGATCCTGCTTCCTCGTGCAACTTTTAACTTCGGGAAAAAAAACATGATGTCCCTGTTTCTCTGTCATTTCCGTAGTTTCCTTTCCGACTTCTGAACTCCTGTACTTCAGCGAGCGGACAACATCGATCATCTTGTTTCAGTGCTAGATGAAAATGAGTATGTGAGCCCATGAGTGATTTTCAGTTTACTTTTGTCGTTGGATTATGGAGGTTTGCAGAAGTATGGTTTTCAGTGCTAGGGAATTACAAACACGAGGTGCAATAGTTTCTCTGAAACAGCAGAAAAATGTTTGCCATATTGCATTGAGTACGGAAAGTTGAATAGATTGCTCTTATCTGAACTCTGTAATTCAGCGGGCAACATCATCTTGTTTCAGTGTGAGATGAACATGAGTTTCCCACGAGTGGTTTTCATATTTCTCTGTTGTTTTATCTTTGGATTATGGAGGTTTGCAGCAGTATGGTTCTGTTTGGCGTTGTGCGATTTCCAGTTCATGCTGTGGTCGCTTGGTCAGGACTTGTTTCAGCCAGAGAATTCTATCTCTTGAACAACAATCGGTGCAATACTTTCTTTCAAAACAATGGCAAAACATTTGCCATATTTCATCAAATATGAATCTAGAAAAAATTGAGTCAACTAATATGGGTGGGAGGAGTAAATATTCTGCATCGGCTGACACTCTTAACTGTGGGACTTGAGCTTATTCCTGCTCACTAGGGCGGCAGGTTACATAGGTGTATAGTGGTGACACTAAGACATGTGCTCCCTATACTGTATCGCTCGACTGATGGTGTGGGCATTAGAATTCTTATATGGGCATATCAGGGGAGCAGGGTTAGATGTAGTCGCCATGGACATAATAACAGAGAAAGTCTCAATCTGGAGTTACCTAACAAAGGCCTATTTGATCGGCTCGAACTCTTGTTCCCGCTGCATCTCACTCCTAGAGCTGATCATCGTCTTCGCAGGAAGCTAGCACTACTTTTGTATCCACCCAGTATATAGCAATAATAAAAAGAATGGGCAAGGTAACATTTTAGCCGTGCAGTCTTGAATTTTCAGCTTATATACTCACGGAGACGGTAGGCAGGTCAGGGGGTGATTCGATCTTGTCTTAATGGTCTAGGGCATCTCTACCGGGCCGACCTCATCCGGTCGACCGACCTAAACGATCCGTTTGGGTCGGATCCCGGTTAATTTGGATAGGGGATCCGGCCTGTCCGGCCAGCCACGCACAGCGGCGCGACCCATTTGTCCGCGCTGGACGAGACAACTTTTTTTTCAGATTCAAACACAAACGGTTGACGCTAAAAACAGGCACAATTCATATTTAATTTACATTTGAAATATAAAAAACAAAATTTAACCTAATCCTAGCCCTAACTACCGATCTTCACGCGCTGGCACCGCCTCGTCCATCTATGGGTCGAGGTCGATGTACTCCGGCAGCGTCCAGAGGTTGGACGGAGGCAGGGCCGGAGCGGGAGCGGGCGCAGGCGGGCTGATCGTCCGCACAGGACACGGACCGTGCTGGAGGTGCGCCAGCTCCATCCCCACCTCCGGCGCGATCGGAGGCGCCCAAACCGGCAGCGGCGGCGATAGAGGCAGTTGGGCGTTCGTCTCAGCCACCATGCGGGTGAACACGAGGGCCTCCTCGTAGCCACACCACTGGGCTTCCTCCTCCTGCGCGTTGGCCGCGATGGCCTGCTCGGTGAAGGCGTCCTCGTGGTATTCCGGGGGCAGGTTCGCGGCGACGTCGTCCAGCGCCTCCTGCTTGACGACGATGTCGTCGTCGCCGCCACTTGTCGTTGTCGTCCTTGCTATCGAGCTCGGTGTTGGAGTGGTTGACGGCGCCCTCCTCGTCCGAGTCGATGTCGGGGACGGGGTAAACCTCCCCCAGCTACAGGTCATGGCAGATGGTGGTGGTGCGGCGGCGCACCTTGTGCTCCCAGTCGAGGAAATCCTTCCAGTAGGCCTCGCTCTGGTAGGCGGCATCCCACAGTTGGGCTGGCGGGAGGCCCCTGATGTGGCGACGGATCTCCTCCTCCAGCCTTTTTCCCTCCTTGGGCACGTGCCCGGTTGAGGTGATAGCCGATGGAGAGGGACACGTCATTGTGCTGGATGCCCCGGCCCTCCCTCCAACGGCGCTCGCACTCCACGATGCGGAAGTACTGCCGCTCGCGGCGCTCTCCCTCCGGCCATGGTGGCGGGCGAGCCTCCACGCGGTGGCCCCGAAAATCCTCCGGTCACGGCGGAGGCGGCAGGGATGTGCCGCGGAGGAAGGCCGGCACCCGGGGGCGCTGGCTGCTAGAGCCAGACGCCTCGTGGTCGTTCTTGCCCCTCCCCTTCTTCAGCCACGATGGCGTCTTCATCATCCGCGGTGGTGGTGGCGACGGCTAGGGTTTGCGATGGCGAGAGGTGAAGAGTGCGGCACCGACGGGCGCAGGGTTAAATAGCCCCTTCGCCCGCGAACACGCGTAGCTTCCCGCTCCTTCGCCATCAATGCCGGCGCGAGAATGCAAGCGGTGTCCAGTAGGTCAGCGTGTCGTCGCGTCGTCATTGATGGCGCAGGCTGCCGCCGGTCAGCCTTCCGCCAGCCCTCTGAATCGTTGTCGCGGTTGCGTCTGAATTGGTGCCGTTGACCGCGTCTGAAATCAATATCGCGGGTCAAGGTGGCTGACAGGTGGGCTAGTGGCACGCACGGGCACGATGTCTGCGCTGTCCGCGCGCGTCCGGGCCGACGCAACCGAGCCCTAGATTAGATGCACGAATGAATCGAGCCGGACGCGGTTCTCCGGATAGATCGCCCTACTAGGACGCCGTGCACGCCTCACGCGTCCGCGCGAACAGTTTCAGACACGCTCGGATCGGATGGATCGAGCCGGTGAAGATGCCTTACAACCTCACCGACCGGCCGGCCGCGTGTCTGCGATTTTGAAGGCGGCAAAGAACAAACCATCACACCCTGGGCTAGGTACAAAGCAACTGAAACTGAAGCCATCGGACGTGCCTCCGCAGTGATATTTCTTCCTTACGCAGTTTTACCTTCAGAGGAACTAATGGTTCTACTTTCTAATGTATTTCTGGCTTGCTATAATTGCCACGTTATAAACTCTGTGTTTTATGGGTAACATCTTCTTGTTTCAGTGATGGATGAACATTAGTCTAAGTCCACCTATTATGGTTTTCGGTTGCCAAGCATCCCATGGAGAGGGACTGAGACGGGAGGAGCTCCATTATACCTTTTATTCATATGTGAACGAATATTGCAATCTAGGCACACAACCGACTAAAACTGTGGAATATTTCAATTGGACACATTGAACAATTGCATTTTAAGATTCCACACCATCCTTGACACTGCAAGCAAACTGGCATTATCCAATCTTTGCATATCATAGACAACAAAATTTGGAACACATAAATGTACCGGTCTGAAAGCCCACTATATGGATCAACATCCTCAATATTCTTTTGAGAATCATGGCACTTTTTTATCAATAATGTTTGGAATACATAAACCCTCAGGTGGCTGAATTAGTCAGACCCGACGTCCAACACTGCAACTCGTGCCAATCTATGAGCATCAGAATTCAAGGCTCGATTTTCATGCCTAAAACTAGCCTGAGCTAACAAGCTAGCTCCACATATGATCTCTTCCAGAAGCATACTAAAATTGCCAGAAAAAGGTCTTTCCATGGCATTGATCACCGAGAGGAAATTGGTAGCCACCGTGATGTGCTGGATATTCAAATCTTGCGCTAAAGCTAGTGCCTCCCCTCCCTGCACGCAAGAGCCTTCATCATTGTCGAGTCGGTGATCCCTTTGATGGTCAGCGTAGACGCACCAAGAAACGAACCTTATGCACTCCTTCACACGACACCGATAGCCCCACCGGAGTAGATTTTGCCATGGCGGACATTCATCTTCACACAACCCGCCTTTGGAGGAATCCACCAAATATGGCTAGGTGTGGAGGTAGTCCCTCTCTTCCTAGGCGATCTCGTGATAGATAGATCCCTCAAGTAGCTCTCGATAAACGAGTGCTTAGATCATGGGCTTTGGAACACTTCTTCATGGATCATTTTGCGTCGTTCATACCAAATATCCCACATCGTGACTGTGATGTCTATGCACGCTTCTATTCTCGTAGACAGTGTTGGGCCTCCAAGTGCAGAGGTTTGTAGAACAGCAGCAAGTTTCTCTTAAGTGGATCACCCAAGGTTTATCGAACTCAGGGAGGAAGAGGTCAAAGGTATCCCTCTCAAGCAACCCTGCAATTAAGATACAAGAAGTCTTTTGTGTCCCCAACACATCCAATACACTTGTCAGGTGTATATGTGCACTAGTTCGGTGAAGAGATAGTGAAATACAAGTAATATGGATGATTATAAGCGGTAATTGCAATCTGAAATAAAAATGGCAGAAAGCAAACATGTAGTAGGACTAGTTGTAAATGATGTTTCAATGCTTAGAAATAAGGCCTAGGGATCATACTTTCACTAGTGGACACTCTCAATAAATACATAAATATCTTCTCTTCATTATTCTACTTTGAACTATTCTCCGGTTGGATAACTCTAATCCACGGTAGGGCTACAAAAGCTCTCCTTAAAGTTTGTCTTCCCCATCTAGGTAACCTCACACTGGCACCTTGAGCGCTAGATGGTTCCAACAAACACCACAATTTCATAGAGACATCTAGCTTAAATTATAACTCGTGATAAGTATTTCTGTAACCTTTAGCCTAAGTACCACACGGTGTGCACACTGTCAACTTCACACACGTGGGGATAAGCGGAGATTACATTAATTAAAGAACTTGAGTAACAGAGTACATCTACCTTATTCAACTAGATTACAAAGCTCATGATCACAATAAGATCACGCATAGAGAGAGAGATGAACATATAGCTACCGGTAGAGCCCTTAGCCTCAAGGGAGAAATACTCCCTCCTGATCATGGGAGTCAGAAACGGCGATGGAGATGGCGGTGGAGTCGATGGAGATGGCTCCGGGGGCAATTCCCCGTCCCGGCAGGGTGCCGGAACAGAGACTTCTATCCCCCGAATCTCCTCTTCAGTGGCAGCGACGCTGCGGAACTTTTCGTGGATTTCTGATCTGGGTAGGGTTTTCGTCTCGGGGAGACATATATATAGGCGAAAGGGCAAGGTCGGTGGAGCCTCGAGGGGCCCACACAATAGGGCGGCGCGTCCTAGGGTGGACTCATGCTAGCCCTAGGCGTGGCCACCTCGTGGATCCACTTCGTCTCTCCTTCGGGCACCGTGTTGCGTCTGAAAAAATAGGAGATTTGGCTTTTGTTTCATCCAATTCCGAGAATATTTCCTTACTAACTTTTCAGAAACCAAAAACAGCAGAAAACAGGCATCTGGCACTACGGCATCTTGTTAATAGGTTAGTTCCAGAAAATATATAAAAATGCCTCAAAGTATAGATAAAACATAAGATAGTTGGTACAAAATAAGCATGGAGCATCAAAAATTATAGATACTTTTGCGACGTATCAGACTACAACCCTGGAAAATCATCCCTCGTCAAAGTTTCCAACATTACGAAAAGCCACTTCTTTGCAGACACGTCTTCGTTAATACATAGGTGCACTGTTACTCCTTCAACAGCAAGAGCCCAAACACACCTGGCAACCGAGCAATCATGTAATGAATGCCTCCACGAGTCCTTGATACGTGGTAAACGTATCTACTGTTATCATTTACTTTCTACAAACAACTATTATCTTCCACACTATACATTTAATCCTTTGTTTTCAGCAAACTAGTGAGATTGACAACCTCACTGTAAGTTGGGGCAAAGTATTGAGTTTGTGTTGTGGAGGATTCCAAGTTGTTAGCAACAGCTTGGAGTTGTTTCCTTGCTCCTACTGGTTCGATAACCTTGGTTTCATAACTGAGAGAAAACTTGCCGTGTGTTCATCACACCTTGCTCTTGGGGTATCCCAACGAGGCTCTACAGTGATCTGAGCCCATCAAGACTTTTCTAGCACCGTTGTCGGGGAGTTAAGGACAACTTTACAAGGGGAGTCCCTCACAACCACTCTCTTTACTTTGTTTTTGTTTTGCTTAGTTTCTTTTGCTTAGTTTTGCTTGCTTCTTTTTTACCAAAAATTACAAAAAAAATTAGTTTTGTTTGTTTTGCTTCTTCTTATCAAAAACACAAAAAAATTAGTTCCTACCCTAGTTGATGTTGTTGTTGGCTTGCTCCACTTTTGCAAAAATGAATTCTGTTGAGAACACCAAGTTTTGTGTCTTCTCTAGCACAAACAACAATGATTTCATGTGTACACCTATTGCTCCACCTGCTCCTGATGCTACCTTTTTATGAAATTAAACCTACTTTGTTGAGTCTTGTTATGAAAGAGCAAATTTTTGGTGCTAGTTCTGATGATGCTGCTGCCCACCTTAATAACTTTGTTGAACTTTGTGAGATGCAAAAATATAAGGATGTAGATGGAGATATTATTAAGCTCAAATTGTATCCTTTCTCCTTGAGAGGAAAAGCTAAAGAATGGTTGCTATCCTTGGCTAGAAATAGTATTGATTCTTGGATTAAATGCAAAGATGCTTTTATTGGAAAATACTATCCTCCTCCTAAGATTATATCTATGAGAAGTGAAATAATGAAATTTAAACAACTTTATAACGAACATGTTGCTCAAGATTGGGAAAGAATGAAAGCTTTGGTAAAGAATTGTCTCACTCATGGACTAACTGCTTGGATAATTATCCAAACTTTTTATGTAGGGTTGATACGTCGAAAACGTATCTATAATTTTTGATGTTCCGTGCTTGTTTAGTATCTACTTTGCTTTGCTTTGTCTATACTTTGAGGTGTTTTTATATCTTTTCTGGAACTAACCTATTAACAAGTTGCACAGTGCCAGTTGCCTGTTTTCTTCTGTTTTTGGTTCCAGAAAGGCAGAGAATCAATATTATCGGAATTGTACGGGACAAAAGCCAAAGTCAATATTTTACCATGGGCGACACAAATCCAGAAGACGAGACGGAGAAGCGAGCTAGGGTGGCCAGGGTGGGCTCACGCCTGGGCAGGTTGTGCCCCCTGGTCGCCTCCCTGCCTCGCCTCTTCGCCTATAAGAAGCCCCCGATGCAGAAACCCTAGGCACCCGATCAAAACTCCACGAAACCGTCTATAGCTGCCGCCACCATCGTCCCTATATCAGGGGATCTGAAGTTCTTCCTGGCACCCTGCCGTAGGGGAGATCATCCCGGAGGCCTTCTTCTCCGGTATGATGCGTGAGTAGTTCTACCTTGGAATATGGGGCCATGTAGTAGCTAGATGGTTTTATCTCCTCCTTGTGCTTTCATGTATAGATCTTGTGAGCTCCGTTCATGATCAATATCTAATCTATTTGTAATCATGGATGTTGTGTTTGCGTGGATCTGATGGATATTGAGATTACTATGTCAGATTGAGTAATGGTTTTGTCTTATGATTCTATCATGTCTGTGTTGTTTGTGATCTTGCATGCTCTCCGTTGTTAGTAGCTATCTTGGCCAAGTAGTTGCTAGTGACTCCAAGAGGGGGTATTTATGCTCGGTAGTGGGTTCATGACTCTTGTTTCCAAGGGAAGTGACAGAAATATCTTCGGTTATAGATGTTTTGTTGCCACTAGGGAGAAAACAACGGTCTCTTATTCATAGAACAAGTGGATTGTTTACCTTGCACACTTTGCTTAAAGCAGTTGTCTGTTGCTTGCAACTTAATACTGGAGGGGGTTCGGATGATAACCTAAAGGTGGACCTCTAGTCATAGATGCAGTTGGATGGCGGTCTATGTATATTGTTGTATTGCCCAACCAAATCTCATAGGATCTTTTTGTCTGATATTTCATTGTTATGACTTTCTCAGTTCCTGTCAATTGCCCTGCTGTAATTTGTTTACCCTTCATTCCATGTTGTTTATCTAAGGAGAGCACCTCTAGTGAACTATGGACCGCGGTCCAATCTTTACCATTGATACATCTTCCACTGTTACTTGTTGCAAACCATCATCACCTTCCACACCATACGTTTAATCCTTTGTTATAGCAAACCTGTGAGCTTGACAACCTCACTGATTCGTTGGGGCAAAGTCTTGAGTTTGTGTTGTGCAGGTTTTCATGTTGCTTGCAACACCTGTGTGACGTTTCCTTCCACGTTGCTGGTTTCTTACTGAGGGAAAACTTGCTGCTGTGCTGCTTCACACCTTGCTCTTGGGGTTCCCAACGAAGCGCTCCTACATCAACTCAACACTGCATCAAGCATTTTCTGGCGCCGTTGCCGGGGAGGCTAAGGACGTCTTCACAAGGGGAGTCCTCCACTTCCTTTTTCTTTACTTTGTTTTTAGTTTGCTTAGTTTCTTTTGTTTGGTTTTGTTTGCCTCTTGTTTTCAAAAACTCCAAAAAAACTTACTCTAGTTTGGTTTGCTTTCCCTATTCAAAAATACAAAAAAAATTAGTTCCTACTCTAGTTGCTGGTCTGTTATTGCCTTGCTTGGTCATGATTTCTATCAATTGATGGTTTCTTTGAAACTAGTTCTTATTGGCAAAGTGGTTTCACGGAAGAACAAAAGTATTACTATAAGGCACACCGTTTGTCACAAAAAGTGAAACACTTATGGGAAAAAATTGATAAGTTGAATACTATTGCTAGAGAGGTGTGCTCCACTTACAATGTTACTTATTGCTTTGATAAATCTTGTTGCTATAGGAGGTATAAACACCTGCCTTTTCAATGTGAGTATACTGATAATGTTACCATATCCTCTTATGTTAAAGGAAATTATGACTTTGATGATGTGGAACAAATTGAATAATTTATTGCCTTCAAGGGTGCATTTGAACTTGCCAGTTTGATTAAAACTACTGATGATGCACCTTATTAATGCGAGGTTTATGAGATACTTAAATTTTTCTTTGACAATTACAAGGAAGAAAATGGCTATATTCTTGAATATTTTAATAAGTGCTTTCCACAAATGGAAGTGACTAATGCCTTGCAGGAGCCTATGGAATAAGAAATTGCTGAACCTGAAAGCTCATTAGATGAAAAAGAGGAGAGTGATGAACAAAAGGAGGAAGAATGGATTAGCTACCCATGCCTACCTTCTAATGAGAGTAACTCTTTACCTCTTACATTATTTGATTGTCCCCCATGTTTACCAAAGGAGGATGAATGTTATGTTCCTGTGGATTCTTTTGAAATATCTGCTATGGGTAAAACTTGTGATAATAGTTATGCTCCTGTTATCTATGATAATCCTATATTTGTGCCTAACTTCAAAATGCATGATACTAAGGAGTTTTGCTTAGAAAATGTTTATGATAAAGCTCTAGAAGATGGCCCTATGTTGAATGATCAGTTACCTTATTATAAAATTGCTAAAAGTGAGTTTGAAGGTTTTAATCCCACTATTTTTGAGCTTGATAAAAATTATGTGTTTGTAGATCATGAAAAGCATGCTTTATGTGATAGCTATATTGTTGAGTTTATTCATGATGCTACTGAAAGTTATTATAAGAGAGTGAAACATGGTCTTATGCATCTCAACAATATTAAGTTTCCTCTCTTTATGTTGAAAATCTTGAAGTTGCACTTGTTTTGCTTTCCTATGCTTGTTGCTTTGTGCTTATTTGATTTATTTTCTTACAATATTCCTATGCATAGGAAGTGGGTTAGACTTAAATGTGTTTCATATTTGCTCCTTGATGCTCTCTTTTGCTTCAATTCATATTTCTTATGGGAGCATCTTCTCAAATTATTAAGCCTAACTTAAAGGCACTAAAGAAAAGTACTTGTTGGAAGATAACCCAAGAGTTTCCTTGAGACTTGGAAGTTTTTACTTCAGTAATGACCTCTCCTTATCCTTTTTGTTTGCTTTTTGTGCCAAGAATGACCTCTAATGAGAGGAAGTAAGATTTGGGGAGTTGCTCTCCCAAAATAGATTTCTGTCCTCCACCATAAAAATTCGTGAGGAGTCTCTGTAAGTCGGATTGATCTGAAAATTTACAAATAAATACCACAGTATGTTAGATAACTTTCGTCAGTTCAACACTTTTTGATTTGAGCAACATATGATTTTCGAAAAAATCAGTTTCTACCTGCCGGTCTGTTTTGACAGATTTCTGCCATTATTTGCATTTGCTTCTTATCGATTTGTTTTTTAGTTCTCTTTTAGGGAATTGAGATTTTTAAAGGAAGTTGCTTCAGTAGCTTGTGTTTTTAGTGAAAAGTCTTTCTGTTCTAAAGCTTTGACCAAAGTTCTATTATCTTTTGAATACACTAATGTTGCTAATGAAGATTGTGTGAAGTTTTGTATAAAGAAAAAATTTCAGGTGTAGAGAGAGAATGATGTAATGAGATGAAGAATGGACAAAATCTCAAGATTGTGGATGCCACCATGGTGTCACCCCAATAAATATCCAAGAGGTACAAGCGTCAAAGCTTGGGGATGCCCAAGGCGCATCCCCTTCTTCATCAATAAAAAGCTCAGGTCTGTCTAGACACTTTATTTTTATTGTTTCATGCACTGTTGTGGTATTCTTGGAGCGTCTTAGTTTTCGTTTGCTTTGCTTAGTTTGTTTAGTTTGCTTGAATAAGGTATTTGGACCACCGTTCTCGATGTGTTGTTTCAAATAAGTCGATTGGTGTTGGAAAGGAGTAGCAAGTTCTTGCTTGAGACTGCAAGAGGAGCTTGCATTGCTATGACTTAGACTTTAGCATGACATGCTAGGTGTTGTTTTGACCTTATGCTTAGTGATTATTGCTGTAGCATGTCTTGTTCCAAACAATTGGGATTACTTAGTATGCCTTGAAGAAATTATGTGTTGTTTTAGCATGCAAAAGCATAGTGTTGTGGTATTCTCCTTTGATGCTTTGTATGGGTTGACTTGGCACATTCTCACACCATGTTATGACTATGAACAAGTCACCATAGCCTCTATGATCATTTAGTCCTTGACTTGTAGTACCACTCTATGGTTTGATTAGTAATGTTTTGTTGCTCTACATGATTATGGCCATTATTGCTCTCTTAGTTGGTTGCTCCCAGTCTTTTGCTAGCCTCCACTTGTATGAGTAAGCTGTACTCATGCCTCCAACTCCGAAGAAACCAAGTTATTCCAAAGTGTCCACTATAAATTCCTATGCATGGTGTGTTACACCATTCCAAGTATATTCTTGTTTTCAGCTATCTTCAAATTAAAAACTATTTTGTTATGTGAAAACTTAATGATTAAATCCCTCACAAACTTGATGGCACACTTTATATTCTTTGCCCCTAATAAAATTGTACCATTGTGTCGTCTATGTTGTATATGCTTGCACTTATACATTGGAATTAGCAGAACCATGCTGTTATGGGGAACGTTTTCAACATTGCACTTGTACTTTGTACTGAGTTGATATCATGCTCGTTTGTCTATGGATGTCATCGGTGTGAAATAAAGAGGGAGCTTGTAAGTCCATTGAGTTATGTATTTTGTGTTAGATAAACGTCTGGGCCACTAGCCTAAGCCATGCCTAATCATGGTGGAAACTTGTAGCATCACCATAGTAAGCTATCTATGAAGCATCCTCAATAAAAAGCTATTCATATAGTAAATAAAAAGATGGCTGAGATGATCACTGTCTGCTTGCCTTGTCATTTTGGTTATGGGATCGCTCATGTACCATGTGCAAGGGGTACCCTGTTGGCGGTTCTCTATGATACACATGTACTTACCATGACAAGAACTTATAGGTGACTGGAGTTGAGTAGCATGAGGTGTGGCCCTCCTATTTAAGGGACTTGAGATTGCCAACTTATACTTTGTCAAGCATATGCTCCATAGTTTGTTCAATTTAACCTTAATCACTTCAAGATGCTTATGATAGGGGCAATGAGGGCTGAAAGCTAACAAGTACCGTAATTTTTGGAAGCTGTTTTTGAAACTTGAAATCCCTGCTTCCCTTTATGAAGGGCCCTTCTTCCACTATTATTGAGTCTCCACCTTCTACCTTTAGGCACAATTAAGAGAGCATAGTTGCCATTCTGTGTGCAGTGTCCCAAAGCTTATTGATTGATGCATATTGTGATATTACTTGTTCTTGTGCTATTTGTTTCTAGTCACTCTTATGAACTTTGAAGGTGTCCTATGCATCTATTTGCTACTCCATGAGGGACAATCTGATTGCCACTATGCCATGTTTTCGGCATGTGAAACAAACAAACGTTTTTCAATGCATGATATTCATGATCTTTGTTTGTAGCCTTTCATGTTGCATGCATAGTTACTTTGTCTTATTGTTAGAACTCCATCTTTCATGCACATGTTTAGAGTTCTTTGATCCCAGATTTCAATGCTTGCAAATGGTTTGATCTTTATTGTGAAGGTGCATGTCACCTCAAAAATTATTCTTTTATCACTTACCTACTCGAGGACGAGCAGGAGTTGGATGCTTGATACGTCGGAAACGTATCTATAATTTTTGATGTTCCATGCTTGTTTAGTATCTAGTTTGCTTTGCTTTGTCTGCACTTTGAGGTGTTTTTATATCTTTTCTGGAACTAACCTATTAACAAGTTGCCACAGTGCGAGTTGCCTATTTTCTTCTGTTTTTGGTTCCAAAAAGGCAGAAAATCAATATTCTCAGAATTGGACGGGACAAAATCCAAAGTCAATATTTTACCGTGGGCGACATGAATCCAGAAGACGAGACAGAGAAGCGAGCCAGGGCGGCCAGACCCCCCTAGGCGCGACCAGGGTGGGCATGTGCCTGGGCAGGGTGTGGCCCCCTGGTCGCCTCCCCGTCTCGCCTCTTCGCCTATAAGAAGCCCCGATGCAGAAACCCTAGGCACCCGATCAAAAATCCACGAAACCGTATGTAGCCGCCTCCACCATCGTCCCTAGATCGGGGGATCTGAAGTTCTTCCCGGCACCCTGACGGAGGGGAGATTATCCTGGAGGCCTTCTTCTCCAGTATGATGTGTGAGTAGTTCCACCTTGGATATGGGGCCATGTAGTAGCTAGATGGTTGTATCTCCTCCTTGTGCTTTCATGTATAGATCTTGTGAGCTCCATTCATGATCAAGATCTAATCTATTTGTAATCATGCATGTTGTGTTTGCGGGGATCCGATGGATGTTGAGATTACTATGTCAGATTGATTAATGGTTTTGTCTTATGATTCTATCATGTCTGTGTTGTTTGTGATCTTGCATGCTCTCTATTGTTAGTATCTATCTTGGCCAAGTAGTTGCTAGTGACTCCAAAGGGGGTATTTATGCTCGATAGTGGGTTCATGCCTCTAGTTTCCAAGGGAAGTGACAGAAATCTCTTCGATTGTAGATGTGATGTTGCCACTAGGGAGAAAACAACGGTCTCTTGTTCATAGAACAAGTGGATTATTTACCTTACACACCTTGCTTAAAGCAGTTGTCTGATGCTTGCAACTTAATACTGGAGGGGGTTCGGATGATAACCCAAAGGTGGACTTCTAGTCATAGATGCAGTTGGATGGCAGTCTATGTATATTGTTATATTGCCCAATCGTATCTCATAGGATATTTTTGTCTGGTATTGTATTGTTATGCCTTGCTCAGTTCCTGTCAATTTCCCTGCTGTAATTTGCTTACCCTTCATGCAGGGGCGTACCCAGAGCAAAATCGACCCGGGGTCACTCTATAAGTCACACATATATTTTAGCTAGATTTGGGGGTGTCATACACTACAAATGACTAAAAATTAGCAAAGAAATAGGATTTTACCGGGTGTCCTGTGACACCTGCTACCATAAGTTAGGTACGCCCCTGCCTTCATGCCATGTTGTTTATCTAAGGAGGGCACCTGTAGTGAACTATGGACCCCGGTACAATCTTTACCATTGATACATCTTCCACTGTTACTTGTTGCAAACCATCATCACCTTCCACACCATACGTTTAATCCTTTGTTACAGCAAACCAGTGAGCTTGACAACCTCAATGATTCATTGGGGCAAAGTCTTGAGTTTGTGTTGTGCAGGTCTCCACGTTGCTAGCAACACCTGTGTGACATTTCCTTCCTCCTACTGGTTCGATAGCCTCAGTTTCTAACTAAGGGTAACTTGTTGTTGTTCTCCTTCATACCTTGCTCTTGGGGTTTCCAACGAAGCATCCCACGACAAGTGCTGGGCGCCATCAAGCTATTTTCTGGCGCCGTTGCCGGGGAGGCTAAGGACGTCTTCACTAGGGGAGTCCTTCACTTCTTGTCTCTTTACTTTATTTTTAGTTTGCTTTGTTTCTTTTGCTTCGTTTTGTTTGCCTCTTTCCAAAAAAAACCAAAAAAATAGTCTAGTTTGGTTTGCTTGCTTTATACAAAAACACACAAAAAATTAGTTCCTGCTCTAGCTGTTGCTGCTTTTTTGGCTTGCCCACCTTTGCCAAAATGAACTCTGCTGAGAATACCAAGTTGTGTGACTTCACTAGCACCAACAACAATGATTTCCTTAGCACACCTATTCCTCCACCTGTTCCTGATGCTACCTTTTATGAAATTAAGCCTGCTTTGTTGAATCTTGTGATGAGAGAGCAATTTTATGGTCTTTGGTTACGATGATCCCTTGCCCATCTCAATAGCTTTGTTGAACTTTGTGATATGCAAAAGTATAAGGATGTAGATGGAGATATTATTAAGCTCAAGCTTTTTTCCTTTCTCCTTGAGAGGAAAAGCTAAAGAATGGTTGCTTTCTTTGCCTAAAAATAGTATTGATTCTTGGACTAAGTGCAAAGATGCTTTTATTGGAAAGTACTATCCTCCTGCTAAGATTATTGCTATGAGAAGTGGCATTATGAAATTTAAACAACTTGATAGTGAACATGTTGCTCAAGCTTGGGAAATAATGAAAACTTTGGTTAAGAATTGTCCCACTCATGGACTCACTGCTTGGATGATTATCCGGACTTTTTATGCAGGTTTGAACTACTCTTCAAGGAACCTGTTGGATTCAGCTGCTGGAGGTACTTCCATGGGCCTCACCTTGGGTGCTGCAACAAGGCTCCTTGATAATATGATGGTTAACTACTCTGAATGGCATGTTGAGAGAGCTCCACACGGTAAGAAGGTAAATTGTGTTGAGGAAACTTCCTCTTTGAGTGAAAAGATTATTGTTATTATATCTATGCTTGTTAATGGGAAAGCTCCTATAGATCCCAATAGTGTTCCCTTAGCCTCTTTGGTTTCTCAATAAGAGCAAGTTGATGTGAACTTCATTAGAAACAACAATTTCAACAACAATGCTTATAGGAGTAATTTTGGTGGTAACAACTATAAGCCTTATCCTCCTAATAATGGCAATTCCTATGGAAACTCTTATAATAATGCTAGAAGTGCCCCCTCTGAACTTGAAGTCGTGCTCAAGGACTTTATTAGTAAACAAACCACTTTCAATAAGACTATAGAGGAAAAACTTTTAACTATTGAGAAAAATATATCCTCTTTGTCTGAAGCTCAATCTTCCTTGATTAATAAAATGGCTGTTAAACCTGAAACTATGGAAAACACTTTTGCTACTGCCCATGCAATACAAGTTACTATTGATGAAAATTTTAGGATGTTAGCTCAACTTCATGCTAGGTGGGAAAGGGAAGCTGAAATTGATAGAAACAATAGTGTCTGCACCATCACCACTAAATCACCAGTAGTCCATATTCCTCCTCCTACTATGCCTAAGCCTATTGAGCCTACTACTAGTGATGCTAAGGTTGACTTTGATATTGATGGTTGCAATATTTCTGAAGCGATTATGTTCTTGCAAAATCTTGCTAGAAGTCCTGATGCTAGTGATATGCATGTTGCCTTTACTAAACACATTACATATGCTCTTGTCAAGATTAAGGAAGAGAAGCTAAAACACAAAGCTTCTATTCCTAGGAAAGTAGAAGATAGTTGGGAACCCATTATTAATATGCAAGTGAATGACTTTGATCTCAAAGCTTCATGTGATCTTGATTCTAGTATCTCTATTATGCCTGGGAAGATTTATGAAATGCTTGATTTGCCACCATTGGAAGATTGTTATTTCGATGTCCCACTCAATGATAATGCTAAGAAGAAACTCATGGAGAGTATTAATGATGTTCTCATCATGGTTAACAATTCTTATGTCCCTGTTGATTTCTATTTTTTGGATGTTGAATACAATGCTTCTTGTCATATTACTTTGGGAAGACCTTTTCTTAGAACAGTTGGTGCCATCATTGATATGAAAGAAGGCACCATCAAATATCAATTTCCATTCAAAAAAGGTATTGAACACTTCCCTATGAGGAGATAGAATTTGCTTTTTGCTCCTCCTTTGAAAGCAAGGTTTGATGTTAATGCTTCTTTATTTGAAAATACTTGATTCTTCTTGCTTCTTGTGCCTAACTTAAAGGCGTTAAAGAAAAGTACTTGTTGGGAGATAATACAAGAGTTTACTTGAGTCTTGAAAGTTATTACTTCAGTAATGACCTCTCTTTATCTTTTTTGTTTGCTTTTTGTGCCAAGAATGACCTCTAATGAGAGGGAAGTAAGATTTGGGGAGTTGCTGTCCGAAACAGATTTCTGTCCTCCACCATAAAAATTCGTGAGGAGTCTCTGTAACTCGTATTGAGCTCAAAATTTACTAATAAATCCCCCAGTATATTAGCTAACTTTCGTTAGTTCAACACTTTTTCATTTGAGCAACAGAAGATGTTCGAAAAAATCGGTTTCTACCTGCTGGTCTGTTTTGACAGATTTCTGCCATTATTTGCATTTGCTTCTTATTGATTCCTTTTTGAGTTCTCTTTAGGTGAATTGAGATTTTTGAAGGAGTTGCTATAGTATCTTGTGTTTTTAGTGAAAAGTATTTCTGTTCCAAATCTTTGCCAAGAAGTCTAATATCTTTTGAATAAACTAATGTTGCTAATAAAGATTGTGTGAAGTTTTGTATGAAGGAAAAATTTCAGGTGTAGAGAAAGAATGATGCAATGAGATGAAGAATGGATAAAAGCTCAAGCTTGGGGATGCCGCCACGGTGTCACCCCAAGAAATATCCAAGAGGTACAAGCGTCAAAGCTTGGGGATGCCCAAGGCATCCCCTTCTTCATCAATAAAAAGCTCAGGTCTGTTTAGACACTTCGTTTTTATTGTTTCATGCATAGTTGTGTTGTTCTTGGAGCGTCTTAGTTTTTGTTTGCTTTGCTTAGGTTGTTTAGTTTGCTTGAAAAAAGTAGTTTGGACCCCCGTTCTCGCTGTATTGTTTTGCAAATAAGTTTGCTTGGTGTTGGAAAGGAGTAGTAAGTTCTTGCTTGAAGTGCAAGAGGAGCTTGCATTGACTGTGACTTAGACTTTAGCATGACATGCTAGGTGTGTTGGAATTATGCCCTAGAGGCAATAATAAAGATGTTATTATTATAATTCTTGTTCATGATAATGTTTATATTCCATGCTAGAATTGTATTAAGCGGAAACTTTAATACTTGTGTGGTTTGTGAACAACACCGTGTCCCTAGTACGCCTCCAAGGACTAGCTCATTGATTAATGATGGTTAAGGTTTCCTAACCATGGACATGATTTGTCAATTAATAATGAGATCATATCATTGGGAGAATGATATGGTGGACAGACCCAAACTAAGCGAAGCAATTAGATCGTGTCATCGTGTTCGTCTTTGCGAAGCTTTTCTTATGTCAAATATTGTATTCCTTAGACCATGAGATAATACAACTCCCTGGTATCGGAAGAAATCTTTGAGGTCATCAAACGTCATCCTATGAGAGGGTGATCATAAAGGTGTCTCTCAGGTGATCGGAAAGTATCTGTTGGGTTGTATGTATCGAGATGGGATTTGTCCCTCCCAAGTCGGAGAGATATACTTTGGGCCCACTCGGTAATCGATATCAACACCGCTTGCAAGCATGTGGTTAAGGAGTTAATCACAAAGTGATATCGGATTACAGAACAAGTAAAGTACTTGCTGTGAACGAGATTGAACTAGGTATGACTGTACCGACGATCGAATCTCGGGCAAGTAAAATATCGCGAGACGAAGGGAATATATATATGGGATTGATTGAATCCTGGCATCACGGTTCATCCGATATGATCATCGATGAATGTGTGGGAGTCAATATGGGTTTCCAGACCCCGCTGTTGATTATTGATAGAAGATCATGTCTGCATATTCTCGAACCCGCAGGGTCACACACTTAACGTGTCTCGACGCTAGGATAGATTGGATAATTGGTTTATGAGTTTTTGTTCGGAGTCTCGGATGGGATCCGGGACATCACGAGAGGTTCCGGAGTGGTCCGGAGAATAAGATTCATATAAGGCAGTGCAGTTTTTGGAGTTCGGAATTGTTCCGGGTTAATCGGTATTGTACCGGAAGCTTCTAGAACCTTCCGGAAGGGGACCAACGTGGCCCCACCTTCCGGGAGGGGGCATGGGCCTATGAGGGAGTGCCCTGGCTGCATTGGGCCAGGGGCACAAGGCCCCATAGGGCCCAGCCGGCCAAGAGAGGTTTAAACTCTAGATAGAGCTTCTAGAAGGGGGGGTTTCCTTGCCCCCCACTCTTCCTCCTTGGGGCCGCCGGCCTTGGCTTGGGGGAGGGGCTAGGGCTGCGCCCACCCCTCTATATATAGAGGGCTGGGGGCGCACCACCCCCCACACCTTCCCCTCCAACCCTAGCTGCCCTGCTGCCCTCCTCTCTCCCTCCCGACTGTTTGTAGGCGAAGCCCTGCTGCAGAAATTCTCCACCATATACACCACGCCGTCGTGTTGTAGATCCAATCCGTCTCTCCACCATACTTGCTGGTCCAAGGAAGGAGGAGACGTCGAGGTGCTGCACGTGTGCATCTCACGGAGGCACCGCCACTTGTGGTGCTAGATCGGATCGGATCGCGAGGAGGAGAAGCGAGTACGACTACATCACCCACGTTCCGACGAACGTTCCGCTGTGCGAATCTTCAAGGGTATGAAGATCTAATCCAATCTCTCTCGTTGTTTGCATCTCCTAGATTAGATCTTGGCTTTCCCTCTGTTCGCATCCATAGAAAATTTTGATTTACTATGTCGCGAAACCCTTCAGTGGTATCAGAGCTAGATCTATGCGTAGATGTGTTTCACGAGTAGAACGCAACATGGTGGTTGCGGGCGTTGATGGTTTTTGTTGCAAGCCTCTTGTTTGTGTTCTTCTTATGACGCGGGATAGTGAGATTGAAGCGGTCCAGGCCAACCTTACGCGACGTCGTTCGCGAGACCGGCTCCGCACTTGACGTGTGGCTTGTTCCACACATGCGGCTGGTGGATGCCAGTTTCTCTCACTATAGTTGTCATGGGATTAACACCGGAGTTTGGCAACCATAATATCACCATTGTGGCTTTCCGTAGGTAAGAATCGTTCTTAGAATCTACTCCCATAAGCCACGTAAAACATGCAACAACAAAGTAGAGGCGTCTGACTTGTTTTTGCAGGGAGTGTTTTCTGTGATATGGTATGGCCCAAGATGTGATGTGTATAATGTATGCGATGATCATGTTTTGTAATGTTTCACAACTTGCATGTCGATGAGTACACAACCGGCATGAGCCATATGGTTGTCTTTATAATTGTGTATGACCTGTGTGTCAACTTCTTATACGCCATGTAATAGTTTCACTTTATCGCTAAGTAGTTAGCAATAGTTGTAGTTGCTATTCGTGGTGGGGGCAATCATGGTGGAGTGATGGAGATCATGCCGGCACGCACAAGATGGAGATCATTGCGCGAATATTGGCTATACCATGTCACATTAAAGTTATATGCATGTGATGTTTATCCTTTTATGTATCTTATTATGCTTAGATCGCGACGCTAGCATTATAAGATGATTCCTCACTTAAAGATCAAGATAAAAACTGTGTTCTCCCCGAGTATGCACCGTTGTGAAAGTTCGTCGTGTCCAAGCATCACATGATGATCGGGTGTTATAGACTCTACGCTCACATACAACGGGTGCAAGCCAGTTTTGCACACGCGGAAATACTTGGGTCTAACTTGACGACCCTAGCATGTACAGACATGGCCTCGGAACGCATGAACCGAAAGGTTAAGCATGAGTCATATGAATGATATGATCGACACTTCGTTGTCCACCATTGAAGCCACATCTCTTCTCGTGATGATCGGATTAGGTGTGGTGAATTTGGATCATGTTCACTAAACAACTTGAGGGATGTTGAATTTAGTGGGAGTTCATCTAGTAATTTGATTAAGTTGATCTATTTATCATGAACATGGTCTAAGTTGTACTTGCGAATACTGTAGATCACATGGCCAAGTCCAACTTCAACTTCAACGTTTTTGCTGAGATAGAAAAGCTTAGAAACAATGGGTCTAACTTCACCAAATGGTTCCGCATTCTGAGAATCATTCTCGCTGGCGGACAAAAGGACTATGTCCTTGAGAAAGCGCTAGGTGACGCCCCTGCTGTAGATGCGCCGGCTGATGAGAAAGTTGTTTATCAGTCACGCAAGGATGATTATGATTTGATTAAGATCGCCATGTTGTATGCTATGGAATCAGATCTTCAAAATCGTTTTGAGGAGTTCGCCGGGCCCTTTGAGATTCTCGAGGAGCTGAAAAACATGTTTCAGACTCAAGCCCGTTCTGAGAGATATGAGATCTCTAAGAAATTCTTTAACTACAAGATGGAGGAAGGGAGTTCCGTTAGTGAGCACGCCATTAAGATGTCGGGCTACACTGAACGCCTTGAGCAACTGGACTGCAAGATTCCAGAGGAGCTCAAGATTGACAGAGTTATGCAATCACTCCCTCCTAGCTACAAAAGTTTTGTAGTTGCTCACAATCAGATTGGTTCCACTGATATGATCACTGAGCTCTTCGCTAATATGAAAGTAGCGGAGGTGGACATCAAAAGGAATAATCATGTGTTGATGGTCAACAAGCCCCCCACCTTCAAGAAAGGTAAGGGTGCAAGGAAGCCCTTCAAGAAAGGCGTGACAGCGCGTTGCCCTGAGAAGAAGCTCAAGTCTGGTCCTAAACCGGACATCGAGTGCTTCTATTGCAAGGACAAGGGTCCTTTGAAGCCTTGTCCAAGTACTTAGCGGACAAGAAGGCTGGCACCATCAAAGGAGCTACAATGAATAGGCGGTGACTGCGAGGATGAGGTGACGATGCGCGTTGGCAACGGATCAAGAGTTGATGTGATGGCCGTCGGCACGCTCTCCTTAGTTTTACCTTCGGGATTAGTTTTAAACCTTAATAAGTGTTATTATGTGCCTGCGTTGAGCATGAACATTATTTCTGGATCTTGTTTATTGCAAGACGGTTATTCATTTAAATCGGAGAATAATGGTTGTTCTATTTATATGAGTAACATCTTTTATGGTCATGCACCTATTGTGAATGGTTTATTTCTTCTAAATCTTGAAAGGGATGAAACACACATCCATAACATTGAGGCTAAGAGATGCAAAGTAGATAGTGATAATACTACTTATTTGTGGCACTGTCGTCTAGGTCATATTGGTGTAAAGCGCATGAAGAAACTCCATTCTGATGGACTTTTGGAGTCTCTTGATTTTGAATCATTTGACACATGCGAACCATGCCTCATGGGCAAGATGATCAAAACCCCGTTCTCCGGTATGATGGAGCGAGCAACAGACTTGTTGGAAATCATACATACCGATGTATGCGGACCGATGAGTGTTTCGACGCGCGGTGGATATCGCTATTTTCTCACTTTTACCGATGACTTAAGTAGATATGGGTATATCTATTTAATGAAACATAAATCTGAAACGTTTGAAAAGTTCAAAGAATTTCAGAATGAAGTGGAGAACCATCGTAACAGAAAGATTAAGTTTCTACGATCCGATCGTGGAGGTGAATATTTGAGTTATGATTTTCTCACGCATCTTAAAGCAAGTGGAATCGTTTCACAACTCACGCCACCGGAACACCACAAGCAATGGTGTGTCTGAGCGGAATCGAACCCTATTAGATATGGTCCGATCAATGATGTCTCTTACTGATTTGCCGTTATCATTTTGGGGTTATGCATTAGAAACTGCTGCATTCACTTTAAATAGGGCTCCATCTAAATTCGTTGAGACGACACCGTATGAACTGTGGTTTGGTGCTAAACCTAAGTTGTCGTTTCTTAAAGTTTGGGGATGCGAAGCTTACGTCAAGAAGTTGATGCCGGACAAGCTCGAACCCAAAGCGGAGAAATGCGTCTTCATAGGATACCCTAAGGAAACTATTGGGTATACCTTCTATCACGTAACCGAAGGCAAAGTGTTTATGCATAAAGAATGGTTCCTTTCTTGAGAAGGAGTTTCTCTCGAAAGAAGTGAGTGGGAGGAAAGTAGAGCTAGACGAGGTTATTGAACCTTCTCTTGAGTTGGAGAGTAGCGCAGCACCTGAAATTGTTCCATTGCACTGCACCAACAATAGAGGAAGCTAATGACAAGGATCATGAAGCTTGGACGATCTCGCTCTTGAACGTCGCATGTCGACAAGGTCGTGTGCCCCTCCTGAGTGGTACGGCAACCCTGTCTTGACTATCTTGTTAGTAGAAGACAGTGAACCTACGAACTATGAGGAAGCGATGATGAGCCCAGACTCTGAGAAATGGCTAGAAGCCATGAAATCCGAATTGGGATCCATGAGCGAAAACCAAGTATGGACTTTGGTGGACCCTCCTAGCGACCGAAAGGCCGTTGAGTGCAAATGGATCTTCAAGAAGAAAACGGACGCGGATGGTAATGTTACCGTCTATAAAGCACGGCTTGTCGCGAAAGGTTTTCGACAAGTTCAAGGTGTTGACTACGATGAGACTTTCTCTCCCGTAGCGATGTTTAAGTCCATTCGGATTTTATTAGCAATTGCTGCGTTTCATGATTATGAAATATGGCAGATGGATGTCAAGACTGCGTTCCTCAATGGCAACATTGATGAAGAGTTGTATATGGTGCAACCCGAAGGTTTTGTCGATCCTAAGGATGCTGATAAAGTATGCAAACTTCAGCGTTCCATTTATGGACTGAAGCAAGCATCTTGGAGTTGGAACCTTCGTTTTGATCAAGTGATCAAGAGCTTTGGATTTGTTCCAAATTGCTACGAAGCTTGTATCTACAAGAAAGTGAGCGGGAGCTCGGTGACATTTCTGGTACTATATGTGGATGACATATTGATTATCGGAAATGACATCAAGATGCTTAACGATGTGAAGAGTTATTTGAACAAGTGTTTGTCAATGAAAGACCTAGGTGAAGCTGCTTATATATTGGGCATCAAAATCTATAGAGATAGACAAAGACGCCTGATAGCTTTAAGCCAGAGTACATACCTAGACAAAGTTACGAAAGGTTCGAATGGATAAGGCAAAGAAAGGTTCGGTGCCTATGTTGTCGGTAAGATATTGAGCAAGGCTCGGTGTCCACTGATGTAAATGATAGGGAAGCTATGAGCAAAGTGCCTTATGCCTCGGCCATAGGTTCTATCATGTATGCCATGGTGTGTACTAGACCGGATGTGTCCAATGCTCTTAGTTTGATGAGCAGGTATCAAAGTGATCCAGGAGTGGAACACTGGACAGCCGTGAAGAACATCCTAAAGTACCTAAATAGAACTAAAGAAATGTTCTTAGTCTATGGGGGTGATGAACAACTCGTCGTAAAAGGTTACGTCGACGCTAGTTTCGACACCGACAAGGATGATTCTAAATCTTAGACAGGATACGTGTATATTTTGAATGGAGGAGCTGTGAGCTGGAGAAGCTGCAAGCAAAGCGTGATCGCGGGATCTACAGTAGAAACGGAATACATGGCTGCCGAGCGCCAAGTGAAGGAGTTTGGATCAGAACTTCATCATCGAAGCTTGGCGTGGTTCCAAGTGCATTGGACCCACTGGAGATATTGTGTGACAACACTGGCGCCATAGCACTCGCTAAGGAACCAAGATATCATCCAAAGACCAAGCATATCAACCGCAAGTTTCATATAATCCGAGATTATATAGCAGACGGAGATCTGAAGATTAGCAAAGTACATACAGATCTGAATGTCGCAGATCCGTTGACTAAACCTCTTCCACGTGCAAAACATGATCAGCACCTCAGTGCCATGGGTGTGAGATTGTTGCCAAATGTAAACTAGATTATTGACTCTAGTGCAAGTGGGAGACTGTTGGAATTATGCCCTAGAGGCAATAATAAAGATGTTATTATTATAATTCTTGTTCATGATAATGTTTATATTCCATGCTAGAATTGTATTAAGCGGAAACTTTAATACTTCTGTGGTTTGTGAACAACACCGTGTCCCTAGTACGCCTCTAAGGACTAGCTCATTGATTAATGATGGTTAAGGTTTCCTAACCATGGACATGATTTGTCAATTAATAATGAGATCATATCATTGGGAGAATGATATGGTGGACAGACCCAAACTAAGCGAAGCAATTAGATCGTGTCATCGTGTTCGTCTTTGCGAAGCTTTTCTTATGTCAAATATTGTATTCCTTAGACCATGAGATAATACAACTCCCTGGTATCGGAAGAAAGCTTTGAGGTCATCAAACGTCATCCTATGAGAGGGTGATCATAAAGGTGTCTCTCAGGTGATCGGAAAGTATCTGTTGGGTTGTATGTATCGAGATGGGATTTGTCCCTCCCAAGTCGGAGAGATATACTTCGGGCCCACTCGGTAATCGATATCAACACCGCTTGCAAGCATGTGGTTAAGGAGTTAATCACAAAGTGATATCGGATTACGGAACGAGTAAAGTACTTGTTGTGAACGAGATTGAACTAGGTATGATGGTACCGACGATCGAATCTCGGGCAAGTAAAATATCGCGAGACAAAGGGAATATATATATGGGATTGATTGAATCCTGGCATCGTGGTTCATACGATATGATCATCGATGAATGTGTGGGAGTCAATATGGGTTTCCAGACCCCTCTGTTGATTATTGATAGAAGATCATGTCTGCATATTCTCGAACCCGCAGGGTCACACACTTAACGTGTCTCGACGCTAGGATAGATTGGATAATTGGTTTATGAGTTTTGTTCAGAGTCTCGGATGCGATCCGGGACATCACGAGAGGTTCCGGAGTGGTCCGTAGAATAAGATTCATATAAGGCAGTGCAATTTTTGGAGTTCGGAATTGTTCCGGGTTAATCGGTATTGTACCGGAAGCTTCTAGAACCTTCCGGAAGGGGACCAACGTGGCCCCACCTTCCGGGAGGGGGCATGGGCCTATGAGAGAGTGCCCTGGCTGCATTGGGCCAGGGGCACAAGGCCCCATAGGGCCCAGCCGGCCAAGAGAGGTTTAAACTCTAGATAGAGCTTCTAGAAGGGGGGGTTCCTTGCCCCCCACTCTTCCTCCTTGGGGCCGCCCGCCTTGGCTTGGGGGAGGGGCTAGGGCTGTGCCTACCCCTCTATATATAGAGGGCTGGGGGCGCACCAACCCCCACACACCTTCCCCTCCAACCCTAGCTGCCCCGTTGCCCTCCTCTCTCCCTCCCGACTACTTGTAGGCGAAGCCCTGCTGCAGAAATTCTCCACCATATACACCACGCCGTCGTGTTGTAGATCCAATCCGTCTCTCCACCATACTTGCTGGTCCGAGGAAGGAGGAGACGTCGAGGTGTTGCACGTGTGCATCTCACGGAGGCACCGCCACTTGTGGTGCTAGATCGGATCGGATTGCGAGGAGGAGAAGCGAGTATGACTACATCACCCACGCCCGATTTAACGCTCACTGTATGTAATCTTCAAGGGTATGAAGATCTAATCCAATCTCTCTTGTTGTTTGCATCTCCTAGATTAGATCTTGGCTTTCCCTCTGTTCGAATCCGTAGAAAATTTTGATTTACTATGCCGCGAAACCCTTCAAGGTGTTGTTTTAGCATTATGATTAGTGGTTACTGCTGTAGCATGTCTTGTTCCAAAAAATTGGGATTGCTTAGTGTGCCTTGAAGAAATTATGCGTTGTTTTAGCATGCAAAAGCATAGTATTGTGGTATTCTCCTTTGATGCTTTGCTTGGGTTGACTTGGCACATGCTCACACCATGTTATGACTATGACAATTCACCATTATCCTCTATGATCATTTAGTCCTTTACTTGTAGTACCACTCTTTGCTTTGATTAGTATGCTTTGTTGCTCTGCATGATTATGGCCATTATGCTCTCTTAGTTGGTTGCTCCCAGTCTTTTGCTAGCCTCCAATTGTATGAGTAAGTTCTACTCATGCCTCCAACTCCCAAGAAACCAAGTTATTCCAAAGTGTCCACTATAAACTCCTATGCATGGTGTGTTACACCATTCCAAGTATATTCTTGTTTTCAGCTATCTTCCAATTAAAAACTATTTTGTTATGTGAAAACTTAGTGATTAAAGCCCTCACGAACTTGATGGAACACTTTATATTCTTTGCCCCTAATAAACTTGAACCATTGTGACAACTTTGTTGTATATGCTTGCACTTATAAGTTGGAATTAGCAGAACCGTGTTGTCATGGGGAATGTTTTCAACATTGCACTTGTACTTTGTACTCAGTTGATATCATGCTCTTTTGTCTATGGATGTCACCGGTGTGAAATAAAGAGGGAACTTGTAAGTCTATGGAGTTTGTATTCTGTGTTAGAGAAATGCCTGGGCCTCTAGCCTAAGCCATGCCTAATCATGGTGGAAACTTGCAGCATCACCATAATGAGCTATCTATGAAGCATCCTCAATAAAAGCTATTCATATGGTAAATAAAAAGATTGTTGAGATGCTCATTGTCTGCTTGCCTTGTCAGTTTGATTATGGGAAAGCTCCTGTACCATGTGCAAGGGGTACCCCATTGGCGGTTCTCAATGATATGCAAATACTTACAATGACAAGAACTTACCTGGACCCAAATTTGAGTATGCATGAGGTGTGGCCCTCATATTCAAGGGACTTGAGATTGCAAACTTATACTTCGTCAATCATATACTCCATCTTTGGCACTTTAACCTTAACCACTTCAAGATGCTTATGATAGGGGCAGTGAGGGCTGAAAGCTAACAAGTACCATAATTTTTGGAAGCTCTTTTTGAAACTTGTAATCCCTGCTTCCTTTACAAAAAGGCCTTTCTTCCACCACTATTAAGTCTCCACCTTCTACCTTTAGGCACCATTAAAAGAGCATAATTGTCATTATGTGTGCAGTTGTCCAAAACTTATTAATTGATGCATATTGTGATATTACTTGTTCTTGTGCTATTTGTTTCTAGTCACCCTTGTGAACTTTGAAGGTGTCCTATGCATATATTTGCTACTCTATGAGGGACAAGTTGATTGCCACTATGATATGTTTTCTGTATGTGAAACAAACAAATGTTTTTCAATGCATGTTATTCATGATCTTTGTTTGTAGCCTTTCATGTTGCATGCATAGTTACTATGTCCTATTGTTAGAACTCCATCTTTCATGCACATGTTTAGAGTTCTTTGATCCCTGCTTTCAATGCTTGCAAATGGTTGGATCTTTATTGTGAGGGTGCATGTCACCTCAAAAATTATTCTGTTTATCACTTACCTACTCGAGGACGAGTAGGAGTTAAGCTTGGGGATGTTGATACGTTGGAAACGTATCTATAATTTTTTATGCTCCATGTTTGTTTAGTATCTACTTTGCTTTACTTATCTACAATTTGAGGTGCTTTTTACATGTTTTCTGGTACTAACCTATTAACAAGTTGCAACAGTGCCTGATGTCTGTTTTCTGCTATTTTTAGTTTTAGAAAAGTTAGTAAAGAAATATTCTCAGAATTGCACGGGACAAACGTCAAAGTCAATTACTTTCCATGGGGAACAAGAAGTCCAGAGGGGAGACGAGGAAGCGGGCCAGGGCAGACAGACCCCCTAGGCGCGACCAGGGGTGGGCCCCGTCTGGCTAGGGTTTGGCCCCCCTGGTCGCCTCCTCGGCCTCCCCCTTCGCCTATAAGAAGCCCCCGATGCAGAAACCCTGGGGACCCGATCAAATATCCACGAAACTGTTTGTAGCCGCCTCCACCATCATCCCTAGATCGAGGGGATCTAAAGTTTTTCCCGGCACCCTGCCGGAGGGGAGATCATCCCGGAGACCTTCTCTCCTATATGATGCGTGAGTAGTTCCACCTTGGACTATGGGTCCATGTAGTAGATAGATGGTTGTATCTCCTCCTTTGTGCTTTCATGTATAGATCTTGTGAGCTCCGTTCATGATCAAGATCTAATCTATTTGTAATCATGCATGTTGTGTTTGTGGGGATCCGATGGATATTGAGATTATTATGTTGGTTTGATTAATGGTTTTGTGTTTATGATTCTATCATGTCTGTCTTGTTTGTTATCTTGCATGCTCTCCATTGTTAGTAGCTATCTTGGCCAAGTAGTTGCTAGTGACTCCAAGAGGGGGTATTTATGCTCCATAGTGGGTTCATGCCTCTAGTTTCCAACGGAAGTGACAATAATCTCTTCGGTTGTAGATGTGCTGTTGCTACTAGGGACAAAACAATGGTCCCTTATTCATGGAACATGTGGATTGTTTACCTTACACACTTTGCTTAAAGCAGTTGTCTGTAGCTTGCAACTTAATACTGGAGGGGGATCGGATGATAACCTGAAGGTGGACTTCTAGTCATAGATGCAGTTGGATGGCGGTCTATGTATCTTGTTGTATTGCCCAATCGAATCTCGTAGGATCTTTCGGACTAGTAATTGCATTGTTATGCCTTGCTCAGTTCCTGTCAATTGCCCTGCTATAATTTGTTTACCCTTCATGCCATGTTATTTATCTAAGGAGAGCACCTCTAGTGAACTATGGACCCCGGTCCAATCTTTACCATTGATACATCTTCCATGTTACTTGTTTACTTGTTGCAAACCATTACCTTCCACACCATACATTTAATCCTTTGTTACAGTGAACCGGTGAGCTTGACAACCTCACTGATTCGTTGGGGCAAAGTCTAGAGTTTGTGTTGTGCAGGTCTCCGCGTTGCAAGCAACACATGTGTGACGTTTCCTTCCTCCTACTGGTTCGATAATCTCGGTTTCTTACTGAGGGAAACTTGTTGTTGTGATGCTTCCTATCTTGCTCTTGGGGTTTCCAACGAAGCGTCACACGACAAGTGCTAGGCGCCATCAGGATGTTAGTAGTTGAGTACCGTGACAAATTTCTGTCATTGGATAGGTATGCCCCGGATGAGCTTGACACAGAAACCAAGAAGGAGAGATTCCTAAATGGTCTACATGATGAGATGCAGATAGTGTTAGTCAATATTCCATTTGCTGACATCGAAGCCTTAGTGGATTCTTCCATTCAGATGGAAGGCAAGATCAACCATGCCAATGAGAATCGCAAGCATCGAATGATGCATCAACCAGGAACCCACCATACACCAAAGTATCGCCCCAACCCGTTTCCAGGATTTTCCCCAAGAACCAATAGACCCCCGATGAACCGTCCAACCTATCCCAACCATGGAAACCCAAGGCCTGGAGGAAATCACAATAACCCCGGCAACCCCAGCAATTTCAGTCGTGCACCGCCCAAGTTCAACAACAACAATGTCGCCAGCAACACCATCTCTGCCCCAAGAACTGGAAGCAATGTGGTCCCTGTTGCAGCAAAGGACAAGTATCAGGTGACTTGTTATGAATGTGGAACCAAGGGTCACTATTCCAATGAGTGCCCCAAGAATATTGTAGAAGCCCCCAATGCAAATGCCCCAGCTCAGCAGCGGCGTCGTGTTCAGCCTGTAAGAAGATTTGCCCCAGGAAATTCGCTCAACGGCAACGGCCATCTGTTTCTCATGAATGCCGAAGAAGCCCAAGAAGCACCAGATGTCGTGCTGGGTATGTTTTCTGTTAACTCAGTACTTGCAGGAGTGTTGTTTGATTCTGGAGCATCGGACTTGTTTGTTACAGAAGAATTTGCATGCACTAGTAAGATTCAACCAACCAAATTGAAGCATGTTATGATAGTTCAAATCCCTGGTTCAACCACCAAAGCTAGACAAATTTGCAAGGACGTACGTATCCGAATCCATGGCATAGATTTTTATGCTAATATAATAGTACTTGGAACTAAAGGTTTGAAAGTAGTACTAGGAATGGATTGGATGTCGAAACATAAAGGATTAATCGACTGTGCCAAGAAATCCATAACCATGACCAAGACATGGCCGAATATCGATGAGAACATGTATCTGAAACCTTGCCCCGTCAATTCAAGTGCAACAAGAGTCTAGCCCAACCAACCATTGACCAAGTCAGAGTAGTTTGTGAATACCCTGATGTATTTCCAGATGTTTTGCCCGGTATGCCCCTAGATCGGGATATCGAGTTTATCATTGAACTAATCCCTGGAACCGGACCCATAGCCCAGAGACCGTATAGTATGAAACCATCTAAATTAGTGGAGCTGAAGAAGCAACTGGATGCCATGCTGAAAGAACATTTCATAATAACTAGTGTTTTGTGTGTTAGATAACAATACCAAGGATTATTTAATGTGTGTTGAAGTGTTGCAGTTCACTCTAAGGAAAAAGGAAAAAGAATCTGCCTTTGGGGGGAGGATAATCCGCCCCACCCTTTTCCCAGATAGGCACAAGCCCTAGAAGGGGGCGGAGTTTCGGCCGGATTTTCCGGCCCTGTCGGATAATCCGCCCCTCAAGGGGGCCGGATAATCCGCCACTCATGCTCAGCTTGAAGATTGCCAAGGCGCAAGCCCCAGAGGGGGGCGGAGTTTCGGTCGGACTTTCTGCCATGCCGGATAATCCGCCCCTGGAAGGGCCGGATAATCCCCCCCAAGATCTTCATCAAGTTTTTCAAGGCGCCATCCCCAGAGAGGGGGCGGATTTTCACCCCGGAGTATCCGCCCTGGGGGCAGAGTTTTCCCCGGGGCGGATAATCCGCCCCCAAACTTGTTCAATGGCCAGATCTGTGCAGGGGGTATTTAAGCCAGCCTTCCCCCTCCTGCCAGAACTCTTGGTTCATTCAAAAAAGTCAAGATCTGATCTGCAACCTTCATCCAAGAGAGCTCCACCTAGATCCACCCAAAGGCCCCGTCCCTTGGGGAATCGAAGGAGGAGGACTCGATCTTCAACAACTGCAACCAAGCGCTTCATCTCCTCTCCATTCATTTGGAGAATCACCGATCTAGTATTTCTTGCAAATACCTAGATCCTTGTTTTGTTTATATTGATAAACCTTGTTCTTGTGACAGCTTTTTGTCATCTCGGGAGCCCCCAATTCAGTTTTGGGTGTGTGCCCCGGTAGCGTTGTAAAGGCACCGGTTCCCGCCTCGAAGGGTACCAATAGTGGAGAAGGTGGATCAGGCCTGTCGTGGTGAGATCCATCGGAGAATAGGGTGAGGCCTATTGTGGCGTGGTTGTCTTAGAACCGCCCACCCCTACAACACAGATGTACTTCCCTTAACAAGGAAGGAACTGCGGTAAAACAAATCCCTGTGTCTCCGCGTGCTCCACTACGGTTCCCTCGCTCCTCTCTTTACGTGCTTAGTAGCTAGGTTTGCATATAGGGAAATTCTTGTAGCTACACATCTAGAGAATTTACTTTGTGTCAAGCCTAAAATTGAAAAAGAACTAAAAATTGGGTAGCACCTATTCACCCCCCTCTAGGTTCCCATACGATCCATTTCAATTGGTATCAGAGCCCCGACTCTTATTTCGGGCTTAACCGCCTAAGAGAAGTATGGGTTCCAAGGTAGATGGGAGTGATGCTCCGGAGGTAGTCACCATGAATGATCTAAAGACGTTGGAAACAACCATGGTGAGTTCAATGGAGGCTAAGATGGAAGAGATGCGTCAATTGATATTGAGTCTCTCCACATCCGCAGCATCACCTCCATCTAACTCTGAGGCTACCACTCCGCAATCCAAGGAAACGGGTAAAACCAATTCCAAAGATAACGAAGTGGTTGGTGATGACACTAGCAAGAGCTCCTCCTCGAAAAAGGATAGTGGTCAGGAAGGATACAATGAGGTTTCCCATGTGTATTCTCCTGATCCACCTATCCCTCACCCACATATACATAATAGGGGTGATCCAGCCAAACTTTCAGCATCTACCTTTACTCAATGGCAATTTTTGATGAAGTCTCATGTGTGCAGTTCCTCCATTGAGTTATGGAAAATCATCGAGAATGATCTTCATGTTGGAAATCCCAAAAATCTCACAAGAAGAGAAGTTGTCGATAGTCAACTCAACGCAACAGCTCTACACATGATACAGCTTGGTGTGGGTGACAAAGATATGCCACACATTCAGCATCTTAGTACAGCTAAGGAAGCCTGGGATGCTCTCAACGAGCTCTTCATCGGAAATGAAAGTATGAGAACGAATAGATATGATGCTTTGATCAATGAAGCTGAAGGATTTTATATGTTGGATGGAGAAAACCACGAGGACATGTATAGGAGGCTCAAGGCAATAGCCACAACTTTAAGGAATCATGGTGCCGCTCACGTTGATGATGCATGGATCAAGCGCAAGTATGTCAGTTCTCTTATGCCATTTGAGCCCACAGATTTGAAAAGTCTCCAAGGTAGGCATAACTACCACCTTATGACATCCAATGAGGTAATGCAAGAAATGGCCGCTTTCAAAGTGGCTGCCAAGAATGCCGAAGATGCCCGTGCACGAGCTATGGGGATGCAAAAGGGGGTCAACATGGCCTTGAAGACTAGTGTGATTGATCATGATGAATATGCCATAGAAGGTATGGACTGTCCCGAGGATATAAAAAGGATCCACGGACAATACCTGGCTCTTTATGCTAGAAACTTTTGGAAAGACCCGGCCAAGGCTAAAGCTGAACTAGAACGCTAGAGTAGAGCCTATGGAAGAAAGGAAAATGGTCCCAAGCTAAGAACATGTTTCAACTATGGAGACCGGCTGCACTTTGTAGCTGAGTGTCCATATCAAATTAGGGAAGATAATGGAGGAAGACTTATTTTCAAAGACAAGTCAAAGGCTCCACGCAAGAAACAGTTTGTAAAGAAGAATGCTCCTTTCAAGAAGCAACCAAAGATTGTTCTAGTGTCTCAAGAAGAATATTCTTCGGGAAGTGAAGATGAGGATGAGGATGAGGATGATAGCTCTCAAGAGGTGGCTGCTATAGTCACCACATCTACATCAACATCTCTCTTCGACTCTCCGAACGAAAATGTCATCAACAAGAATGCTACTTGTCTCATGGCAAGAAGTTCCGAGGTAACTACTTCTAACTCTTCTTTTCCTAAGGCTATGATTGACATGGATGATCCTACTACACTTAAGGTTAAAGAAGAGATTATTGCTTTGGACTATTTCTTCACTAACTTGCAAGGTGAGCACAAAATACGTTTTGAAGCTCTTATGGACCAGCTGTCCCAAAATGAAGCTCTCCTCGAAGAAAAGGGCAGAATTGAAAGGGAGGATGCAATGGAAATTGCATCCTTAAAAAATGCTCTAGAAAAAGAAGAAGAGGCTCGGGTTTCTCTTGAAGAGAGGCTTGAGTCCATTGAGGAGTCACATGCAGAAATAGTGGCTAAGCTTGTTAAGGAACGTGACAATAATGTCACCAAAGCAAAGAAGTTAAAGAAGGAAAAGATTGACTTTGGTGCTTCTTATGATAGACTCTCCGAGGAATTGGAGAAACTTGACATCGCTCACAAGGCGTTGAAAAGCGATTTCTCCATTCTCAATGAGTCACATGATCAGCTCCAAATTCGATTGGCCAAGTATGATGTTCCTATCACATCCAATTCAACATATAGTCACAAACAAAATCCTAGTGTGGAAGAAGAATTTGTCAAGGACATCACTCCCAAAGATAAGGGTGTCCTTGATGAAGTTATTGGCAAGCAAAAGTCAAATCATGGTAAAGAGGGACTTGGGTATGTCACCAAGTCCAAGAAGAAGAAAAACAAGAAGAACAAGACCAAGAATGTACAATCAAAGACAAGCACCGCTGAGAAGAATGTCACAAAAGACAAAACTAACAATATTGATTTTGCAGGGTCTCACAATCCAAATTATGAACTTTTTTTGTGATTATTATGGCGATGTTTATGCTTATTATGTTGGTCCTTTTAATGAATACGTTGCTTGGTCTATTTGGGTTCGAAAGACCCTTGTCACTAACATGAGAGGACCCATTGAAAAATGGGTACCTAAAACCAAGAAGTAATTCTCTTGCAGGGCTATGCTTCCGATGGGTCGAAATGTGTGCTGGATAGTGGATGCACTAGTCATATGACCGGAAGCAAGGATATCATCACGGAGATGCGTCCCAATCATGATAATATTACAATCTCCTATGGTGATAAGTCTAAATCTCAGGTATTGGGTCTTGGCAAGGTTGTGGTTGCCCACGATATCTCTCTCGTAGATGTCATGCTTGTTTAGACCCTCGGTTACAACCTTCTTTCTATTCGTGCCCTTGGCAAGATGGGTTTTGCTATTTTCATTGATGATGATTTGGTGGTACTCTTGTGGAGCAAGTCTCTAAAGGTCGCTTTCGTTGGGTACGTCGAAAATGACCTATATGTGGTGGACTTTTCGGGGAAAACCACTTCGGGTCCGATGTGCCTATTCGGAAAGGCCGACGTGGGCTGGTTATGGCATCGCCGTTTAGCCCATGTTAACATGAGAACTTTGCAAAGTCTCCACAAGGGTGGCCACATCCTTGGACTAAAAGACAATGTCTCCTTTTCCAAAGATCGTGTTTGCAGGGCTTGTGTTGAAGGCAAAATGCATGACTCTCCCCACAAGAGGAAGACTATTGTGTCTTCAAAGAGAATCTTGGAATTACTTCATGTTGATTTATTTGGTCCTCCTTCTCATGCCAGTCTTGGTGGGAAGAAATATTGCTTGGTCATTATCGATGATTACTCAAGATATACATGGGTCTATTTCTTCAAGCTAAAGAGTGAGACTCAACAAATGGTCATTGACTTTGCCAATGAAGTTCAACGTCAACACAATGTTCCTATCTTGGCAATAAGAAGTGACAACAGCTCCGAATTCAAGAACTACACTTTGAATGAGTTTCTAAGAGAAGAGGGGATAAGACATCAATATTTCGCTACGTACACCCCTCAACAAAATGGTGTAGCCGAGAGGAAGAACCGGACCTTGATGGACATGGCAAGATCAATGTTGGCTGAATTCAAGTCTCCTTACAACTTTTGTGCTGAAGCCATATCCACCGCTTGTCATTCATCTAACCGGCTCTACCTCCAAAATATTTTGGACAAGACTCCATATGAATACTTACCGGTAACAAGCCCAACATCTCATACTTCAGGGAATTCGGTTGTAAGTGTTTCTTTCTTATTAAAGGTGTCCACTTGTCTAAATTTGAATCCAAAGCTTTAGAAGGTATTTTTGTTGGTTACGGTGCCGAATCCCAAACTTATAGAGTCTACAACAAGCTCACCGAGACTGTTGTAGAATCTTGTAGTGTGGAGTTCGATGAAAATAACGGCTCCGATGTAGGGCAAGTTGATGTTTGTGATGCAGATGTTGAAATACCCCAAGATGCCATAAGAAGAATGGGCGTGGGATTTTTCCGCCCCATTGAGGAACCACTTGTGGAGGATCGGGAAGGACAATGGTCCACTCAAGTGGAGCCCTCATCTTCACAAGATCAACAAGCTCCTACTGCTAGAGAAAACTCTGCACCAACACCACACCTTTCTGAAGCTCATCAGTTTCCTAGACAAAATGGCAGTCCCAGGCCGGATTATCCGCCCCCTCCAAGGGGCGGACAGTCCGCCCCTGGCACTCCAAATCGTCCCAGAGGATCATAAGAAGAAGAAGACTCCAGGCCGGATTCTCCGTCCCCCGAGGGCGGATTATCCGGCCCTGGATCCCCTAGCTCCGTAAGACACTCTCAGGAAGAGGATGTTGCAGCTGCTTCACCCAGGCCGGACAGTCTGGCCCCACCAAGGGCCGGATAATCCGGCCCTGAAGAAAATGTTCAGCAGCAAGCTCCTGTTGTCAACCTAGAACAAGATCAAGGGAAGGTAGTGGACAAGACAAGGATACTAATGTTGAATCAACTCCTCCTAGAAACAATAAGGATATTGAGACTTGTCACAAGGCTCGTGCTGATCGGAATCTTGAGCTTAGAGGACACACTCTTGACAAGGTTGTCGGTGATCTTCGAAGAAGGGTGTCTACTAGAAGAGAACTTGCAAGCTTCTGTGATCATCAAGCTCACATTTCCATGGTTGAACCAAAGAATGTCTTTGATGCTCTTGAATATCCCGATTGGGTAGTTGCAATGCATGAAGAATTAAATAACTTTGAGCGCAACAAAGTTTGGAAGCTTGTTGAGAAGCCAAAAGATTGCCGCAATGTGATCGGCACCAAGTGGATTTTCAAGAACAAACAAGATGAAAATGGCATTGTCATGGAATAAAGCAAGACTCGTGGCTCAAGGATTCTCTCAAGTGGAAGGAATTGATTTTGGCGAGACTTATGCTCCTGTGGCTCGTCTTGACTCCATCTGTATCCTTCTTGCCTATGTCGCCCATCATAATTTTAAATTACAGCAAATGGATGTTAAGTGTGTGTTTCTTAATGGTCCACTACATGAGTTGGTATACGTCAAGCAACCCCCGGGTTTTGAGGATCCCAAATTTCCGAACCATGTCTACAAACTCGATAAGGCGCTCTATGGCCTTAAACAAGCCCCACGTGCGTGGTATGAGCACCTTAAAGAGCTTTTGTTAGACCGTGGATTCGAAGTTGGGCAAATCGATCCCACTCTTTTTACTAAGAAGGTTAATGGGGAGCTTTTTGTATGCCAACTATACGTAGACAACATTATTTTTGGCTCTACTAACCAAGATTTTAACGATGAATTTTCAAAGCTTATGACTGACAAGTTTGAGATGTCTATGATGGGTGAACTAAGGTTCTTTCTTGGATTCGAGATCAAACAACTTAGAGAGGGAACTTTTATTAATCAAGCTAAGTACATCCAAGACATGCTCAAGAGGTTCAAGATGACTGATCTCAATGGCGTTGCTACTCCAATGCAAACAAAGTGTCATCTTGAGCTCAATCCCAAGGGTAAAGACATGGACCAAAAGGTATACCGATCCATGATCGGCTCTCTCCTTTACCTTTGCGCATCTAGGCCCGATATCATGTTAAGTGTAGGAGTGTGTGCAAGGTAACAAGCCGCTCCTAAAGAAAGCCACTTAGTGGCGGTCAAACGAATCTTCAGATATTGGGTTCATTCCCCAAATTTTGGGTTATGGTATCCCAAAGGTTCAAGTTTCTCTCTATGTGGTTTCACTGATTTAGATTGGGCTGGTGACAAAGATGATAGAAAATCAACTTCTGGTGCATGTCAATTTTTGGGCAGGTCTCTAGTGTGTTGGTCTTCAAAGAAACAGAACTGCATATCACTCTCAACCGCCGAAGCTGAATATGTTGCTGCTGCAAGTGCTTGTACACAGTTATTATGGATGAGGCAAACTTTAAAGGAATATGGTGTCAATTGTGACAAAGTTCCTCTATTATGTGACAATGAAAGTGCTATCAAAATTGCTTACAATCCCGTGCAGCATACAAGAACAAAACATATTGAGATTCGCAACCATTTCATTCGGGGTCATGTTGCTCGTGGTGATATTGCCCTCTCCTTTGTGAGCACGAAGAACCAACTTGCTGATATTTTCACGAAGCCTCTTGATGAAGCAAGATTTTGTTATTTGAGGAATGAGATAAATATCATAGATTCAAGGAGCTTGGCTTGACTACCCTTGCACACTCACTTACTCTTTTCATGTATTTGGTTTAGATGCAGGCATAGACATAGGGGGAGTGTGGTCCTAATTCATTGGGCTAACCCTCCCCCCATAATGCCGAAAGCAAGAAAAATCATTTCCCTTAATATCATTTAGTGATATGTGGGTTATTGATGAGCATTGGTTTTGAACTCCAGATACATCTTCACGGTGTCATGCCATGCGCTCCAACATGGTGGCTTTGGCCACCGCCCTCTTCCTTAAGAAGAGTTGGTTTCTAATGGCTCTCTTTGGATTTTATTGCAACCTATATGATCCAGGCAGAGCCCATAATGCCAAGTGGCTGCACTTGAAGCTTCTCAACATTTGACAACTCAAATCTCTTTGTTCCTGGGTGGCCATCCACAAGTGAGATACACAAGGTTCACACCCTCGGCCTTGTGTAACCACTCAACATAAACCATTCCTTCCATTCCACCCAGGTGATTCATTCACTTAGTTGTTTTATTAAACAAAACTCAAGTCCTCAGACTTAGAAATTTTCCATAGCATGAATATATATTCCACCCTTGTTTTCTATTAGCTAAGCTAAGCATGATAGTATTAGGAATCTTAACTTAGGAAATTCTACTAAGGTTTCATCTACTAGGATTTCCCATGGCATAGTTTACACTTAGCAAAATTCCATGCAAGTCCTACTTAGAAATATCACTAATGCATAGTGAAAATAATGGGACAAAAGTATGAAGCATCACTTGACTTTTTGGTAGAGAGTATAAGTTCACTTCCTTGTTCTTTGCAATGTTCACTCACTTCAAATCACTACAATTCAATCAAGCAAACAATATTTCAAACTACCATTCAAGCAATTCAACACATAAAATAATAATAACAAAACAATGCATGCAAGCATGCTAAAGATTGTTTTATTTGGAGAAGTGGTTTCTAATGGTTCATAAACATTTCAAAACACCTAATGGTCATTTTATAAAGTGGCAAAATCATTTGTATAAGATTTTTCTTCATAAACCATTTTTAAACCATGCCATTATTTTATGTGGTGAAGAAATGCTTTTAATAAGGCAACATTCTATAGGTTTAACAAAATATGTTTTCAAACCATAAAACCTTGTGTTTAGGGTCAGAGAGTTTATTTCAAAAACATTTCCCAAAGGCTTTCCTCCAAAATCATTTTTTAAACAATTAAACTATATCTTTATTTGACTAGAAATGGTTTAAATCAAAGATTCATTCTTTTGTTTCACCAAATACATTTTTGAAACCACCATTTGTTTCCTATGGTCAGTAGGTTCAAAACACACCATTTGCCAAAGATTTTATCCTCAAAATCATTTTGGAATAAATTTTATATCCTAAGCAAGCATACACAAGTTTCTGCAAAAACAAACATTTTAGCAGAAGATTTTTACTAAACAAAGTGCATGGTTGGCTAAGGCTTGTTTTTCTGAATCCATTTATATAAAGTTTGCAAAATTTGGACGTGTAGATTAAAAGTTATAGATTTTACAAAATCTAGCATCTAATAGATCAAATCTGTTTTAATTCAAATCAACAGAGCCACGTGTCTTATTTCTATTCGCCCATACCGCTTCGGTTGGATCGAGCGATGGCAGCCATCGGATTTAAGTTACATCGCACGGCGCACAGGTGTTACTTACCCCTTCGTCTAGTTTCTATCCTAACCGCTGGATCTTAATCGCACGGCGCACAGCACACTTGCCAGAGTCGGGCAGCGCTGGCGGCGGCAGGTGGCGGCGGTGTGTCTGGCTACGGCGTCGCGGCAGTTACAGGAAGCGAGGGAGAGAAGGGTGTGGCTCACCAGGTTCGCAGTGGCGTGGGGAAGCTCAACGTGGTCTTGGTGGCGAAGCGACGGGTCGATGAGAATCGCCGTCGGAGTTGAGCCGCAGCCGTGCGCCGACGGGCGAGTCTCGACGCAAACGGAAAAACAATGCATCGTGAAGGTGCATGAGTTCAAGGATTGCGAGAATACTCACGGTGAGCAAGGCGCACGGTTGGCGCCGTAGCTCACGGAGAGGTAGCAGTGTGGCGCGCTTGCTCAGTGATGGTGTTGTTGATGATTCACTGCACGCGCGGATGAATGGAAGGTACTGTGAGGTGCGCCAGAGGTTGGGGAAGATGCTCGTGTGCTCGAGGAGGCAAGGGGCGGTGAGGGGCTGCCGGAATCGTCGCTGGAGAGAGTCGGAACAGAGGGTGGTGCAGAGGAAAATTTGGCAGCCTGGGGGCGTGCTAAGGTGAGGTGACGGAGGGGAAAGGGAGAGGAGATGTTGGTGCTTAAGTAGGCGTCGTCGCAGGGCCGTTACATGGCGTGGTTAACGCGTATTCACACCGGCAATTCATCGGCAGTAATGGCGGAGGAGGGGCGCGGCGGTGGAAGAAAGGAGTCAAGTGTAAAGCTTCGTCAGCGAAGAGAGACAGGGGAGGTGGGGGTCCACGCGTCATACATTGTGCGGGTAGGTTATTTGGTTTGAAGCGTTTTTTTGCGAGAGAGGAGCAGTGGGCTGGCTGGGTTTAGTTGGGCCAGGCTAGTTGGGCTGGGTCTTTTACTTTTTTTTGTTCTATTTCTATTTCTGTTTTTCTTTTCCTTTATTCTGTTTTGATTTTGTTTGGTCAATTCAAACATTCATTTGAATTCAATCTTTTGTCAAAATTTGTATAGATTTAAATATTGATTAGTAGCACATTCTGAAATCAAATTTGGAATAAAATATTATTCCTTTTGGGGTCTTTTAACTATTCAAAATAGGTTCTAGTTTTAAATCATATAAGATTTAATAAAATTTCTAAACACCATTTGATTTCCCAAAAACCTTCCAAATCTTTTCAGTAGGTTTTTATTTGTTTATTTGGGTTCAAATAATTCATCTTGAATTATTTGGAAAAGTATTTAATATGATTTATAACTCATTTGAATTGGGTTTTTGTTTCAATTCCAGTGGAATTTAAATATAGTTTTAATTCCCTAAAGTTTTTATTTGGAAGATTTATTTTATTTAAGTTGATTAAACAACTTTTTTTTCACTTGGGTAAATTCCAAATATCATGTTCTCATGAATTATATTATTATTCTTATTAAAGATTTGTCTTTATTAAGATAGGGATAGAATGGTTTAATGCCATTTTATTTTATTTTCGAAATTCTTTATCCTTTTAATTTATTTGGATTTGGATTGTATTCATTCCATTTTTTATGGATTTGGCCAATATTTGATTTGGTCTTTAAAATATTCCTTATTTAATATTGCTTTCTTCATCTTATAAAATCCATATCTTTTTGTTTAGAGATCCAAACTTGGTGATTCCAATTTGTAAAATTTTATTTGATATTTATTTTTCCTTTTAAATATCTTTAGGATTAATTGCTATCCAGTTGGTAGGGATTTTTATATAAGGGCTTTATTAGCTTTGGGAATTTAATTTCCTTATCTTATTATATTCATAAGATTTTATTTATGGTTCCAAATTAAGTGAAACTAGTTTCTATGGTTTTATAATATTTCTATTTGTCTTTCTTGATCATTTGTAAATGTTTGTTGATAAGATTTTATATGGATCAAATCCATAGGCTTGGAGATAACTTGGAAATGATTTTTATTCCATTAGGGTTTAGAGTTTGGATTTATTTCCCAAGGGTTTAAATTTCCAGATACTTTCATTGAGGAAAGCATTTCTCTAGATTTGGATTTTGTTAAATTCAAACTTTAATTAAAGTTTTTTCAAGATGGGATTTTAAGTTTCCATTTAGAACAAAAGTTTCTTTTCACCCTGATTTTCAACAATAATTTTATTTTATTTATTTATTTTTCACATTACAAGATTTGGAAAATCTTGGGATGTCACATCCTAGTATTGTCATCTAACACCAAAAAGGGGGAGATTGAAAAAACATTTCATAATCCCTAGTGTTTTGTGTGTTAGATAACAATATCAAGGATTATTTAATGTGTGTTGAAGTGTTGCAGTTCACTCTAAGGAAAAAGGAAAAGGAATATGCCTTTGGGGGCGGATAATCCGCCCCCGCCAGGGGTGGATAATCTGCCCCACCCTTTTCCCAGATAGGCGCAAGCCCCAGAAGGGGGGCAGAGTTTTGGCCGGATTTTCCGGCCCCGCCGGATAATCCGCCCCTCAAGGGGGCCGGATAATCCGCCCCTCATGCTCAGATTGAAGATTTCCAAGGCGCAAGCCCCAGAGGGGGGGCGGAGTTTCGGCCGGACTTTCCGCCACGCCGGATAATCCGCCCCCCAAGATCTTCATCATGTTTTTCAAGGTGCCATCCCCAGAGAGGGGGCAGATTTTCACCCCAGAGTATCCGCCCTAGGGGCGGAGTTTTCCCTGGGAGGATAGTTCGCCCCTAGTTGGGGCGGATAATCCGCCCCCAAACTTGTTCCACCTAGATCCACCCAAAGGCCCCGTCCCTTGGGGAATCGAAGGAGGAGGACTCGATCTTCAACAACTGCAACCAAGCGCTTCATCTCCTCTCCATTCATTTGGAGAATCACCGATCTAGTATTTCTTGCAAATACCTAGATCCTTGTTTTGTTTATATTGATAAACCTTGTTCTTGTGACAGCTTTTTGTCATCTCGGGAGCCCCCAATTCAGTTTTGGGTGTGTGCCCCGGTAGCGTTGTAAAGGCACCGGTTCCCGCCTCGAAGGGTACCAATAGTGGAGAAGGTGGATCAGGCCTGTCGTGGCGAGATCCATCGGAGAATAGGGTGAGGCCTATTGTGGCGTGGTGGTCTTAGAACCGCCCACCCCTCCAACGCAGATGTACTTCCCTTAACAAGGAAGGAACTGCGGTAAAACAAATCCCCGTGTCTCCGCGTGCTCCACTATGGTTCCCTCGCTCCTATCTTTACGTGCTTAGTAGCTAGGTTTGCATATAGGGAAATTCTTGTAGCTACACATCTAGAGAATTTACTTTGTGTCAAGCCTAAAATTGAAAAAGAACTAAAAATTGGGTAGCACCTATTCACCCCCCTCTAGGTGCCCATACGATCCATTTCACATGTTGGAGATAGGACTGATTCAATCAAGTGCGTCGCCATGGAGATCACCTGTCTTGTTTGTGGACAATAAAGACGGAGGTAACCGTGTGTGTGGGGATTATCGGAAGTTGAATGATGTCACCATCAAGAACAAGTACCCACTGCCGAAGATATAAGACATGTTTGACCAGTTGACTGGTGCCAAAGTGTTTTCTAAGATTGATCTTAGAACTGGCTATCATCAACTCAAGATTCACGCAGAAGATATTCCAAAGACTGTCTTTACCACCAGATATGTACTATATGAGTACATTGTCATGTCTTTTGGATTAACCAATGCCCCTACTTATTTCATGAACCTCATGAATAAGATTTTTATGGACTTCCTGGATAAGTTTGTCATTGTTTTCATCGATGACATTCTGATCTATTCTATATCAGAAGAAGAACATGAGCTACACCTAAGGACCATCCTTGGAACCCTTAGGGAGCATCAGTTGTATGCCAAGTTTAGCAAATGTGAATTCTGGTTACAGGAGGTAGGATTCCTCAGACATATTGTGTCAGCCAGAGTAATTGCCGTTGACCCCACAAAGGTGAAGGATGTTTAAGATTGGCAAGCCCCAACCACCCAAACCCAAGTTCGTGCATTTCTCGGATTAGTGGGATATTACCGCAAGTTTGTAGAAGGATTATCGAGCATTGCAAGACCCATGACCCAATTGTTGAAGAAGGATAAGAAGTTTGAATGGACGGACAAATCTGAAGCAAGTTTTCAAGAACTCAAGAACAGGTTGATTTCAGCCCCAATCTTGATCATGCTAGATATCACGAAGCCTTTTGATGTATATTGTGACGGATCCAAGATCGGTCTCGGATGTGTGCTTATGAAAGAAGGAAAAGTCATATCTTATCTATCCCGACAACTGAAGCAACATGAACAGAATTATCCTATCCATGACCTTGAAATAGCAGCCGTAGTTCTAGCCCTGAAGACATGGAGGCATTACCTTATGGGAAACCGTTGTGAGATTTATTCGGATCACAAGAGCCTGAAATATATTTTCACTCAGAAGGAGCTGAATATGAGGCAGAGAAGATGGATAGAGCTAATCAAGGACTATGATCTGGACATCCACTATCGCCCCGGTAAAGCCAATGTGGTAGCATATGCCCTTAGTAGATTGTCGTGCCGCTTGAACTCCATGATTCTGAAGGAGCAACCAATTTTGCACAAAGAGATGGAATATTTTAGAATGGAATTAGTAAGTGAAGGATTTTTGGCTAGCATAGAACTTCAACCCACTTTGATCAGTAAGATCAAGGAGGCGCAGAAAGGAAATGCTAGTATCGACGAAATCAAACGTTGCATCGGTACAGGGAAGGTACCCGGATTCACCGAAGATGAAGAAGGAGTTTTGTGGTACAAAGGACGTATTTGTGTGGCAGCAGATTCCGAATTGAAACGAGCTATTTTGAAGGAAGCCCATGATACTCTTTATTCTATCCACCCCGGAGGAACGAAGATGTATCAAGATTTGAAGGAGCAATTTTGGTGGCATAAGATGAAGAGAGAAATCGTAAGCTACATAGCCAAGTGTGATATTTGTCAAAGAGTCAAGGCAGGACATCAGAGACCCGCAGGACTATTGCAACCATTGCAGATTCCAGAATGGAAGTGGGATTCCGTAGGAATGGACTTTATCATCGGATTGCCTACATCTAGTAGGGGAAATGATTCTATTTGGGTCATAGTTGATAGACTATCCAAAGTAGCACATTTCTTACCTGTCAAGACCACTTACCAGAGTTCGAAGCCAGCAGAGTTGTATATTGCTAGAATCATCAGTTTGCATGGTGTCCCCAAGAACATCGTGTCGGATCGAGGAACTCAGTTTACCTCAAGATTTTGGAAGAAAGTCCAAGAAGGATTAGGAACCCGATTAGATTTCAACATAGCTTATCACCCTCAAACCGATGGACAAACAAAGCGAGTAAATCAAATACTCGAAGATATGTTGAGAGCCCATGTGCTAGAGTATGGATCAAAATGGCAAGATTGTCTGCCTTTCGCAGAATTTTCCTACAACAACAGTTATCAAGCCAGTTTGCAAATGGCCCCATTTGAATTCATGTATGGAAGGAAGTGTCGTACCCCTTTGAATTGGCCAGAAGTAGGAGAGAGTCAGATTTTCGGACCCGGCATCCTAGGAGAAGAAGAAGAAGAGAAAGTTCACAAGATCCGTGAGCACCTTAAGACCGCCCAATACAGACATAAGAGTTATGCCGACAAGAGACGTCAAGACCTCGCTTTCAATATCGGAGATGTTGTGTATATCAAAGTGTCGCCTTTGAAAGGAATGCAACGTTTCCAGCTCAAAGGAAAGTTAGCCCCTAGATATATCGAACTTTTCAAGATTCTTAATCGTCAGGGAGAAGTATTGTATCAACTGGAACTGCCAGAAGAGATGTCAGCAATGCATAATGTGTTCCATATATTGTTACTTCGCAAATGCCTAGAAGTCCTAGAGAAGACTGAAGTTTTCAAGAACATTGATCCCCGAACCATAGAGATCAACAATGACCTGACGTATCCCGAAGTACCCATATGTATCTTGGAGGAAGCTTTCAGGACCACCAGGACCCGGAGCATCAAGTTTCACAAAATCCAGTGGAGCAACCACACTGAAGAAGAAGCTACCTGGGAGCAAGAAGATTACATCAAGACGGAGTTTCCCGATCTCTTTAAATCCTAGTTTTCTTCTTTGTCAAATCTTGGGACGATATTTTGTTTAAGGAGGGAAGTTTTGTAACATCCCAAAAATATTGATCAAGGTTATCAAGTTCCAATAACCAAAATTAGGGTTAACAAAAACTTTTGTTAATTAAAAATCATATGAATGCATGTGTGTATGTGATGATTGTATGAATGCATGAATGGACTTGTGTGATTGTTGTGAATAGCAAGGAATGGTTTAAAGATGAAAACAACATCATCTAAATCAATTCCAAGAAGAAACAAATCAAGAGAAATTCAAAAACAAACAAAACAAGCAAATGGTCATTTTTGCCAATCTTGCTCACTAGGCCACTTTGAGTGTTTCTAGTCCAAGATTTCAAACAGAAACAATTCCATTTATTTTCACCCCTTGCTATACCAAGTAAAAGTGAACCCAAGCCCACCTTTCAAACTCACAGAAACATTTGGCAACTTGATTCAAATGACAATTCAAAATTGAATCTATATCATATGGGAAGATCACCAATTCTCAAAAACCAACCAAACAAGTGCACCTTGACCAAACCAACTAACCAGAGACTACCTAGTATGTGACTAGTACACCCATCAATTTTCATCCAAAAATTCAAATTCAAATCTCTTTCGGCCATTTCATCAAACACCTTGCCAACACAAATCAAACAAAACATCAAACACTATAGTGAGCAGTGTTTGTGCCTAACTTGTATCCCCTCTAGCTCACAGCACCCTCTTAGTAGATGATCAAACAAAATTAACTAGCCCTAGCTCACTGTAAGCTTGATATTGTCATCAATGGTGAGCATGTCGAGCCCCAAATGGCCACCCCATTCTCGCTAGCAAGCTAGGAGCATCTCTAGCCTCGACAACCTTGTCTGGGACACAGACCACCGTCCATTGCCACCCCCTGTCCAACGCCAAAGCACTGCCAACCCCTGGACCACTCAGCTCGAGCGTGCCCAGCTTCTCTGCAAGCCTGCCGAGAGCGCGCCAGAACGCCGCACTCGACACGCGAGCGTAGACCGTGCGCCGCCCTCGCCGCTTGCGTGCGTGATCACCACCGTCCCAGGAACCGCCAGGACATATGCCCGTTTGCCGCCGCGCGACCAGGAGAGCCCGTGCGCCATTAATTTTCCCGTCGGACCCGCCTAGAGCATCGCAACGTTCCGACCATATCGCACCGCGCCACACCTCGCGACCATGCCATTGAGCACCGCCAGGGAACACAACACCATCCCCTACCATCGCCCATGCTGTTAGCTCACTGTGATGATGACCCCGATGAGCTCCACCCGCGCCCTTTGGTCCCCTCGTTGCACTATAAATAGAGGCCACCCCCGTTCGATTTCAGCACACCAACACACTCCCCTCTCTCTCAGAACCACCCCACCTCATCCTCGGAGCAAGGCGAGTAGCAGGTCGCCGGAATTTCGCCAGAGTCTACCGCGGAGGAGGAAAAGAGGAGCCAGTGATTAGAGCCACCCAGGAGGAGCTGCCGGTACCAAGAGGTTCATCGTCATCGACTTCGTCATTCGCACCCATCATCGACCATCGCCTGAGCCCTGATGAGCCCCCATAGACCCCCACTGGCCGCGCTAGGGTTCAGTCTCGCCGGCGTTGCCCGACCGAGACGACAAGCCCCAACCTTTGGATTAGATGTTGAAAGTATGGTCTAGATTGCCCCATACCCCTTCGCATCCCCCTGTCTTACTTACTGGTGGGGACAACCACTTAAACCCACCCGCGTGCTGTGCGCAGTGGGCCGGCCCAGTTAACTTCCCGCGTGACCTAGTAGTTTGAATTTAGGTTTTATCAATTTAGTTTCAAACTTAGTTCTGTACCTAGATTTGAAAAAAATCAATCCAGAGAGATTCACTAAACCAAATTGCATGAAACTAATTTTGCTGGAAAGGTACTGAAATTCTAAATCCAATACCGGTGGATTCAAATCATTTACATTTGTAGAGAAAAAACAAGGCAGAAGCTTTTCTGGATTCAAACATTTTTAAAAATTCAACCATAAAAGCTTTTGACTTGATTCCAACTCTCAAAAATCACATTTGACAAGACCTTTCTGAATAAAAATATCTAGGTTTACTTGCAGTAATAATGAACAAGTAATAAAATAATGCCCCATAGGCATTTCTAGTCACTTTAATTAATTAAAATAAAAAGGTTAATCCTTATTAAATTGTGACACCACTTTAAATCACATTCCCAAGTACTGAAATATGTGGTGATGACATGTGTCAACATGATCACATGTTTTAGTTGGAGAATATTAAATCTAAAGTAGTTTTTCAATGAGTAGAAATTACTTTTCTAAAAAAAAATAAGACAAGTGCTTTAATGTTTGTGATGATGCTAGATCATCTGGTGAAAACCTTGGTGTGATAAATAGAAGTAGTTAAGTATTGGTTGGTGATTGTGTACCTCATATTTATTTATAGACGCTAGTATCGAACAAGGATACGAAGAGGAAGGCGAATACTACGAGGAAGAAGCCGAGGAGAACTTCAACCACTGCTCTGCACAAGGCAAGCTATCCTAGCAAGCTTATACTTGCAATTATGCAAGCATAACTATACAAGTTAACTTAGCAAGCTACTATCTTAGCAAGCTAAGCTAAACCATGCAAGTTTTACTTGCAAGCTTACACCACTTGATACCCAATCCTAGTTTTACTTGCAGGCTTAGTTATTTTACTTATTTATCAAAGCTTTCTATTTTAGTTTACTTAGTGAATGATAGAATTAGAAAGATTATTAAAGGTATCATAAAGAGCATAAAACTTGACCTAGGTTAGATCAATCTTGATGTCATCCTGAGGCATGAGATTAAACTTAGATCATTCACACTTGTTTACCACCCCTCATTAGTGTTTACCCCCACTTGTAGATGCTAGTGCTAAACATAAAACTTGATAACTTTAGATTGGGAGTACTTGGTAAAAATGATTATGAAAACCTTAGAATGATGAGTCATTCTAATGAAAAGCTTTGACATGTGTTCTTGAACACCAGATGATTTTGATGATGAAAATGTTGAGGCATGTGTCTTAGCCCTTTATAAAACTGATGGTTGTCTGGATGCGATACCATTCCAATTTTACCGTACAATCACAATACCCGAAATTTGGGTAGGGCTTGAATGGAAATTTATATACCTTAGTATGTGTTCCCTTGCGACCAAGGTTTGAGTTGAGGCTACCTTGTGAAGATTGTCCACCTGTGCAGTTCCCAAGATGACAGTTGGTCATGGTTGGGAGGCCAAATTCACAGGAGAGGTGCCTATACTAGGGCGTGTAATTGAAAGGTTAGGATTGATTATCCGCATACTGAGTATGGTGAAATCAGGATTGTTCCTGACGGATGTATCGAATATTGTGGTGAAAGTGTACCACCTCTGCAGAGTGTCAAACTATTCGAATAGCCGCGTCCACGGTTATGGACAGTTGGAGTGGCCATACTGTTCCGTCGTCATATGTTTTCAGAATGACTTGTGAAATGATTCATGACTTTGACTTGACCACAACAGGGTGATGTTATGAAACTCAAGTTCCCACTTAGGTGTTATAAAAATTTCAACTAGCTTTCTTTGCTTCTGAACTCAATTGAGATAAATCTGGCTTTTTGCAAAACAACCTAGAGCTTAGTATTTCCTAATCAAAAACCACTTCACTTGTTAGTATTAGTTTGCGAGTACTTAAAGAGTACTCATGGCTTTGTCCCTGGCTATTCCCGTGGCCAGACTATGAAGAGGACTATCAGGAGGATGGACCGCAGGAAGGTTACGACAACTAGGATCATCGCCAGCATTGCTTGTGATCATGAAGATGGAGCTTCGCCCACGCTACCGTTATCATTACGTTATTCCGCTGCTATGATTTTACTAAGACTGGATCATGAGATCCTTTATTTGTTGTAAGATCTTATGTATGGTTTGTAATGGATGATGTACTGTGATATCAAATCTGTTATGTTTCACGAAAATGGTAATCCTGGGATTGCGATGAATGGCATAACAGGCATCTGGGATTAAAAATCCGTGTGTTGACACTCCCATGGTCTAAGGAGCCCTGCGCGAACTTTTGAGCTAGTCCCGAGTAGCCACCGCCTTCGATCTCTCACCAGCTGTCCCGGGCCGACGAGCTGCTGCCTCTAACCGCTACAGGCCCTCCTACGACCGCTCTCTGCAGGCCATCCACCGCATCCTTGCCGACGTGCGCTGCCGGCCAATGAGCGATTGTTGCATAGTAAGTTATTGAAGAAAGGTATACATGAAAACTTGAATTATGTGTGAATTCAATTTCAATCTTCCAAAAGATCTCACCGAGGAGAGGTGGACATGGCATGTCAACCAGATGCACTAGTTTCTTCACGTTGTATGTGAGTGTTGTTGTTGTATTTGATGAACTATTAGTTATTTGTTATTTTTTTATTTATTGTACTTTGAATAATTTGTGTAACAATTCTTAAACCATCAGTTTGAGTTGTAATAATAATTATGAAGTATTTAATTCATATTTACTTGTGCACTATTTGATCTTTTGTGTGAGAAAACATGTTTGTGCTGCCATATTTAGGACATTTGAAAAAGTCTTGCCGGCTGGGTGCCTTTTTATTGGGCATCTGAAATGGCAACGGCAATTTTAGTGCAAAAGAACTCCAAAAGTGGTGCCAAAAATCAAAACGTGGTGCCTAAAAAAAGGCACCTGTTGCAGATGATACGTCGGATTCCAAAGCTGATAAAACAATATTAATAATAGAGGGGTAAAAATGGCACAACTTTCGTTACACAGGGTGTAGATTGTTAAATAGGGTAATTATTAATTCTAAAAATATCGAACTCTCTAATAAAACAAACCAGAGCACTTTACGAGCGTACGTTTATCTGTTCTACACTGCACCAAAGTACTGCATCACAAACTTCCAAGATCTGGCTCTGGTGCAAGTTCACGGTGGCGCTGTCAACACACGAGACAAAAATGATTGACATTTGGCAGACCAAATTTTGGCATCATATATTAGATAGGACAAAGTGGTGATCCTGTTGCAATACAGTGTTCTTATCCTGTCCATGTTTTTTTTTTCTGACAATCAATATTATCATATATTCATAGTAGCAAATAGTATATGGTAGTAATACATAATCTAACTCCAGCGGTTACAGAATAAAGTCTAAAAGAAAATAGCAAATCTTTTAAGATCTTCAAACTCTTTCTTCTTCCACGAAGCAATCTTGTATTTCTCTTAAGGCAGCCAATAACTGACATATACTAAACCACAACTTGTAAATATGAATGAGGGTTCTCCTATAATTTTAATTTGAGCCATAGTACCATTAGGGTGAAACAACATCGGTAAGAGCATCAACGACAGTATTTCCTGGAAAAACAACCGAACAACCTCATCGACATTGATGGCGAACCGATGGTAGGAATCACCATTATCGAGGACGTAGCAGCTGGTACAAACGTGCAAGGATAATACTCCTTGCGGCAACCATGAGTGAAAAGCCAGAATTGATCTGGTGAAACAAGATCTGAAAGACCATGCCTATAGAATCTTAATATTTCAACGCCACCATTGATGCCGGGAAGAAGATCTCATCGTCGAACGAAGAGTCAAAGATCACTTATTATAGACGATGAAATCTCCATTGACATATATGTCAAAAAGAAGGGCTACAAACAACTAATCTAATCTTCTGAAAACACTTTTTTTATTAAACACTCTAGCCATAGATTGGTTCCCTACACCTACCGACGCCTGTATCCGGTCCATGCTAGTACCAAGGACTCGTCACATATAGAGTAGATGGAGCGAGCCGCTAATTAGAGAGGGCTCCACCATGTTTGAAATGAACTCTTTGATTAGATATATCTGAATCTAGACAAATGTAAAAACAATAATTTAAATTGCAGGGAGTAGCATATGACTACACGAAGCCATTTTTTCCGTTCCCTTTCCATGGGCAGGACAGCCATATACTACTCCCTCCGTTTCAAAATATAAGATGTTTTAGGTTTGTGAAGAAAATGTATCTAGACTTGTTTTAGTGTGTAGATTTACACCAAACTTAAGTGAACCTACATACTAAAATAAGTCTAGATACATTTGCTTCACAAAGCTAAAACATCTGATATTTTGAAACAGAGGGAGTAGTATAGAGGGATAAAATATCTAGCGGTAGATTCTGAGTATGGAGGGTATAGTTTTATACAGAGGTACAAACCCGTGACTGCATGGGGGCAGTTTGTTTTGTTCCCTCTATTCCATGGGTAGAGTTTATTTTTCTGTTGTGAGTGGGTTACATCTAAGATTTTTTTAGTTATAAGTGAAGTTTTAACTAAGATTAGATGGCATTAGCTCAATGAGAATTAATTTAATTGTCAATCAACTAATAAGAATTATACACACCCTATTTATCGCGTGTACATATATATTCTCCTTTATCGGCACGTCTTGGCACTACTGATTATTTTTGTTTTTTAGGCTAGTTGAGTATCGTAGTTACCAACGAATATATCAAACAGATACGGTGTCAAACTGGATCACACGGTTACATAATAACTTGTAATGTCTTGTAAAATTCTAATCATCAATTTTAGATCCAACTACGGAGTATCAAATTAATTTCGATGATGCAGCTCATCAGCATGGTTTCTCTATTTTAGATCCCCCATACTTTGCTTAAGAGATGTTCTAGCCTACTGTTGGCAGCATGGGCACATCAACTAGAGGTTCGAGGGTTCATGGGGGAGTGGAGTGGTGATGGAGCTGCGATTTTACAGGATTTGATGGTCCGATCGGGTCTGGATCTGCATAGTTGTGGGGTCAGTTGGGTCCCCACCCCACCCCCTCCACCCCCAATTATTTGGCAAATCCGTCGTATACTTGTGGAGAAATTTTTTGATAAAATCTGTAAAAAGAAGTCAGTGTGTGCATGTATTCTTGACTAGGGCAAGAGGAGCTAGGCAATCCATGTGTGTGTGCGTGTGTATGTGAGAGGGACAGTGGGTACACGCAAAACAGGGCTCGTATGTGAGAGAGACAGTGGGTACTCTTGATTCTCTTGTCAGCATCTGGCTCACATGGGGGCTGATTATGTCAGTTTGGATTACCCGAGTGGTCCCGTTAGTTCCATGTATCAAGCCATATGTTTTTCAGAACACACTACGTTCCGAAACGGAGGCACGAAGGTCCACCCGGGCAGCATGGCATGTGATCATCCGATCGCATCGTTAGACTTACTAGCAGGGCGTCCGAATCAGTGGCGACATTTTGTTTCGACACGTGCTCGTTTTTCGCGTGCAAGCCGGTTGGTATCTATCCAACCTTGCATTGCCAAGTTGGTCTTTTTATTACACTGTCAGCGCACTTACACATGTGCTTCACAACTAGCTAGTATTAAGCTTGAGCTCTGATTGTGGATGGATGAGCGGAGCGAGTCTGGAAGATTAGTTAGGGCTGAAGGCAAAGTGAACTTCTTCTTTTGGCTGTTCCTGCGTAACAGAAACTGGACAGCCGAGAGATTGCGCGCGATCGAGAGGCCTCCCTCATGATGACAATTGTTGTCGCTCTATGACCAACAATTTGAAACGCCAGCTCACCTAGCCATGAACTGCATCTTCGCCAAGGAAGTCTGGGCTCAGTTTCAGAGATCTCATCCACTGTCAATGGTTGGTAGACCAAAGCTCGCCGTGGCAAGATGGACGCGCAGAAGAAGGAAGACATCTCCCTATCGATCTACATCATCTGGCACCTTTGGAAATAAAGAGGCAGTAGATTCACTAGAAAGTGAATCGCTACCGGCCATTGCTGCGGCGGCGATGATCAAGGCAGACATTGAGTTACTTAGATTGGCTAGAAGTCAGCCCGAGGTTTAGGGTTTTGGCCATCTGTGTCTTTGTGATTGTGGCCATCACCGGAGTCGCTCCCAAGTGGACTCCCTTTTCTTTTCTTTATTTTTGTTTCACTCCACTGTAATTACATGGGTTTTTCCCCCCTCTTCTATAATGCAAAAGCAGAGCGCCTGCTATTCCCCATCAAATTGTGGATGCGAGGGGAAAGATTTTAGGTCGAGAATGAGAGGGGAAAATGATTGATACTAATATAGAAGTCTGAATTAATGCCAAGATATTCCCTTGCACGTTTTGTGATCATTTCTAGTGCTCATCGCTTTTTTCTTGCCCATGCATACGTCGCCTTGGGAAGTTTGAAACTCGCATTAGTAATAGCAAGACTTCCTTCATAGATACTATATCATTCGATTGGATTAGGTATGTATTTCACTTTTAGTATATATGGCTGCGGATTTGTAAAAGTAGCCCATAAACATGCCGGCCGGGTTGACATCTCAACTTCAAATGTTATTGGAGTCTGGCTGAATGTAAATATATAAGACTTGATTTTCGAAATAATATAACCGGACTAAAGGATTAAGTGTCAACTCCTTTTACTCATCAACTTAAAAATGTTGAAAATTGTCCCGCGAGAGCTAGAAGTTTTTTCTTTTGAAATGGGCGCAAATGAATTGTTCCAATCTATTAATTAAGAAGAAGAGAATTGTCTAGTTAATTAATGAAAAATCATGTGAAAACCATTACAACCATAGCACAAGCGAACTATCCCAAAGAATGCAATTCTTTGATCGCCTAGGTAGACCAACGAACTCTCCTAATAACCCGCTAGAACCACAAACTCTCGACACATTGATCACCGCCACGTCGCCAAAGAAACCCCACTGAAGACACATCAACAAATATCACAAACATGATAACCCGAAGAGATGAGAACCATCCATCAAGCAATGCAGATGCCTTCCTAGTGACGCCACTCTTCTTATTTTTTCTTCTGAGAAATTCATTCACCTTCTTAAATTTGCTCACATATCATTCACCTATAGGAGGCAACCAATCTTGGTGCCACATCCAGGGCTAACCATCTCCAAACTGATAAGAAGGTCACAAAACTCTTTTGTAGAAAGGGCATCAGAGCCAATGAAGGCAAGCAGCTTGCTCGGCTCCAATGATGGCGTTGTGGAAGCCACCATCGAGGACCCAAGAGTTTCCACCTCTAGATGCATCATTGATAGGGGAGGAGTCAACTTCCTACACAACTACTATAGCTCTAGAATGATCAACATTATCAGAGGCATGACCTCACTCTTAGAGGTACCTGCCAAATGGGCAGCTACAATGGGGAGGTCATGCCACCGGGGGGGGGGGGGCTTCTTCCCCAACATCACCTAAACCGATGTTGAGATCGACTAGAGGAGGGGCTTCAGCCGAAACTAGGGATGTGCCAAGAGCAGCCACTGCTCTCACAAAGAAACTATCAACCGTGAAGCTCGGAGTGAAGCAAAATGGCTTTCTTAGAAAACAACAGTTCGTGTATGCACAACATGGCAAACTTGGACCGATGGAGGACGAAGAGCTGTTCTCCCCATGCAGCTCTTCACCTTGTGACCGAATTGGCGACAATTTTCGCACCTGAGTGGCTCACAACACATCGTAGTCCAATGCCCGTCTTCATGGCAACGGTGGCATATCCCGTGTATCTGAGCAGGAGATTGTGTGGAAAGTCTTCGATGCTAGAGGGGCAAAGGCTATGAGGCGCTGGTTGTGCCTAGTCCGTACTAGCACACAAGGCGTGTCCTTGTGCCCTACACCACTTGTCGCGTTAGCTTCAGGAAGCACCTCGGATCGTAGCAGAGCGAAACCAAGCGCAAGCACATTTGGTTGTAGCTACTCTAGGGAGATGGTCACGGGGACGAGCTCGGCGAGGGTACCCGACCAGGGAAGGGAACTCGATCATGTAGAGAGAATCACCAGAGGCATTGGCAGCTAGCCGGGAAAGGTGTCGTCGAGGGGAGGCGCGGCGGCGGGGCCAGAACGACCGCCTTAAACCATGCACTAGTATCCATCATTTTCCATATGTGTTATAAATCCTCCATATAATAAAATGAAAAATATTTTGACCTAAAGTTGATAGAGTCGTGGACAGCAAGTTTTTGAAAATAAAAATACTTACAAGATGTGTCGATGGGGGCATCTTTGCTCCGAGTAACACTTGCATGTAGAGATGGAATCCCAAGCTGAACAAAATACTTACAAGATGTGTGCATATATTCTTGACCCAGGCAAGGGGTGGAATCCATTGTAATTTAGCAAATTTACTTGTGGAATACTGATCTTTCACATTCTTTTTACCCTAGTGTGTTTGTGAGTGCGTGTGTGCGTGCGTGCGTGCGTTCATGCGTGTGTTTTCATATCAAGCCATATGTTAGACTATATTTGTTTTTGGACTGGCCGAGTGGTCACGTAATATAAGTTCATATCAAGCCATATATTACACTATATACGTACATACGTCTCTAGTACTTGCTGGCACGAAGGTCCACCCGGCATGTGATCATCCGATCGCGTCGTTCAACTTAGCAGACTGCATGTGATCACGAAGTAGTACTTGCTGTAGAGATGGAGCCCCCAAACTGAACGCATTTTTTTGATCTCTATAGAAAGCAGAGCCATGCCATTGGTCTAATGTTAGCTGAAGATAAAAATAGATTCCTTGATAGTTACAGCCTGCATATTAGGCTAGAGATTGATAGTCAAAGAGCCAGCTTTCGCCACTTCTCTCTTAATGTACGTGTTTTAATTAATGTGTCCAAGTTTAAATATACTGCCTCAGTTTCATAATATAAAATATTTTAGATTTATGAAGATAATGTATATAAACACCTTTTAGTGTGTAGGTTCGAAGAGATTCACTCTGAATCTACACACTAAAACATCTTATATTTTGAAACAGAAGGAGTAGTATATATGCCACTCGACTACAAGTTTTTTTTTTCAATGTTAAAAACTTAATTTATGTGGTTGCGTTTGACTCAAAGGGACATTGTCCTCTGCCATAGTTTCATTCCGATTCAAGTAACACTCATTTCACAGATTTGGCATCCATGTCTATAAATAGACGCACCAGCCTACAAGGCCTTCTCACTACTCAGCTGCTCACAACACTTTAGCCATCTAGCAAGAAATGGCTCTCCTTTGTTCAGCCCTGAGTAACAGCACCCATCCTTCCTTTAGAAGCCACATAGGAGCAAATAGTGAGAATTTATGGCACCTATCTGCTCTTCCAGCACAAAAGAGTAAGAGAAGGTGTAACCTTACACTTAGTTCACGAGCAGCAAGAATAAGCAGTGCGCTTGAAAGTGGAAAGCTGAAGCCATGGCAAATCCCTAAAAGGGACTGGTTTCCCCCTGAGTTTATGTTCGGTGCCGCCAGTGCAGCGTACCAAGTAAATTTCTAGCATAAATTTATACATTTTTTTTGTTAATCTGTAGGAGATACTGTTTAAATACAATGATAGCTAGTTGCTAACAAAGATTATGATGTCAGAAAGCATGTTAATGGCTTGTTGGATTGCACAAAATTTTATGTATGTCATCTTTGTAGATTGAAGGTGCTTGGAATGAAGGTGGCAAGGGGCCAAGCTCTTGGGACAACTTCTGCCACAATTATCCTGGTAACATATACACAACCTTATACCAACAATAAGATGTACTTTTCGGTATTACAAACATATGATATTGTTCTTTCCTAAATTCTCCTCCTTGCATGTGCATATGAATAGAGCGGATAATGGACGGGAGCAATGGGGATGTTGCAGCAAACTCCTACTATATGTATAAAGTAAGTACCGAGATGTCAGCAACTAGATATACATATGTGTGTAAGTTTTCTCTAATGATTTTGGAGGAACCCTTTTTTAAATGCGCTGCACAGCTCATGACTGGGAAGATTCAAGACAACTACTATAATCACACTAGTGGAACACGAGATATTTTGAACAATTTATCGTGAAAATTGGATGTACATATATATCTTTAAAAAATAATGCAAAATACTTAGATATATTAAAATATTTAATAAGGACATGAATTATTTCCTACGTAGGAATTATGATTTCTAGTCTTGATTATACCAAAAATTAGAATTGGGAAGATCGAAACAATTGCAGGTGTCCTTTATACATGTGCCTTACATATAACAAATGTTGTGAAAGATACAATTTCATGTCGTGCAAAAAATATGGATCATAATATATTGTCCTCATTACCAGTAAAAAAACTTGTCCTCATTTATTTACGCAGGAGGATGTTAGAATGCTGAAGGAAATAGGCATGGACTCGTACAGGTTCTCAATCTCTTGGCCGAGAATTCTGCCAGGTAAATACACAATAACCAAATATGTTTTGTACAATGAATAGGTTAGGAACAGTAACAATGTGTTCTACAGATGCATCCGACCTGAATTATTATATTGTTGAGGTGCTAATTTCAGCACATGCCTATTACCTCTTTCAGAGGGGACGCTCGAGGGAGGCATAAACCATGAAGGCATCCAGTACTACAATGACCTGCTCGATTGCTTGATAGAGAACGGTGAAACAAATTTTCTTCTTTGTCTAATTAGTGCTTAAATAAGATAACTCGCAAATGTTTTACAAATTATTATTTTTTGTTCCAATTCAGGCATAAAGCCATACATTACGCTTTTCCACTGGGACACCCCTCAAGCACTGGCAGACAAGTACAACGACTTCTTAGATAGGAGGATTGTGTAAGTATGCAGCAAGCAAAAGTATTACTATTTATTTCAAAGACACTTAAGAAAGACCAACAACTCCCAATTATGATATGTATAAAAACTATGAACTGTAACATTGTTATATATGTTTTGAACAACAAGAATATACTATATGATGGGGCTCCGTATGCCATATCTATTTATTAGAGAAAAATGACTGAAAAGGTTAATTAATATTTAGAGTACAAACAATGTTCTATTTTCATTGGACAATGTGTTAGTAAACTACATAACTATTTATCATTGTGTTTGATTTGAAATTTTTCAGAAAAGATTACACAGACTATGCGACGGTGTGCTTTGAGCACTTCGGCGACAAGGTGAAGAATTGGATCACCTTTAACGAGCCACACTCATTTTGTGGTTTGGCCTATGGAACGGGGTTGCATGCCCCTGGGCTTTGCTCGCCAGGCATGGACTGTGCCATCCCACAGGGAGACGCGCTCAGACAGCCATACATTGTTGGCCACAACCTCCTCCTAGCACATGCTGAGACTGTTGATGTTTACAACAAGTTCTATAAGGTACAAACGTAATTAAAGTGACACACACATATGTATGTACACACACACACAATCTAGTAGACAAGTAACACCCACTAGTATACACACTTACTTATATTGACGGATCATGTATTTAGGGTGATGATGGACAAATAGGTATGGTTATGGACGTAATGGCTTACGAGCCATATGGAAACAACTTCGTCGATCAACAGGCCCAAGAAAGATCAATTGACTTCCACATCGGATGGTTCCTGGAGCCAATGGTTCGTGGTGACTACCCCTTCTCTATGAGGTCACTGGTGGGAGATCGCCTACCCTTCTTCACCAAGTCTGAGCAAGAGAAGCTAGTGTCCTCATACGATTTCGTAGGGATCAACTACTACACCGCTAGGTTTTCCGAGCATATTGACATTTCACCGGAAATTATACCAAAGCTAAATACCGATGATGCCTACTCCACACCTGAATGTAAGAAAATATTCTCGAGGACTAACCCTGGTACTTCACATGTTCCATTGATAAATTTTATATTGTCATACTAATCCTGCACCTTTTTTTGTTCGACCAGTTAACAACAGCAATGGGATTCCTATTGGTCCTGATGTATGTATATTCCTAGCTACTACTTAATTTGGTCATTTTTTATATAAAATATATTATCTTTGCAAAAATGCAGAGAAAAAGTACACTTACTTGAACTTTTGCAAGGAAAAGGTTAAACGACATAGACATGCTAATGCTTTTATTTTGCAATAAATCATACGCAAATCAATCAACTATTTTGATTATTGATTACAAGTTTTTCATCAATATGCAGCTTGGAATGTATTGGATTTTATCGTACCCAAAAGGGCTAAAGGACATCCTTCTGCTCATGAAGGAAAAATATGGAAACCCACCAATATACATCACCGAGAATGGTAAGTAGTGATATGTGTGAGTATATATCAATGCCACATAATGTTAATATATCACTGAGAAAGGTAAGTAGTATTGTAGATTAGGTAGCTTCTAATTAATAAAAAGTTTGCATATATTCACAGGAACCTACTCAATAGACATGACAGTTTATAAGATGTTTCTCTGACTTTTTTCAGAACAAATTAATGTTTAGAGATGGCTCGTGATGGATTTAAATTTTGTGTACAGGAACCGCAGACATGGATGGCTGGGGAAACCCCCCCATGACAGACCCGTTGGATGACCCGTTAAGGATAGAGTACCTCCAACAACACATGACAGCAATCAAAGAAGCAATAGAGTAACTATACCAATACTAAAAATCTCCCTTCTTGTTTGTTTATTTTTGCACTTTTCCCTACATACATACCCTAGTAGTAGAATATTGATTACTCGATATTTGGTACAATATAATCATGCATATATATATACACACACATATTACATGCACATGGTTGAATGATAAGGATTTTTTTTCAAACGTGTCTTCAGCTTAGGCGCGGACGTGCGGGGCCACTTCACATGGAGTCTAATAGACAACTTCGAGTGGTCTATGGGTTACTTATCACGCTTTGGCATCGTCTACATCGACCGCAATGACGGCTTCAAGCGCATCATGAAGAAGTCAGCCAAGTGGTTGAAAGAGTTCAACGGTGCCACAAAGGAAGTTAATAACAAGATCTTGGCGCCAGCTCGTGTTGTAGTGGAGAGCTAATGTGGTTTCTAGTTCAAAACCCGTATGGAAAATAAAAGTAAAGAAACAATGGCATGGTGAGTGCATGCAGCGTTCCAGTTTGCTAGTTGTCACTTTTCTGCTGCAGAATAAAGGAAGGGATGTATCAATTTTATTATTGGTGTATTCGTAGTATGTATGCCACCGAGGCAATAATAAAAACCTTATTTCTTTTCAAGTCCGTATGACTCCGGGATCGAGGTGAGTGCCTCGCTACAATTTGCAAATCCGATGACAACACTCTTTAGGCGGAAGTCCCTGTGTACCCGCATCCAGGGATAGAGCGCATGCGCATATGCTGTGGTTGTGACAAGCCCTTGAGCAGATGGTGGTGGGGGATCTTTCCCAGGTTTTTGGTGGCGTGTGACGTGACGTCCTCACGAAGTTCATGGAGTATTGACATCTACGTAGCATCAAAGCCTCTTGGTGGTGTGGTGGCATGGAATGGAATGGCGGAGCAGAGGTGCGTGCTCATGGGATGATGCATGTCCAACTTAGGCACTAGTGCAGCGTGCATGGTCAATTCAGGCGGCCCGGTTACTTCTGGAGCTCCAGTGACAGTTCAGGCACATAGGCTCACATATCCTTTTGTTCAAGCCGAAAGACACACAAGCTTTCCATGTGTGTGTAGTAACAAAGACTCATCGGATCAGCTTATGTACGCCCTCTCAACCTGAAAGCATGTTCCCAGTGCATCCCAAGCCTAGTGCTGCTTATCAACCTTGTAAACCTACATCCCTATCCATCCAATGGCAGCAACAAAAGAGATGAAGAAGCTTATGTTTTCGCGTGTAGCGAGATGATGCGGGGGCTGTTGTTCGAGCTATATATGTAGCGAGATGCAAAGGAGCGACTAGGAATGGTATTTAAGGCCGGGTGTTGTTGATTTAATTACTACCTCAACTATCATATGTCCGCTTACTATATATCTCAGCGCAAGTAGAGGAGGAAGGACCATAATCTTGTTTCAGTGCTAGATGAACATGAGTTTGTGTGCCCATGAGTTGTTTTCAGTTTTCTGCGTTGTTGGATTATTGAGGTTTGAAGAAGTATATGGTTTTATTAGGTGTTGTGTTGCTGCAATTTACTGTCCCTGCTTTTATTGCTTGGTCAGGACTTGTTTATTTCAACAGGGGAATTCGTCTGAACAAACAAACTCATGTCACATAATATGACAGCACGCGAAAGTTTCACATTGTTTCGATCGTTTTTGAAATTTTTATGCCCGTTTTAAACTATCGTCAAAACGGTGAGCATGAAGAATCTTATTCAACATATATATCTAATACTTGAGTGTAGATAGATAGATTTTATTTTTCTCCAATTTTTGATATATTATTTGTATTTTTCTGAATTAGAATGATTCAGTTATGATTTTCTAAGATTAATGAGGTAAAAGGAAAAATAGCTGCCGTGGGCAGCCATCGAAGTGTGTGTAGTAACAAAGACTCATTGGAGTATTGACATCTACATAACATCAAAGCCTCTTGGTGGTGTGGTGGCATGGAATGGAATGGCGGAGCAGAGGTGCGTGCTCATGGGATGATGCATGTCCAACTTAGGCACAGTGCAGCGTGCATGGTCAATTCAGGCGGCCCGGTTACTTCTGGAGCTCCGGTGACAGTTCTGGCACGTAGCCTCACATATCCTCTTGTTCAAGCCGAAAGACGCACAAGCTTTCGAATTGTGTGTAGTAACAAAGACTCATCAGATCAGCTTATATACGCCCTCTCAACCTGAAAGCATGTTCCCAGTGCATCCCAGGCCTAGTGCTGCTTAGCAACCTTGTGAACCTACGTCCCTATCCATCCAATGGCAGCAACAAAAAAGATGAAGAAGCTTATGTTTTCGCATGTAGCGAGATGATGTGGGGGCTCTTGTTCGAGCTATGTAGCGAGATGCAAAGGAGCGACTAGGAATAGTATTTAAGACCGGGTGTTGTTGATTTACTACCTCAACTATCATATGTCCACTTACTATATATCTCAGCGCAAGTAAAGGAGGAAGGACCTGATACGTCAGAAACGTATCTATAATTTTTTATGTTCCATGTTTGTTTAGTATCTATTTTGCTTTGCTTTGTCCACACTTTGAGGTGTCTTTATATGCTTTCTGGTACTAACCTATTAACAAGTTGCCACAGTGCCAGTTGCATGTTTTCTTCTGTTTTTGGTTCCAGAAAGGCAGAAAATCAATATTCTTGGAATTGGACGAGACAAAAGCCAAAGTCAATATTTCACCGAGGAGAACACGTAGTCCAGAGGAGAGACGGAGGGGCGCCACAGGGTGGCCACACCCCCCCAGGCGCGGCCTAGGGTGGGCCCGCGCCTAGGCAGGGTGTGGGCCCCCTGGCCGCCTCCTAGCCTCGCCTCTTCACCTATAAGAAGCCCTTGATGCCTAAATAAGTACCCGATCAATATTCCACGAAACCGTCTGTAGCCGCCGCCACCATCATCCCTAGATCGGGGGGATCTGAACTTCTTCCCGGCGCCCTGCCGGAGGGGAGATCATCCCGGAGGCCTTCTTCTCTGGTATGAAGCATGAGTAGTTCCACCTTGGACTACGAGTCTATGTAGTAGCTAGATCTTGTGAGCTTCGTTCATGGTCAAGATCTAATATATTTGTAATCATGCATGTTATGTTTGCAGGGATCCGATGGATATTGAGATTACTATGTCAGATTGATTAATGGTTTTGTATTATTGATTCTATCATGTCTGTGTTGTTTGTGATCTTGCATGCTCTCCGTTGTTAGTAGCTATCTTGGCCAAGTAGTTGCTAGTGACTCCAAGAGGGAGTATTTATGCTCGATAGTGGGTTCATGCCTCTAGTTTCCAACGGAAGTGACAGAAATCTCTTCGGTTGTAGATGTGATGTTGCCACTAGGGAGAAAACAACGGTCTCTTGTTCATGGAACAAGTGGATTATTTACCTTACACACTTTGATTAAAGCAGTTGTCTGTTGCTTGCAACTTAATACTGGAGGGGCTTCGGATGATAACCCAAAGGTGGACTTCTAGTCATAGATGTAGTTGGATGGTGGTCTATAGTATATTGTTGTATTGCTCAATCGAATATCATAGGATATTTATGTCTAGTATTGCATTGTTATGCCTTGCTCAGTTCCTGTCAAATGCCCTGCTGTAATATGTTTACCCCTCATGCCATGTTGTTTATCTAAGGAGATCACCTCTAGTGAACTATGGACCCCGGTCCAATCTTTACCATTGATACATCTTCCACTGTTACTATTTACTTGCTGCAAACCATCATTATCTTCCACACCATATAGTTAATCCTTTGTTACAGCAAACCGGTGAGCTTGAAAACCTCACTAATTCGTTGGGGCAAAGTCTTGAGTTTGTGTTGTGCAGGTTTCCATGTTGCTTGCAACACCTTTGAGACGTTTCCTTCCTCCTACTGGTTCGATAACCTTGGTTTCTTACTGAGGGAAAACTTGTTGTTGTGCTCATCACACCTTGCTCTTGGGGTTTCCAACAAAGCGTCCCACGACAGTACTGGGCGCCATCAAGCTCTTTCTGGCGCCATTGCCGGGAAGGCTAAGGACGTCTTCACAAGGGGAGTCCTCCTCAAACTTTCTCTTTTCTTTGTTTTTAGTTTGCTTAGTTTCTTTTGCTTGGTTTTGTTTGCCTCTTTTTATCAAAAAGTCCAAAAAAAAATTAGTTTAGTTTGGTTTGCTTTCTCTTTTCAGAAACAAAAAAAATCAGTTCCTACTCTAGTTGCCACCTTGCTCTAGCTCACCATGTTGTTCCCCAAGTTCGCCCTGAAGGATCTTGCAATAGGTAGTGGCTCCATAATTAGGAAAGATAATATTGAAGAATTATTTAATCATGTTAGCAAGCATGAGGATAGATCTATAGCAGAACTTGCTCCTAATTATGAAATTGCTGCTGCTTCTTTAGTTCATATGCTGGAAGCTAGGTTTGTTAGCCTTAACCCCATGATGCAAATTTTGTTCCTAAAACTAAAAGAAGAAAAGAATGCTGAAAAGAGAGAATTCATTCTTGAAACTTTACTCAAAGAGTTCCATGATGTTGCTAAGGAAGCCCAAAAGGTCTTTGAGCGTTTCAATATGCAAGGCTCATGTGTAGATGTTGTGGGTACTTCTGATAAAACTAAGCCTAGAGAGGAATTTAAGATACCCATACCCTTTAAGCTTGTTGGGATGCATGAGGACTTTGAAAAGAATTTTGATTGGATTATTCCTAAAAATCCTTTTGATGAAAGTAGTAAACCAAAGAGAGATGAGAAAGGATCCTCCAAAACTCATTTGGATGAGATACAGTTGAAGACTTTGCAAGTATTGATCTAAATGCTTCATTTGAAAATACTTGATTTCTTATTTCTTGTGCCTAACTTAAAGGCGTTAAAGAAAAGTACTTGTTGGGAGATAACCCAAGAGTTTCCTTGAGTATTGGAAGTTATTACTTCATTAATAATCTCCCTTTATCCTTTTTGTTTGCTTTTTGTGCCAAGAATGACCTCTAATGAGAGGGAAGTGAGATTTGGGGAGTTGCTGTCCTAAAACAGATTTCTGTCCTCTACCATAAAAATTCGTGAGGAGTTTCTGTAAGTCGGATTGAGCTAAAAATTTACGAATAAATACCCCAGTACGTTAGCTAACTTTCATTAGTTCAACACTTTTTGATTTGAGCAGCATAAGATTTTCGAAAAAATTGATTTCTACCTGCTGGTCTGTTTTGACAGATTTCTGCCATTATTTGCATTTGCTTCTTATTGATTCCTTTTTGAGTTCTCTTTTGGGGAATTGAGCATTTTGAAGAATTTGCTACAGTAGTTTGTGTTTTTAGTGAAAAGTTTTGTTGTTCTAAAGCTAAACCCAAGGGTCTATTATCTTTTGAATACACTAATGTTGCTAATGAAGATTGTGTGAAGTTTTGTATGAAGGAAAAAATTTCAGGTGTAGAGAGAGAATGATGTGATGAGATGAAGAATGGACAAAAGCTCAAGCTTGGGGATGCCACCCCGGTGTCACCCCAAGAAATATCCAAGAGGTACAAGCGTCAAATGTTGGGGATGCCCAATGCATCCCCTTTTTCATTAATAAAAAGCTCAGGTCTTTCTAGACACTTGGTTTTTATTGTTTCATGCACTATTGTGTTATTCTTGGAACATCTTAATTTTTGTTTGCTTTGCTTAGTTTGCTTGAATAAAGTAGTTTGGACCCCGTTCTCGCTGTGTTGTTTCAAATAAGTCGATTGGTGTTGGAAAGGAGTAGAAAGTTCTTGCTTGGAAGTGCAAGAGGAGCTTTCTTTGACTGTGACATAGACTTTAGCATGTCATGCTAGGTGTTGTTTTGACCTTATGCTTAGTGATTATTGCTGTAGTATGTCTTGTTCCAAACAATTGGGATTGCTTAGTGTGCCTTGAAGGAATCATGCATTGTTTTAGCATATAAAAGCATAGTATTTTGGTTTTCTCTTTTGATGTTTTGTTTGGGTTGACTTGGCACATGCTCACACCATGTTATGACTATGAACAAGTAACCATAGCCTCTATGATCATTTGGTCCTTAACTTGCAGTACCACTCTATGCTTTGATTAGTAATGTTTTGTCGCTCTGCATAATTATGGCCATTATTGCTCTCTTAGTTGGTTGCTCGCAGTCTTTTGCTAGCCTCCACTTGTATGAGTAAGATCTACTCATGCTTCCAACTCCCAAGAAACCAAGTTATTCCAAAGTGTCCACTATAAATTCCTATGCATGGTGTGTTATACCATTCCAAGTATATTCTTGTTTTCAGCTATCTTCCAATTAAAAAATATTTTGTTATGTGAAAACTTAGTGATTAAAGCCCTCACAAACTTGATGGCACACTTTATATTCTTTTCCCCTAATAAACTTGAACCATTGTGTCATCTATGGTGTATATGCTTGCAATTTTATGTTGGAATTAGCAGAACCATGCAGTCATGGGGAACGTTTTCAACATTGCACTTGTACTTTGTACACAGTTGATATCATGCTCTTTGGTCTATGGATGTCACCAGTGTAAAATAAAGAGGGAGCTTGTAAGTCCATGGAGTTATGTATTTTGTGTTAGAGAAACGCCTGGGCCGCTAGCCTAAGCAATGCCTAATCATAGTGGAAACTTGCAGCATCACCATAATGAACTATCTGTGAAGCATCCTCAATAAAAAGATATGCACATAGTAAATAAAAAGATCGCTGAGATACTCATTGTCTGCTTGCCTTGTCATTTTGGTTATGGGAAAGCTCTTGTACCATGTGCAAGGGTACCCCGTTGGCGGTTCTCTATGATACACATGTACTTACTATGATAAGAACTTACAGGTGACTGAAGTTGAGTAGCATGAGGTGTGACCCTCGTATTCAAGGGACATGAGATTGCCAACTTATACTTTGACAAGCATATACTCCATAGTTTGTTCACTTTAACCTTAATCACTTCAAGATGCTTATGATAGGGGCAATGAGGGCTGAAATCTAACAAGTACCATAATATTTGGAACCTCTTTTTGAAACTTGAAATCCCTGCTTCCCTTTATGAAGAGCCTTTCTTCCACTATTATGTTGACTCTCCACGTTCTACCTTTAGGCACCGTTAAGAGAGCATAGTTGCCATTCTTAGTTCTATGTGCAGTGTCCCAAAACTTATTGATTGATGCATATTGTGATATTACTTGTTCTTATGCTATTTGTATCTAGTCACTCTTCTGAACTTTGAAGGTGTCATATGCATCTATTTGCTACTCTATGAGGGACAAGATGATTGCCACTACGCTATGTTTTCTGTATGTGAAACAAAGAAATGTTTTTCAATTCATGTTATTCATGATCTTTGTTTGTAGCCTTTCATGTTGCATGCATAGTTACTTTGTCTTACTGTTACAACTCCATCTTTCATGCACATGTTTAGAGTTTCTTTGATCCCAGCTTTCAATGCTTGCAAATGGTTTGATCTTGGTTTTGATGGTGCATGTCACCTCAAAAATTATTCTTTTAACACTTACCTACTCGGGTCAGAGGGGAGCCGGAGGGGATGGCCAGAGGGGCTAGACCCACCCCAGGCACGGGTGGGCCCTACCCCGTGCCTGGCTAGGGTTTGGTTGCCCTGGCGGCCGCCTCGGTCTCCTCCTTTGCCTATAAGAAGCCCCCGATGCAGAAACCATGCGTACCCGATCAGAAATCCACGAAACCGTTTGTAGCCGCCGCCACCATCGTCCCTAGATCAGGGGGATCTGAAGTTCTTCCTGGCACCCTGTCGGAGGGGAGATCATCCCGGAGGCCTTCTCTCTGGTATGATGCGTGAGTAGTTCCACCTTGGACTATGGGTCCATGTAGTAGCTAGATGGTTGTATCTCCTCCTTTGTGCGTTCATGTATAGATCTTGTGAGCTCCGTTCATGATCAAGATCTAATCTATTTGTAATCATGCATGTTGTGTTTGCGGGGATCCGATGGATATTGAGATTATTATGTTGGTTTGATTAATGGTTTTGTCTTTATGATTATATCATGTCTGTGTTGTTTGTGATCTTGCATGCTCTCCGTTGTTAGTAGCTATCTTGGCCAAGTAGTTGCTAGTGACTCCAAGAGGGGGTATTTATGCTCGATAGTGGGTTCATGCCTCTAGTTTCCAAGGAAAGTGACAATAATCTTTTCGGTTGTAGATGTGCTGTTGCTACTAGGGAGAAAACAACGGTCTCTTGTTCATAGAATATGTCGACTGTTTACCTTACACACTTTGCTTAAAGAAGTTGTTTGTTGCTTGCAACTTAATACGGGAGGGGGTTCGGATGATAACTTGAAGGTGGACTTCTAGTCATAGATGCAGTTGGATGACGGTCTATGTATCTTGTTGTATTGCCCAGTCAACCTCATAGGATCTTTCTGACTAGTAATTGCATTGTTATGACTTGCTCAGTTCCTGTCAATTGCCCTGCTATAATTTGTTTACCCTACATGCCATGTTGTTTATCTAAGGAGAGCACCTCTAGTGAACTATGGACCCCGGTCCAATCTTTACCATTGATACATCTTCAACTGTTACTTGTTACTTGCTGCAAACCACCATTACCTTCCACACCATACGTTTAATCATTTGTTACAGCAAACCGGTGACCTTGACAATCTCACTGATTCGTTGGGATAAAGTCTTGAGTTTGTGTTGTGCAGGTCTCCACGTTGTTTGCAACACCTGTGTGACGTTTCCTTCCTCCTTCTGGTTCGATAACCTCGGTCTCAACTGAGGGAAAACTTGTTGCTTGCTCTTCACACCCTGCGCTTGGGGTTACCAACGAAGTGCTACGTCGAGCACCATCACTTCTTCTTCATTGTCTTCCATTGCGGTATCAGCGTATTTAGGGAACATAGATCGGTAGTTGTCATCATCGTTCTCTTCTTCATCACCGTCTTCCATCACAACCCCTCTTTCTCCGTGTTTGGTCCAAACATTATAGCCGGACATAAAACCAGACCAAAGCAGGTGGCTCTGAATGACTCTTGCGGAAGTGTGAGCCTTCTCATTCCTACAGTCAACACATGGACAACACATAAAACCATCCTGTCGCTTGTTATACTCGGCCACAACTCGAAAAGAACGCACGCCTTCTCTGAAAGCTGCAGAGCATCGGTCACCGTAGATCCATGGATGGCTCATCTGTATCATACAAATATATGTCAAACGCAATCACTATGCTAAAATTAGTACCGCACGGTCTAAACGAGAAAATAGTTGCTAACCTTTTATTACACTTGGAAACAAAGATGAGAAAACTTAAGTGTGGCTCGGGCACCTCATATCATGTCTGTCTTGTGTGACCTAAACTCGCATCGCTCTAATGGACATTTCACTGAAGACCTCTAGTGCATATGGACAAGAAAAAACTAGCACAACAACACCATCTCTCCCACAAGGAAAAAACAGTTGAAAGGGAGAGGGGGTTATGCATATATATAGGGCCAAGTCCACGTTTGATATACAAACCGGGACTAAAGGGCGTGCCCGCAGTGAGCGGCAGGACCAGGGCCCTTTAGTCCCGGTTTGTGTTTCAGACCGGAACCAATGGGATCTAACGGGCCAGAACCTATGGTTTGGGGTGGATCGGGCCGTCCGGCGTGGACCATTAGTCCCGGCCCCAGCCACAGCCGGGACTAATGGCCTGGACGAAAGGCCTGTTTTCTACTAGTGGATAGGAAGAACTCCAGCAGTGGAAAACAAGCTCAACAAGCTAGGCTGGATGTAGATATGAACATGGAAGCCTCCATCTCCGCCGATGATGTCATGAGAGCCGGAGGCTTCGGTGCAAAAGACGACATCGGCAGCCTCCTACCTACAGCTATGGACTCCACCGACTTTGAGGCTTCATTGCGGGACGCCCGTGACTTCGAAGGCGAACAGGAACAACCGTCACATCCTGGACTGGGTTACAAGGAGACCGAAGCTGACGGTGGAAGCAAGCTGTCGGATGTGCCTTGGCAGTGATCCTGGTTCATTGTGCAACTCTTAACTTTAGGGAAAAAACATGTTGTCCATGTTTCCATCATCTGAACTCTGTACTTTAGCGGGCAACATCATCTTGTTTCAGTGTGAGATGAACATGAGTTTCTCAAGAGTGGTTTTCATATTTCTTTGATGTTTTATCTTTGGATTATGGAGGTTTGCAGCAGTATGATTCTGTTTGGCGTTGTGCTGCCTGCGATTTCCAGTTCATGCTGTGGTCGCTTGGTCAGGACTTGTTTCAGCTGGGGAATTCTCCTGAACAACAATCGGTGCAATACCTTCTTTGGAAACAATCGCAAAATGTTTGCCATATTTCATCAAATATGGCAAGTATTCTGCACCGGATGACACTCTTAACTGTGGGACTCAAGGTTAGTCCTGCTCACTTGGGCAGCAGGTTACATAGGTATAGTGGTGACATCAAGACATGTGCTCCCTATACTGTATTGCTCGACTGACAGTGTGGGCTAGTATTCTGATATGGGCATATGAGGGGAGCAGAGTTAGATGTTGTCGTCATGGATATAACAGTCATGGTCATAACAGTGAAAGTCTCAATCTGGAGTCACCTAACAAAGGCTTGTTTGATCTACTCGCGTAGGTGTTCTCAACTCAAACTCATGTTCCCTCTGTATCTCACTCCTAGAGCTAATCATCGTCTCTGCAAGCCAAGCTAGCACTACTTCCGTACCCACACAGTAGCAACAATAAAAAAGGATTGGTGAGCTAACATTTTAGCTGTGCAGTCATGAGTATTCAGTTTATATACTTGTCGAGAGTCGAGACTGTAGGCAGGTGAAAAAGGTGTGATTCAATGTTGTCTTAATGGCTTACAACCGCACCAGCCGCATGTCTAACTATTTAACTCCTTCAGTACATTTGGTTTAAAGCCAATACTCCTACCACGACAGGTATGGACTCCACTGACATCGAGGTCTCGCTACGGGATGTCTGCAATTTTGAAGGAGACAAAGAACAACCATCACACCCTGATTTTGCGTCTAACTGAAGCCGACGCCGGAAGCAATCCATCGGACGTGCCTCCCCGCAGTGATCCTTCTTCCTTGCACAGTTTTACCTTCAGAACAACTAATGGTTCTACTTTCCAATGCATTTCCGACTTGCTGTAGTTGCCAGCTTATATACTCTCTGTTTTGTGGGTAACATCTTCTTGTTTCAGTGCCGGGTGAACACTAGTCTAAGTCCACCTATGGTTTCCGGTTGCCAAGCATCCCATGGGGAGGGATTGGAGGATCTCCATTTGACACCTTTTATTCATGTGTGAACAAATATTGCAATCTAGGCACACAACCGACTAAAACTGTGGAATATTTCGATTGGACACCTTCAACAATTGCATTTTACGATTCCACACCATCCTGGCCACTGCAAGCAAACTGGCATTATCCAATCTTGCATTCTTTGCATATCAGACAACAAAATTTAGAACACAAAAAAGACCTGGTCTGAAAGCCCACTATATAGATCAGCATCCTCAATATTTTTTTGAGAATCATGGCACTTTCTTAATCAATCGTCTCCTAAACAACAATATGTGCAATACATTCTTTCCAAACAATGACAAAACGTTTGCCACCTATTTCATCAAACTAGCATGGTGGCCCTCGCAAATGCGAGGGTATCACCTAAATTAATTTTATGTTATATAAACATTTTCATCTTGTTTAGCTCCTTTTTAAAATACACAATGTGTTGGCCATGGACCTATTCATAAATGTGTAACTTTGACATTTTCAAACATGATTGTATTTCTAAGAGATAAAAATAATTATTACAAAACTTCTTTTTAGAAAAAAGGCCACATAGATTTAACATATGAGGTTTGTTGAAGAATGGTTATATAGATCTTATAGGCTATGACATGGTTAGATAGCTCTAGTTAAAGATCTATCATTTATGAGTTGTTTATGTGAAGTTATAAAGATTTAGCATACGATATTTTAGAAACAAAGTGCTTTGTTTGGATAGATCTAACGGGTTATAACATTTTGAGTTAAACTTTTGAAGATCTACCAAATGAGATATGTTTATTTATGATTATGTTGATACAATGTTAGTGACATGCTTAGGTCGAATTATGAAGTTCTAATGGATGCCATTTATTTTATGCCTAAGTTTGATGATCTAAGGAATGTGATATGTTCAAGTAAGCCTATGTAGATCTTAGAGTTATGATCTCTTTAGGGCAGTTACCTAGATGAAAGAATTATAATATTACTAATAAAGAGGCGACCACCATATCGACAACTGGTATTTGAATTTTTTCCGGAAGTTTTAGTTCTATTTTGTGCCTGATGTCTTCCTATTAGTATATAATAGATAGATAGATGTGTAAGTTTAAGTCATTTTCTCTGATAAAATAAGGCACATGGACATGTGTTTCTGATCTTAGCTAGCTCTCTTGATCTTCAATAGCCGATCACACATATGAGTGCAAGGCAGCCCTAGATCAACCTCTGGTGTGTCATTGAGTTTCCTTTATTATTAGGTTGTAGTTCTATGTGATGCAACCTGAAATTTAAGATGATGTCACAAGGAATAAGGTCTCATGACTTTATGCCTCCTCCACATGACCGGCCAATACTTCATGAAGCATGTGTGCTCGTCTTTTGTATACCCAATTGTTAGGTATACGTGTTCCTTGCGATGGTAATCCGATTGTGCTAACGATGTCATAAAAAATAAGTAGGATCGTGGCTCCCCTTCGTCATATGGACGTTGCAACACTATGTATTTAGTGCATCGTATGACTCAACTTTTCATGCTTACTTTTGTTCATACATTGTCAAGAAATGGACCAATATTTGGTAGTTGTTTGTATCTACCGGGTTGTTCAGCGATCTTAGCGTCTCGCTTTTTTCCGATGGTGGCTCATACTCTCTTTGGAATCTATTAGGTTAGTCAGCTTCTGTTTTCTACTATATTGTGACCCGAGCCATGAATGACCATGGAGATCGGCTCATCTTTTCATGCTTACTTTTCTTCATCCATTTTCAAGAAATGGACCAAATTTTGGTAGTTGATTGTATCTAGCAGGGTGTTCAGCGATCTTAGGTGTCTCGCTTTTTTCCGATGGGCGGCCCATACTCTCTTTAGAATCTATTAGGTTAGTCAGCTTCTATTTTCTGCTATATTGTGACCAGGACCATGAATGACCATGGAGATGCAAATGGTGTACATAGAGACCTTGGATTTAAAGGCCATTATCGAGCTTCATATTTTATCAAATTTGGTTTAATCTATTATATTTTGTTTAATACATAATCAACATCTAAAAATAAGAATAACTTGAGGGAACAATTTTGGTAATAAGTCCTTCAATTTCATATCCAAGGAAAGAAAATTTGAAAACATCGAGGAATCTAGACAATAAAAACCTACATGTGGCATCCATTTTTAATTACCCTATATTATGGGTTAAATAAGGTTCACCCTGCATATAGAAAAATCGACGTCTATAATACAATATATATTTCACAAGAATAGCAATAATATTAATTGATTTTGTAGTATAGTGCATTGATATTTTTTGTTACATTTGATCAATCTTGAAAAAGTTTGATTTTGGATACCACAACACAGAGTACTGATTTGCCTTATAGTTTTTAATTGTCCTATATTATGGGTTAAACAAAAAAAAGTTTGTAAAGGTTCATCATGCAGGTAGGAAAAAAAACTCTGTAAAAGTTCATCAACGCAGAGTACACCAATCGCATGTACTACTAATTGCAGCGGAGTTTTAGGAGTCGAGAGACCGAACAATATAGCACAATATATTTGGATGATTCGTTTGAAGAAAAATTGAAGTGGAATCTATCGTTGCATGTTGGAGTTAGATGGACTCTATCGATACAGTCCGTCAAAACTAATATGGACCTGACTCGCATGTGATTAAACACGGATTGTTTTTCATGTTTCACCGGAGTACAAGTGGACGTGGCATTGAATTTTTTAATTACATACTTAAACTTTTACGTGACAGACTAAAAATAGCATACAACTAATCTCATAAAATCCTAGCCGTAAGTAGCAGATCTAATGGTTAATATAATTAAGATGATGTGGATCAACCTAGTACCTCAAAAAACACCTTTATATTGCTTTTAGTATACTAGCATAAAACCCGTGCGTTGCTACGGCACCTTAAATTAAATGAAGAACATTTCTCATGCTTAAATTCATACATCAATTTAATTCAAATGGCGGCGAGTCTTTAATTGAGCCGACTTTTGCACTATACAGTATTGAAAATCACAAAACAACGATTCAAAATGTGTGATAATAAATAATAAATTAGATAATTCAACTCATTTGTTGGCGAACCAGGTGGGTCGGCTTTGTTCTATGTAAGATGATGCCTACAATCCTTTTCTCGAATGGTCTTCAAGTCTAAACCCCATCTAAGCTGATGGCATACCTAATCCACGTGAATAAGATTGGAGCCTAGTGCTAATGTTAAAACTCCCAATATGCTATGGCAGTACAGCGTGGGGCAGGTGTTTGGTCACTATACGAGGTCACCGGCTGCTTCAGTAATTAATTGTTGAATTTCTTCATTGCTAAATATTGCATATGTGGAAACATAGTAAATTAGATAGTTTAGTGAATACATTAAAACTCTATATAGACTAATTTAATTAGTACTACATCCGATTAACAAACCATAATATACTTACACATAGCTGCATCTGGGTGTAGGTGTAGCACACTGCTGCATCAACATAGACAGAATAGATACTTGCTCACCAGGCGGTCGGCAAGAATACTCGGTAGACAAAGCCAAGAAGAAGGCACCAGGCGGATGCGATCATACACTACCGTGTGATCATTGTGCTGATGATTGCTTCATCCTGAGAGGCCCCCTTGCCGTAGAAAACCGAGGCGGATGAGCTCAGATGGGGCTGGGGATCAACGATGGGACGACGGCCTCTGGTCAGGGCTAAAAGATCGCGATGGGGTCGGCCGTGCAAGTTAGGCGGCCCGGTTGATCTCTGACGACGGGAGTTTGGGGACGCAAGCCCAGTCCTCGAACGACGGATCTGTTGGGTGTAGGCCAGACGCCGCCTCCTCCAATCCTCAGCTTCTTCTTTTTATACTTAGCATCAGACGGCAACATAGAAAAAAGACGAACCGGTTTCTTGACTTGTGGCATCCGTGGGAAATATTATATCTACCGAGAGGGCAAACCTGTCCAGAAAAGTGTTGGACTGGAAGAAACACTTCGGACGTGGCTGTCGTGCTCGAGCATGGCCGCGTGGCTTGTCGTTCGCCCCAAATAGAATGGCGGTGGAGGTGACCTCTCGGTGGCCGCCAATGCTGACGCAAGTGAGCATTCGCTCGGTCAATCCGTGTGATCCCTAGTCCTTTGCCGCTAATCTGTGCTAACCAAATTCTCCCAAACCAAGAAAATAAAAGGTAAATCATAGTTCATCCATCCATATAGTAAAAGAGAGGATCGATCGCGGGGATGAATTCGGACAGGAAGCGGCGACACAACTCTGTAGAGCCGTTGCCCTTCAAGCCTGCTGGTAGTCAACCTGCCCATTGGTGATCTTGTAAGAGACCTTCTACTTGAGGCCGGCGGGCTGACCTACCACTCGGCGAGCTCCTTCTACAACCAGCTGCAGGCGATCTTGCTCAGCGCCCGTGACCATGCAAAGAGCGAAATTTTCAGCCTAATCGCGCACAGCCAACCGGCCGCCTCTCCTCCGCGCGAGGGAATCCAGCATGTGACTTACGACCTGAACCATGGGATCGATGAAGAAATCCCGCTTGAGCAAGTATACTATTCGATACAATTCCAGATAAATTCAGAAAACAAAGCTGATGATGGCCAGGAGCAAGAGGCGTTTGGCTCGATCGTGACGTCTCTTCCTTAAACTATACTTCTGGTTGCTAACTTGCTGAGAGCCTTGATTGGAGACGTGGCACAGGACATCGATCTCAAGTGCAGAGCTACAAGACGTAGGGTTTGAGGTCCTCTATGGGCGGTAGATGGCGATGCCGCCCGCCGCGAGTCGGCGAGTTTTTGTAGAGATGGTCCTTTTGTTTTATCTCCCTTGCGGTCACCGGGCAGATTAAGAATCTGTTTCTTTTTATCACGTGTTGCCTTTGTTGGCAAGTTGATTGGGAATCCTATGATTGCACGATCGAGATAGAAAGGGAAAAGATAATTTGACTTGTATTGGACTCTACTCGGCGGCCTACGTGCATAAGGACGGGAAGGTACATTGACGGACGGACGAAGGTGTATTTGGACGGACCAACTAAGTTAAGAACGTGTCCATGATTTATTTTATTACTTGCGGGTGACATGGTGGGTATAATGTATTTTTGTGGAAGGGTAAATCTGTCTAAAAAAGTGTTGGACCGGGAGAAACACTTCGTGCTTTATTATTAGGTATAGATAATAGTGTTTTTCGAGGTACTAAAAGCAATATAATAGTATATACTAAAATAAATATAAGGGTGTTTTTCGAGGTACTAAAAGCAATATAATAGTATATACTAAAATAAATATAAGGGTGTTTTTCGAGGTACTAGGTTGATCCACATCATCTTAATTATATTAACCATTAGATCTACTACTTACGGCTAGGATTTTATGAGATTAGTTGTGAAATACTCCTACCGACAGGTATGGGCTCCACTGACTTTGAGGCCTCGCTACGGGATGTCTGTGATTTTGAAGGCGACAAAGAATAACCATCCCACCTCGGGCTAGGTTACAAACCAACTGAAGCTGACGCCGGAAGCAAGCCATCGGACGTGCTTCCTCAGTGATCCTTCTTCCTTCCGCAGTAGTACCTTCAGAAGAACCAATGGTTCTACTTTTGAATGCATTTCTGACTTGCCATAGTTTTTTGCGAAATTTCACCGATTTATTAATAATCATCAACGGTAGTACAAAGAGGCCTAAAAGTAATAAAAAATAAAAATATGTCGATGGAATACCTAGCGACGACTACAAACACTAGAACGAGCCGAAGGCGTGCCACCGTCCTTGCCCCTCCATCACTGGAGGCAGACAATGTTTGTCGTAATAGAACTTGTTGTCGTTGTGCTAAGGCCCCAAAGAACCAGCGCACTAGAGCAGTAACCGTCGCCAATGATGATATCCATAGATTGAAAGAGACTAACCTGAAATTACACCAACTAACAAGAAAACCGACCAAATCCGAGGAGATCGTCCAGACACACGACTCCATACGCCCTCCGTCAATACTAGACGCACCACCGGAGCGGGAATAGGGCTGGGAGGACCTTATTCTGAAATCAAGATGTAGTCACCGCTCAGCATCCCAAATAAGACACAAAAAGCAGCCTAAACGAAGAATGAAAACCTCCCACCGGCAAGAGTCATGGTCCGCCACACCTCAAGGCCCTAAGGCCACCAGAGACGGAACGGACCGAAGACATTGCCGGTAAAGGAAAGGGAACCCTAGATGGGCCATGAGCAGCCGCCGGCTCTCAGCCTCGTGGGTAGGCAGACGTACCGGTTTGTCTTTCTTCCTGGCTTGCTGTAGTTGACAGCTTATCAACTCGCTATGTTCTATGGGTAACATCTTCTTGTTTCAGTGCTGCATGAACATTATTCTAAGTCCACATATGGTTTTCAGTTGCCAAGCATCGCATGGGGAGGGACTCAAGCAGCTCCATTCGACACCTTTTATTCATGTGTGAACAAACATTGCAATCTAGACACACAACGGACTAAAAATGTGATTTCGATTGGACACCGAAGCAAAAGTGTTGCATTTTAGGCTTGCAGACCATCCTGGCCACCGCAAGCAAACTGGCATTATGCAATTTTGCTATCTTTGCATTATCCAATTTTTATCTAAGTTGACATGAGTGTAGCACATAGAGTTTTTTGATCTATGCTCGTAACAAAGGCTTGTCAGGTATGCTCGCGTACACGCTCTCAAACACATGTTCCTAGTGCATCCCACGCCTAGCGTTGATCATCTATTTTTTTGTGTAGGCCAGGAGGGCACAACTTTTTTATCTACCTAGTGGCAACAATAGAAAAGGTAGGCAAGCTAACATTTTAGCAGTGAGGCCTCAAGCTTCAGCTTATATATATATAGTTGTTGGGACTGCGTAGGTAGGTGAACAAAATAGACTCGTCATTTTATTAATGACTTATTATTTTACCGACCACACATTACATTATTTAACTATGTGAGTACAGTTGGTATAATTGCTAGCAATCCTCACATACCTTTCCATATTACTAGCATTGTGTCCTCTATGTAGTCTAGGTATAGCTACAAACATTAATATCAAGGTTTGTTTGAAATATGAGAAATTTTTCCTATGAATTACTTCGTAAGAAATCGTAGTCAAAATATGACTAAAATAATAGAGATTAAACAAGTCATGCAATCTTACAGACAGACAATGAAAAAAAGAAACTATACATATTGCTAAGAACAGTGTTTGAGTGGGAGTTGACTGTCGCTCTGTATCATCAAATCTAATGTTACCGTGTCTTGTTGGTTTATGTTAATCTAATTAAGGAGTTTGTACACAATCAAGATTAATTAAGTTGAAGTGGACTTTAATTAAGTGCAATGGTGCTGGAAAGATGAAAAGGTACAAAAGGGAAATACATCTTCTCTTGGACGCTCATCCAAGAAAATATATGCTCAAGGTCATCCTATCGCTCTAAACTAGCAAAGTGGGACTAAACCACATTGTTACCACCATGGGAGTTGATTACTGCTTGATTTAATCATCAAATTGTCTGTATATGGAAAAATAGCCTAGTCACATATACCATCTTGACCTTGGATCACGGCGGTGCATCTAAACTTGGCGTGTATACCTCCCTCATTTTTAGGTTTATAAACTGCTCAAACATTCTATAAACTGGCGAATTGGGACTAAACATCGAAAGAGACCACGGTTGGTTTACAGTCAAAGATACTGCAATTAGTTTTGGATCACCTCGTCAAGGATATAACTCTTATGGTCCACCTTGTCATTGCATGCAGTAACGTTCAAAGGGCCTTGACTGGATTGAAATGCTCTGTGTGGGTATTCACGAGGCTGAACTTGAGGAAAGAGGCCAAAAGTGAGAAGTACTACAAGCCATGGGCAAAACTAAGTAGTGCAAGACAGAGTGTGGCATAAAAATAGTTAACCCTAAATACAAAAGTAGCATGTAAGTATAGCAGCATGTATTGTCAAATTACTGTTACACCGATCCATATTAGTTCTTGCTGAATTAGTACAAAGTTGTACTGAATCAGCGACAACTAATATGGATTGGAGGGAGTACCATTTTTGTGTGATTAAAGAAATAGATAATGATGAAGATATATTTGTGTGCATGCAGTACACATAAGTCTAGAAAGATTGGTTTTTCTATTATCTGAAATATTTGAGATATGGCATTTGTCGGTTTTATTGTTCTGATTAATTTGGGTTGAAGGACTAATAGCTCATGTTCGGAAGGTTTCATGTTCTTACGAGGGGATGAATGAATTGGTTGGCCCTCAATTTTTTTTGAATCAGAATCATGTGACAAAATGCAGAGATGAATTGTCATGTGCATGTATGAAAGATTGTTAAATTTTATAACCAGAAATGTTTGCACGTACATGATCCGTTACACTCCGTGCTGAATAAGTGTCTAATTCAGCATGGTATACACGAGTATAACGTTACACTCCGTGCTGAATAAGTAGGCATATTGCATTAGTGATTTTGCCCTTTCCTATGAAGTAGTATATGGTAAATTTAAAATTCGTTGATGATATAAACAATCATCCATGCTTGTTGGCAGCACACTAAATTCCCAGGTAAGTACACCGGTTCTCCATGCATATGTATATATAAAACCGAGACCCGAAGCAACTTTTGGCGTGTATGTCTCGCTCATTTGATACGGGAGAATAAGAAAGGAGGAGGTGAATGTGAACAGTGGTGATGTGCAACATGGATAATTTAGTGTCGACGATTGTTGGGAACGAGATGCACCAGCAAAATGAGATAGAGACAATAGTCAACCATTGGGTTGTCCGACTGATAAACAAACTACACAGCAGCATCAAATTGTGCTTCTGTGTATTGATTACTGGTATCGGCCTATTGCAATATTGCTGGGGTATTAGGACTCACGGTGATAGCTAACTGGGGAGTTGACCGCTTGCTACACCATTGGAGGAGTTCCATCGTCTAACACGTCGGTGGAAACTAACATAACACCCGAGCAATGAGGATCAGTGGCGGGCCATCGACGATGAACCTGTAAGTATGGTTTGCCATCTAGGCGTGAGGATAAAAGGGAGCATACTTTTGAGATGCGTCTGATGTCCACTAGTAACAGATGAGAAATTCGAGCTCCTGACTCCACTGCTTACTATTCGTATCGGGACCATTATAATTCAAATTGCACAAGCTGGGTTCGTAACACCATGTAGAGGAAATGAACTCCAATGCAGCTAAAAATTATAGCGAGACATGTATAAAGTAATTTGCAGCAAGGAGTTATTACAAGACATGTAATACAAGCCAAATATACTATTCCAAGTTTCTAACTGTAACCGCGGTGATAAGCTAGCGCTGGAAAAACTGATACACACAGAAATTATTGTACTACAAAATTTTGCGGTGGTACCTCTATACACTAGCACTATGAAATATTTGAAGTGAACTAAAGGAATGTACGTAGAGTTGAATCATATATGTATATATGCCATGCCAATAATTTTGGAAATTCAAGTTTACTCTACACATAACGAAAAAAGAAAATTGATAAAGGCTATTCACTGCAGATTTTGTTTTTGTACTTGTCATGTGTTTTACTTCAAATTTTGTAGTTTGATAGATTATGATAGAATCTTCTTATACTCGGACTGTTCACAATTACTTCGCGTTCTGGTGTAGTCAAAATCAAATTTTGTAACGTTTGACTAAATATGTAGGAAAAAATTACAAGATATTAGACAAAGTTTAAGATTGAAATCATATAGCAAAGGCTTGTATGACCAGCTCGCGTAGGTGGTCACAACTCAAACTCATGTTCCTGGTGCATCTCACACCTAGAGCTGATCATTATGCCAGGCAAGCACTACTTTTGTATCCACCCAGTAGCAACAACAAAAGGCATGGGCAAGCTAACATTTTAATTGTGCAGTACTGAGTATTCAGATTATATACTTGTCGAGAGTGTTGACGGGTGAAACAGGTGTCATTCAACCATGTATTATTGGCTTAGAATCTCACCATCCCCCATGTCTAATTATTTAACTCCTTGAGTACATCTATTATCTATCTATCTATTATTATATACTCCCTCCATTTCAAAATATAAGATGTTTTAGGTTTGTGAACAGAATGTATCTAGACATCTTTTAGTGTGTAGATTCACTTCAAATCTGAGTGAACCTACATACTAAAACAAGTCTAGATACATTTACTTCACAAAGCTAAAACATCTTATATTTTAAAACAGAGGGAGTACTAACTAAAAGCAATACACAGATGTCTAATAGAGCCATCACGTCAAGCCACATCACTTAAATTATAATGATACTTAGATTAAAAATCTATGGCTAAGATTTAACAAGAGATCAATAGTTACGTAACTGTTTAATCAACATATTTGTACCTTAGTACTGGCACGTAAAGCTGCCAGGTCCACATCTGCCACTCCCGTGGTCAATATTTTGCCTTTGGAGTTGACGTGTGGGACACCAACTCATATGGCTACTCTTTAAACTACCTACAAAAGAAAAAATGCTACTCTTTGAAGTAACAAAAACTGAAGTGCATGATTGGACATCCGGTCGGCTCGACAAGGGAATTGTACAGAAGAGATATTTGGGCCATGATATGTATATAGAATCACTACTAATGATGTGAACCACTATACAAATATTGGAAGACTATAAAAACTGGAGTTGTATAATGGGTAATGAAGAGTCCAAATATAGAGAGTCCACGTAAAGTAAGGAGGTGTTTAGCACAATAAATTTTGTTGTTAGATCACGTAGTTGCACAAAAAAATAAGATATGCTTAATAAGATCATGTATCCAAATGTATAAGGAGGCTGAATAGAAAAGAATATTAGGATATAAAAACTGATGCATGATCGTATTTTTTAGTTTAGTTCCATTGCAAATGTTTTCATCCGACCCATCGGTTAAGGCTTGCTATGTACAATGACATCACATGGGCAAAACAAAAGTATGAATTTTCAATTTATACAGAAAATGCTACTTTCTATATATGCCCAGACAACCACAAAAAGTAAAATTGGTATAGATTTTATAAAGATGATTTACTTTTTCCCCTTGAATCTGATCGCACTCAATTATGACTAGAACATGCCAACTGCCAAGCTGGCAGAAAAACTTCTTTGTCGCTGATTGGCTATTGTAGGTGATGAATGAGCCAATCAATGATACTACCATTGCCATACAAAGACGTATTTGCATATAAAAGGCTTATATATATGCTCCATAAATATTATTGTTTAGTTCACGTGCAATTTATTCATCTATTTGGCCAGCTTAGGCTTGATAAATATCCGTTCGACCGGCCTGCTAAGTACAATGGCATCGCACAAAAAAGATAGAATCTGATCTTTTTGATCTATATAGAAACTCATATTTATGTATACAACAAAATTAAAAAGTTCAAAATTTAAAGTTGGAATATATAAGTTCGAATTTAAATATTGGAAATTGTGTTTGTGTCTAATACATGCCAATTTAGGATGAAAATTGAATGTTTCTATTCCCTGGTATAAATAATCAGGGAAGAAATTGATTAAGACAAGATAAACTTGAAATTCTAACGTTATTCCTGCAAAGGGAAACTAAATCTTCAAATGCTTATGGAAGCATCCAATCAAATAGTGTGTTAAACTACTCTTTTTCCTTTAAAGCTTCATCATCATACATGTCCATAACATACCATAATTATCCTATTAAAGTTCATATAATGAACCAAAATTTAGAGAATTGATTTAGGAAATCTCATGGTAGAAAAAAATATTCAGTCAATGAAGAAAATCCGAACATTTTATAGATGACCTATTGATCTCATTAACCTTACATTCTACAGACGTGATATATTAACCTATTGGTTTGTTGCACCATACAATCACAGATATATCTTCTTAATATGGTACATATCTCACCAATAATCTGACGAGTTCTTATTAAAAATGATTACTTATATTAGTAACTATATATCAACATTATCGAGAAAAAATTATTATTTACACATCAACATATAGGTTTTGTTGAATCTAGACCAATAAAATATGGCGGGCATAAGAATTAAGTTCACACTAGAGTCAAATAAATTATATCGATCTAATATCGCTACACACAAAGAGCGCATATAATTATCGATACGTTGTTTTTCATGGAACAATCATTATTTTACCAAAATATTTATGGTGATTACAGAATCATATTTAATGTTATAGTATAATATAAATTTCAAGAACCATAAAAGGTTTTACATATATTAGATGTTCCCTCGCATTTGCGAGGGCCACCATGCTAGTTCAAATAAAAATATAATGATTTTACTTTTTGTATTTTTCTATTTAATATGGAATAATTAATATCTTTAAATTCGTAAATCGGAATTCAACAAATAATATGTCTAAATTGATCAGAAAAATGAGAGGAATCCAAATATGATGTCCATATCAATTTACCACAAACTATGCCTTAAATCTAGCCATAACATTGATCATTTGACCCAAAAGTCAGAAAACCTCAAATGAGATAGGTCATTTGTGAATGTTTTTTAGACATAATCAATACACCAAGTTTGATATTTTTTCTTCCAACTATGTCACGTAATATGACATCACACGAAGGTTTTGCATTGTTTGGATCATTTTTTAATTTCTTATGCCCGTTTTAAACTATCGTCAAACTTTGTCAAACGGCTGACATGAAGATTCTTAGCTTAGGGATGAGTCTCACTAAACTTGCATTGGATCTCTGATAAAATAACATATTGTGAAACTAAAATGATTTTTGTAAAAAAAATCATGAGCATCAGATTATGTACCTGTAGTTCATATCTGACCCACATCCTACCGATTCGCCGGGAATTTTTCTTTTTCACCAGGGGTAAATGGAAAGGTTTGAGATCCTCTAGTTGGGACATTGTCCATATAATGTGGTCTAGTATTTTTGAAAAATGGGGTGGTAGCAACCATTTGGTGGTTGTTTCACAAAACCCACCGTTTCTTGCGCTCGGAAAATGAGAATGGCTTTGTGGTGCGACGAAAATGAAAACTCCCTCCTGCAACATTTTTCGCCATCCCATGATGCACATGCATGCACAATATGGGCATATTATCATAAACTATGTCTTGATTGTAATCATAACATTAGTCATTTGACCCTAAAGTCAGGAAACCTCGAATGAGATAGGTCATTTTGTGAAGGTTTTTTTGAAAAATAATTAATATACCAAGTTTGATATTTTTCGTTCCAACTATGTCATATAATATGACACCACGCGAAGGTTTCCCATTGTTTCGATCGGATTTGAAAATTTTATGCCCGTTTTAAATTATCGTCAAAACGGTGAGCATGAAGATTCTTATTCAACATATATATCTAATATTTGAGTGTAGATAGATAGATCTTATTTTTCTGCAATTTTTGATATATTATTTGTATTTTTCTGAATTAGAATATTTAGTTATGATTTTTTAAGATTAATATGGTAAAAGGAAAAATAGCTATGCTGCGGGCAGCCATCGAAGTGTGTGTAGTAACAAAGATTCATTGGAGTATTGACATCTACATAACAGCAAAGCCTCTTGGTGGTGTGGTGGCATGGAATGGAATGGCGGAGCAGAGGTGCGTGCTCATGGGATGATGCATGTCCAACTTAGGCACAGTGCAGCGTGCATGGTCAATTCAGACGGCCCGGTTACTTCTGGAGTTCCAGTGACAGTTCTGGCACGTAGCCTCACATGTCCTTTTGTTCAAGCCGAAAGACGCACAAGCTTTCGAATTGTGTGTAGTAACAAAGACTCATCGGATCAGCTTATATACGCCCTCTCAACCTGAAAGCATGTTCCCAGTGCATCCCAGGCCTAGTACTGCTTAGCAACCTTGTAAACCTACGTCCCTATCCATCCAATGGCAGCAACAAAAAAGATGAAGAAGCTTATGTTTTCGCATGTAGCGAGATGATGCGGGGGCTGTTGTTCGAGCTATGTAGCGATATGCAAAGGAGCGACTAGGAATGGTACTTAAGGCCGGGTGTTGTTGATTTACTAACTCAACTATCATATGTCCACTTACTATATATCTCAGCGCAAGTAAAGGAGGAAGGACCATCATCTTGTTTTAGTGCTAGATGAACATGAGTTTGTGTGCCCATGTGTTGTGTTGCTGCAATTTACTGTCCCTGCTTTTATTGCTTGGTCAGGACTTGTTTATTTCAACAGGGGAATTCGTCTGAACAAACAAAACGTGCATTATTGTGTTTATTATAACAACGGCAACATGTTTGCCATATTTCATTGAATATGGAGAGTTCTTTATCGAAGATTTGAATACAAAGGGTTACAAATATTTACAAAGGAGAGCCCCAAGAAAAGTTTAGAAGCCCGGATAAAACCAGTGTTGCTGCACATTCCATAACTCCAACCAGAACCAGAGGTGCAATCGCCTTCTCTTTTCTTGCCTTATTTAGAGTGATAGGATGACAGAACATTGTTGACCTGGTGTATGTATTTGGTGCCAGAGGCTCAGAGCACACGCCTATGCCGCATTGCTCGATCTCCTGTGTGAATATAACTAATGTGATAATATCGGCATATCGGAGGAGTGGATTATATAGTCTCCATGTCTGTAGCAGAGAAAGGGAAGTACCATAAAGAATTCTCGGGTCGGATGCAACGTAAGTGCATCCCAGTCCTAGCACTGATCATCATCCCAGTCCATTGGGGTTTTAGCTTAAATACTAGTCGGATCTGTGTTGGTACGTGCAGAGGAGTGATTTATATAATTAATGGCTTGCAACTTCACCAGCCACGTATGCCCCTCTCCTAGTATAGTTGGTACTACTAAGCCGTGCCCGGTTTCATTGAATATGATTGGTTGTATCCTGAGAGTTTCTTTTTGAGTTAATAGCATTAAACCACCATTTTATGCAAAATATTTGGAAAACCGCCACCTTTATCAATTTCAAAAAATGTGACCACTTTGATATAGATTTTTTGCAATTCGCACTAAACCTGATTTTCAACCGAATTGACACCAAAACTAACAGTGGGACCCACCTGTCAGGCTGACGTGGCGACACGGGACAGTGCGCTGTCTGCTATTTTGCATGCAGGTCCTCAAGTTTTGAAAGCATATTATGCAAGGGTCCCTGTCACCTCACAATTTTTCAAAAGACCTATTTATTTTCAAATGTTCATAACTTATGAATACAAATTCAAATAGAATAACTTTTAATATGAAAAGTGCTTAGAATTGTTTGAATATTTCGAATATAATTTTTTTTCACTATTTCAGATAATTAAGATATGCAAACAATTGAAATTGCTTCTATTAATAATGCAAACATTGGAAATTCATAACTTTATTTATATATCTCCAAATAATATAAATAATATGTCTAGATTTATTAGAAAAATCGAAGGAATCTATCATTTATGAGTCACATCTGTCCCTTCCGGATATTTTGATCCATTTATATTGATACATATGTACGTACAAATTAGTCTACCTTAGAGCCTCAAATATGTACGTGCATTGGAAGGAAATATTTTGTAGAGTTTGTTTCTCCCACAGATATACAGAGAGATAAAAGAACGGTCTGTAAGGAGGGATGGATTTTTAAGAACGTGCAAAAAATTGAGTAGTGTACAATATATATGGGACATATAATCATGTTACGTCCTGTTTCTTTTTCTCTTCTTTTTTTTGCGAATCGCGTTTATGATCTATGATCGGTATATATGAGACATATTTCATGTCAATTCGTGCTCAATTTCGTTCATCGCTGCATGCAAATTTGTGTATACGTGATGGATTCACTATTGTGCTACATACTGTATAGTACGTACACACATGTACAGATAATTAATGATGGATTCACTATGTACATTCTGTTCGAAAAAATGTGCTAAATATATATCGATCATACTGTATGTATGTACTGTACATGTGTGTACATTCTCACATATACCGATCATACATGTGTGTATGTACTGTACATGTATGTACATCCTATTCGAAAAAATGTGCTAAAATGTTGTACGTGTGTCTCTCCGCATGCATGTATCACTGTATATGGGTTAGGAAAACAATTTTATAGGTAAAAAAGCTGAAATCATTGTCACGTAGAAATATCTGACAATGGAAATAACAATCATCATCTCTTCCATTTGTTTAAATACATGCTCATACTAGTCATATCGCCAATTGCATAGTTTGCATATTATCACCAGAATAGATCGTAGCCTTGATTGGAACAGTGTCGTGGCCGACATACATACATGTGTTTTGTTATTTTTATTTTCTTGTAATACCCGAGATCAACAGGTCTGATTCATGCATTATGGATGCTAAAAATGGATTCCTTGGATTTTTCTAATAAATTTAGATATATTATTTATATTATTTGGAGATATATAAATAAAGTTAGAAATTTCCAAAGTTTGCATTAGTGATAGAAGAAATTTTTAATTATTTATATATTTTAATTATATGAAACAGTGAAACAAGTTTATATTCGCAATATTCAAACATTTCTGAGAATTTTTCATATTAAATTTTTTCCATTTGAATTTGTATTCAAAAGTTATGAGCATTTGAATATAAACATGTGGTTTTCTAAAAAACTGCAAAGTGTCAGGACCCCAAGCATAATTTAATAACAAAACTGGAGGACCTGCATGCAAACTGGTATCCAACACGCCCTCTCACCGTCACGTCAGCATGATGAGTGAGTCCAAGTGTTAGAAATCGTGTTAATTCAGGTTTAGTGCAAATTGTAAAAAAATCTACAACAAAGCGGTCACATTTTATAAAATTAACGAAAGGTGATGGTTTTCCAAAAAAAAATTGCACGAAAGTACGGTTTTATGCTATTAACTCTTTCTTTCTCGAAACATCCGGAGCAGGGCCACCATTCCGTTTGAAGAGGGGAGTTGGTGTTGTAGAGAGTCTAGAGCTAGTTGATCACCTAGGAAATACTCCCCTAATACAGAATTAAGTATTCTTTGGTCTTCTGCACTTTCCGACACTCAAATTTAATACTCCTGCTTAATGTTGTTCAGAAGGACGGGAGGTATGGTGCTGACATTCAGGATAAAATGTGCATTACGCTTATTCCATGTCTCTAGAGACACCGAGTGTGGCAATATACCTCTCCTGCCATGACATGTCAAGGGACAAGGGCATTTGGGTGACATGTTGTGTGTATTTGGTGCCAGAGCACATTCTCATGCTTTATTGCTCGACCGGTAAAATGGATATGACTACTTTGATCGCAACATCTATCTACTCCCTCCGTTTCAAAATATAAGATGTCTTAGGTTTGTGAAGAAAATATATCTAGACTTGTTTTAGTGTGTAGGTTACTCATGTTTGGAACGAACCTATACACTAAAACAAGTCTAGATATATTTTCTTTACAAACCTAAAACATCTTATATTTTGAAACGGAGGGAGTATTATATACTAAAATCAATATAAGTGTATTTTTCGAGGCGCTACGTTACTCCACATCATTTAAATTATTGTGATGGTTAGATCTAAAATTTACGGTTAGAATTTAACCTAAGATTAATAGTTACGTAACTATGTAAGGCCGTTTTGACACGCGTTCTGAGTTGGAGTCACGTATCAAATAAGAAAAGGAACCGCCGTGAATTTTTTTTTGGTCCACAGCGTAAAGACATATCGTCCTAGGACTCTATCTTAGTCCGATGGAAAAAATACCGCCGCCGTACATATTCTAGCGTTTCCTAACCTACGCATGCTGCCGCGGCCATCGTATTCCGATGCCCTCAGGAGTGCGCTCCGCCAAGTTCCCCCGATGCAATCAGCCACTCAATGTCCGCCGCCGCCAAGTTCCCCGTTGCACTCGATCGGCCAGTCTGACGTCGACTCTCCGCCGCCAAGTTCCCCGTTGCACCATGAATGCACGCAGACGCGGCCATACAGGATGGATATGGATGGATCAGTCGGATTAGGACTTGCGTCATCCACACCCAGCCAGACAGCACAAATTCAGGTAATTACAGGTGAGCTTTAATTCCCTTTGAGTGCATCATATATATTTTTTTACAGTGCAACATGTATCGTTTAGAAATTTATCAGCTCGCTCTCGGCAATTAATATAGTATAGAACGAAAGGCGTTGCATGCAACCATAGATAGATGGATCGATCGCAATTAAGACTTCGAAAACGAAATTCCAACTATAGCTAAATAACGAGACGTGAATAAATATTAATCAATAGTAGTACTTCCTCTGTCCTAAAATACCCTACATTCTGGGTTTAGTTAAAGTCAAATTTTATAAAGTTTGGTAGAATATATAGAAAAAACTATAAACATCTATAACACCGAATGTATATATTATGAAAATATATCTTATGACGATTCTAATGGTACTTATGTTGTATTATAGATGTATATAAATTTTTCAATATATTTGGTCAAATTTTACAAAGTTTAACCTTATCTAAACCTAGAATACAGGGTATTTCAGGACAAAGGGAGTATGAAGTGAACAACTACGTGCGTCCAAATCAAAATGACTACACTATCTAGGTAGAACGTCAAGGCAACTGGAAAGGTAGGATTTGTTTAAGCAGACGAGTACACCAGCTATTATATATCTGTATTGCTGCGATAGTAGGGATGCCAAACGCGAGTCTGGTGGACAACACGGACATCCGCTGGTGGAAATTTTCTAAGCCGAATAGGTTAAGTAGGTTGGTCAATCTCACAAGCTTAGAAATTAGCGGACACGACTGATTAGGTTAACTGACGGCCGTCTACATGCCTATGCGATAGCAACAACGGTTAACTTAATCCAGTCTCTTTTTCTTTTTGGGAAAAGAGTTTAGATTAATATCATAAGATACTAATTACACATCTAACTTCTGCAACAACGCAATACACTATTGATATTACGGATGCATAGAGCCAACAAAAGAAAGAAAAATTATAAAAAAAAGCCCCGCTACAGTGATAAGTTCTCTAAAACGGCGGACAAAACACCACCAAAATAACACCAGAAAGTCTCTACATGCAAATAGTCGGCCGACATAAGCAGAAAAATCACGCATGGTATTTATGATTTTGAGCATGAACAATCAAAATAATATTATACCAATAACGGAGGATGCTTAATTAGATTTTTCAAGCGATCAAAATTGATATTATTTACCAGGTGGATTTGTCTGAGCTTTTATAACTGTGTAATCTTTTATGTAGATTAGAGAAAATTTATGTTGAGTGGTATATTTTTATATATCCCTCCGTCTCAAAATAGATGTCTCAAGATTTTTTAAAATTTGGCTGATAATTATGCAGCAATGAAGTTAGGTTTTTAAGTTGACTTCCCTGTTCACATATTAGTTAGATTCCTTACAAAAATAATAAGGCTTTTTTGAAAATTGATACTTGGTCAACATTAAATTCCTAAGAGCGATACAGTAAAATTTGGGTACCCGCATTATCGAGGATAGATTTTCATAATATAACAATAGATTACAACAAATATATATTCATAACTCGATGAGGAATTGGGGTATAATGGTTTAGATTTTCCAGAAATCTTTTTGTGTGCTGCTTTTTCCAGCCATGGAAGTATAGCACCGTTGTGAGTTATTTTCTGTTCGTATTATATCAAGACACCATTCAAGTGATACCCGATTTGAATCGGAATCCAATACATACAAGTGTGTTGAATTATATACATGTGCGATCTAAATAGTAGATCTGGATCAATAACAAATTGTTCATAAACGCAAATTTGCACCCACGACCACGACAAAGTAACAATGAATAAGGGTTTATCAGTTAATATACGTGGTTTATTTTCCCTTAAACTTGAATAGGATGTGCCACGGAAATTATATATTTTTAATCTGGTGAATCAAATCGTTACCCTAAAGTACTATGGTGTTATTATGACACTACTAATAAGTAGGGATGATTTCTACTAGTTACTAGGATTAAAAAAATTCATCTAGGGAAGACACACAATTAAACCAAGTATCAAATGATTAAAATTTCAGCTTAGTCATGTTACATGATACATCAATACATGTAGGAAAAATGTAGAAAGAATGAGATCAAAGCGGGAAAATAGCGGGTAATGAGTTTTATAATATATATAAAAATATGACTACCTTCGTTTCAGTACAGCATATCACATTGTAGAATATTGGACCGACAGAACAATATAGTATCATAAAATATGAAGAAACATAATATTTCTATAATTCCATTATTCGGAATATATTTATAAAAAGTTCCAATTTAAATCTTGGAGGTGGTGTCTCTATCTAAAACATGATATTTATAGAAAAACAAAGAATACCAATATTGTTTAGTAGAGGGAGAAATAAGGATGGAAACATTTTAGATAAAATAAGATGAAATTTCTCACCATATAGTTTCCCTCTGCTATATAATTATACAAGTGCATAGTATTTTGGTTATTCCATTAATAATTTATCTAAATCTTAAAATGGTCATTCAAGTATCGAATCAAATTATCATAGTGTTGCATGTTAAATCCTTTCACATTGAAAAGTCTTTGTCGTATGTGTTCATAATAAATCTTTATGATCATAGTAATGCAGATGAATCCAAAGAAATTTAGCCACCTGGCCACAATTGATAATTGTTTGTGCAAGCAATTGATCTGCTCAACCTTATTATCAATAGAAGTGAACTGGTATATGTTTACGCAGCTGACCAAATCGATAATTTTTTGTGAAAACAATTGATTTGTTAAACCTTATTATCAACAGACGTGAACATATAATCGACGATTTTTTGTGTGAAAGAGATCTCTTAAACCTTATTGTCGATATACATGAACCGATATATGTTTTAGTTGAGCACAACATCATCTGACCATTAATGTGATGTATCTTTATTATAATAGACCACAACTAAATGATCTTGGTAGTATATATATAAACATATTCAAGCTCGAAATATTATTCACGCATTAACATATATGAATAGATAAAAAATCGGTGATAGTAAGCTAAGTCTTATTCACACTCTGAGGCAACATCAAATAAAAATAAATCCAGCTTGAAATATAAATTTAATTCTATGTACTTACCTAATAGCACCACGTAAAAGAAGTACATGTAGTCATTGAAAAGTTATTTTTTGTTCAAACATTAACTATTCTTCCACAAAAGTAAACATAAATGTATATGTCTTCTTCACAAGTGGTTTTTCTCGCATAATGAAAGTTTCTATAGGACCATAAAAAGTTCTAAGACATTCAAAGGAGTTGCCCTAGCATTGCGAGGGCCACTTTGCTAGTTCCGTAGGAAAAGAAGAATAAGTAGTTGCCATGTGTCGTAGCATAGCAAGTTTCTTAGCGAACTCTCATGATAAAGGCTCGTTGGATCAGTTCGCATACACGCTCTCAACTAGAAAACATGTTCCCAGTACATCTCATGCCTAACGGCTGATATATGTCAAGCTAGCGTCAATTATGTATACATCTAGTCGCAACAATCAAATGGTATGCAAGCTTACATTTCAGCTGTAGAGTCTTGAGTGTGTTTGGCCTTTATACTCGCCCGAACTGTATAGGTAAGTACAGCGGAGTGATTTGACATTATATTCATGTCTTATGATCTCACCAGCCGCCGGTCCAGATATTTAACTCCAAGGGTATAGTTGGTATAAGAGCCAACACTCGTAAAGACATATAGATATTCTTGTAGTACATAACTACCACAGTGATCAGTGTAATCGAATTGTAATTATGACATTAGCAACATGTGTCAACCAGGTCAACAATGGACGGATGATGCTTTAGGTGTAGTTATATATAAAAAAGGGGTAATGCTGGCTGTGTGTAAGTATAGTCATGAATATCTACCAGCTATGACATATTTAGGGCAATTATGATGATCTATCGATGGTGATTTGCTTGGAATTGTCAGCTATCTGTTTAGTTAGGATTATGATGATTTATCAGACAGATACAATAAGATTTATTGAGCATGGTCCACTTCAATTTAGAAGGTTCAATTATTATCGGTTTTTGTAGCATTGCTGTATTTTCTAGCTTCTAATATCTGAGGTTCGTTAGGCATATGCTCATGTTCAACTGGTGAATGAACATGAGTTTATGAGTAACTAGATGGTACCCTGCATGTTGTTGCGGGAATTTGTATTGATAGAGTGAGGGTTTAGAAGAAAAGCAAAACAAATCGGATAATATCTAACATCTATTTCCAAGTCTAGTTGTCCTTGTACTTAAATAAGAACATCAGATAATGCATGGTAGCTCTGCAGTAAATCGCTTAAATAGCCATAGATCCATAGAAAAGAACATAAAATTTTGTAGCTCGACATCTTTCTATGCCTGTAAATTAACCACTTCCAATAAGCATATGTTGGAGTGTCATGTTCTTAGTCATTTGTAATGAATCACCGCTTCCTATTATCATGTTGTTTCTGGCTGATACAATTTCTTTTCAGGAATATCTTTGTTTCTAAAAAACTACAATTTATAAGAAATTATGATAAATTTCTTGTCTATGATGATCATCAAGATACGATTTTCCTTCACTGCAAAAGAAAACATTGAAAAATGTTACAACTTGCTGTAGTAAATCTGTTGTTGGAATCTACAAAGCAACTTACTGTGACAATACCAGGACGCTTAATGAAGACGTTTAAATAAAATGTGTATCAGAAAGCACCTTGCAAAGTTATACTTCAAGTACAAACGAAGATCTTGCACTCTGAGTGGACGTGTCATGCTTCCACGCTAGTATTGGTAAGATTTTTCAGAGGGTCGCGAATATTTATACTATATACTCACTCCGTTTTAAAATATAAGATGTTTTAGTTTTTTGAAGCGAGTGTATCTAGACGTCTTTTGGATTATACCTTTGAAGTGAATCTACACATAAAAGACATCTAGATATATTTGTTCCACAAAAGCTAAAGCATCTTATATTTTGAAACGGGGGAGTACTACTATCAGCCCCCAAAACGACGTCTTTTCTTTTCAAGAATGTCACCGTCCCTAAATATTTATTTTTATTAACTTCATTGTTACAATAGACTTACTAGGTGACATTACCATGCAAATCTAGACAAACCTAAGTCACTTATTTTGAAATAGATGGAATAGCATGCTCTTTAATAATCTGTAGCAGATGGTAGGTTTGAGATTTTCCCCTTGAATAGGGCCATCGCACCTTACAGAAGGTAAAAGTAAAGCACTACCAGCTCGCAGAACCTGTTCCTCATGATCAAAATCATGGACATCCTTTTCCACTGTTCGAATGCTTGTACCTTCATAATCAAAATCAATGATAATTTCAACGCTATGTGATCGTTCATGTTCAATGTTATTATTGAGAGCTTAAACCTTCGGGAACTAGCACTGTCTGGTAGGCAATTTATTTGGACCAAACGCAGAGAAACGCCCACGCATGAAAAGTTAGACAGGGTGTTATCGAGTATCTCATGGGAGAAAAAATATCCCCTGGTTAGTGTTAGGGCCTTTCCCAGAGCAGGGTCTGATCACACGCCTTTGTTGTTAGATTCAGGTGAACAGGCTCACCTTGGCAACAAAGCACATTTCTCGTTCGAGCTATCATGGTTAAAGATGGAGGCTTTCTATGATTTGATAGCTGCTGAGTGGAATAAATTTGCACCAGGTAATACTCCTATTGAGGTATGGCAGAACAAAATTAGACATTTGCGTAAATTTTTGCGTGGCTGGGCTAAAAATATTAGCGGTTCTTATAGGATTGATAAGCAACAACTGTTTGACACCATAGAATCGGTAGACTTGAAGGCAGAGAATCCCGCTCTGTCAGATGCAGAGAGGAAGGATCTTAAGGAAGCGGATGCGAAATTGGCTAAGTTGAGGAGAGTCGAGGAGTCTAAATGGGCGCAAAGGGCAAAAGATAAGCATATTCAGAAAGGGGGGGCGATAACACTAAATATTTTCACTTGATAGCCAATGGAAAACATAGGAGAAAATTGATTTTTCAATTAGAGCAAGAAGAGGGTACCATTGTGGGGCAAGAAAACATCAAAGCATACATCACGAATTTCTATAAGAAGTTGTTTGGATCACTGGATGCAAACTTCTTCCCTTTAATAGAATCGGAAATCCAGGACATACCATAAATTTATGAGCAGGAAAATAATATCCGTATCGCGGACTTTATAGAGAAGGAAGTGCATGAGGCAATAATTCAAATGGAAAATAATAAAGCGCCAGGCCCGGATGGCTTCCCGGCTGAATTTTATCAAAAAATTTGGTAAGTAGTTAAAAAGGATTTGATGGGAATGTTCAAAAAAATTCAGCAAGGGGACCTCCGCTTGTTTCATCTAAACTTTGGGACCATCATTCTGCTTCCCAAGAAAGAAAATATTGTACAAATTCAGCAGTATAGACCCATATGCCTATTAAATGTGGTTTTCAAGATTTTTAACAGGGTTGGTACAAATAGGTTAAGGGATATATCCCACAAAGTGATCAGGCCGACATAAACAGCTTTCATGCCAGGCCGTCACATTCTGGAAGGGGTTTTGGTGCTGCACGAAACGATTCACGAATTGCATTCAAAAAAACTAGATAGGGTAATCTTAAAATTAGATTTTGAAAAAGCTCATGACAAGGTGAAGTGGCCTTTATTGCAGCAAGTGTTGCGTACGATAGGATTCGATCCCAAGTGGTGCCAATGGATAGAACAATTTATTTTGAAGGGGAGTGTCGGAATTAAAGTTAATAACGACATAAGACATTATTTTTAAACCAAGAAGGGTTTGAGACAGGGGAACCCACTGTCCCCCATCCTCTTCAACATTGTGACAGATATTTTGGCTATTTTTATAGCTCGGGCAAAGCGAGAGAGCCAAATTGGAGGACTCATACTTCATTTAGGTGACGGTGGTGTGTCCATTCTGCAATATGCGGATGACACAATTTTATTTATGGAACATAATCACAAAAAGTCAATGAACATGAAAATAATCCTTTGTATTTTTGAACAATTGTCAGGGCTCAAAATCAATTACAATAAAAGTGAGTTATTTTTCTTTGGACAGGACAAAGCAGATGAAGCACATTATAGGAATTTATTTGGGTGTGAGTCAAGATCATTCCCTTTTAGATACCTAGGAATCCCAATTCTCTACCTAAACTGAAGAACGGTGAGTGGAAGCCCATTGAGGATAGATTTGAGCGAAAATTAGCAAGCTGGATAGGAAGAATGATATCATATGGGGATAGATTGGTCCTCATCAATTCGGTTTTAACAAGTCTACCCATATTTATGTTATCCTTTTTTGAAATACCCAAAGGGGCACGCAAAAGATTAAATTTCTATAGATCAAGGTTCTTTTGGCAATGCGAAGAACACAAACGTATGTATGGACTTACTAAGGGCCTGTTTGTTTGGGCTGTGGCTGGCTGGCTGTGGCTGGCTGTGCAGCTGTGCAGGGAAAGCTGCTGTGCAGGAAAAGCTACTTTTCTGAGTTTGACTGTTTGGCAACTTGGCTGGCTGTCTGGCTGTGTGCTAAGGAATTGTCTGTAATGCCCCTGTAATTAATATAACACGTAAACTTCACTATTGAAGTACATAAACGCATATGTTTATATTACATACCATATGTCACATATTGGTTTGTCCAAAATACATATCCAACCATTAAACAAATAAAGATAGTCGCATAATGAATATAGATACATCCACACCGATCAAACCGATCATCTTCTTCTAGCATTGTACAATGCAGTAGCGATGCGATCACGCGTTGAGTTCATGTCTACCGTGTGTAGTCCACTCGGAGCAGTATCACCGACTGATGTTACTGATTGCCTTTGGACCTTAGGAAGGTAGTCCTCATCTGCATCACACCGATCAAACTGCTTGTCGCGTAAGTTGGAGTCTCTAATAAAATTATGAAGTGCTATGCAAGCAAGAATAATTCTTTTCTGAGTAACCAGACCGTAAGAAGGAATATACTTCAATATGCGCCACTTGTTTTTCAAGATACCGAAGACACGCTCGATAGCATTCCGGAGCGATGAGTGTAGATAGTTGAAAATCTCTTCCCTATTTGTTGGTCTCCCTTCTCGACGAAAATCCGGTATGTGGTATGTCTTCTGCTTGTAAGGAGCTAAGAACTCTTTTCTATTTGGATAACCAGAATCAACAAGGTAATATGTATCTGCACATGAACGAAAAAAAATCAAACATCAACAACAATGCATTTGTAACTATGTGTGTACCATGTAGACAAAGATATAGAATATTACCACCAGGAGGGGTCAGAAACTCTATTGGATACTTCTCAATGGAGCGTTGTAGAATGCGTGTATCATGCGCCGAACCAGGCCATCCAGCAACAACAAAGGTGAATCTCAAATCGAAGTCACATATCGCTAGAATATTCTGTGATGTGTAACCATGCCTTCCTGTATGGTTAACCACCTCTTCTGCAGGTAATTCAACTGGAATATGCGAGCCATCTATGGCGCCAATGGCATCTTTGAAATGAGGCCAGAAGCGTGCATCTTGAAGTCTTGGATGCACATCCTTGAACTCTCGATCTACTGGTTTTATGTTATCCTTACCCAACTTGTACAAGCAATCCAAAACCATGTGAAACTTCCTATGAATGGTTTCAGTTGAACGACAAAAATGGTTCTCAACTTGGCTAAATGACTGTGGTCCTCCAACCATCCATAGAAACATAGCTAGGAATTCAACAGATGACATGTCTCTAGTTGACTTCAACCCATAGCTTGAAACTAGAAGATCGTGCAATGCATGAAACACATCAGAATACATTCTAAACATTTTGTAGCATCTTTTCCTATTTCCAAGTTGTTCATTCACCCATTCAAGACCAGTTTGTTTCGGAACCTTCCTAGATTCTTTATTCAAGTACTTCTGACTATAGAGATTACCATAATATCCCAACACGGCAAGGTCATGCACCATTCCGAGCAACTGCAGTGTCTTTTCCAGTTCATAGTCACGATCATCACCACCACCATCCATCTACAAAATAATTAGAACATTTCAAAATCAGCAAATGCTTCACAAAATAATTACTAGACATGCAACAATCAGCAAATGCTTCACAAAATAATGACTAGACATGCAACAATCATCAAATGTTTCAAACAACAATCAGCAAATGTTTTACAATGATCATAAATAGTCTCGACAAAAATAGAGAAAGAATAATAACAAGTAGTCTCCAACGGATACATAGTAGCCACAAGTTCTATAATGACAACAAAGCAATTATACATCTACTTGTTCATTTCATCATGTGTCCTCTGGAGCCAATCGAGACTCCCCGCAGTTGTTGCAAATGCTGCGAACACCTCTCTATGATCCCTGTTCATAGCTAGCTTGCCAGCATGTACATGATAGCAGTTCCTTCACTCACTCCACAATCTCGAACCATTCCTAAAAACTCTTTCATAGTTGGGACCTGATCATCCTTACTGCTAGAACTTCCTTCAGTGTGCCTTGATACAATTGTGTTCCGTGCATTGTTGTAAGCCGAGAAAAAATCCGAGCCCACATGCTTGCGTTTCCCAGTTCCCATTTCATTCTCTACATGCTTGCGTTTCGCTATTGCATTGTTGGAAGGCGAGGTATCATCATCAAGCATTATTGGAGCCTCATTGCCATTTCCTTCTTCCTGACCTGCAATGGCAGTTGATTGTCCTGTGACATGTGCCTTCCTAAACATAACATCCTGTTGTTCCAAGTTGGGAGGTGGCCCATTCCTAAATTTTGCATGGTCAGGATGAATCTGTAAATAAGAACATAATGGAGAGATCAGTTCGATGATCATAATAAAAAATACAAAGGAAAGACGAGTATAAAAGATAGTAACTTACAGCTATGTGATTCTTCCACCAATCATCATCTGCATCCATAGTTTTTGTTATAGGATCACAACCAAGCCCGGTCGCATTTTGCAGTTCCATCCACCCCGTGTAATCCTTATTTAAAGAATCCCATTTGTTCTTGAATTGTTTTTGTGTTAATCTTTTCCCTGTTTTTTCGGCAAATTTGTCTCCAAGATTTTTGTACCCCTTTCTACTCAAGCAACCCCCATCCCTATTGTTGTCGTTCACTTCCTCCATACAAATGTCACAGAAAACTCTAGTATGGTATGGATCCCAAACCATCTTCGACATTTTAGCAAGACTAACACGTAGCAATACTACAACAAGCAACATAATTTCAGCAAGACCAACACATTATTAGCAGCAAATAACCTTACATTACTAGCAGCAAACATCATCAAATTGTACATCAGTACCACAAATGACATCAAATTTTCATGCAGCACCACATCAAGAAATACATGTATGAAATTATATGGCAGTACAACATCAAACAATACCAAATTTCATACCACAGATTAGAAGTACCGCATCCGAAATCAATAAAAATTTGCTAGAACTATGGCATCTCACATCAAAACAGTGGCCTCACCTTGGACTGGAACTGCCAGGGGCGAGAGAAGGCGTCTTGGCGGCGGGCAGCAGGTCCGGCGGCGGGTTGCAGGGCACGGGAGGTCCGGCGGAGAGCAGGGGAGGTCCGGCGGTGGGCTGCAGGGCACGAGAGGTCCGGGGCGAGCAGGGGAGGTCCGGCGGCGAGCAGGGGAGGTCCGGCGAGCAGGGCACCCTGGACGGGAACGTGGAGGACTGACGCGAGCAGGGGAGGTCCGGCGGCCGGGAGGTGGGCTGGCGGCGGCGCTGACGGGGAGTAGGGCGGCGGGGAGGGAGTCGCTGGTGGGGAGTCGCTGGAGAATCTGGTGGTGGGGGGAGTAGGGGGAGCTGAGGGTTGGAGCCTGGCGGGGAGTAGAGGGCGGAGGCTGGGAGGGGCTGCAACTTCTCGCTCGGGAGGAGAACCCTATCGCGGGGGCAGGGTCGAGCAGGTTTTTTTTTACTAGGTTGGGATGTTTATTGGTGGCATATGCTGTAAATATCGCTCCAAACTAGAAAACGGTTCGCTGGCCTTTGCGGGAAGCTGCGGGAAGCACCTAGCGACGTGCTTTGGCCGCGGTGCCTATTTTGTAGAAGTACTTTGTCAAAAGCCTGACCCACAGCTGGCTGTTTGTTTCGTTTTTCTGGCTTTTTCCAGTGGAAAAGTGGTCAAAAGCCCAAACAAACAGGCCTTAAGTGGACTATTATTTGTAGACCAAAAGATCGGGGGGGGGGGGGGGGACTAGGAGTTGAGGTTCTAGATCTGAAAAATAAGTGTCTTTTGAGCAAGTGACTTTTTAAGATTCTTAACAGTGAGTGGGTATGGCATGAGTTGATTCATAAGAAATACCTTTAAAATAAAACCCTCTCTCAAATGAAAGCGCAGGATTCGGACTCGGCTTTTTGGAAAGGCCTGATGAACGTTAAAGATGACTTCTTCAGTAGAGGTCATTTTGAGGTGCGAAATGGTGAAAAAACGCGTTTCTGAGAAGATTCTTGGTTAGGAGACAGCCCTCTTGCTAAGAAATATCCATCACTTTACAACATAGTTCAGAGGAAAGAGGTCATAGTGGCCGATACTCTCTCTTATAATACTCTTGGTATCCAATTTAGAAGAGCTCTAAATGGAAACAAGTGGAATCGGTGGCTGCATTTAGTGGAAAGGCTAATACACATTAATTTAAATGACCAAGATGATGTTTTTCAATGGAATTAACAAATACAAAAGGTTTTATAGGAAAATCTATGTATTTGGATCTAATGAATGGTCATACAGCTTTCCTTAAAAAGTATATTTGGAAGATAAAGGTTCCACGAAAGATAAGAATCTTCATGTGGTTCTTGTACCACAAAGTCATCCTCACAAAAGATAATTTAAAGAAGAGACATTGGCAAGGAGATACAAAATGCTGCTTTTGCAATGATGATGAAACAATTGAACATCTTTTTATCTAATGTCCTTTGGCCAAAACTATGTGGAGCATTGTTTATATTGCCTTCAATATTACACCTCCTAGTAGCATTTCCAATATGTTTAACAATTAGCTTCAGGGGTTTTGTAGAGAAGAGAAAGTACAAATCCGACTGGGTGCATGTGCTTTATTGTGGGCTTTATGGGCAACTAGGAACGACTTTGTGTTTAATAAATCTTTAAAATCTTCTTTCTTGCAGGTTATCCCGTGAACTACGTATTGGATTCATACGTGGTCTTTTCTCCAGCCGGAGGAGCAGCGGCCGGACATGGATTATGGGTGCAACTGTTTGAAGACGGTAGCACGAGATTTGTTCAATCTGTGCAGCTCGCGGCCTGTTTCTAGTATTGCATCCTGATGGATCTGCACTTTGTTTTTCCTTTATCTATTTTTTAGTGGCTGATCCACGTTTTCACTTTATGTGACCCATGAATTGTAAAAATATTTGAACTTCAATAAGACAATAAAGAAGGCTGCATGCATCATTCGACAGAGTCCGGGGCATCCCATTTCATAAAAAAAAATAGCGAGGAAGGAGTGATTTCTCGTGATTTCTCAACGGAGAGGAGCAGTAGAACCGGGGCTGTCCAATAGGAGGTGCACGTATACCAATAGGAGCAGTAAAATTAGCGAGGAAGGAGCAGCAAATAGATGTTAGCAGCGACCAGCTAGGAAGGACCAGGAAGCCATGAACGACCGTGCTTGGGCGGAAGTAGCGATCGAGGACGAACACAAACCACGACTATTTCGGCGTCCAATTCGCCCAACCTGAGGAATCCAAACCTGTGACGTAAATGGCAACATATGACAGGGAAATGGAGAAGACGGGATGGAAGCGAGAGAGTATGCGGCAGACACCCTGCCGTACTGGAGTGATGGGGCTGCCCGGGCAGCCCCTCTTCTTCCTTGCTCTCTCACTCACGGATGAAGGAAGAAGAAGAAAGGAGACACAGAATATTTCCCGGCCGGCGCACGAACGCCCCGGTGGGCGCACAGACGTCCTAATCTTATTTCACTTTCAGCTGGCTCAGAGCCTCAGATTACAAGCAGTACACAGAGAGGAGCTTTATACTCGGCGCGCACGCACACGCCCAGCTCCACTTCTTCCCACGCGCCCACGACGCGCTCGCGTACGATCCGCTCCAACGAACTGCACACGATCCCCTAATCTTGCTAACAACCTAGCCCTATGCGGCAAAGTCCAACGCGAGCCTGGCTCACGTGCTGCCTGCAACACACACGCACACACACGCGGCTAACAACTTTGCATGCAACTAACTAACATGTCAAGATTAGTCCTAACAATTTCCCTCCTAATCTTGAACTCGTGGTCATGAGACAGCGCCACACGCCATCGCAGCCACCATCTTCCCGGCGCACTGACGCCTGCCGCACTAACTACTTTCTTGCTTCACTCGAGCTCCGCCATGATCCGCATGCCCCAGCTCGCGCGCCTGATACGCTCCAACACGTTCAACGCGGCCGGCTTGCTGTTGGACCAACTCCTCCGCCTAACTCGCCACGCTCCACACATCCCAGCTCGTGCCCACGTCGCGCTCCAACGCGATCAACACGGCCGGCCCTGCATGCCCAGAACGTGGTCTTCTTTCTCGGTGACACACGCCCAGCTTCTTCTCCACCGGCGACAGTCGCCGCGCTCCACACGCCTCCAGCTCACGCCCATGCCGCGCACTGACGCAGGCAACGCGGCCAGCCCGGCGCGCCCAGGACGCGGTCCTCTTCCTCGGCGACACACGCCGAGTTTCTTCCATGGCCGTCGCATGGCGCCGCTATGGCCTCCGTGGCCGCGCAGCTCCTCCACGCCGCCGCCATACCGCGCCACTGCGGCCTCTGCGCCACCACGCAGGTCCGCCGCGGTCGCCATCGTCGCCACACATACATCGTCCCCTCGCTGCCTCCACGTCCGCCGTGCTCATCGCGGACTGACCGCGTGCCACGGCCACGCCTCGGATCGACAAGGCTCTGATACCAAATGATGGGGCTGCCCGGGGCAGCCCCTCTTCTTCCTTGCTCTCTCACTCACGGATGAAGGTAGAAGAAGAAAGGAGACACAGAATATTTCCCGGCCGGCGCACGAACGCCCCGTGGGCGCACAGACGCCCTAATCTTATTTCACTTTCAGCTAGCTCAAATTACAAGCAGTACACAGGGAGGAGCTTTATACTCGGCGCGCACGCACACGCCCAACTCCACTTCTTCCCACGCGCCCACGACGCGCTCGCGTACGATCCGCTCCAACGAACTGCACACGATCCCCTAATCTTGCTAACAACCTAGCCCTATGCGGCAAAGTCCAACGCGAGCCTGACTCATCGTGCTGCCTGCAACACACGCGGCTAACAACTTTGCATGCAACTAACTAACATGTCAAGATTAGTGTTAACATGGAGGACGATGTGTCGCTGCTAACAGCTGGGGCGCATATGACGAAGTTTATAGTGGGAAATTCAGCATGAACCTCTCCTATTCCCACCTCAATTCGTTGTGCAGTAGTTTCTCGCGGGAATTGCGGGGGAGGGGAAGAGAGAGAGCGGCCGTGGCCATTGACTGATAGGAGGAGGTGCAGGTCGGTCGATCTAGACTCGGTGGAGAAGATAAACAGACGTGGGCTGGTTTGTTCTCGTTCAAATGGGCCACAAAATTACTAGTAGGTTTTTTTTAAGCAACCACATATTTCATTAATCAAATTATATGAAGTAACATACGTAGACATTAAAAGATAGACGGAGATAAAATGATTATCCTAATAACTTTGTAGATAAAATTATAAGAGATCGAGAAATACAAAATGATCCCTAGAGTTTCATGCAACCACTTAAGCCGTCGGCTGCTGCCCAACTCCAGCGTCTCCGAGGCGCACACCGGAAGAGACACCAAGCCTCTAACATTGCAAGATCTATAATATCACCATTGTGAGTCGATAAACAGGCTTGCTGCACGCAGCGAGGCACATGTCGTTGTGGCCCGTTGTAGCACCCCGGGTAAAACCGCTACTAGAAAATCGATGTTGTTTTTATTATGTGCATCATCATGACATCAGTATGCATCTGTTCGCAAAACTATTTTCCAAAAACCTATTTTGCTTTATAGATATTCTCCTATTTGTTCAAATCAAAACCCTAGATCCGTTCGGATCTTTTATCCGTCTAAAACCTAATTACAAAACATTTTGTTTTAAATGAAATACCTAAAAAATAATAAAAACATATTTTATAAATCCCTAGGGGAGGCCGCCAGGCCCAAAGACCTAGCTGGGAGCAGCCTACCACCCCAAAATCCTAGACTATCCAAACCCTAATCCCACCTCACTCTACCCCTATCGTCGCCACCCATGCGGTCAACCCTGCAACCCGCGTGCTTGCCCGCTGAAACCACCCACCCCACGACCGAATCCTCACTGGCTCCACTCCCTTTCCGCTTACGAAGCCACCCACCCGATTGAACCACACCGGTCCAGCACGCACTCCGGAAACCCCGCCTTGATCGAACCCCGCAACCACATGTTCCCGTCGCTCCCTCCCGTCTCGCTCGCATCCTTCCTAGCGCAGAACACCGCCACCATCTGGCCCCCTCTCCTTCGATCCCCGCCGCCAGGGCATCTACAACTCACCGGTGCCTCCCCGTCGACCGTCGCCGCCTTCCTACCTACAGCCCGCGGACCCGCCCTTGACCGTGCGCCTCCCTGCCGGACGAGCTCCTCCTCTGCCCCGTGGCCTCTTCTCGAGCCCGCTCGCCTCCTCTGTCGACGCCATGGCGCCGCCCTCGAGTACCTCCTTGTCGGCCCTCGTCCTCGTCCATCCATGCCGCCCGCCCGACTTCCTCTCTATAGGCGCCGTCGGCCTTGCCTCCTGCCCCTCTCCGGGCGCCGCCGGTCAGCATCTCTAGGCCACGCTGCCCTGCACACCCTCGAGCGCCCCGCTGCCTGATACGTCGTAAACGTATCTATAATTTTTTATGTTCCATGCTTGTTTAGTATCAACTTTGCTATGCTTTTTTTAGACTTTGAGGTATTTTTTATATATTTTCTGGGACTAACCTATTAACAAGATGCCGCAGTGCCAGTTGCCTGTTTTTTAATTTTTTTGGTTTGAGAAAATCTAGTAAGAAAATATTCTCAGAATTGGACGGGACAAAAGCCAAAGTCAATATTTTACCGGAACAAACATAGAGACCGAAGGGGGGCCACAAGGTGGCCACACCCTAGGGCCACGCGGGTCCACCCTAGAGCGCACCACCCTATGGTGTGGGGCCCCCTGGCCGGCCTTAGACCTCGCCTCTTCGTCTATAAAATCCCCCCGATGCAGAAACCCTAAGCACCCGATCAGATCTTCACGAAATAGTCCGTAGCCGCCACCACCATTGTCTCTAGATCAGGGGGATCTGAAGCTCTTCCTGGCACCATGTCGGAGGGGAGAGATCATCCCAGAGGCCTTCTTAATCACCATGTATGGATCTCGTCGACGAGGTCAGAATCCTTCGGCACCGGCGACATGGGCACGCCTTCGGCGCTGAGCTTCCAAGTTGGCGGGCACCAGAAGTCCGACGACGCCGGGTATCCACTACGGGAAAAAATATCATTGCCGTCGCCTCTCTCCTTTGCCGTGTGCCAAAAGTCCCGGAACACGGATCTTTGCCGTGTGTAAACCAACAAGAACACGGCAAAGGACAGGTGCACGGCAAACAGCAGAAACAGAACATGGCAAAGAAAGAAACACGGCAATGGACCGACTAGAACACACGGCAAAGAAAAGAATCACGGCAAAGTCAATAAAGAAACACGGCAAAGTTTTCCTCACGGCAAAGATGTGGGCCCCGTGGCCTCGCAGGGCCACCCGCCGGCAGGGGCTGACGGCAGAATCTTTGCCGTGTGCCCTCGCCGTCAGGTACACGGCAAAGAGAAACTTTGCCGTGTGTTTCCTTCCCTACACACGGCAAAGAATTTTTTTCACCTTTTTCTTTTCTTTAATTAGCAAGACTTTTATTACATATATGTTAGGTGATATTATTTCATAGGATCATGAGAGCACACATATGATGATAGGTTATTGTGGTCTTGATCACTATATACATGCACCCCCCCTAATTCCGACATTCTCGTGGACTTCCTCCGGCGAAACCCTGATGATCTGCGGGCCTCGGATCGTCTACCCCCCTAGACATTCTTCTGACAGGGGTAGCCCGGCGTAGATCTCTCTTGTTTTGTGTCTGACTAGGTCATAGGATGATGTAAAACCATGTTGGTTCACAAGTTGGGGCACTATACGGCCCGGTTTCACCGTAACGGGGAGATTCCCCCTTATACAGGTCCATAACCTTTCGCTTTTAGGTTAGGGCGCATGCATGCGAGGGGGGACACATGCAATCACCTATACCAACCTTGCACCACACTCACACACATATGCTAGGGACACATGCAAGTTTTCAGATGATTCCGACGTTCTCGTGGACTTCCTCCGGCGAAACCCTGATGATCTGCGGGCCTCGGATCATCTACCCCCCTAGACATTCTTCTGACAGGGGTAGCCCGGCGTAGCTCTCTCTTGTTTTGTGTCTGACTAGGTCATAGGATGATGTGAAACCATGTTGGTTCACAAGTTGGGGCACTATACGGCCCGGTTTCACCGTAACGGGGAGATTCCCCCTTATACAGGTCCATAACCTTTCGCTTCTAGGTTAGAGCGCATGCATGCGAGGGGGGACACATGCAATCACCTATACCAACCTGACACCACAATCACACACATATGCTAGGGACACATGCAAGTTTTCAGATGATTCCGACGTTCTCGTGGACTTCCTCCGGCGAAACCCTGATGATCTGCGGGCCTCGGATCGTCTACCCCCTAGACATTCTACTAACAGGGGTAGCCCGGCGTAGCTCTCTCTTGTTTTGTGTCTGACTAGGTCCTAGGATGATGTGAAACCATGTTGGTTCACAAGTTGGGGCACTATACGGCCCGGTTTCACCGGAACGGGGAGATTCCCCCTTATACAGGTCCATAACCTTTCGCTTCTAGGTTAGAGCGCATGCATGCGAGGGGGGACACATGCAATCACCTATACCAACCTTGCACCACACTCACACACATATGCTAGGGACACATGCAAGTTTTCAGATGATTCCGACGTTCTCGTGGACTTCCTCCGGCGAAACCCTGATCTGCGGGCCTCGGATCGTCTACCCCCCTAGACATTCTTCGACAGGGTAGCCAGTAGCTCTCTCTTGTTTTGTGTCTGACTAGGTCATAGGATGATGTAAAACCATGTTGGTTCACAAGTTGGGGCACTATACGGCCCGGTTTCACCGTAACGGGGAGATTCCCCCTTATACAGGTCCATAACCTTTCGCTTTTAGGTTAGGGCGCATGCATGCGAGGGGGGACACATGCAATCACCTATACCAACCTTGCACCACACTCACACACATATGCTAGGGACACATGCAAGTTTTCAGATGATTAGGCGTTCTCGTGGACTTCCTCGTGAAACCACGATGATCTGCGGGCCTCGGATCATCTACCCCTAGACATTCTTCCGAGGGGTAGCCCGTAGCGGCTCTCTCTTGTTTTGTGTCGACTAGGTCATAGGATGATGTGAAACCATGTTGGTTCACAAGTTGGGGCATTATCTGGCCCGGTTTCACCGAACGGGAGATTCCCCTTATCTGGTCCATAACCTTTCGCTTCTAGGTTAGAGCGCATGCATGCGAGGGGGGACACATGCAATCACCTATACAAACCTGACACCACAATCACACACATATGCTAGGGACACATGCAAGTTTTGGATGATTCAGGCGTTCTCGTGGACTTCCTCGTGAAACCTCGATGATCTGCGGGCCTCGGATCGTCTACCCCCTTGACATTATCTTGGCGGGGTAGCCCGCGTGAAGCTCTCTCTTGTTTTGTGTCTGAATAGGTCATAGGATGATGTGAAACCATGTTGGTTCACAAGTTGGGGATACAGGTCCATAACCTTTCGCTTCTAGGTTAGAGCGCATGCATGCGAGGGGGGACACATGCAATCACCTATACCAACCTTGCACCACACTCACACACATATGCTAGGGACACATGCAAGTTTTCAGATGATTCCGACGTTCTCTTGGACTTCCTCCGGCGACACCCTGATCTACGGGCCTCGGATCGTCTACCCCCCTAGACATTCTTCTGACATGGGTAGCCCGGCATAGCTCTCTCTTGTTTTGTGTCTGAATAGGTCATAGGATGGTGTGAAACCATGTTGGTTCACAAGTTGGGGCACTATACGGCCTGGTTTCACCGTAACCGGGAGATTCCCCCTTATACAGGTCCATAACCCTTCGCTTCTAGGTTAGAGCGCATGCATGTGAGGGGGGACACATGCAATCACCTATACCGACCTGACACCACAATCACACACATATGCTAGGGACACATGCAAGTTTTCAGATGATTCCGACGTTCTCGTGGACTTCCTCCGGCGAAACCCTGATGATCTGCGGGCCTCGGATCGTCTACCCCCCTAGACATTCTTCTGACAGGGGTAGCCCGGCGTAGCTCTCTCTTGTTTTGTGTCTGACTAGGTCATACGATGATGTGAAACCATGTTGGTTCACAAGTTGGGGCACTATACGGCCCGGTTTCACCGTAACGGGGAGATTCCCCCTTATACAGGTCCATAACCTTTCGCTTCTAGGTTAGAGCGCATGCATGCGAGGGGGACACATGCAATCACCTATACCAACCTGGCACCACACTCACACACATATGCTAGGGACACATGCAAGTTTTCATCGATTCTGACGTTCTCGTGGACTTCCTCCGGCGAAACCCTGATGATCTGCGGGCCTCGGATCGTCTACCCCCATGGACATTCTTCTGACAGGGGTAGCCCCGCATAGCTCTCTCTTGTTTTGTGTCTGACTAGGTCATAGGATGATGTAAAACCATGTTGGTTCACAAGTTGGGGCACTATACGGCCCGGTTTCACCGTAACGGGGAGATTCCCCCTTATACAGGTCCATAACCTTTCGCTTCTAGGTTAGGGCGCATGCATGCGAGGGGGGACACATGCAATCACCTATACCAACCTTGCACCACACTCACACACATATGCTAGGGACACATGCAAGTTTTCAGATGATTCCGACGTTCTCGTGGACTTCCTCCGGCGAAACCCTGATGATCTGCGGGCCTCGGATCGTCTACCCCCCTAGACATTCTTCTGACAGGGGTAGCCCGGCGTAGCTCTCTCTTGTTTTGTGTCTGACTAGGTCATAGGATGATGTAAAACCATGTTGGTTCACAAGTTGGGGCACTATACGGCCTGGTTTCACCGTAACGGGGAGATTCCCCCTTATACCGGTCCATAACCTTTCGCTTCTAGCTTAGGGCGCATGCATGCGAGGGGGGACACATGCAATCACATATACCAACCTTGCACCACACTCATTCACATATGCTAGGGACACATGCAAGTTTTCAGATGATTCCGACGTTCTCGTGGACTTCCTCCGGCGAAACCCTGATGATCTACGGGCCTCGGATCATCTACCCCCTAGACATTCTTCGGCGAGGTAGCCCGGCGTAGCTCTCTCTTGTTTTGTGTCTGACTAGGTCATAGGATGATGTGAAACCATGTTGGTTCACAAGTTGGGGCACTATACGGCCCGGTTTCACCGTAACGGGGAGATTCCCCCTTATACAGGTCCATAACCTTTCGCTTCTAGGTTAGAGCGCATGCATGCGAGGGGGGACACATGCAATCACCTATACCAACATGACACCACAATCACACACATATGCTAGGGACACATGCAAGTTTTCAGATGATTCCGACGTTCTCGTGGACTTCCTCCGGCGAAACCCTGATGATCTGCGGGCCTCGGATCGTCTACCCCCCTTGACATTATACTGACAGGGGTAGCCCGGCGTAGCTCTCTCTTGTTTTGTGTCTGAATAGGTCATAGGATGATGTGAAACCATGTTGGTTCACAAGTTGGGGATACAGGTCCATAACCTTTCGCTTCTAGGTTAGAGCGCATGCATGCGAGGGGGGACACATGCAATCACCTATACCAACCTTGCACCACACTCACACACATATTCTAGGGACACATGCAAGTTTTCAGATGATTCCGACGTTCTCTTGGACTTCCTCCGGCGAAACCCTGATCTGCGGGCCTCGGATCGTCTACCCCCCTAGACATTCTTCTGACATGGGTAGCCAGTCAGGTTCTCTTGTTTTGTGTCGACTAGGTCATAGGATGCCGTGAAACCCGGTTGGTTCACATGTTGGGGCACTATCGGCCGGTTTCACCGTGTGAGGAGATTTCCCTTATACAGGTCCATAACCTTTCGCTTCTAGGTTAGAGCGCATGCATGTGAGGGGGGACACATGCAATCACCTATACCAACCTGACACCACAATCACACACATATGCTAGGGACACATGCAAGTTTTCAGATGATTCCGACGTTCTCGTGGACTTCCTCTGGCGAAACCCTGATGATCTGCGGGCCTCGGATCGTCTACCTAATGGAAATGAAGTTCAGCATCCTCTAGAACCTTATGGTCTATTGCAAAGTTAGTGTTTCCATGGTCTGAATACTAACAAATAGGCAACAAAAAGTTAACTAAAAACTTTAAATAAATACATTTGAAAGAAAAAATAAAAAGAAAATTAGAAAATACCTAAAGGCACACGGCAAAGGACAAAACACACGGCAAAGATGTCCTTTGCCGTGTGCCTGTCGCCGTCAAACACACGGCAAAGGTCCTTTGCCGTGTGTCTCTATCCCTCAGACACACGGCAAAGAATTTTTTTCACCTTTAGCAAGGCTTTTATTACATATATGTTAGGTGATATTATTTCATAGGATCATGAGAGCACACATTGATCATAGGTTATTGTGGTCTTGATCACTATATACATGCACCCCCCTGATTCCGACGTTCTCGTGGACTTCCTCCGGCGAAACCCTGATGATCTGCGGGCCTCGGATCGTCTACCCCCTAGACATTCTTCTGACATGGGTAGCCCGGCGTAGCTCTCTCTTGTTTTGTGTCTGACTAGGTCATAGGATGATGTGAAACCATGTTGGTTCACAAGTTGGGGCACTATCTGGCGGTTTCCCATGTGGGAGATTCCCCCTTATACAGGTCCATAACCTTTCGCTTCTAGGTTAGAGCGCATGCATGTGAGGGGGGGCACATGCAATCACCTATACCAACCTTGCACCACACTCACACACATATGCTAGGGACACATGCAAGTTTTCAGATGATTCGACGTTCTCGTGGACTTCCTCCGGCGAAACCCTGATGATCTACGGGCCTCGGATCGTCTACCCCCCTAGACATTCTTCTGACAGGGGTAGCCCGGCGTAGCTCTCTCTTGTTTTGTGTCTGACTAGGTCATAGGATGATGTAAAACCATGTTGGTCACAAGTTGGGGCACTATACGGCCCGGTTTCACCGTAACAGGGAGATTCCCCCTTATACAGGTCCATAACCTTTCGCTTCTAGGTTAGAGCGCATGCATGCGAGGGGGACACATGCAATCACCTATACCAACCTTGCACCACACTCACACACATATGCTAGGGACACATGCAAGTTTTCAGATGATTCTGACGTTCTCTTGGACTTCCTCCGGTGAAACCCTGATGATCTGCGGGCCTCGGATCGTCTACCCCCTAGACATTCTTCTGACAGGGGTAGCCCGGCGTAGCTCTATCTTGTTTTGTGTTTGATTATGTCATGGGATGATGTGAAACCATGTTGGTTCACAAGTTGGGGCACTATACGGCCCGGTTTCACCGTAACGGGGAGATTCCCCCTTATACAGGTCCATAACCTTTCGCTTCTAGGTTAGAGCGCATGCATGTGAGGGGGGCACATGCAATCACCTATACCAACCTTGCACCACACTCACACACATATGCTAGGGACACATGCAAGTTTTCAGATGATTCCGACATTCTCGTGGACTTCCTCTGGCGAAACCCTGATGATCTACTTGGGCCTTGATCGCCTACCCCCTAGACATTCTTGACAGGGGTAGCAGGGGTAGCTCTCTCTTGTTTTGTGTCTGACTAGGTCATAGGATGATGTAAAACCATGTTGGTTCACAAGTTGGGGCACTATACTACTTGCTTTCACCGTGAACGGGAGATTCCCCTTATCTGTGTCAATAACCTTTCGCTTCTAGGTTAGAGCGCATGCATGCGAGGGGGGACACATGCAATCACCTATACCAACCTGGCCCCACACTCACACACATATGCTAGGGACACATGCAAGTTTTCAGATGATTCCGACGTTCTCGTGGACTTCCTCCGGCGAAACCCTGATGATTTGCGGGCCTCGGATCATCTACCCCCCTAGACATTCTTCTGACAGGGGTAGCCCGGCGTAGCTCTCTCTTCTTTTGTGTCTGACTAGGTCATAGGATGATGTGAAACCAAGTTGGTTCACAAGTTGGGGCACTATGCGGCCCGGTTTCACCGTAACGGGGAGATTCCCCCTTATACAGGTCCATAACCTTTCGCTTCTAGGTTAGAGCGCATGCATGGTGAGGGGGGACACATGCAATCACCTATACCAACCTGACACCACAATCACACACATATGCTAGGGACACATGCAAGTTTTCAGATGATTCCGACGTTCTCGTGGACTTCCTCCGGTGAAACCCTGATGATCTGCGGGCCTCAGATCGTCTACCTAATGGAAATGAAGTTCAGCATCCTCTAGAACCTTAGGGTCTATTGCAAAGTTAGTGTTTCCTTGGTCTGAATACTAACAAATAGGCAACAAAAAGTTAACTAAAAACTTTAAATAAATACATTTGAAAGAAAAAATAAAAAGAAAATTAGAAAATACCTAAAGGCACACGGCAAAGGACAAAACACACGGCAAAGATGTCCTTTGCCGTGTGTCTCTATCCCTCAGACACACGGCAAAGAATTTTTTACACCTATAGCAAGGCTTTTATTACATATATGTTAGGTGATATTATTTCATAGGATCATGAGAGCACACATATGATCATAGGTTATTGTAGTCTTGATCACTATATACATGCACCCCCTGATTCCGATGTTCTCGTGGACTTCCTCGTGAAACCACGATGATCTCATGGGCCTGGATCGTCTACCCCCTAGACATTCTTGACATGGGTAGCCATGTAGCTCTCTTGTTTTGTGTCTGACTAGGTCATAGGATGATGTGAAACCATGTTGGTTCACAAGTTGGGGCACTATACGGCCCGGTTTCACCATAACGGGGAGATTCCCCCTTATACAGGTCCATAACCTTTCGCTTCTAGGTTAGAGCGCATGCATGCGAGGGGGGGGCACATGAAATCACCTATACCAACCTGGCCCCACACTCACACACATATGCTAGGGACACATGCAAGTTTTCAGATGATTCCGACGTTCTCGTGGACTTCCTCCGTGAAACCTCGATGATCTCGGGCCTCGGATCATCTACCCCCTAGACATTCTTCCGGGGGTAGCACATGATCTCTCTCTTGTTTTGTGTCGACTAGGTCATAGGATGATGTGAAACCATGTTGGTTCATAAGTTGGGGCACTATATCCCGGTTTCACCGAACGGGAGATTCCCCTTATATGTGTCCATAACCTTTCGCTTCTAGGTTAGAGCGCATGCATGCGAGGGGGGACACATGCAATCACCTATACCAACCTGACACCACAATCACACACATATGCTAGGGACACATGCAAGTTTTCAAATGATTCCCACGTTCTCGTGGACTTCCTCCGGCGAAACCCTGATGATCTGCGGGCCTCGTATATTCTACCCCCTAGACATTCTCTTGACAGGGTAGCCATGTAGCTCTCTCTTGTTTTGTGTCTGACTAGGTCATAGGATGATGTGAAACCATGTTGGTTCACAAGTTGGGGCACTATACGTCCTGGTTTCACCTAAACAGGGAGATTCCCCTTATACAGGTCCAGAACCTTTCGCTTTTAGGTTAGAGCGCATGCATGCGAGGGGGACACATGCAATCACCTATACCAACCTTGCACCACACTCACACACATATGCTAGGGACACATGCAAGTTTTCACATGATTCCGACGTTCTCTTGGACTTCCTCCGGCGAAACCCTGATCTGCGGGCCTCGGATCGTCTACCCCCCTAGACATTCTTCTGACATGGGTAGCCCGGCGTAGCTCTCTCTTGTTTTGTGTCTGACTAGGTCATAGGATGATGTGAAACCATGTTGGTTCACAAGTTGGGGCACTATCTACCTGGTTTCACCGTAATGGGAGATTCCCCTTATCTGTGTCCATAACCTTTCGCTTCTAGGTTAGAGCGCATGCATGTGAGGGGGGACACATGCAATCACCTATACCAACCTGACACCACAATCACACACATATGCTAGGGACACATGCAAGTTTTCAGATGATTCCGATGTTCTCGTGGAGTTCCTCCGGTGAAACCCTGATGATCTGCGGGCCTCAGATCGTCTACCTAATGGAAATGAAGTTCAGCATCCTCTAGAACCTTAGGGTCTATTGCAAAGTTAGTGTTTCCTTGGTCTGAATACTAACAAATAGGCAACAAAAAGTTAACTAAAAACTTTAAATAAATACATTTGAAAGAAAAAATAAAAAGAAAATTAGAAAATACCTAAAGGCACACGGCAAAGGACAAAACACACGGCAAAGATGTCCTTTGCCGTGTGCATGTCGCCGTCAAACACACGGCAAAGGTCCTTTGCCGTGTGTCTCTATCCCTCAGACACACGGCAAAGAATTTTTTACACCTATAGCAAGGCTTTTATTACATATATGTTAGGTGATATTATTTCATAGGATCATTAGAGCACACATTTGATCATAGGTTATTGTGGTCTTGATCACTATATACATGCACCCCCTGATTCCGACGTTCTCGTGGACTTCCTCCGTGAAACCACGATGATCTCAAGGGCTCTTGATCGTCTACCCCCCTAGACATTCTTCTGACACGGGTAGCCCGGCGTAGCTCTCTCTTGTTTTGTGTCTGACTAGGTCATAGGATGATGTGAAACCATGTTGGTTCACAAGTTGGGGCACTATACGGCCCGATTTCACCTGAACGGGGAGATTCCCCCTTATACAGGTCCATAACCTTTCGCTTCTAGGTTAGAGCGCATGCATGCGAGGGGGGACACATGCAATCACCTATACCAACCCGGCACCACACTCACACACATATGCTAGGGACACATGCAAGTTTTCAGATGATTCCGACGTTCTCGTGGACTTCCTCTGGCGAAACCCTAATGATCTACGGGCCTCAGATCGTCTACCTAATGGAAATGAAGTTCAGCATCCTCTAGAACCTTATGGTCTATTGCAAAGTTAGTGTTTCCATGGTCTGAATACTAACAAATAGGCAACAAAAAGTTAACTAAAAACTTTAAATAAATACATTTGAAAGAAAAAATAAAAAGAAAATTAGAAAATACCTAAATGCACACGGCAAAGGACAAAACACACGGCAAAGATGTCCTTGTCATTGTCCTTTGCCGTGTGTCTCTATCCCTCGAGACACAAGAAAGAATTTTTTCACCTTTACCAAGGCTTTTATTACATATATGTTAGGTGATATTATTTCATAGGATCATTAGAGCACACATTTGATCATAGGTTATTGTGGTCTTGATCACTATATACATGCACCCCCTGATTCCGACGTTCTCGTGGACTTCCTCCGACGAAACCCTGATGATCTGCGGGCCTCGGATCGTCTACACCCTAGACATTCTTCTGACATGGGTAGCCCGGCGTAGCTCTCTCTTGTTTTGTGTCTGACTAGGTCATAGGATGATGTGAAACCATGTTGGTTCACAAGTTGGGGCACTATACGGCCCGGTTTCACCGTAACAGGGAGATTCCCCCTTATACAGGTCCATAACCTTTCGCTTCTACGTTAGAGCGCATGCATGCGAGGGGGCACATGCAATCACCTATACCAACCTTGCACCACACTCACACACATATGCTAGGGACACATGCAAGTTTTCAGATGATTCCGACGTTCTCGTGGACTTCCTCCGGCGAAACCCTGATGATCTGCGGGTCTCGGATCGTCTACCCCCCTAGACATTCTTCTGGCAGGGGTAGCCTGGCGTAGCTCTCTCTTGTTTTGTGTTTGATTATGTCATGGGATGATGTGAAACCATGTTGGTTCACAAGTTGGGGCACTATACGGCCCGGTTTCACCGTAACGGGGAGATTCCCCCTTATACAGGTCCATAACCTTTCGCTTCTAGGTTAGAGCGCATGCATGTAAGGGGGGGCACATGCAATCACCTATACCAACCTTCACCACACTCACACACATATGCTAGGGACACATGCAAGTTTTCAGATGATTCCGACGTTCTCGTGGACTTCCTCCGGCGAAACCCTGATGATCTACGGGCCTCGGATCGTCTACCCCCTAGACATTCTTCTGACATGTTTAGCCCGGCGTAGCTCTCTCTTGTTTTGTGTCTCACTAGGTCATAGGATGATGTGAAACCATGTTGGTTCACAAGTTGGGGCACTATACGGCCCGGTTTCACGGTAACGGGGAGATTCCCCCTTATACAGGTTCATAACCTTTCGCTTCTAGGTTAGAGCGCATGCATGTGAGGGGGGAACATGCAATCACCTATACCAACCTTGCACCACACTCACACACATATGCTAGGGACACATGCAAGTTTTCAGATGATTCCGACGTTCTCTTGGACTTCCTCCGGCGAAACCCTGATGATCTGCGGGCCTCGGATCGTCTACCCCCCTAGACATTCTTCTGGCAGGGGTAGCCCGGCGTATCTCTCTCTTGTTTTGTGTCTGACTAGGTCATAGGATGATGTAAAACCATGTTGGTCACAAGTTGGGGCAATATACGGCCCGGTTTCACCGTAACAGGGAGATTCCCCCTTATACAGGTCCATAACCTTTCGCTTCTAGGTTAGAGCGCATGCATGCGAGGGGGACACATGCAACCACCTATACCAACCTTGCACCACACTCACACACATATACTAGGGACACATGCAAGTTTTCAGATGATTCTGACGTTCTCTTGGACTTCCTCCGGCGAAACCCTGATGATTTGCGGGCCTCGGATCATCTACCCCCCTAGACATTCTTGACAGGTAGCCGTAGCTCTCTCTTGTTTTGTGTCTGACTAGGTCATAGGATGATGTGAAACCATGTTGGTTCACAAGTTGGGGCACTATACGGCCCGGTTTTACCGTAACGGGGAGATTCCCCCTTATACAGGTCCATAACCTTTCGCTTCTAGGTTAGAGCGCATGCATGTGAGGGGGGACACATGCAATCACCTATACCAACCTGATGCCACAATCACACACATATGCTAGGGACACATGCAAGTTTTCAGATGATTCCGACGTTCTCGTGGACTTCCTCCGGTGAAACCCTGATGATCTGCGGGCCTCAGATCGTCTACCTAATGGAAATGAAGTTCAGCATCCTCTAGAACCTTAGGGTCTATTGCAAAGTTAGTGTTTCCAGGGTCTAAATACTAACAAATAGGCAACAAAAAGTTAACTAAAAACTTTAAATAAATATATTTGAAAGAAAAACTAAAAAGAAAAATAGAAAATACCTAAAGGCACACGCCAAAGGACAAAACACACGGCAAAGATGTCCTTTGCCGTGTGCCTGTCACCGTCAAACACACGACAAAGGTCCTTTGCCGTGTGTCTCTATCCCTCAGACACTCGGCAAAGAATTTTTTACACCTTTAGCAAGGCTTTTATTACATATATGTTAGGTGATATTATTTCATAGGATCATGAGAGCACACATATGATCATAGGTTATTGTGGTCTTGATCACTATATACATGCACCCCCTGATTCCGACGTTCTCGTGGACTTCCTCCGGCGAAACCCTCATGATCTACGGGCCTCGGATCGTCTACCCCCCTAGACATTCTTCTGGCAGGGGTAGCCCGGCGTATCTCTCTCTTGTTTTGTGTCTGACTAGGTCATAGGATGATGTAAAACCATGTTGCTCACAAGTTGGGGCACTATACGGCCCGGTTTCACCGTAACAGGGAGATTCCCCCTTATACAGGTCCATAACCTTTCGCTTCTAGGTTAGAGCGCATGCATGCGAGGGGGACACATGCAATCACCTATACCAACCTTGCACCACACTCACACACATATACTAGGGACACATGCAAGTTTTCAGATGATTCTGACGTTCTCTTGGACTTCCTCCGGCGAAACCCTGATCTGTGGGCCTCGGATCGTCTACCCCCTAAACATTCTTCTGACAGGGGTAGCCCGGCGTAGCTCTATCTTGTTTTGTGTTTGATTATGTCATGGGATGATGTGAAACCATGTTGGTTCACAAGTTGGGGCACTATACGGCCCGGTTTCACCGTAACGGGGAGATTCCCCCTTATACAGGTAAATAACCTTTCGCTTCTATGTTAGAGCGCATGCATGTGAGGGGGGCACATGCAATCACCTATACCAACCTTGCACCACACTCACACACATATGCTAGGGACACATGCAAGTTTTTAGATGATTTCGACGTTCTCGTGGACTTCCTCCGGCGAAACCCTGATGATCTGCGGGCCTCGGATCGTCTACCCCCCTAGACATTCTTCTGGCAGGGGTAGCCCGGCGTATCTCTCTCTTGTTTTGTGTCTGACTAGGTCATAGGATGATGTAAAACCATGTTGGTCACAAGTTGGGGCACTATACGGCTTGTTTCACCGTGAACGGGAGATTCCCCGATCTGTGTCCATAACCTTTCGCTTCTAGGTTAGAGCGCATGCATGCGAGGGGGACACATGCAATCACCTATACCAACCTTGCACCACACTCACACACATATACTAGGGACACATGCAAGTTTTCAGATGATTCCGACGTTCTCTTGGACTTCCTCCGGCGAAACCCTGATCTGCGGGCCTCGGATCGTCTACCCCCTAGACATTCTTCTGACAGGGGTAGCCCAGCGTAGCTCTATCTTGTTTTGTGTTTGATTATGTCATGGGATGATGTGAAACCATGTTGGTTCACAAGTTGGGGCACTATACGGCCCGGTTTCACCGTAACAGGGAGATTCCCCCTTATACAGGTCCATAACCTTTCGCTTCTAGGTTAGAGCGCATGCATGTGAGGGGGGCACATGCAATCACCTATACCAACCTTGCACCACACTCACACACATATGCTACGGACACATGCAAGTTTTCAGATGATTCCGACATTCTCGTGGACTTCCTCTGGCGAAACCCTGATGATCTGCGGGCCTCGGATCGTCTACCCCCTAGACATTCTTCTGACAGGGGTAGCTCGGGGTAGCTCTCTCTTGTTTTGTGTCTGACTAGGTCATAGGATGATGTAAAACCATGTTGGTTCACAAGTTGGGGCACTATACGGCCCGTTTTCACCGTAACGGGGATATTCCCCCTTATACAGGTCCATAACCTTTCGCTTCTAGGTTAGAGCGCATGCATGGTGAGGGGGGACACATGCAATCACCTATACCAACCTGACACCACAATCACACACATATGCTAGGGACACATGCAAGTTTTCAGATGATTCCGACGTTCTCGTGGACTTCCTCCGGCGAAACCCTGATGATCTGCGGGCCTTAGATCGTCTACCTAATGGAAATGAAGTTCAGCATCCTCTAGAACGTTATGGTCTATTGCAAAGTTAGTGTTTCCATGGTCTGAATACTAACAAATAGGCAACAAAAAGTTAACTAAAAACTTTAAATAAATACATTTGAAAGAAAAAATAAAAAGAAAATTAGAAAATACCTAAAGGCACACGGCAAAGGACAAAACACACGGCAAAGATGTCCTTTGCCGTGTGCCTGTCGCGGGACCTTTGCCGTGTGTCTCTATCCCTCAGACACACGGCAAAGAATTTTTTTCACCTTTAGCAAGGCTTTTATTACATATAAGTTAGGTGATATTATTTCATAGGATCATGAGAGCACACATATGATCATAGGTTATTGTGGTCTTGATCACTATATACATGCACCCCCCTGATTCCGACATTCTCGTGGACTTCCTCCGGCGAAACCCTGATGATCTGCGGGCCTCGGATCGTCTACCCCCTAGACATTCTTCTGACATGGGTAGCCCGGCGTAGCTCTCTCTTGTTTTGTGTCTGACTAGGTCATAGGATGATGTGAAACCATGTTGGTTCACAAGTTGGGGCACTATACGGCCCGGTTTCACCGTAACGGGGAGATTCCCCCTTATACAGGTCCATAACCTTTCGCTTCTAGGTTAGAGCGCATGCATGCGAGGGGGGACACATGCAATCACCTATACCAACCTGGCACCACACTCACACACATATGCTAGGGACACATGCAAGTTTTCAGATGATTCCGACGTTCTCGTGGACTTCCTCTGGCGAAACCCTGATGATCTGCGGGCCTCGGATCGTCTACCTAATGGAAATGAAGTTCAGCATCCTCTAGAACCTTATGGTCTATTGCAAAGTTAGTGTTTCCATGGTCTGAATACTAACAAAAAGGCAACAAAAAGTTAACTAAAAACTTTAAATAAATACATTTGAAAGAAAAAATAAAAAGAAAATTAGAAAATACCTAAATGCACACGGCAAAGGACAAAACACACGGCAAAGATGTCCTTTGCCGCGTGCCTGTCGCCGTCAAACACACGGCAAATGTCCTTTGCCGTGTGTCTCTATCCCTCAGACACACGGCAAAGAATTTTTTTCACCTTTACCAAGGCTTTTATTACATATATGTTAGGTGATATTGTTTCATAGGATCATGAGAGCACACATTTGATCATAGGTTATTGTGGTCTTGATCACTATATACATGCACCCCTGATTAAGCGCTCGTGGACTTCCTCTGACGAAACCCTGATGATCTGCGGGCCTCGGATCGTCTACCCCCCTAGACATTCTTCTGACATGGGTAGCCCGGCGTAGCTCTCTCTTGTTTTGTGTCTGACTAGGTCATAGGATGATGTGAAACCATGTTGGTTCACAAGTTGGGGCACTATACGGCCCGGTTTCACCGTAACGGGGAGATTCCCCCTTATACAGGTCCATAACCTTTCGCTTCTAGGTTAGAGCGCATGCATGTGAGGGGGGGCACATGCAATCACCTATACCAACCTTGCACCACACTCACACACATATTCTAGGGACACATGCAAGTTTTCAGATGATTCCGACGTTCTCGTGGACTTCCTCCGGCGAAACCCTGATGATCTGCGGGCCTCGGATCGTCTAACCCCCTAGACATTCTTCTGGCAGGGGTAGCCTGGCGTAGCACTCTCTTGTTTTGTGTCTGACTAGGTCATAGGATGATGTAAAACCATGTTGGTCACAAGTTGGGGCACTATAAGGCCCGGTTTCACCGTAACGGGGAGATTCCCCCTTATACAGGTCCATAACCTTTCGCTTCTAGGTTAGAGCGCATGCATGCGAGGGGGACACATGCAATCACCTATACCAACCTTGCACCACACTCACACACATATGCTAGGGACACATGCAAGTTTTCAGATGATTCCGACGTTCTCTTGGACTTCCTCCGGCGAAACCCTGATCTGCGGGCCTCGGATCGTCTACCCCCCTAGACATTCTTCTGACATGGGTAGCCCGGCGTAGCTCTCTCTTGTTTTGTGTCTGACTAGGTCATAGGATGATGTGAAACCATGTTGGTTCACAAGTTGGGGCACTATACGGCCCGGTTTCACCGTAACGGGGAGATTCCCCCTTATACAGGTTCATAACCTTTCGCTTCTAGGTTAGAGCGCATGCATGTGAGGGGGGACACATGCAATCACCTATACCAACCTGACACCACAATCACACACATATGCTAGGGACACATGCAAGTTTTCAGATGATTCCGACGTTCTCGTGGACTTCCTCCGGCGAAACCCTGATGATCTGCGGGCCTCAGATCGTCTACCTAATGGAAATGAAGTTCAGCATCCTCTAGAACCTTAGGGTCTATTGCAAAGTTAGTGTTTCCTTGGTCTGAATACTAACAAATAGGCAACAAAAAGTTAACTAAAAACTTTAAATAAATACATTTGAAAGAAAAAATAAAAAGGAAATTAGAAAATACATAAAGGCACACGGCAAAGGACAAAACACACGGCAAAGATGTCCTTTGTCGGTGCCATCAATCAAACACGGCAAAGGTCCTTTGCCGTGTGTCTCTATCCCTCAGACACACGGCAAAGAATTTTTTTCACCTTTAGCAAGGCTTTTATTACATATATGTTAGGTGATATTATTTCATAGGATCATGAGAGCACACATATGATCATAGGTTATTGTAGTCTTGATCACTATATACATGCACCCCCCTGATTCCGACGTTCTCGTGGACTTCCTCCGGCGAAACCCTGATGATCTGCGGGCCTCGGATCGTCTAACCCCCTAGACATTCTTCTGACATGGGTAGCCCGGCGTAGCTCTCTCTTGTTTTGTGTCTGACTAGGTCATAGGATGATGTGAAACCATGTTGGTTCACAAGTTGGGGCACTATACCCGGCTTTCACCGTAACGGGGAGATTCCCCCTTATACAGGTCCATAACCTTTCGCTTCTAGGTTAGAGCGCATGCATGTGAGGGGGGGCACATGCAATCACCTATACCAATCTTGCACCACACTCACACACATATGCTAGGGACACATGCAAGTTTTCAGATGATTCCGACGTTCTCATGGACTTCCTCCGGCGAAACCCTGATGATCTGCGGGCCTCGGATCGTCTAACCCCCTAGACATTCTTATGGCAGGGGTAGCCCGGCGTATCTCTCTCTTGTTTTGTGTCTGACTAGGTCATAGGATGATGTAAAACCATGTTGGTCACAAGTTGGGGCACTATACGGCCCGGTTTCACCGTAACAGGGAGATTCCCCCTTATACAGGTCCATAACCTTTCGCTTCTAGGTTAGAGCGCATGCATGCGAGGGGGACACATGCAATCACCTATACCAACCTTGCACCACACTCACACACATATACTAGGGACACATGCAAGTTTTCACATGATTCTGACGTTCTCTTGGACTTCCTCGGGCGAAACCCTGATCTGCGGGCCTCGGATCGTCTACCCCCTAGACATTCTTCTGACAGGGGTAGCCCGGCGTAGCTCTATCTTGTTTTTTCTTTGATTATGTCATGGGATGATGTGAAACCATGTTGGTTCACAAGTTGGGGCACTATACGGCACGGTTTCACCGTAACGGGGAGATTCCCCCTTATACAGGTCCATAACCTTTCGCTTCTAGGTTAGAGCGCATGCATGTGAGGGGGGCACATGCAATCACCTATACCAACCTTGCACCACACTCACACACATATGCTAGGGACACATGCAAGTCTTCAGATGATTCCGACGTTCTCGTGGACTTCCTCCGGGGAAACCCTGATGATCTGCGGGCCTCGGATCGTTTACCCCTAGACATTCTTCTGACAGGGGTAGCCCGGCGTAGCTCTCTCTTGTTTTGTGTCTGACTAGGTCATAGGATGATGTGAAACCATGTTGGTTCACAAGTTGGGGCACTATACGGCTCGGTTTCACCGTAACGGGGAGATTCCCCCTTATACAGGTCCATAACCTTTTGCTTCTAGGTTAGAGCGCATGCATGCGAGGGGGACACATGCAATCACCTATACCAACCTGGCACCACACTCACACACATATGCTAGGGACACATGCAAGTTTTCAGATGATTCCGACGTTCTCGTGGACTTCCTCCGGCGAAACCCTGATGATTTGCGGGCCTCGGATCATCTACCCCCCTAGACATTCTTCTGACAGGGGTAGCCCGGCGTAGCTCTCTCTTGTTTTGTGTCTGACTAGGTCATAGGATGATGTGAAACCATGTTGGTTCACAAGTTGGGGCACTATACGGCCCGGTTTCACCGTAACGGGGAGATTCCCCCTTATACAGGTCCATAACCTTTCGCTTCTAGGTTAGAGCGCATGCATGTGAGGGGGGACACATGCAATCACCTATACCAACCTGACACCACAATCACACACATATGCTAGGGACACATGCAAGTTTTCAGATGATTCCGACGTTCTCGTGGACTTCCTCCGGCGAAACCCTGATGATCTGCGGGCCTCGGATCGTCTACCTAATGGAAATGAAGTTCAGCATCCTCTAGAACGTTATGGTCTATTGCAAAGTTAGTGTTTCCATGGTCTGAATACTAACAAATAGGCAACAAAAAGTTAACTAAAAACTTTAAATAAATACATTTGAAAGAAAAAATAAAAAGAAAATTAGAAAATACCTAAAGGCACACGGCAAAGGACAAAACACACGGCAAAGATGTCCTTTGCCGTGTGCCTGTCGCCGTCAAACACACGGCAAAGGTCCTTTGCCGTGTGTCTCTATCCCTCAGACACACGGCAAAGAATTTTTTTCACCTTTAGCAAGGCTTTTATTACATATATGTTAGGTGATATTATTTCATAGGATCATGAGAGCACACATATGATCATAGGTTATTGTGGTCTTGATCACTATATACATGCACCCCCCTGATTCCGACGTTCTCGTGGACTTCCTCCGGTGATACCCTGATGATCTGCGGGCCTCGGATCGTCTACCCCCCTAGACATTCTTCTGACATGGGTAGCCCGGCGTAGCTCTCTCTTGTTTTGTGTCTGACTAGGTCATAGGATGATGTGAAACCATGTTGGTTCACAAGTTGGGGCACTATACGGCCCGGTTTCACCGTAACGGGGAGATTCCCCCTTATATACAGGTCCATAACCTTTCGCTTCTAGGTTAGAGCGCATGCATGCGAGGGGGGACACATGCAATCACCTATACCAACCTTGCACCACACTCACACACATATGCTAGGGACACATGCAAGTTTTCAGATGATTCCGACGTTCTCGTGGACTTCCTCCGGCGAAACCCTGATGATCTACGGGCCTCGGATCGTCTACCTAATGGAAATGAAGTTCAGCATCCTCTAGAACCTTATGGTCTATTGCAAAGTTAGTGTTTCCATGGTCTGAATACTAACAAATAGGCAACAAAAAGTTAACTAAAAACTTTAAATAAATACATTTGAAAGAAAAAATAAAAAGAAAATTAGAAAATACCTAAAGGCACACGGCAAAGGACAAAACACACGGCAAAGATCTCCTTTGTCACTGTATCGCCGTCAAACACCTGACAAATGTCCTTTGCCGTGTGGCTCTATCCCTCAGACACACGGCAAAGAATTTTTTTCACCTTTAGCAAGGCTTTTATTACATATATGCTAGGTGATATTATTTCATAGGATCATGAGAGCACACATTTGATCATAGGTTATTGTGGTCTTGATCACTATATACATGCACCCCATGATTCCGACGTTCTCGTGGACTTCCTCAATTTAAACCACGATGATGCCGGGCCTCGGATCGTCTACCCCTAGACATTCTTGACATGGGTAGCCGTAGCTCTCTCTTGTTTTGTGTCCGACTAGGTCATAGGATGATGTGAAACCATGTTGGTTCACAAGTTGGGGCACTATCTACCGGTTTCACCGTAACGGGAGATTCCCCTTATCTGTCCATAACCTTTCGCTTCTAGGTTAGGCGCATGCATGTGAGGGGCACATGCAATGACCTATACCAACCTTGCACCACACTCACACACATATGCTAGGGACACATGCAAGTTTTCGATGATTACGGCGTTCGTGGACTTCCTCCGTGAAACCCTGATGATCTGCGGGCCTCGGATCGTCTACCCCTCTAGCCATTCATCTGGCAGGTAGCCAGTAGCTCTCTTGTTTTGTGTCTGACTAGGTCATAGGATGATGTAAAACCATGTTGGTCACAAGTTGGGGCACTATACGGCCCGGTTTCACCGTAACGGGGAGATTCCCCCTTATACAGGTCCATAACCTTTCGCTTCTAGGTTAGAGCGCATGCATGCGAGGGGGACACATGCAATCACCTATACCAACCTTGCACCACGCTCACACACATACACTAGGGACACATGCAAGTTTTCAGATGATTCCGACGTTCTCTTGGACTTCCTCCGGCGAAACCCTGATCTGCGGGCCTCGGATCGTCTACCCCCTAGACATTCTTCTGACAGGGGTAGCCCGGCGTAGCTCTATCTTGTTTTGTGTTTGATTATGTCATGGGATGATGTGAAACCATGTTGGTTCACAAGTTGGGGCACTATACGGCCCGGTTTCACCGTAACAGGGAGATTCCCCCTTATACAGGTCCATAACCTTTCGCTTCTAGGTTAGAGCACATGCATGTGACGGGGGGCACATGCAATCACCTATACCAACCTTGCACCACACTCACACACATATGCTAGGGACACATGCAAGTTTTCAGATGATTCCGACGTTCTCGTGGACTTCCTCCGGCGAAACCCTGATGATCTGCGGGCCTCGGATCGTCTACCCCCCTAGACATTCTTCTGACAGGGGTAGCCCGGCGTAGCTCTCTCTTGTTTTGTGTCTGACTAGGTCATAGGATGATGTAAAACCATGTTGGTTCACAAGTTGGGGCACTATACGGCCCGGTTTCACCGTAACGGGGAGATTCCCCCTTATACAGGTCCATAACCTTTCGCTTCTAGGTTAGAGCGCATGCATGTGAGGGGGGACACATGCAATCACCTATACCAACCTGACACCACAATCACACACATATGCTAGGGACACATGCAAGTTTTCAGATGATTCCGACGTTCTCGTGGACTTCCTCCGGTGAAACCCTGATGATCTGCGGGCCTCAGATCGTCTAACTAATGGAAATGAAGTTCAGCATCCTCTAGAACCTTAGGGTCTATTGCAAAGTTAGTGTTTCCATGGTCTAAATACTAACACATAGGCAACAAAAAGTTAACTAAAAACTTTAAATAAATACATTTGAAAGAAAAAATAAAAATAAAAATAGAAAATACATAAAGGCACACGGCAAAGGACAAAACACACGCAAGATGTCCCTTTCTTGTGTTACTACTGCCACTCTAAACACACGGCAAGGTTTTTGCCGTGTGTCTCTATCCCCTCGCAAAGAAAGGCTTTTATTACACCTTTAGCAAGGCTTTTATTACATATATGTTAGGTGATATTATTTCATAGGATCATGAGAGCACACATATGATCATAGGTTATTGTGGTCTTGATCACTATATACATGCACCCCCCTGATTCCGATGTTCTCGTGGACTTCCTCTGGCGAAACCCTGATGATCTGCGGGCCTCGGATCGTCTACCCCCCTAGACATTCTTCTGACATGGGTAGCCCGGCGTAGCTCTCTCTTGTTTTGTGTCTGACTAGGTCATAGGATGATGTGAAACCATGTTGGTTCACAAGTTGGGGCACTATACGGCCCGGTTTCACCGTAACGGGGAGATTCCCCCTTATACAGGTCCATAACCTTTCGCTTCTAGGTTAGAGCGCATGCATGTGAGGGGGGGCACATGCAATCACCTATACCAACCTTGCACCACACTCACACACATATGCTAGGGACACATGCAAGTTTTCAGATGATTCCGACGTTCTCGTGGACTTCCTCCGGCGAAACCCTGATGATCAGCGGGCCTCGGATCGTCTACCCCCCTACACATTCTTCTGGCAGGGGTAGCCCGGCGTATCTCTCTCTTGTTTTGTGTCTGACTAGGTCATAGGATGATGTAAAACCATGTTGGTCACAAGTTGGGGCACTATACGGCCCGGTTTCACCGTAACAGGGAGATTCCCCCTTATACAGGTCCATAACCTTTCGCTTCTAGGTTAGAGCGCATGCATGCGAGGGGGACACATGCAATCACCTATACCAACCTTGCACCACATTCACACACATATACTAGGGACACATGCAAGTTTTCAGATGATTCTGACATTCTCTTAGACTTCCTCCGGCGAAACCCTGATCTGCGGACCTCGGATCGTCTACCCCCTAGACATTCTTCTGACAGGGGTAGCCCGGCGTAGCTCTATCTTTTTTTGTGTTTGATTATGTCATGGGATGATGTGAAACCATGTTGGTTCACAAGTTGGGGCACTATACGGCCCGGTTTCACCGTAACGGGGAGATTCCCCCTTATACAGGTCCATAACCTTTCGCTTCTAGGTTAGAGTGCATGCATGTGAGGGGGGCACATGCAATCACCTATACCAACCTTGCACCACACTCACACACATATGCTCGGGACACATGCAAGTTTTCAGATGATTCCGATGTTCTCGTGGACTTTCTCTTGCGAAACCCTGATGATCTGCGGGCCTCGGATCATCTACCCCCCTAGACATTCTTCTGACAGGGGTAGCCCGGCGTAGCTCTCTCTTGTTTTGTGTCTGACTAGGTCATAGGATGATGTAAAACCATGTTGGTTCACAAGTTGGGGCACTGTACGGCCCGGTTTCACCGTAAAGGGGAGATTCCCCCTTATACAGGTCCATAACCTTTCGCTTCTAGGTTAGAGCGCATGCATGCGAGTGGGGACACATGCAATCACCTATACCAACCTTGCACCACACTCACACACATATGCTAGGGACACATGCAAGTTTTAGATGATTCCGCGCTCGTGGACTTCCTCCGTGAAAACCACGATGATTTGGGCCTCGGATCATCTACCCCCCTAGACATTCTTCTGACAGGGGTAGCCCGGCGTAGCTCTCTCTTGTTTTGTGTCTGACTAGGTCATAGGATGATGTGAAACCATGTTGGTTCACAAGTTGGGGCACTATACGGCCCGGTTTCACCGTAACAGGGAGATTCCTCCTTATATAGGTCCATAACCTTTCGCTTCTAGGTTAGAGCGCATGCATGTGAGGGGGGACACATGCAATCACCTATACCAACCTGACACCACAATCACACACATATGCTAGGGACACATGCAAGTTTTCAGATGATTCCGACGTTCTCGTGGACTTCCTCCGGTGAAACCCTGATGATCTGCGGGCCTCAGATCGTCTACCTAATGGAAATGAAGTTCAGCATCCTCTAGAACGTTATGGTCTATTGCAAAGTTAGTGTTGCCATGGTCTGAATACTAACAAATAGGCAACAAATAGTTAACTAAAAACTTTAAATAAATACATTTGAAAGAAAAAATAAAAAGAAAATTAGAAAATACCTAAAGGCACACGGCAAAGGACAAAACACACGGCAAAAGATGTCGCTTTGTCAGCTCGCCGTCAAACACACGGCAAAGGTCCTTTGCCGTGTGTCTCTATCCCTCAGACACACGGCAAAGAATTTTTTTCACCTTTAGCAAGGCTTTTATTACATATATGTTAGGTGATATTATTTCATAGGATCATGAGAGCACACATATGATCATAGGTTATTGTGGTCTTGATCACTATATACATGCACCCCCCTGATTCCGACGTTCTCGTGGACTTCCTCCGGCGAAACCCTGATGATCTGCGGGCCTCGGATCGTCTACCCCCCTAGACATTCTTCTGACATGGGTAGCCCGGCGTAGCTCTCTCTTGTTTTGTGTCTGACTAGGTCATAGGATGATGTGAAACCATGTTGGTTCACAAGTTGGGGCACTATACGGCCCGGTTTCACCGTAACGGGGAGATTCAACCTTATACAGGTCCATAACCTTTCGCTTCTAGGTTAGAGCGCATGCATGTGAGGGGGGGCACATGCAATCACCTATACCAACCTTGCACCACACTCACACACATATGCTAGGGACACATGCAAGTTTTCAGATGATTCCGACGTTCTCGTGGACTTCCTCCGGCGAAACCCTGATGATCCGCGGGCCTCGGATCGTCTACCCCCCTTGACATTCTTCTGGCAGGGGTAGCCCGGCGTAGCTCTCTCTTGTTTTGTGTCTGACTAGGTCATAGGATGATGTAAAACCATGTTGGTCACAAGTTGGGGCACTATACGGCCCGGTTTCACCGTAACGGGGAGATTCCCCTTACATGTGTCCATAACCTTTCGCTTCTAGGTTAGAGCGCATGCATGCGAGGGGGACACATGCAATCACCTATACCAACCTTGCACCACACTCACACACATATACTAGGGACACATGCAAGTTTTCAGATGATTCCGACGTTCTCTTGGACTTCCTACGTGAAACCACGATCTGGGTTCTCGGATCGTCTACCCCCTAGACATTCTTCTGACAGGGGTAGCCTTGCGTAGCTCTATCTTGTTTTGTGTTTGATTATGTCATGGGATGATGTGAAACCATGTTGGTTCACAAGTTGGGGCACTATACGGCCCGGTTTCACCTGAACGGGGAGATTCCCCTTATACAGGTCCATAACCTTTCGCTTCTAGGTTAGAGCGCATGCATGCGTGGGGGACACATGCAATCACCTATACCAACCTTGCACCACACTCACACACATATGCTAGGGACACATGCAAGTTTTCATCGATTCCGACGTTCTCGTGGACTTACTCCGGCGAAACCCTGATGATCTGCGGGCCTCGGATCGTTTACCCCCTAGACATTTTCGGTTAGAGCGCATGCATGCAAGTTCGTACAAGGGGACACATGCAAGTTTATGGTCTAGTGCAAAGTTCGTATTTCTATGGTCTCAATACTAACAAAAAGCCAAGAAAGATTTCACTTAAACATAAAATAAATACAAATGAAAGAAAAAACAATAAGAAATTAGAAAATAGCATAAGACACACGGCAAAGATGTCCTTTGCCGTGTGTCTGTCTAGGGTACACGGCAAAGGTCCTTTGCCGTGTGTTTTCCTAGGGGTACACGGCAAAGATCTTTGTCGTGTTCCGCGCTGCTTGGCACACGGCAAAGGCAGCTGAGTAGATAGGCTCGGGGCCGCCCCCTCCTGCCTTATCCTCTTCCCAGACACCCGACCCGCGCCTCCCCACACCCGACCCCGCCGCCTCGATCCAGCGCCGCCACACACCGCCACCTGCCCCTGCTGCTCGCCTCCTGCCGTTGCCTCCTCCACCAGTCCACCCCCACCCGCCTCACCATCCGCCCGCCCCATCCGCCTCGCGCCCATCCGCCTGGCTGGCCGCCCTCCACCTCACGCCACACCGCCTGCCTGGGAGCTCGCCGGCGGCTCCACCTCCGCCCGGTCTAGCCCCCCCTCCACCCACCGCCGGCCCGCCCCATCACCATCGGTATGTATGCATGTATGTGTAGCTATGTAGTATGTATGTGTAGCTAGTATGTATGTGTATGTGTAGTATATGTATGTGTAGCTAGCTAGTATATATGTGTAGTATATGTATGTGTAGCTAGTATGGATGTGTATGTGTAGCTAGTATGTATGTTTTGTATATATATGTATGTGTAGCTAGTATATATATGTATGTGTAGCTAGTATGTATGTGTATGTGTAGCTAGTATATATATGTATGTGTAGCTAGTATGTATGTGTAATATATATTTGTAGTATATATATTGTTAGATATATATAGCATGTATTTGTCCCATGTATTTGTTACATATATGTATAGTAGTATGTATATATGTTGTTTCATATATGCATGTGTATAGTAGTAATTTAGGAATTATGTGTAATTTTTTGGCATGTCTATAGTAGTAATTTAGTAATTTTTCTTCATGCAGGGATATGTGTAGTCTGAGGGTGGGGTTGTCGACGGCGTAGGTCATTTTGCGGGAGGGTCGAGCATCTTCTTCACCTCTCGATCACGCTTCAAGGGTAAAAATCTATTCTCCTATCTTGCAAATACCTAGGGTTATTTTCGTGTGTAGATCAACAAGGCTGTCGCATTACCTAGGCGTCTCTTCCCGGCCGTAAGGGTTACATGGATAAATATGCATTAGTGGTCTCGCATATTATGAAGTGTAACTCTTACGGTATTTATCGGGACAGCCGGCGGATGCGTAGTTGGGTATGTTTTCCTTGTTCTACTCCAGTCCGAGATTGGATTTCATTGCGCCTCCTGTTGTTCTCCGGATGCACATCCTCTTGGCTTTTTGCCGAGACGTATCGGAGAGCATCGGGGAGGTGTCAGAAATTCTGTCGGATCGGGGTAGAGCAGGGAGAACATACTCAATCTACGGATCCGGCGGTTGATAGGACCCTCTTTACCTATTAGAGAGATAGGTGGATATATTTATGGCGTAAAATATATGTTTGCTAAAATTAACCGAACTAATACCAGATTTATTTATATGGCATGATTAATTGAAAGCATTATATATGTCGTTTTTGGTACTGATTAGAGGATGGAGAATCGTGACTGGATGTATGATGGCTATGTCAGTAAGTGGGACTTTACCTCAGAATGGCAAGAAAAGGCCGAGGACTTTGTGAACCGGGCATTTGCCGTCCCCAGCAGACCCAGAAGAATTTTCTGCCCCTATGCAAGATGCAAGAACCTGAATACACATTCGAAGGATGATGTGAGTACTCACCTACTCAATTATGGGTTCACACCATCCTACAAGACTTGGACATTCCATGGTGAAAAGTTAGCGAAACGTGCTAGGAGGGAGTCACGGCAGGGTCAGCAGCAGAGTCAGCCAAGGGGAGAATTTGATGCTGATTTTGATAGGTGCATAGAAAACTTTGTGAATGCTAATGCGCCTGAAAGCCCTCATGTAGAGGCGGAGACACCTCAGGAGGCGGAGACAAGTGAGGAGCCGGAGGAAAACACGGCAAAGTACTACGAGACTTTGTTTGCCTCACAGAGACCCCTTCATGCACATACAGATGTTACCCAACTGGATGCCATAGCTCGCCTTTTGGCCTTCAAGAGCCACAGGAACTTGACCAGAGAGGACTTTGATGATATGCTTACCGTCATTGGCAGCATTCTGCCAAAAGGGCACCTCTTGCCGGAGAACTTCTACTATTCGACCAAACTCCTCCGTGACCTTAAGATGTCATATGAGCCGATACACGCTTGTCCGAAGGGATGCATGCTATTCACAAAGGAGCATGCTAAGACAAATTATTGTATCCGCTGCAAATCCTCTAGGTACTTTGAGGTCGATCCCAATGGTGATGGTCAAGAGGCGCATGGGTTGCCCAAAACATTCTTGGTATCTTCCAATCATACCGAGGCTCCAGAACTCTTCATGATCGAGGATACGCCCGGCAGATGCAAGGCGAGAAGGGAACAGATACCTCGACAAGATGATACATCTGTCGGATGGTAGTGCATGGAAGAACTTTGTCAAGAAATATCCTGATAAAGCCGATGACAAGAGGAGCGTAGCAGTTGCCATATCAACCGATGGGTTCAATCCATATGGCATGTCGGCTTCAGTATATAGTTGTTGGCCAGTGTTCGTTATTCCCCTGAACCTCCCCAAGGCTCGCATGAGATCGAGAACATGTTTGTCTTGATGATAATCCTGCCGAAATACCCGGTAAGAACATGAATGTGTATCTAGAACCGCTGGTGGATGACTTGCTTCGTGGCTGAGAAGGTCGGGGATCCAACATTTGACGCTCAAACAACGAGCACTTCGATATGTATGTCCGGTACCATACCTCTTCAGATGACCTACCAAAGACGTGCGTTGTCTGCGGCTGGTGTACACATGGGAAGTGGCCTTGCCGGTGCATGCAATCTCGACTTTCTTCCGGCTGTCGAAGGAGGCAAGTATTCTGCTTTGATGAACATCGACAGTGTCTTGAGCCGAATCATCCATATAGGAGTGACAAAAAGAGGTTCAAGAAAGGTCGTGTTGTCCATGATCCAAAGCCACGTCTAAAGACCGGAAAGGAAATCAAGGCTGAGTTGGAAGCTCTCCAGCCAAACTCCGATGGGAATGGTTTCGTGGGATACGGGGATACGCACCAGTGGACCCACATTCCGTGCTTATGGAAGCTCCCTTACTTTGAGGATCTTGAGCTCCCTCATAACATTGATGTAATGCACACCGAAAAGAATATCGGTGAGGCCCTTTGGAGCACCATAATGCAAACCGAGAAGATGAAAGATAACATCAAGGCTCGAATTGATCAAGAAGCATTGTGCGATAGGCCAAAGTTGAACATGCAGCCACCCGGACCAAAGGCAGAAAAAGGTGGTCTAAGCCAAAGGCTCCTTTCTGCCCAACAAAGCCCCAAAGAAGGGAGATCTTCCAGTGGATCGCGAAAAGTTTGTTTTTCCCTGATGGTTATGCGGCCAACTGGATGAGGGGTGCAAACATGGAAACGTTGCGAGTACAAGGGCTCAAGAGTCATGACTACCACGTATGGCTTGTGCGGATAATGCCGGTGATGATTCGAGGCTATGTCGATGAGGAGACTTGGCGAAGTGTCGAGGTTGAGCTTTTCTTCCGCCAGATTTGTGCTAGGGAGTTAGACCGTAAAGTGCTTGAGAAGCTACATGAACAGGCACCCGAGTTGCTTTGCGATCTAGAGATGCTCCTTCCGCCAGGGTTCTTCAATCCGATGCAACATATGATCTTGCATCTTGTGGACGAGGCTTTAAAGGGGGGACCTGTGTGGGCCCGTTGGCAGTTTCCGCTCGAGAGAGAAACAAAGAAGCTTCGTAATAAAACAGGCAATAAATGCAAGATCGAGGCATCCATAGCCGAGGCAGTCCTTAACGAGGAGGTTGCAAACTTCACCACAAAGCACTATGATGCCAACATTCCCACAAAGCACAACCCAGTGTTTCGTTACAATGCCGCCAACCCTGAAGATGTACCCAATCTTAGCATCTTCGTTGGGCTAGGTGGCAAATCAAGTGGCACAAAGAGGTTCGCAATGAAAAAACTTGAGCGGGAGTTGATCCACTCGTATGTCTTGAACACCATGGAAGAAGTGAAGCCGTACATCGAGTAAGTGATCACCATTTAGTTTTCCGCAAACATTCACTGCTATGTCTGTGCCTAACTCTCCTTTAAATTGTTATAGACGATTCAAGAGTGCACATTGGAAGAATCCAAATAGGGAGCCTAACCCTCAAGAGGAGCAGGATCTTTTCGATAAGGGTGGTGGTTTCGGTTTCGTCAGCTGGTTCTGTGGTTTGGTACTATTCGAGCCAACTTGTTGTGCTACACTTCTTGTGATAAACTTCTTATGCTAAACTTCTCGTTCTAACTTGTAGGCAAGAACTGACAAAGAGATGCAACCCGAGCTAAGAAATATTGCCAGGGGCTTTAACCATTCAGTCGACACGTTCAATTCTTATGACGTGAATGGGTATCGCTTCCATACCCATGAATACACAACTAGCCGGCCCAACCGGAAGACAACAAATAGCGGGGTCTTTTGTGAAGGCTCAGATGGCCTCCAGTACTATGGAAGAGTCGAGGGTATATATGAGCTGAATTACGGTTTTGGCAAAGGGCTAAATCCCGTTGTATTCAAATGTCATTGGTTTGACCCACATAAGGTGAAACGGGATCCTGAAATTGGACTGGTCGAAGTTAAGAGAAACTCCGTTTATGCGGGAGATGATGTTTACATTTTGGCTACTCAGGCCTTCCAAGTATTCTATCTTCCGTACCCATGCCAAAACCCGACAAAACGCTTCACTGGGATGTTGTGATGACGGTACCGACACGCAATAGGCCGCCCTTGCCAAACAAGGATGATTACCGCCGCCTAGACCCCTCAACAAATGATGGCGAGTTTTATCAAGAACAAGGGCTCCCCAGGCAATTCACTATTGACTTGTCCGCCGATGGTGACATGGTCGTAGACGATGAGCAAGAAGAAGCTGAGGAGGAAGACACTGCGCAAGATGAAGCTGAGGAGGTTCACAACCAACAAGATGTGAGTTTGCTCGAGGCGTTCCATGCAGGCCTTGACGTGAACGATCCACGAGACCACCTCCTGTGTTTCGTGGGACGATTATTGGTGGCCGGAAAATGATAGCGATGACGAAACCTCTCGTCCAATTCATAATCCCAACTCAGGCTTCTGATCCATGCATGTAGTAGTAATAATCTTTGTAGTAGTGTTTTCTATGTAATCCCGCCGGGCTATGTAATAAAATTTCTTTCCTTTTGTCTTTGTATTTGTAAGAACTCTATTCTATGTAATAAAATTTCTTTCCTTTTGTCTTTGTATTTGTAAGAACTCGTATCCCCAAAGTCGAGAGAGGACAAGTATTTTCGAGATTCATATAGCATGGGGATGTGACGGTGGCAAGCCCAGGAAAGGGTTCTCGATCCACGACAACGATTCCTTTCGAGGAGTCGCTTGCCGTGGAGACCGAATCCTTTCCTTGGCTTGTCGTATCATACCCATGCTATATGGATCATGGAAATATTTCTCTTTCGTCTTTGCCGATACGAATATAGATTAGCTAGCGTGACTTAAATGGAATAGATTAGATAGCCCTAAAGTCGAAAGGAAAGACATTACTTCACTATTCGTATAGCATGGGCAACATTGTTATATGAATCGTGAAATGGTTTCTTTCCTTTCATCTTTGGAGAAACACAAGGAAGGCTTCATCTCGTATCCCCAAAGTCGAGAGAGGACAGGTATTTTCGAGATTCATATAGCATGGGGATGTGACGGTGGCAAGCCCAGGAAAGGATTCTCGATCCACGACAATGATTCCTTTCGAGGAGTCGCTGCGTGGAGACCAATCCTTTCCTTGGCTTGTCAGGCTCATACCCATGCTATATGGATCATGGAAGTATTTCTTCTTCGTCTTTGCCGATACGAATATAGATTAGCTAGCGTGACTTAAATGGAATAGATTAGATAGCCCTAAAGTCGAAAGGAAAGACATTACTTCACTATTCGTATAGCATGGGCGACATTGTTATATGAATCGTGAAATGGTTTCTTTCCTTTCGTCTTTGGAGAAACACAAGGAAGGCTTCATCTCGTATCCCCAAAGTCGAGAGAGGACAGGTATTTTCGAGATTCATATAGCATGGGGATGTGACGGTGGCAAGCCCAGGAAAGGATTCTCGATCCACGACAATGATTCCTTTCGAGGAGTCGTTGCCGTGGAGACCGAATCCTTTCCTTGGCTTGCCGCGTCTCATACCCATGCTATATGGATCATGGAAGTATTTCTCTTCTTTCGTCTTTGCCGATACGAATATAGTGTGTGTTTAAAACTTGAGTATTATTGTACTGTTATGAATCTTGTGTCACTGATGTGTACTAATAAACTACTCTTTTCACTCTGTTTTGCAGGTGATTGAAAGATGCCGGGGGGAAAGGGAGTTACAAGAAAGCTGAAAAGCTTGGCAAAACTGGTGACTGGTGGTTCAAAAGATGTCAGGGGGAAGCAGCCTACTAGTGCTACTGCTAGTGCTCCACCGCGCACTTCACAGCGGCGAGGGCGTGGGAGGCGTGCGAGGACTCCTAGTCCCCCTCCGGTCTTCGAGGAGGACGAGCAGGAGCAGGAGCAGGAGCAGGAGAAGGAGGGGGAGGACGACGAGGAGGAGGAGGAGCCAGTTCGGCGTCAGGAGGATGAGGGGACGCACTCGGATTCTGACGAGGAGGAGCAGGAGCAGCAGCAGGAGGATGAGGATGAGGGGTTGGGGTCTTTACCCTACGAGCTTGACACGTCCTTGAGGTGGGCGCCTCCGGAGGATGAGACGGAGTACCTTGAGGAGTCTGTGACCATGGACCCGAGCCTGGTGCCGCGGGAGAAGGCTCCATATCGGCGTGGGGTTTCGAGACTCCCCGACCTACCTTATCCCTATGCGGACAAGGTACTCGTGCCCGCTGGGTCGAGGTACATGATTTGACCCTAAACCATACATTGTAATTTTTATCACATACTGACCTTGTCCTTTTCATTTTGCAGTGCCTTTCTATATGAGGATGGGATCAAGCCATATCGTGGCTACTCAAGCATCCTTGGAGCCTTGGTTAGAAAGTATTTTCCTGGGATTGTCACTCTCCCAAATGGTTCAAAGGATGTGGCTTGGACTTGGAAGCATTACCACTATGCCGAAGATCCCGAAAAAAAGTACACCACCATCGCGGAGAAGGTTCAGGTTTTGTTCTGGGTAAGTTTGTTTTGCTTGTTATAATTCAATCGCCTTGAGGATGAAATATACTTGAACTCGTGGCTTGTCATAATTCAATCGCCTTTGACCCCCCTTTTTTCCCTATATGCATACTTGTATAAGTTCTTCGACATGGACAGGACGCGCAAAAGGGAGTGTTTGATGATTGTTCACGAGCTTGCCAAGAGGAAGGTGCAAGACATGCACTACGAGGCACGCGTGAACTGCGTCAAGAATCGGTTCGGCGATCGTAAGATTTGGATGAACAAGAGCCAAGCCGGAGATGCTCTTCGAGTGGCGACTGCGCAGTAGTTGAATTTTTGTTTTATTGATTTCTTGACCTTATTCTATTTTCTATTGTACTAATACGTGTGTCTTGTGGATGTAGAACCCTCCTCAGTTCGTGGGTAATGACGAGCGGTGCTTCACGGCAATGGTAGCGTGGTGGACACACCCCAATTACCTCCAGAAACACGCCGATGCAAAGAAGCGGTGAGAGGAGATGGGGGGTGGATCACACCGCCAAGGCAGCATCCCCCTCGCCCTTCTTAGGCAAAAAGAGGTGAGAAAATGCTTTATTTGTTCTTGCTTGTAATTTTATTCTTTACTTCGCCCTTTGGAGTCCCCCTTCACTTAACTTCGTGCTCTTTTGTGCAGAAAATAAAGAAGGTCAAGAGTCGTCCGTGTTTGCCGTTTGGAAGAAGACACGCACGTTGGACGAGCCTAGGAATGGGAGCCTATGGATGAACGAGGGAGCCAGGCTCCGGGGTGAGAAGTACCCTGAGAAGTACAAGGAGGTGCATGGAGAAGATTCTAACCCTGAGACCGCCCCCTTCGACCCCGAGGTCGCCGTGGTCAAGCGGGAGAAGGCCAAAGAATGGTCGCCTATGGATCGGGTCACGGTCGACCCTAAGACCATCCATCTATGCGCCAGGTCCGCGTGGTAGGACGAGCGACCAGCCTGCTATAGAGACCATACGGCCTTCGGTTGTAGCTCTCGAGCAGTTACGGGTATGTTCTTCCTCGGTCATCTATGTTTTACTACATGTTTTGTGTTGCAATGTTCATCTAATCGTGGCGACACGACGTAGGAGGAGATGGCCGCTGATAGGGCACGCAGAGAGGCGGCCGAGCAGCGGCAGCAACAGCTGGAGCAGCAGATGGCCCATCAGCAGGGGTTGCTGGAGCAACAGGGGCAGATGATGCGGTGGATGACACAGCAAATGCTCATCAATTCTCAACCAGGGACTCTTCCCACTTCTCCTTTTGCATTCTCGTGGGTAAGTGATCAAGTGTCTTATTGTCCAATGCTCGCAATTTTCAATCTTGCCTTATTGTCTAATCTCACAATTTCCAATGCTGCAGATGGACGATGCGATGCCGCCGCCTGGTGGGTCCGCGGGTGGATCGAACAACCAGGCGCCGCCGTCTTTCACCGTCAACAATTCGTCGGTCGTCCGGAGGCTGAATCAGAGTCCTCCAGGTTTGTTTTCTTATACTTGTCAAATTTATCCATGCCATCGCATTTGTAGAAATTTTAGCCATGATATGACACTTGTAGAAATTTTAGCCTTGGCATGATACTTATAGAAAATTTAGAAATTCCATGGCACTTGTAGGAAATTTAGCCTTGCCATGATACTTATAGCAAATTTAGCAATTCCATGACACTTGTAGATAATTCTATGCCATTGTCAAAATTTTAGCCATGCTATGACACTTGTAGAAATTTTAGCCTTGCCATGACACTTATAGAAATTCTAGACTTGCCATGGGACTTGTAGATATTCGTGATTTTACTTGTCATATTGATATAATTTGCCATGAGACTCGTCAAAATCCCATGTTATTGCCATTTCCATCAACTTGCCTAGAAACTTGTACATATTGATGATTTTACTTGTCATATTTATGTGCTTGTCTTGAACTTGTAGGATCTCACGATGGAGCAAGAGCTTGTGGAGCACTCGGAGTTGATGATCTTGTAATATTTGTCTAGTTTAGGTCTTATAACTTGTTGGTTATGCACTTGGTAGTATTTGACACTTGTGGCATGACCTTGTGGCAAGATAAACACTAGCATTTGACAATTGTAATATTTGTGAAATCTCTTGCTTTCGTGGTGATGATGTTTGCTAGTGTTGGTGATGCATTTTGGTGTTGGTGATGATTATATTGTTGTTGTTGATGAGTATATTATTGTTGTTGATGAGTATATTATTGTTGTTGATGATCTGTAGATCATATATATATATTATGTTTTGAATTGCAGGAAATGACTGGAAACAGGAAAAAAATTGAAAAATGACAGCTCCTTTGCCGTGTGTATACACACGGCAAAGAAGCCACGTGTGCGCCCCTAGGCAAACACAGGGCCTTTTGCCGTGTGCAGTGAACACACGGCAAAGGAGTGAACGTTGCCGTGTGTCCCCCCCACTGGCACACGGCAAAGGAGTGAACGTTGCCGTGTGTCCTCCCTCCCCCCTCCCGACGGGCACAGGGCAAAGAGAGAGAACACGGCAAACACAAGGCACACGGCAAAGAGAAGGCACACGGCAAAGAAAGTCCACACGACAAAGATAAGGCACACGGCAAAGAAAGAATACACGGTAAAGATTCATTACACACGGCAAAGGATGAACACGACAAAGATGTGTCGGCTCCGTTAGACGGACGGAACCGTCAAGTATTTTACTTTGCCATGTCGATGCAGTAAACACATGGCAAAGGCTTTGCCGTGTTCCGGGCGCAAAGACACACGGCAAAGAGCCTTTGCCGTGGTTGTCGTTGCCGTGTGGCGTTTGCCGTGTGCATGCACACGGCAAAGGCTTTGCCGAGTTCCGGGGGCCTTTGCCGTGTCTTTTTCCCACACGGCAAAGAGCCTGTGTGCCGTAGTGATCGGGCATCATAGAGCAGTCGTGCCTCCTATGCAATATTCAAACATGTCTGAGAATTTTTCATATTAAATTTTTTTCCATTTGAATTTGTATTCAAAAGTTATGAGCATTTGAATATAAACATGTGGTTTTCTAAAAAAAACTGCGAAGTGTCAGGACCCCTAGCATAATTTAATAACAAAACTAGAGGACCTGCATGCAAACTGGTATCCGGCACGCCCTCTCACCGTCACGCCAGCATGATGGGTGGGTCCAAGTATCAGAAATCGTGTTAATTCAGGTTTAGTGCGAATTGTAAAAAATCTGTAGCAAAGCTGTCACATTTTATGATATACCAAAAAAATATTGTACGAAAGTACGGTTTTATGCTATTAACTCTTTCTTTCTCAAAACATCCGGAGCAGGGCCACCATTCCGTTTGAAGAGGGGAGTTGGTGTTGTAGAGAGTCTAGAGCTAGTTGATCACCTAGGAAATACTCCCCTAATATAGAATTAAGTATTCTTTGGTCTTCTGCACTTTCCGACACTCAAATTTAGTACTCCTGGTTAATGTTGTTCAGAAGGACGGGAGGCATGGTGCTGACATTCAGGATAAAATGTGCATTACGCTTATTCCATGTCTCCAGAGACACCGATTGTGGCAATAACCCTCTCCTGCCATGACATGTCAAGGGACAAGGGGTGACAACGCATTTGGGTGACCTGTTGTGTGTATTTGGTGCCAGAGCACACTCTCATGCTTTATTGCTCCACCGGTAAAATGGATATGACTACTTTGATCGCAACGTTCCGTAGGAAAAGAAGAATAAGTACTCCCTCAGTTTGGATATATAGTTTTAGGTTTGTAAATGAGATGTATCTAGACACCTTTTAGTGTCTAGATTTATTTAAACCTATACACTAAAAGATATCTAGATATATCTTTTTCACAAACCTAAAACATCTTATATTTCTAAACGGACTCTTAGCGAACTCTCATGATAAAGGATCGTTGGATCAGTTCGCATACACGCTCTCAACTAGAAAACATGTTCCCAGTACATCTCATGCCTAACGGCCGATATATGCCAAGCTAGTGTCACTTATGTATACATCTAGTCGCAACAATCAAATGGTATGCAAGCTTACATTTCAGCTGTAGAGTCTTGAGTGTGTTTGGCCTTTATACTCGCCCGAACTGTATAGGTAAGTACAGAGGAGTGATTTGACATTATATTCATGTCTTATGATCTCACCAGCCGCCGGTCCAGATATTTAACTCCAAGGGTATAGTTGGTATAAGAGCCAACACTTGTAAAGACATATAGATATTCTTGTAGTACATAACTACCACAGTGATCAGTGTAATCGAATTGTAATTATGACATTAGCAACATGTGTCAACCAGGTCAACAATGGACGGATGATGCTTTAGGTGTAGTTATATATAAAAAATGGGTAATGCTGTGTGCAAGTATAGTCATGAATATCTACCAGCTATGACATATTTAGGGCAATTATGACGATCTATAGATGGTGATTTTCTTGGAATCTTCAGCTATCTGTTTAGTTAGGATTATGATGATTTATCAGACAGATACAATAAGATTTATTGAGCATGGTCCACTTCAATTTAGAAGGTTCAATTATTATCGGTTTTTGTAGCATTGCTGTATTTTCTAGCTTCTAATATCTGAGGTTTGTTAGGCATATTCTCGTGTTCAACTGCTGAATGAACATGAGTTTTTGAGTAACTAGATGGTACCCTGCACGTTGTTGCGGAAATTTGTATTGATAGAGTGAGGGTTTAGAAGAAAAACAAAAGAAATCGGATAATATCTAACATCCATTTCCAAGTTTAGTTGTCCTTGTACTTAAATAAGAACATCGGATAATGCATGGTAGCTCTGCAGTAAATCGCTTAAATAGCCATAGATCTATAGAAAATAACATAAAATTTTGTAGCTCGACATCTTTCTATGCCTGTAAATTGACCACTTCCAATAAGCATATGTTGGAGTGTCATGTTCTTAGTCATTTCTAATGAATCACCGCTTCCTATTATCATGTTGTTTCTGGCTGATACAATTTCTTTTCGGAAATATCTTTGTTTCTAAATAACTACAATTTATAAGAAATTATGATAAATTTCTTGTCTATGATGATCATCAAGATACGATTTTCCTTCACTGCAAAAGAAAACATTGACAAATGTTACAACTCGCTGTAGTAAATCTGTTGCAACTTACTCTGACAATACCAGGACGCTTAATCAAGACGTTTAAATAAAATGTGTATCAGAAAGGACCTTGCAAAGTTATACTTCAAGTACAAACGAATATCTTGCACTCTTAGTGGACGTGTGATGCTTCCACGCTAGTACTGGTGAGAGTTTTCAGAGGGTCGGGAACATTTATACTATATACTCCATCCGTTTTAAAATATAAGATGTTTTAGTTTTTGTAAAGTGAGTGTATCTAGACGTCTTTTGGATTATAGGTTCGGAGTAAATCTACACATAAAAGACATCTAGATATATTTGTTTCACAAAAGCTAAAACATCTTATATTTTGAAACGGAGGAGTACTACACTATCAGCCCCCCCCCTCCCCCCTCCCCCCAAAACGATGTCTTTTTTTTTCAAGAATGTCACCCGTGAATAAATATTTATTTTGATTAACTTCATTGTCACAATAGACTTACCAGGTGACATTACAATGCGAATTTAGAGAGTGAATTCCACTTTTTACCCTCTACTTGTGCATTTATGACACTAATTATCCTATGTAGTGAAAATTCATCTAAATTACCATATTCGGAAACTTTAAACCCTTATTTTCTGATACATATCTATTGGGCAAGGTGTGAGGTGACGATTGAACCTCGAAATTATCGAGATGGCAACAAAGAATAGAACATTTGGTGCAGAGAATGGTAGATATGATCGGCAACGACGTCCTCTGATCTTAACATATTTTGTTGTGACACATCGTCTTAACATGTCGGCATTATCCAAGAACACATGTTGAATGCTAAAACGGGGCAAAATCATCTCAGAATTTTCTTAAATAGAACATTCGGATACAACTTCTACTAAATGGGGTAATTAGTGTCTCAAATGCATAAATAGAGGGTAAAAGTGGAATTCACTCGAATTTAGACAAACCCAAGTCATTTATTTTGGAACGCATGGAATAGCATGCTCTTTAGTAAAAAAGTAGCAGATGGTTGGTTTTAGATTTTCCCATTGAATAGGGCCATCGCACCTTACAGAAGGTAAAAGTAAAGCACTGCCAGCTCGCAGAACCTGTTCCTCATGATCAAAATCATGGATATCCTTTTCCACTGTTCGAATGCTTGTACCTTCATAATCAAAATCAATGATAATTTCAACGCTATGTGGTCGTTCATGTTCAATATTATTATTGAGAGCTTAAACCTTCCGGAACTACACTGTCTGGCAGACAATTTATTTGGGCGAATCGCAGAGAAACGCCCACGTATGAAAAGTTAGACAAAGTGTTGTCGAGTATCTCATGGGAGAAAAAATATTCCCTGGTTAGTGTTAGGGCCCTTCCCAGAGCAGGGTCTGATCACACGCCTTTGTTGTTAGATTTAGGTGAACAGGCTCACCCCAGCAACAAGGCACATTTCTCGTTCGAGCTATCATGGTTAAAGATGGAGAGTTTCTATGATTTGATAGCTACTGAGTGGAATAAATTCGCACCGGGTAATACTGCTATTGAGGTATGGCAGAACAAAATTAGACATTTGCGTAAATTTTTGCATGGTTGGGCTAAAAATATTAGCAGTTCTTATAGGATTGATAAGCAACAGGTGCTTGATACCATAGAATTGCTAGACTTGAAGGCAGAGAATTCCCCTCTGTCAGATGCAGAGAGGAAGGCTCTTAAGGAAGCGGATGCGAAATTGGCAAGTTGAGGAGAGACGAGGAGTCTAAATGGGCCTAGAGGGCAAAAGTTAAGCATATATAGGAAGGGGGCGATAACACTAAATATTTTCACTTGATAGCCAATGGAAAACATAGGAGAAAATTGATTTTTCAATTAGAGCAAGAAGAGGGTACCATTGTGGGGCAAGAAAACATCAAAGCATACATCACGAATTTCTATAAGAAGTTGTTTGGATCACTAGATGCAAACTTCTTCTCTTTAATAGAATCGGAAATCAAGGACATACCACAAATTTCTGAGCAAGAAAATAATATCCTCATCGCGGACTTCACAGAGAAGGAAGTGCATGAGGCAATAATTCAAATGGAAAAGAATAAAGCGCCAGGCCCGGATGGCTTCCCGGCTGAATTTTATCAAAAGTTTTGGTAAGTAGTTAAAAGGGATTTGATGTCAATGTTCGAAAATTTTCAGCAAGGGGACCTCCCCTTGTTTCATCTAAACTTTGGGACCATCATTCTGCTTCTCAAGAAAGAAAATGTTGTATAGATTCAGCAGTATAGACCCATATGCCTATTAAATGTGGTTTTCAAGATTTTTAACAGGGTTGGTACAAATAGGTTAACAGATATAGCCCACAAAGTGATCAGGCCGACATAAATAGCTTTTATGCCAGACCGTCACATTCTGGAAGGGGTTTTGGTGCTGCACAAAATGATTCACGAATTGCATTCAAAAAAACTAGATGGGGTAATCTTAAAATTAGATTTTAAAAAAGCTTATGACAAGGTGAAGTGGCCTTTCTTGCAGCAAGTGTTGCGTATGAAAGGATTCGATCCCAAGTGGTGCCAATGGATAGAACAATTTATTTCGAAGGGGGTGTCGAAATTAAATTTAATGATGACATAGGACATTATTTTCAAAATAAGAAGGGTTTGAGACAGGGGAACCCACTGTCCCCCCGTCCTCTTCAACATTGTGGCAGATATTTTGGCTATTTTTATAGCTTGGGCAAAGCGAGAGGGCCAAGTTGGAGGACTCATACCTCATTTAGTTGATGGTGGTTGATATTGCAGAAACGTATCTATAATTTTTTTATGTTTCATGCTTGTTAGTATCTACTTTGCTTTGATTTGTCTACACTTTGAGGTGCTTTTTACATGTTTTCTGGTACTAACCTATTAACAAGTTGCCACAATGTCAGTTGCCTGTTTTCTGCTGTTTTTTGGTTTTAGAAAAGATAGTAAAGAAATATTTTCGGAATTGGACGGGACAAACGTCAAAGTCAATTACTTTCCATGGGGAACAAGAAGTCCAGAGGAGAGACGGAGAAGCGGGCCAGGGCAGCCAGACCCCCTAGGCGCGGCCAGGGGTGGGCTCGCGCCTGGGAGGGGTGTGGCCCCTCTGGCCGCCTCCTCGGCCTCCCCCTTCGCCTATAAGAAGCCCCCGATGCAGAAACCCTAAGTACCCGATCAAATCACCACGAAACCGTCTGTAGTCGCCGCCACCATCGTCCCTAGATCGGGGAGGATCTGAAGTTCTTCCCGGCATCCTGCCTGAGGGGAGATCATCTCGGAAGCCTTCTCTCCGGTATGATGCTTGAGTAGTTCCACCTTGGACTATGGGTCCATGTAGTAGCTAGATGGTTGTATCTCCTCCCATTGTGCTTTCATGTATAGATCTTGTGAACTTCGTTTATGATCAAGATCTAATCTATTTGTAATCATGCATGTTGTGTTTGCGGGATCCGATGGATATTGAGATTATTATGTTGGTTTGATTAATGGTTTTGTCTTTATGATTCTATCATGTCTGTGTTATTTGTGATCTTGCATGCACTCCATTGTTAGTAGCTATCTTGGCCAAGTAGTTGCTAGTGACTCCAAGAGGGGGTATTTATGCTCGATAGTGGGTTCATGCCTCTAGTTTCCAAGGGAAGTGACAATAATCTCTTCGGTTGTAGATGTGATGTTGCTACTAGGGAGACAACAACGGTCTCTTGTTCATGGAACATGTGGACTGTTTACCTTACACACTTTGCTTAAAGCCGTTGTCTGTTGCTTGCAACTTAATACTGGAGGGGGTTCGGATCCTGAAGGTGGACTTCTAGTCATAGATGTAGTTGGATGTCGGTCTATGTATATTGTTGTATTGCCCAATCGAATCTTAAAGGATCTTTTTGACTAGTAATTGCATTGTTATGCCTTGCTCAGTTCCTGTCAATTGCTCTACTGTAATTTGTTTACCCTTCATGTCATGTTGTTTATCTAAGGAGAGCACCTCTAATGAACTATGGACCCCCGGTCCAATCTTTACCATTGATACATATTTCACTGTTACATGTTTACTTGCTGCAAATCATTACCTTCCACACCATATGTTTAATCCTTTGTTACAGAAAACCGGTGAGCTTGACAACTTCACTGATTCGTTGGTACAAAGTCTTGAGTTTGTGTTGTGCAGGTTTCCATGTTGCTTGCAACACCTTTGAGACGTTTCCTTCCTCCTTCAGGTTCGATAACCTCGGTCTCTACTAAGGGAAACTTGCTGTTGTGCTCATCACACCTTGCTCTTGGGGTTCCAATGAAGTGTCCCACGTCAACACTGGGTGCATGCATCAAGATTTCTGGCGCCGTTGCCGGGAAGGCTAAGGACGTCTTCACTAGGAGAGTCCTCCACTTCCTTTCTCTTTACTTTGTTTTTAGTTTGCTTTGTTTCTTTTGCTTGGTTTTGTTTGCCTCTTTTCAAAACCCCCCAAAAAAATAGTTTAGTTTGTTTTCCTTTATTTATTCAAAAAAACACAAAAAATAGTTCCTTCTCCAATTGCTGATCTGTTATTGCCTAGCTTTGTCATGCTTTCTATCAATGGATGGTTTCTTTAAAACTAGTTCTTATTGGCAAGGTGGGTTCACGGAAGAAAAAAAGTATTATTATAAGGAGCACCATTTGTCACAAAAAGGAAAACACTTATGGAAACAAATTGATAAATTGAATATTATTGCTAGAGAGGTGTGCTCTACTTATAATGTTACTTATTATTTTGATAAATCTTGTTGTTGTAGGAGGTATAAACACCTGCCTTTTCAATGTGAGTATAATTATAATGTTACCATATCTTCTTATGTTAAAGGAAATTATGACTTTTATAATGTGAAACAAATTGAAGAATTTATTGCTTTTAAGAGTGCATTTGAACTTGCCAGTTTGCTTGAAAATACTGATGATGCACCTTATGAATATGAGGTTTATGAGATACTTAAATTCTGCTTTGATAATTACAAGGAAGAAAATGGCTATATTCTTAAATATTTTAATAGGTGCTTTCCACAAATGAAAAAGACTAATGCCTTGAAAGAGCCTATGGAAGAAGAAATTGCTGAAACTGAAAAGCTCATTAGATGAAAAGAGGAGGAGAGTGATGGTCAAGAGGAGGAAGAATGGACCTACCCATGTCTACCTTCTAATGAGAGTAACTCTTTACCTCTTACATTATTTGATTGCCCCCCATGCTTACCAAAGAAGGATGATTGTTATGTTCCTGTGGATCATTTTAAAATATCTACTTTGGGTAAAACCTGTGAAGGTTTTAATCCCACTATTTTTGAGCTTGATAGAAATTATGTGTTTATAGATCATGAACATCCTGCTTTATGTGATAGTTATATTGTTGAGTTTATTCATGAGACTACTGAAAATTATTATGAGAGAGAAAAATATGGTTATAGAAGTTTTCATGATACTAAAACACCTCTCTATGTGCTGAAAGTTTTAAAGTTACCCTTGATTTATCTTCCTATGCATGTCATTGTGTTCTTTGTGAACTTATTTGTGTACAAGATTCCTATGCATAGGAAGTGGGTTAGACTCAAATGTGTTTTTAATTTGCTTCTTGATGCTTTCTTTTACTTTAACTCATAGTTCTTATGAGAGCATCTTCTCAAACTATCATGCCTAACTTAAAGACGTTAAAGAAAATTACTTGTTGGGAGATAACTCAAGAGTTTTCTTGAGTCTTGGAAGTTATTATTTCAGTAATAACCTCTCTGAAAGGGCATGTATGCCCCATGTGTGGTTTTGGTAATTAATGACAATCTCTATGGACTAATGTGTAAATTGAGTTTCACTTGTAGGTTTGTCCATTAGCATCGCTTGGGCCATGTGTTGGTCTCAAGGTTGGAAGATGAAGAAATGTCCAAGGGCTTTGTGCCCATTGGAATCATGAAGAAAGAAGGAGCTTGAAGGTCGATCAAGGCATGTGCAAAGAGTTGCATCAAGATGGATCAACCTCAAGTAGGGATGAAGAAGGGCGAGCTCAAGATGCGCCATCTCTAGAAGATCTCATGCTTGAAGCTTGCCATCCTCGTGCTCATGGAATGATGAAGACAAGTTCAAAGAAGAGGTTTCCCCATGGAGTATGGAGGAGCAATTTGCAAGTCTTCATCTTCATCAAGCAAGAGCATCCAAGAAAGGTGTTCCCACTATAGAAGAACAAGACGGTCTACATCAAGTTCAAGTGGGATGCTCAAGGCAAAGGTATGTTCTTGATAGGGCTTTTCTTTTGCCGGTCTCGTATTGTTAGTTGGGAGACCGGGTTTAGGATAGATAGCCGTGCTATCAAGAGGGGCTCTCAAGCGGGTGTCTCGTCTGCATCGTTCGGAGAGAGCTCAAACCTTTGCATTCATAGCATCATCTTTCTTGGTTGTTATTTGGTTCTTGTCCATGAGAGGATCTAGAGCTTGTGGTCACCATCATAACAAGCTCTAGCTCATCATCTAAGGATTTCACTTGCATATCTTATTGCGGTTTTTGATCTTGTGAGTTTTCCGGCTCCACACCTTGTTGGATTCTATTCGTCGTTATCTTTCCAACAAAATTGGTTTCATCCCGTTTGGAGTTCGGATGCAAAAGTTATTATGCTTACGGTTTTACGGTTTCGAATTTCGATCGGAAGTTCCGGCTTCCCACCGGAAGTTCCGCTTGGGCATCTTTGCCGCCGAAAGTTCTGGTGGAAGTTTCGGGTCTTCTTCCGCTCACGTTCAGTAACCTTCTGTTTTGGATGTGCTATTTGACGGAACTTCAGTCGGAAGTTTCGCTCCCACCGGAAGTTCCGGCCAGGGACCGGAAGTTCCGCTCAGGCCTAGTTGAAGTTCCGGTTGAACTTCCAGCTCTTGTTTCGCTCAGGCCTAGTTGAAGTTCCGGTTGAACTTCCAGCTCTTGTTCCGCTCACGTTCAGTAACCTTCTGTTTTGAATATGTCTATTTGACAGAACTTCTGTCGGAACTTCCATCGAAAGTTTCGCTCCCACCAGAAGTTCCGGTGAACCGGCGGAAGTTCCGACCAGGATTCGCTTTTTCAGTTTCTCGCTCCGCAGTTTTTGCCCCACCGGAAGTTCCGGCCAGGAGTCACGAATGCCCATAACAGGCAGATCTGGGAGCCCTTTAAAATGGGCTCCTCTTCCCCTTCTTGGTTCTTGGCTTTCTCTCTCTCCTCCATTGTCAACCTCGAAGAAGCTTTCCCTCTCCCTTTCCCCTCCTATGATTCTTGCATCTTTTTGAGGGATTTGAGAAAGGAGATCTAGATCTACAATCCCCCCAAGCCAAATCCCTTCTTTGTGAAGGAATCATTGGGATCTAGATCTTGGAGAGATTTGAGTTCTACTCTTGTGTTCTTCCTCCCTTATTCCCCCAATATCTTTTGTAGCTTTGTTGGAATTTGGGGGAGAAGGACTTGCCCTTGCATTTGGTGCATAGGTTTGAGTTCTCCTCGGAGATTCGGCGAGTTCAAGCTTGTGAGCTTGTTTCTCTTGGGTTCCTGGGAACCCTAGACGGTTGTGTGGTTGGATTGTTGACCTTTTGTGGTCTTGTTAACCTTTTGTGGTCTTGTAGCCTTTTGTGGCGTTGTTGGCCTTTTGTGGCTTTGTTATTGGGAGCCTCCAATTGAGTTGTGGAGTTAGCCCCAATCTTGTACGGGTTCGGTGACCGCCCTCAAGAGTCCCATAGTGGAGCAAGTGCCCGCCTTTTGTGGTGCGCACTTGGGAGAATAGGGTGAGCCTTTTGTGGCGTCGGTGAGTTGCGTGCTTCCGCATCCGGGGTGAGGCCTTGTGTGGCGTTGGGTGAGCATCGAGCCACCACACCTCGAGGTGAACCATTTGTGGCGTTCGGAGAGCATTGCGCCATCGCTTTTTGTCAACGGAACGTAGCTTCTTTGGAAGTGAACTTCGGGAAACAAATCTTCGTCTCCGCGTCCATCGGTTATCTCTCAACCGAACCCTTTACTTATGCACTTTACATTGTGATAGCCATCGTGCTTGAAGTATTTATACCTTGCTATCACCTTGTTGCTTGTATTGCTTAGCATAGGTTGTTGGTGCACCTAGGTGAACTTAGTGGCTAGGTTTTGTGCTCAATAAATTAAACGTTAGTTTTATTTCGCATTTACTTGAGCCTAAACCGTAATAATTTTAAAAAAAGCCTATTCACCCCCCCCCCCCCCTCTAGGCGACTTCCTTTGTACTTTCACTCTCCTTATCCTTTTTTTTCTTTTTTTGCCAAGAATGATCTCTAATAAGAGGGAAGTAAGATTTGGGGAGTTGCTGTTCCGAAACAGATTTCTGTTCTCCACCATAAAAATTCATGAGGAGTCTCCGTAACTCGGATGAGCTCAAAATTTACGAATAAATCCCCTAATATGTTAGCTAACTTTCATTAGTTCAACACCTTTTGATTTGAGCAACAAGAGGTGTCATGTCATCTATAGTTAGTTCTATAGCCTGTACGTACACATTTTAGCTATAAAAGTCTACTACTTAATTAATACGTGGTCCACATTTCATTCACATAAAGTGCCTAAGAGCACGCGCTAGAGCTGGCTCTTAACTTACAGCCCGCTTACACTCTCTCCTCTTCTCTCTTCTCCACCTCACCAATACTAGTATATTTTATCTCTTATAGTCAGCTGACTGTACTCTATTGTACTTACTCTAACTACTACTCCCTCCGTTTTATAATATAAGATGTTTTAGGTTTGTGAAGCAAAAGTATCTAGACTATTTTTAGTATGTAGGTTCACTTATGTTTAGAGTGAATCTAGACACTAAAAAAAGTCTAGATACATTTTCTTCACAAACCTAAAGCATCTTATATTTTGAAACGGATGGAGTACCTCCTTCCCAAGGTCAAAAGTCAAACTACCTAAAGTTTGACCATGTTTTTAGAGAAAATACTACTCCCTCCGTCCTAAAATAGATGTCTCAAGTTTGTCAAAATTTGAATGAATCTAGACACTATTTAGCATATAGATTCATTTAAAATTTGAAAAAGCTAAGACATCTATTCTTGGACGGAGGGAGTAATATTTATAATACGTAATTCATATCCTTTTATACATCATGAAACATATTTTCACATGGTACCTATATAATATAATAGTTTTTGATAGTTTTGTTTAAATTTGATTAAACTTTACATGGCTTGACTTTTCAATAAAGTTATAGGCCTTAAGCCTTGGGATAGAGAGAGTACTGGAGTCGGATCGGTATATATTGTCTCATTGAATACGCTCCAACAACTTTAGGAATTAATGTAAGAATGCCAAAATTAAGTCTAGCAATGTCATATTTACCCATCGAAAAAATATATTAAAAATGTCGAGGATAGTGCTTTTAATCGTTCGCCAAAACTTTTTTCAAAGGCCACCGAACCCGTCTGGGGTCTGGAGCCGAGTTCCCCTTCATATCAACTAGAACCCTAACAATATCTTCCATCTTAAAAGTCAGTGACAGGCTCTCGTTCTCTCCATCGACGATGACTTAATTGATCTCTAACTTGAATGTCATATGCAATCACGTTCCCTTTCCTCCGAAATAATAGACTTAATCCAGAAACCGTTGTTTGGTCTACTCCCTACGGCTGCTGCCACCGTCTTCGTCGGCCGTGGCGGCCACAACCTGTTAAAGATGGGGGAGTGAGGGTGGGCGATCTCTGACGGTCTTCTACGCGCGAGGCGGGTCATCACAGGGGCGTCGCAAGTAGAACGGGTGGTGACGGAGGTCTTCCATGGCGGTGCGCTAACCGGCGGCAGGGGCTCCTCCTCACTGCGCGGTTCGGGAGGATCCGACGAAAGATCGCCCTTGTTCTGTTGTCTTCTTCCTCGATGATGGTCGGGCCGGTGAGGTTCGGATCGGCTGATCCAACAGGGTGCCGACACGTGGCGTGGGGGCTACTAGCTTGGCTTGAATAAAGGTGGCGGTCTGAGGGTTCCAACTCGTGCGAAGATGATGATCTGTCGGATGCCTGTCCTAATCGATTTGGTTGACGTGTCGTGTTTTGGAAGGCTCCGCCGGCGAACTCCACTGGGCAATTTATGTCTAAAGATTGCTAGATCGGGTCGGATTCGGCCGTGAGCACCCATGTATTTTTTTTTCCGTTTGGTTTTAATAGGAGCTCTGCGAAGCTCTGCTGGTTGTTACCATCATGGGACATGCTTTCTCGTTTCATGATGAAGTCAGTTGGTGGAGAATGTCATGGAAGCCAAGATCTATGGACTAGCAATAGCGATTCGAGTCTTTATGGCAATGAGGAATTTCTCGGTGACTCATGATTTAGAATAGTAATATCGTAAGTGGGGGAAACAGTGCATGAGAGGTTTAAAGTCTTACCATTCAAGGTGGAAATCCAAGATCTGGCCTTAATTAGTTGTGCTGGGCAATGGCCTTGTAGAAGACATTGTTTTGTGAGCGGAGACTTTCTTCAGGATGAAAACCTAAGATCTATGATCAGGCGACGACGGTGTTTCTACACGGTTTTCTTCTTGGAGGCTTCGCTTTTCGAGGAGCTAGACTTCTGGTGATGTCTTAGTGGTGTTACTACTGCTGCTATCCGGAATAGATCACTGTAGCGGAACTTTTTGTTTTATTGTAATTCTTGTTCTTTTTTAGATTGTGTGCATCTATAAAATTGTTAGGTCAATGTATTGTTGCAGGGGCTGGGTGTAATTGACATCTTTGCGATATTAATATATACTCTTTGTAAAAAAAGACTTCTATTTACATGTAAAACCAATGTATAAGTAATTTGAAAAAAGGTAGCATCCAACCAATTCAATTGAAAAAAAGCTTTAGTGGTACATGGCATCTCACGCAAGTTCTCACAGAATTTCTTTCTTAATTTACACGAATCTAGTAACACTACTACTCCGTATTATCATCTCCACTCAAAGCATTGAAAAACTATGTTGTTCATCGGGACCAAAAATCGTAAAAATAAAATAAAGGGGTGTACCAAGTAAATCTCCACAAGAGAATTGTCCTCTTATCTGAACTCCCTAGACATGCTAATTTTTTTAAATAATATATTTTTTAATTAATTTTACGAATAATACGTTTAATTGATAATTTCGGAAACTAGCGCGCCTCGGAGACCCGTGCCCCGACTAGTATCTTTTGGGTTTGAACACCCGACCAAGTGGTATGCACAACAATGAAAATCCACATTTTACTAACACTAGTCGGGGCCTCATACACCGACGAGTCCAGTCGAGGCCTTATATATCGAAAGGTCCTTGTCGAGTTAACTCCTGACAAGTAAGGTCCTTGTCGAGTACTGGTCAGGAGTTAAACTCCCAAAAGATACTTGTCGGGAGTTAAACTTCCGATAGGTCCTTGTCAGAAGTTTAAACCCCGAGACGACGCTAGATTTAGAATTTGTTAAAATTATGTATTATTCGTGAAATTTAATAAAAAAATCGTATTCTTAAAAAAATAGCAAATTCGTTTATTATGAAATTGATTTTAAAAATATATATTATTTTGAAAAAAATAGCCTCTGAACATGACCCAGTATTTCCACGATGGCAAATACGCAGGGTTCCCTTCTCTCTTTTCGGAACTCTGAACTCTGAAACATAGCCGCAAAGCGTAGCAGCCAGACGCGTCGCGAAATCGCGCACAAGCGAGAGCGCCGCAATCCCAGAGTCTCCTAGATGGACACCGGCGAGCAAGCGGAGGAGGAGTCGTCAGCCAATCGCCGGGAGCGCCTCCTCGCCCTCCGCTCCGCCGCCGCCGCTTCCTCCTCCTCCTCGCCATCTGCCGCGCCGCCTCTCCCGTCTGCAGCGGCCGCGTGGGATCTCCCGGAGCCCGACCTGACGCCCTCCTCCGCCCCGCGCCCGCCCGCGCGGTTCGGCTTCTACACCAACCCCGGCGCGGCCTTCTCCTCCGCCGCCGCCCCGCACAAGCGCAAGAGCCCCGACTTGGGCTCCTCTCCCGCTCCAGCCCCACCTCATGGTCAGTACCTTACCCTTCTAGGGTATTGCTCCTCTTCTTCTCTTCATGATGTTTATTGCATACTGTGCTCCTAGCTTAAACCTACTAGATGTTATAGGCGTCTAGGTTAGTCGCTTGTGTAAGATTCGCATTTGTAGGATTTAGATGTATTTCTGTAGTTTTAACGCTTCCATTGATCTGTACAACTGAGTTCTACTGGGATTTGACTAAGCGCAACAAAAACATGATGCAAAAAAACTGAATTATAATCGATAAAGCAACCTTTTAGGAAGTATATGTAGATGCTAACTTCTTATAACTGGATAATCTGGGTATTGGTTGATTGGAGAATTTTTGGAAGATCCTTCTAAGTTGAAGAGAATAATTTTGAACAATTTACATCACCAACAATGGCATCAGAGTAGGATTGAGCTTCCACTTTTTGACACTCAAATATTAATTTAAATACTATCTAGTAAAAAAAATGGACTGTTTAGTGCTTACTTCTAGCTATATTGTGCTACAATAAACCCCAACTGATGTTTAGGCCTTATGCATTATGTGAAAATTGCCATTGTTTATTGGTTCTCACGCTTTACTGTATAGTTTTGTCTTACCTAAATACCCCTACAAAGAACTAGATAGTCAGGATAGCAACTTGAAAAATTACATTGACCTGTGCCTCTGCTTGAGATTTTCAATTTACATGCAGGATGCCATGAATGACTAGTATTACATAACTTCACCCTGATCATTTGTCTCACTTTGCTTGTTTAGCTGGATTTGGGAACTATGGTAACAACTATCCTCCTCCACACCAGCACCATATGGACCCATCCTCGATGGAACCGCCTCCACCAGGGACTAGCCCATGGAGAGCTCCTATGCAGTTCCAGACTCCAATGTCAGAATACCGAGGAGCACCTCCTGGTCCTCCACCTCACTGGAACCCACATTCTGCTTCTCCAGCTCAAGATTCTTATCCATGTTCGCCCAACTTTGGGTTCAGAGGCTCTAATGTTGGCCGAGGGGGCAACCCGATGAATTATGGACCAAGAGGTAGCCCGATGAATTATGGTCCAAGAGATAGCCCGATGAATTATGGTCCAAGTGATAGCCCGATGAATTATGGACCAAGAGGTAGCCCGATGAATTATGGACCAAGAGGTAGCCCAATGAATTATGGACCAAGAGGTAGCCCGATGAACTATGGACCAAGAGGTAGCCCGTGCTCATCTTCCGGACGAGGCAGGGGTGAGAACTACTACAGCAGCCCAGGTTCGAGAGGAAGAGGGGGAAGGGGTGGCTCGGGTTTTCGGAACCATTATGGAGGGAAAGAGAAGGACTACCTCCAGAAGTCCATGGCTGATGATCCTTGGAAGAACTTGCGACCTATTGTTGGTAGCATACTGATATCTATTGGCGGTGGCGCCAGGTCCTGGCTTCCAGAATCGTTGCGTACAAAGAAAGACAATATACCTGCTAAAGGCCCAGCTATACCAACATCTGGATTGAGTCTGGCAGAATACCTTGACTTGTCTTTCAATGAGGTTTCTAATGACACATAAGCTCTTGTGCCAGGATTCCTTTAGCATAAACTTATGTATGATTAGGATTGCTGTTGTTCTCAGCATATATTTGGAGTACTGTTTATGAGACATAAGCTTTTTTCTCCTTTTTATTTTATTTCTCCTATTTGTAATACTACTTCATTTGGACTAGATATGAGCATGTCAATGTGCAATATTTGTAGTGCTGTTTTTGCACTTATGTGGCCTTCCGTTGTACCTTATTCTACGGTGATGATGTAAGGCACTAATACAAAGGAGAAATAATTTAGACATACCATTTTGAGTTTTTATCATTCAGTGTGTATGTATGTTTTTTTTTTCATATGAGAAAAAAACTGACGTTTGATATCATTGGAGCCAGGTGTGAGTTGCACGCTCCAAAACCATTTGCAAACGCACTTAAATTAGAACTCAAAGATCGTTTGTGTAGGAAATAGATGGCTCTGAAGGAGAAAAGTAACCAACCAAAAGCTAAGGTTATGTAAGCATATACGGGGTTTGTATTGTGCATGATGACATTGTTTACTCTAGTGTCTATGTTTGATACAAAATCAGCAACGAGTGCTGTTATGAGGTTTTGCAGAGGAATCGATATTTGCTGTTTCAGTTTGTTCTCTTTTTGGTTTAATCAGAATTAAGGCTCGCTTCCTAGATTCGCTACATGCCGTGTGGTTTGGTTAAATATGTACTGCATGTTAGCAGCACGAATATCCATTGAAGCCAGCCAGCCCTAATGCTGAACTGATGGTCGTTGAGAATCGACATGCAAGCTACCATGTCCAAATTCCGAACCAAAGGTTGTTGAATAATATCCTTAGATGGAAGATTTTACAGCAACACACATGTGATTATATTTTCTGTTTAAAAAAATGATGATTTCAGTGATCAGCATCAGCACTAAGTTGGTAGAAACAGTTTTCTGCCTTGACTTATGTGAATACTTGCCGGAGAGGAAATTCAGATTCAAAAATGAACATGTGCATGCCTTTTCCACACTGAACTTCTGACAATCAACAATTCCAAAGCCCATCTACTTACCAATGGTCAACATCTCTAGAGTTTGCTTCTTCGGAAAAGAAAAGAAAACATAAATCAGACATCCTTACAGGTAAGTGTCAAAGTTGGTGCTTACACAGGAAGTTCTGAGGGAACCAGCAAGCCTCATTCCATCTTTACCACGTCAATAATGTTAACTGAGAAAGGGTAGCTCAAGTGAGCACAAATTGTTCGGGGTGTTATTCAAACAGTTCCCAGTACTTTCTCTATAGAACATTGGACTCTTACATTTCGAGCGGTCGAAGAGTTGCGAAGGAGGAGGGCAATGGCACAGTTCAGAATGGTACGTGAAAGACAATAAGATTCAACAAAATGAGCCTTAGCCTCATACGGTCACGGCAACAGCTTCGTCAAGTGCAACGACTCCAGGAAGCTGCTTTCCTTCCAACAACTCCAAGCTAGCACCACCTCCAGTTGAGATGTGGCTCATGACATCAGCCACTCCCACCTTCTCAACAGCCGCCACAGAGTCTCCGCCTCCAATAATAGTTGTAACACCCTTCTTGCTAAGCTCAGCCAACTTCTTTGCAACAGCCTACAGGAGAGATATCACAGTTAAGTTTCTTTCTGTGCAAATTGTTCCATAGTAAAACTGGATGAATGAATCACATAGGGCATTACCTCAGTTCCAACTGCAAACTTGTCAAATTCAAAGACACCCATTGGTCCATTCCAAATGACTGTCTGTGTTGTCTCCAGGGCATCATTAAATGTTTTGACTGAATCTGGGCCAATGTCCAGCCCCATCCAACCATCAGGAATTGCAGATGCTGCGACGGTCTATAGAAGAAATTCATGTCAGGTATAGATCTCCACAGGTTCATGAGCTGCTTCATTCATACTGCTCCCTCCGGCCTAAAAAGGATGTTGCAAGTTTGTCTAAATCTGAATGTATCTATATACTAAATAGTGTCTAGATACATCCAGATTTAGGCAAATTTGCGACATCCTATTTAGGACCGAGGGAGTAGAAAAGTTCTACTGATTATAAATCTGTGATTTGAGGAAAAACATATGTGTAGCACACCTGGCTGTTAGCATCAGGAGCAAACTTGTCAGCAATGACAACGTCAGATGGCAACAAAAGCGAGACACCCTTTGCTTTTGCCTTTGCAAGGAGAGATGTTGCCAGCTCAAGTTTATCTTCCTCAACCAAGGAAGAACCGACAGAGAGCCCTTGTGCCTTGTAAAATGTGAAAATCATACCACCGCCCAAAAGAAGGATATCACACTTCTCCAACAGGGATTCAATAACCCCAATCTTGGATGACACCTTTGAGCCACCAACGATGGCAGCAAATGGGCGCTTCGGGTTTGAAACAGCTCCATCAAGGTAGTCAAGTTCCTGCAATTAAAAACCATGTCAAGAACTTAGGACATTGTCTGGAAGGAACGGAAGGACAAAAGAAGATTTTAAATCTTCTGTTTTAGAGCCCTTTTTTGTGTGTGGTGGGCAGTTTTAATTGAATTCAAGCATTGAACTTCTAAAATAAAAATAAAAGAAAGTAGTAACCTTCTGCAAAAGGAATCCTGCAACAGAAGGCTTCAAAAACTTGGTAACTCCCTCAGTGGACGCATGTGCTCTGTGGGCTGTTCCGAACGCATCGTTTACATAAAGATCTGCTAGTGCGGCAAGCTTCTTCGCGAACTCGGGCTCGTTCTTCTCCTCTTCCTTGTAAAACCTCACGTTCTCGAGGAGCAAAACAGAACCGTTTGGCAGGGCAGCCACAAGTTTCTCAACTTCTGGGCCGATAACATCATCTGCTTTTGTCACCTAGATAATGAGCAAGAAGGCGCTTAATCAGTACAAATCATTTTAGCACAAGCTCGATCAGAAGTACCGATGGTGTACCGTGATGCCGAGAAGCTCGGACAATCTTGGCACAAGGGGAGCCAGACTAAACTTGGGAGTAACACCCTTTGGGCGACCCTGAAAATCCATAGAGAAACAGGGTTATGAATCACTTAGCGATGACATGATTAATCATGAGCAGCTCCGTGTGAAACTAGCATTGGATTGTCCTGGTAGATAAGTAGCTATGAAATAGATTGGTTTGGCTCGGGCAGTAGTTGGCTAAAAGATTTCTCTGATTACGGAACTTATAAATAGAAGATGAATTGAGAGACTGGTGGAAGATTTGTATTTAGTACTAATTCGTTGGCAACGATGATCAGTTGTTTCAGGACAGGGTAACCATCGGGCAATCACGCGGCCTTAGAAACAGAACTGGTAATAACTAATAGCTAGAGTTAGCGTTCTGTGTTTCGTGTATCAAATCCTGAGAACAGATTTTATGGCAAACAGTCACATTCTGCAGGTCCTGGCTTCCTACATTGCATATAAGACAGCGAGATCGTCGATTTCGGGGAGAGGGCGAGAGGTGGGGAAGGCTTACCAAGTGGCTGGAGAGGATGACCTTGGCGCCCTTCTCGAGGAGGTACTTGATGGTGGGGATGGCTGCGCGGATACGGGTGTCGTCGGTGATGTTCTGGGCGTCGTCGAGCGGCACGTTGAGGTCGGCCCGCACGAGCACGCGCTTCCCCTCGAGCTCGGCGGCGCCGAGGTCCCCGACGCTCTTCTTCGCCATGGTGGCGACGGCGCGGGTCCCGCGCGCGGACGACGCGGCGCGGCAGCGCGAGGCGACGTGGATCGCGAGGCGCGGGTCGGCGCCGGCGGCGCCGCTGGCCGCGAAGGCCAGCGACCGCGCCGGCTGGCACCCGGCCGCGAGCCCCGCGCGTCGGAGCGGAGCGGCGGCGGAAGCGGCTGCGGCCCGGCGGGCGACGAGGGCGGCGGGCGGCGCGGCAGTGGACGCCATTGCGACTGGATTGGGGAGGAGGCTGGGGTGGTGCAGAGGAGGGGTGGGAGAGGGGGGTGGGGGGTCGTAAAGAAAGGGGGTTTTGTGGACGGGAGGGAGGGGAGGCGGGATTTGCTTATCGCTGGTGAGAGGTCGGGACGGCGGCAGGAGCGGGTGTGTGGGGGAGGAGGCGCCGGCGATCACGGCGATGGGGACGTCTGGGGGGATCGGCGCCTTGTGTGCCGCCCCCTGGCCCCTGTTCTCTTTGTGATCTGGGCTTGGAATCCCCGGTGGAACATCGTGTGACTGTTATTTTTTAGGAGACCATCCGCACCAGGACAACCATCTTGGCTGTCAAAAAAACCAAAGACATCCGTCTGAATTTCACGTACACAACAAAACAGATCAAGACAAACAGACGTTTACCAACCATGAACACGTCTTGGTTCGTCTTGTATATAACGGCAAAAATGGTTATCCTTGTTGGCCAATGAAAATTCTGGATATCAATTCGACTGAGGAGTGAGGAGGATGCAGCTGCTGGATTTGTGCCTAGAATATCCTTTCTTAGAATTCTTTTCTTCATATTTATATTCCGTGTATGCTTTTTCGAGGTACGAATCCGGCCATGAATCTGACCAACAAGACATGGATTACATGTCAAAAGTGTTACAACATTGAATTCATACCATAGTAATATAGTTTTCACTATTAGATCCCTTAGGATCATCTAGCTCAAGATTTGAGCCACAAAAGATGAGGATCAGGGGTGTGTACCTTGATATGGAGGTCCAGCTATGGTCTCCTCTTGATTTGCTTCACCTGATCCTTGTTGATGTAGATGTGAGGATTCTTCCTAATACTTTAGATGCTTGCTTGATCGGTGAGCTGGGTAGAGTGAGTGAGAGAGAGAAACAGCTGAATGAGCAGTTGTTCTCAGCTCAAACCCTAGGGTCCCTATTTATAGCATCTGCACTAGGGGAAACCACACCATTGGATGGACGGCCAGGATGCCCCTGATCAGGGCATCCAATGGATGTTAATCAACAGCCCCTTAAAGGCCATTAATTTGACCTAGATTAATCACAGTAACTTTTAGATCACTGCAAATCACTTATATCCAACATTCTCCTCCTTGATCGTAAGAATAAACTTATAAACTCATTTCTCAACAAAACAACATATGAGACAACATAATTACAACGGCCATAGAGTACCGCAGAACCCAGTTACTACAATATACCACTTTATTTCAAAACAAAGCTTCTTTAACTTAGGAGCTCCAAAAACTTATATTTATTACAAACTTATGCGCTCAGCTCTTTGTTGAAACTTATACAGAGAAAATAAATTACAATGGTCAGTTAAGTACCATTGAATTAATTGACTACAGTACATCATTCCATTGAAGAGAAGAACTCTTCTTAGCTTATGGGGAGATGGTGTCATAATGGTCCCAATTCCAGGATCAAAAGCTTTCTGCCAATCCCATGTTAGCAACGTGCTCTTTAAACACACTGGGTGGCAAGACTTTTGTAAGTGGATCCGCTAACATTGCGTTAGTCCTTATATGCTTAATACTTATTGTCTGATCCTGGACTCTATCTTTCACAACAAGATACTTGATGTCAATGTGTTTGGCAGCACCACTTGACTTGTTGTTACTCGAATAGATCACTGCGGGTTGATTATCACAGAAAAGAGTGAGTGGCTCAGATATACTGTCAATCACCCTTAAGCCTGGAATGAAATTCTTGACCATCTTACCGCTTGGTTGCCTCATAACATGCCAAAAACTCTGCCTGCATTATTGACGATGCAGTAACACTTTGCTTGGTGCTTTTCCAAGAAATAGCACCTTCTGCAAGGGTGAATATATAAGCCGATGTGGATTTCTTAGTATCAACACACCCTGCAAAATCAGCATCTGAATAACCCACCACCTTGAGGTTATCAGTTCTCTTATATGTGAGCATGAGGCCTTTAGTACCTTCCAAATACGCAAAGCTTTCTTAGTAGCCTTCTAGTGATGCAACCCTAGATTAGACTGGTATCTGCCAAGCATCCCGGTTATGAATGCTAAGTCAGGGCGAGTGCACACTTGTGCATACATCATACTTCCAATGATTGAAGCATAAGGAACTGACTTCATTTGAGCAGATTCATAATCATTACTTGGGCACTGTAAAGTCCCAAACTTATCGCCCTTGACAATAGGAGCGGTCGAAAGCACTTATGCATATTGAACTTTTTGAGTACCTTCTCAATATACGCTCTTTGTGATAGCCCCAAGATACCTCTGGATCTATCTCGGTGAATTTGAATGCCTAAGACATAAGCGCTTCACCAAGATCTTTCATGTCAAACTTTGAAGAGAGAAACCTTTTAGTTTCCAGTAGCATATTTTTATCGCTACTCGCTAAGAGTATGTCATCAACATACAGTATCAGGAAGACAAAATTGCTCCCCCTGAACTTCACATAAATGCAATTGTCCACTTCATTCTCCTTGAAACCAAAATTCTTTATGACTTGATCAAACTTGAAGTACCATTGCCTTGAGGCTTGCTTTAATCCATAAATGGATTTCTTAAGACGACATCCTAAATGTTCTTTTCCTTCCATCACAAAACCTTCCGGTTGAGCCATGTAAACATCCTCATGTAAGTCACCATTCAGAAATGCCGTTTTGACATCCATCTGATGCAACTCTAGATCATAATGAGCCACAAGTGCCATTATAATTCTGAATGAGTCCTTAGAAGAGACAGGTGAAAAAGTCTCATTATAATCAATACCTTCTCTTTGAGTGAAGCCCTTAGCCACAAGCCTTGCTTTGAACCTTTCGATATCACCCTTGGAGTCATGTTTGGTCTTATAGACCCATCTGCTACCCACAGTTTTGGCTCCTTTAGGAATCTCTACTAAGTCCCATACATCATTAATGCTCATGGACTTCATTTCATCTTTCATAGAATCAAGCCATTCTGATGAATGATCACTTTGTATGGCTTCCTTAAACGATGCAGGATTATCATCCAACATCGACTCATTTATATCCTCACTCATATAAGTCACATAATCATCAGGAATAGCAGACTTTCTAGCCCGCTTTGACCTTCTGAGAGGTGCATTATTTGGTACCTCAATCACAACTTCAAGCTGCTGAGCATCTTCCATAGAAGTATCATTAGATGTGAACTCTGACGGAGTCACAGGTATCTCAGCAGGAGTAGGATTAGCAGTCCTCACAACTGGAGTTGAAAACTCAACATGAACAGGAAACACTGATTCTTGGATCATAGGTACCGGGACATATTTCTGTTTCTCCTCTAAGGTTATTTCCCTGGGAGTCATAATCCCCCTCAACATATCACTTTCCAAGAACACAGTGTGTCTTGTTTCAACAAACTTAGTGAATTGCTTTGGACAATAGAAACGATAAGCCTTAGATTTGTCAGGATAACCAATGAAATGGCAGCTGACAGTCTTGGGGTCTAACTTTCCCATAATTGGATTGAAAACTCTTGCCTCAACAAGGCAGCCCCACACATGCAAATAACTCAGGGTAGGTTTTCTCCCAATCCATAATTCATACAGTGTTTTCAGCACCGATTTACTTGGGACCTTATTAAGAATATGTGCAGCTGTCTTTAGAGCTTCTATCCATAAACCAAGAGGAAAAGTAGAGTGACTTAACATACTCCTTACCATATCCATAAGAGTACGATTCCGCCTTTCAGTGACTCCATTTTGGTGACTTGATCTTTGAATACTGAGCAACAATACCATTTTCCTGTAGGAACTTAGCAAAAGGTCCAGGAATTTGGCCATAAGAAGTGTGTCTTCCATAGTACTCACCACCACGGTCAGACCTTACAACTTTGATATTTTGACTAGCTTGATTCTCAACTTCAGCTTTAAATATCTTGAAATTTTCTAATGCCTCAGATCTTTCTTTGATAGGATAGATGCATCCAAAGCGGGAGAAGTCATCAGTGAATGTTATGAAGGAATCAAAACCATCCACTGATTTCACACTAAACGTACCACAGATATCCGTATGAACAATTTCCAAAACTCCCGTGCTTCGATTTGCACCTTTCTTAATTCTCTTAGCATAATTCCCTTTGATGCAATCAATACAATGATCCAGATCCGCATCTGAGAAATTTAAAGGATGAAGAACTTGCTCCTTAATGAGACGCTATATTCTCCCCCTTGAAATATGGCCCAGATGATAGTGCCATAGTTTCAAAGAAGTCTCATCATCATCGCGCTTACGCTTGGTACTAATATTTACATTAGAGGAAGCATCAACTTCACTTATGGAATCACATAAGGAAACAAGATAAAGTTTGTTTTGTCGGAAGGCAATACCAACATCCTTATTGTCAAACATAATTATACATCTCTTGTTCCCAAAGTCACACTGAAAACCATCATCATCTAAGCATGAGATGGACACAAGGTTTCGTCTCATAGAGGATACATAAAGTACGTTACGTAAACGAAGCATAAATCCACTATGGAGTATAAGTGTAAACTCTCCAATAGCCTCAGCTTCGGCTTCAACACCATTAGCAACTCTAATGGTTCTTTCCCATCTTCTTAGGGTCCTCTTCGTATCGAATCTCTGTAAGGAGTTTGCAACATGAATTGTTGCACCTGAGTCAACCCACCATGTATTGGTGGCATAATTAGCATAAAGGGATTCGTCAACAAAGGTTATAACATTAGTACCTGTCTTATTGAGCCATTTTATGAACCCAATACAATCCCTCTGGACGTGTCTGCTTTTTCCACAAAAAAGACATCCATTAGGATCTTTACCATCAGCATTAGGGGGTGCATCTGCATTAGGAGCTCTGTTAGGGTTCTTTTGCTGAAAGAACTTAGAAGATTGCCCTTTATCTTTAAACTGAGTAGGCTTAGGCTTTATAAAAAAAATCTTCTTCTGAGAATGCTTGAACTGATTGACATGATCAACTCATCCAGCTTTAAGCCTTTCCTCCTCTTGTACACATCTAGCCATCTTTTCATCCATGCCCCATTTAGAATCCATCGCATTGTAATTGATGGTGAACGGAGAGAACTCCGTGGGCAAGGATGACATAATAAAATGGACAAGGAAACCTTCAGAGATTTCCATTTCCATTGTCTTAAGTTTAGCGTGCATGTTAATTTTCCTCATGATATGTTCTCCCAGTTGGATCATACCTTTCATCAATAAGCCTTCTAATAAGGCTCGTTGCATTAATTTTGGATGATTCCTTAAACTGGTCCTCAATCTTTCCAAGGTAACCCTTGGCAGTCGAGAGTCTAGAACAGCTCCCCTCATACTTTGAGTAATGGATCCCTTAATAATCATGAGGAACTTACGATTTGAATCCTCCCACTTAGTTTTCTCATCATCATAAGCCCTTTTCAGGGCATCATAATTCTCATCACCTTCAGTAGGTGCTATGAGAGGATCCTTAAGGAGTGCATAATCTATATTCAACAAAGCTAAGGTGATCTCAAGCTTCTCCTTCCAAGTACCAAAATTTCTACCAGTCAACTGTTCTATGCCATTATAATACCGACAATTTGAGAGGCATTAGATGCTTCAAAAGAAAACAAATGCTTTGAATAAGCATCATAATTTTATACTCCTTTCATCAATCTAGTCTACATCAGCTTTGGCCAGAAATAGACATGATCAATAAAATTTTGTGATCAAAATATCTGCTAATCGGTGGCGAATAGCGGATATAAGACACACTTAATTAGATCCTCTAATCATATAGAATTCTATCATCAATCTGGAACACATCAGCTTTGGCCAGAAGTGAACCAGACCAATAAATATTTCATGATCAAAATGTCCATCAATCAGCTTTGGCCAGAATGATAAACATAATCCATGCTTAATTTGAGGATTTATCAACTTAACTTTGCAGCAAAATATTATTATCACAATTTATTTGAATAAAACCACAAAAGAATCAACCAAACATAATAAACACAACAGAAAGAATTAACTAATCATAATAAAACACATTAAACTTACTTAGGTATGAAACATAATTGCATGACAAAATGTCATACAACCATGTTACATAATTGGCATAAAAGATATGCCAAAACTTAGCCCCGTAACTTATTCATGTTAGCCCTAACATAAACATTAATCCTTAAAATTTATACATTATTTGGGCCCATAAAGAAAAATTGTCCCATAAACCCTAAAACCCCCTTTACTAATTTAAATTTAAATTTGAAAGAATAACCTTCTAGACTGGGCCAAAACTGGCCCAGCCCATCTGTAATGCCCGGAAATATTAAAAATTAGAAATTGATTGTTATTTTATTTTGTGCATCATCATGACATCATCATGTATATTTTATTTGCAATTTTGACCGTAAACTATTTTGCTAAAAACCTATTTTTGTTTTTCTAAAATATCCATGTGGTTTTATTAAACCCGTCTCTCGTTCTTATTTTAAAATTAAAACAAATAGTATTTTTCGCGGCAAAATCTTTTCTTATTTTATAAATAAAACTAGGATAAAGGCCCGTCTAATGTTTTAGCCCAAAACTAGTCCCATCTAGTCTACTTTGAACTAGATAAATAATCTATTCTTTCTTCCCTCAAACCCTAGCCACCGACCCCATCCCAAATTCCCCAATCCGTGTTGACAATTCCTCTCCGCCGCCTGTGCATCCTTCTTCTCCTCGTCGAGCAGCGCCATGTCCTATCTGGTCTCCACTTCCTGTCCAAAAATTCCCCAACGTCGCCCTTGCTTCTTTTGATTCCTGAAGTGGTTGTTATACTTTTCTTGCCGCATGCAAACTGTAGGGGTTCGCAGCATAGAAAACAAAAAAATTCCTACGATGAGAACAACTAAGTACCAAGATCTATCTACTAGACACAAGCAACGGGTGGATATACATCCATAGAATACATACCCTCGAAGACCGAATAGCGTTAACGAGGTTGTACTCGTGGATGATGTAGACGAACGCTTGCTGATCTCAAGATCACGATGAAGTCCATCTGGTAACCATTCTATTAGAAGAACTTTGTTTTGTTTATTCATCTACCATATACCAAATTATATGTAGTGGTTGCTACTTTAATCCGTCCAGACTAAATATCGCTATGAAAGATCAAATCTTGTCATAGTCAACTCCTTGAACATTGTCATAAAATACTTTACGACATGTCGACTATTTCATAGATGTGAAACATCCATATACATTTCTTTATAGATCCAAATACGACCGATAGGTTTTTACACCTTTCCGGAGGGTCTTCCAAGTTCAAAACTTGATTTATCGTGTATGGACTTATCACGGATTTTATGGCTTCAAGCCATTTGATGGAGTCAGGGCCCATCATCGCTTCTTTGCATATAGTCGGTTTATCATTGTCAAACAATAATGATTTACTCTCAAATCTTAGTATTTGATTGTTTATCCGACCTACTTGGTTCAATAGGAACTTAGATCTCCGTGACCACAACCTTTGAGGCACATAAGCTATGAGCATTATGGCAGCCTTCAGAACGATTTCCGGCGCTGCGCAACTCATCACATATAGCTAAGGTTCGTTAACCTTATCAAAGTTCTATTGTCCTCCCACTTAACTTTTGCGAAAAATTCCTTTTTCAAGAAACTTCACATTTCAAGCGACAAACCCTTTTGTCCTCGGTGTTATGGAGGAATAACCAATTGTTATTCGAAATAACCTACAAAGACATGCTCATCCGACTTTGGTTGTAAACATCTTACTTATGTTTAGCATACCAAAATTTAAGAAATGACAACTTGGGTTTTACCCCAAACCATAACTCATATGGTGTCATTTCAACGGATCAAGATGGAGCTCTTTTCAGTGTAAAAAGCGAAAGTCTCTAAAGCTTTAATCTTTTTAAAACATAATGGCAGTTTTATCAATAACACCTTTGATCCAACCATGTCAAACAAGGTTTCATTACAAATCTCAAACACTCCATACTCCTATGGTGTTTCGAGAGATGTAAATCTAGGTGTTTTGCCAAACTTGCAACTCAAATAAATCCCTTTATGATAAAATCATAATTCATTTATTTTCTTGTTACACTTGTAACTAAAATAAATCCCTTATGATAAAATCATAAACCATTTATTTTCTTGTCACAATGATTTTCACTTCATCTTGAAAGTATTTGAACATTTTCAAATATTTCACACTTCTTTCTCATTAAGTGAATATTCACTCAAATTTCCGGAGAAAGTATATGAAGTTGAAACCCATCGCTTACGACTACACATAATGGAATACATACATCGATATGTATAAATTCCAATAATTTAGTCGTTCGTTCTTCTTTGGCCTTTGAACGAAGTTTTAATTATCCCGAGGAAAGTCTCACAAGCGTCACTTGATCAAATCAAAGACTCCAAAAATCCATGAAAATGGAGATTCTTCATGTTTTGTTTCCAATATAATTTAAAATGATGTCACTGTAAGTGATCTTTCAATCATTTGTCTTGCGACATTTTAGCATTAGGTTTTATGGATGTGATTTCTCCAACTAGATTTGTAAATCATCCATCTTATATGGAATACGGTAATTATTTGAACAACCTTTGTTCTCATAATACCTGATTTAAATAACAATTATTAAAACAAATCTTGAAGTCAAGCCTTGATTTCAACAAGAAATACAAACAACGGTTTGTTTGTTTTCGATGAACATCATCACATATTCTCTTGCTAGTTACTTAGGCCATTGTGGTTCATGAATTGCGTCGTTCTGTATGAAATTTCATACCAACCAATTCGGTATCCAATACCCAACAACCACATTGTTTAACAAGCAAAGAATACAACCATAACATGTATATCATATATATACCTAAATTGGACATTTCCAATCTTTTCTTTTCTGCCAAATATATTTTATAGATTCTCTTTCAGCATTTCCTTTTTACTTTTTAAAAGAATCTATCAACATCAAAAGTGGTGCCATATACATGACACATAGTCCAAAGCGTGTATATTCAAATAATAATACCTTTGGACCTGCACTTTGAAGTAGATCACCATCATCAAAAATGATCGGCGTTCTTTCAAAATCCATTCTTTAGTAATCTTTTAGTATAGTAAACACTTTACATACATCCTCTATTCATCCTTATCATGACGACTTTCATGATCAAGCTACTTTAGCTTATAAGGACGAATCGTGAGTATAACATTACTTTCCAAAACCCTTTTGGATGATTAGGATGTCTAGCATCTCCAACCTTCGTAAATTCTCATCCAATATGAGAACATATATTATACTCTATCATATTGCAACCAAAACATTGTTTCAAATATCGTTCTATCTGCCACACATGATGGTTTCTAAAACAATTCTTTCAGCTCCTAGATAAACTTGATATTAAAACAATCAAGAATCATGGAGGCAAACATGATACTTAAGATACTAACACTGGAATTGTTACTCTCAATTTAATACCAATTATTAAATTTCATGGAGTAAATAGAATTTTGCTGAAAGTTTGCAATAGGACTTTAAACTTTAGATTGACACTCAACACAATACGATACCAGTTCATAAAGTATATATCCAGAATTCTGTAGTTCTATTATCTCAATTACAACTATGCATAAGGTGGTGAACGAATGCCAATGACTACAACAAATTATGCAAATTCACTTTGATTTAATTTATGATAAATTGAGTTCTACTAATCCAAATTAGAAATGAACTCCCACTCGAAAACGACATCCCTCATGTCTTTTTGGTGATTACATGAACCAAATCCACTACACCAAGTCCGATCATCACGTGAGTCGGCGTAGCTTCAAAGGCGAGCATCCATATGGTCATCATATCAAAACATATGACTCATGCTTAAACTTTCGGTCCGTGTTCCGAGGCCATGTCTGTACATTCTAGGCTCGCCAAGTAAGAACCTTAGTATTCGTGTGTGTAACTGTCTTACACCCGAGATATGCTCGTGGATTCAAGTACACCCGATCATCACGTGATGTCTTGAAGCGACGAAACATTGTCGGTGCATACTTAAGGAAATAACACATTTTTATCTTGATATCTAAATGAGGGATCATCTTATTATGCTAATAAAACGCCAAACAAGCAATATAAGATGCAATCAAACATCACATGTTTATTAGTGAAATGATATGGTTCCCGCATATGATCTCTATCATGTGCACCGTGGTATGATCACTATCATACCTTTATGTGTAAGGCCAAGGCCTATGAAACTTACACGTTATGTGTGTTGTAAGAGTATCATCTCATATTTCTACTTACAACATCACCATATCATAACACTAGCCCAGCAACAATCTAAACTAGACGCCTCTAATTTATCCATTGCAAGTTTTACGTGGCTTAGGGCTTTCGAAGATAGAACCGTTCTTACCTACGAACATGAACCACAACGAGGATAACCAAATTGTTGACAACTCGTTGCAAATTAGATATTGACTATAGTAGGAGAGACAGACACCCGCTAGCCACTTATGCAAACTAGTTGCATGTCAAGCGTGGAACAGGTCTCATGTGCGAGGACATGTAAAGTTTGTTCGGGCCACTTCATCCCACTATGCCACCAATATCCAAAGTACAACTAAGAAGCAATAAAATGATCATCATCGCCCACATACTCATATGTGTACTACCCGTGCAAAGTATCTACGCATAGATCCGGCTCTGATACCACTGTAGGGGTTCGCAGCATAGAAAACAAAAAATTTCCTACGATGGGAACAACTAAGTACCAAGATGTATCTACTAGACACAAGCAACGGGTGGATATAAATCCATAGAATACATACCCTCGAAGACCGAATAGCGTTAATGAGGTTGTACTCGTGGATGATGTAGACGAACGCTTGCCGATCTCAAGATCATGATGAAGTCCATCTGTCCGGTCCAAAGACGATCAAGTCCAGCACCTCAAAGAAGTGGTGCATCCGTGATCGCACACACGTACGGGTACCCCGACAACCTCCGTGCCCTCGCTCCAGCGAAGCAGCGGAAGCAACAAATCCTTCCAAAAAAAGCCACCGGGAACATGTATCTCGCTGATCCGAGACCATGGGGAAATTCTAAAGGGGGGAGAGAGATCCTTCGCGAAGAGGTGTGAGAGACAAGTGAGAGGAGGGGGTCCTTTTATAGGGGAGGGGGGCAGCCCAAGGGGGCATGGCCGCCGACCATGGAGGGTGCCCCCACCTCTCCCTCATTCATGTGGTGGAAGCTCCACTCACATAAAAACCTCTCCACTCACAATTCCACTCACATGCATTAATTTTCCACCAAAATTAATGCAAGCTCTCATTTAAATAAAACTCTTTTATTTATTTATTCAGAATTTTGTTAATTACTTTAATTAACAAACATTCACATAAAACCCCTTGCTAGTATTCCATTTCACATGCAGAACTAGTTTCAGCAATTTCAGCAAAACAGCTTTGATTGTCTAGTGAAATAAATTCCTGCGCTTTCCTTTTCTTTTTCTGGCATATCATTTGATCCGAATGGTGTCGGTATCCCTTAAGTGTGTCACCCTACGGTTCACGAATAATGCGCACATGATCGAGACCCTTCTCTGATCAATAATCAGTAGCGGGACCTGGAGATCCATACTGACTCCCACACATTCAACGATGACTTCTGTGATCGTGTGAACCTTTTACGCTAGTATCTTAATCCCTTTGTTTCACGATATATTACATGTCCGAGATTCGATCATCGGTATCTCCATACCTAGTTTGATCTCGTTACCGACATGCACTCTTTTCTTGTTCCCGTGATATAACATTCTAGTGATCAAATCACTTGCTTGCAAACTAATCAATGTGATATCACCGAGAGGGCCCAGAGCATATCTATCCATCATCGGGATGAACAAATTCCATTCTCGATCCATGGGTCTCAACATAACACTTTAGTAGTTCTAAATCCATCTTTATAATCACCCAGTTACGGTGTGACGTTTGATGTCATCGAGAAACTCTTCCGGTGTTAGTGATAGACATGATCTCATGGTCTAAGGATTAGGATCACTTCGTAAGTTGTTATAGCAATATAAACTCAATGACTTTGATTGTAATGCTATACTTCGAATGAATGTTCATCACATCATTACACTAATGTTGTGACCTCGTTATTAACAACATCCAATGTCCATGATCAGGAAACTTTGATCATCTTGTTAATCAGCGAGCTAGTTTATAAGAGAGGCATAACTAGGAACTTCCTTTTTGTTTATTAAACACACATGTATTAACGTTTCCGTATTAATACAATTATAGCATACAAAATAAACATTTATCATAAATAAGGAATACGATAATAACCACTTTATTATTGCCTCTTGGGCATATTCCCTTCACAAACAATAGCAGCAGATGGCCATCAATCTGCAAGCACCACACCACTCCAGATCCTAACGCCATCATATCTCCTCTTGTTTTTCTTCTGCCGCAGAACATCACGCCAGGTCGCCGCTGTCAATTCTTTTCTACAGCTGGTCAATTCAGACAAGCAACCTGCAGCCTCAACTCGTGTTTCGTGCCTCTCGTCCCTGCTCGTTTGGTCTGCAACAACATCAATCACCACCACACTCCCCTACCGCAGATGCACACTGCCAACACCCCTGCGACACGCGCCCGCTCCGCTTGGCTTTTCGCGGGTGGTCAACGCCTGTTCTCGCCTTCCCGCCACAAGAGGGCGGCCACACGGCACCAGTTGCTCGGTCAGATGTGCTTCGCAGCCGTCATCCCGATTTGCGTTAGTGTCGCCATAATCCGGGTCTATAGCTCTGAATGTTGCAGCCATCGCTGGTTTTGTCTCATCGTATCTACTCTATACCGCTAATCCATTCTGGTGTTTGAGCACCTGTCAGACGTTCGACGGAATGCTAGTAAGAGTGTCGGTCTGAATTTCCTTCTGGCAGCGCTTTTGGTTCCTTGTCATTCTGTGGTTTACTCCACCACTTCGTCATGATATCCGGAACCGATGTCTTTCGACAAGATCTACTTCTCGTTGGCCATCCATTCGGCGACTTTTACTACTCCCAACTGCAATCCAAGGACCATATCTTCTTCTTTCCGACCCCAAATTGTGAGACCCAATCCTAGCTCTATTTATTTTTCTATTTATAAAATACCATTCAATTTGCTGCATTTAATCATTCATGCTCGCATACATATTTATTTGTTTGGGGGTATATTGTCAATTCACCTCATAATTAAATATGGAGCCCATATGCGGGCGAATCTAGTCTAATATTGGCTCCATTTAAATTTGTGTAGCGAACTAATGCCATGCTTTGCCTTATTAATTCAACATTTAATATGCGGGGTAGTTAAATAACTTGAACCTTTTATTTAAACGTCGGGATCCCGATTCCGCTTAATATTGCTAAGTGGGACCGCATATTGCCATGGCATGCATCATATCATATACATGCTCGATCTTTCGCCCTAGTATTAAATACTGCATCCGTTGCCTCTTTTAGTGTTTTGCTTCTTCGCGGACTAGACCGATGAGTTGATGCGAGTGTCGACCCGATCTTCGGTTGAACCTACGGCAATGTTTTCAGGCGAGCATTCTCCCCCTTTCTACCTATTTTGCATTTATAGTCTTTACTTCCTCCAATTGATCTATTGCTATCCCTATTGTCGATGCTATAGTATCGTTCCTTTATTTACCTGCTCCACTATATTGCCTTGGTTATCCTATTGCCTTGTTTGATTAGCTAGCTTTGTCCTTGCGAGTCGTAGGCATGCTTAGTATTGCTCTCATACAGGTGGAACATGATAATTGGAAATTGATGGTGATAAGATAATTAAATTGGTGATGTTGGTTATGGTTATGGTTTCACCTAATGATAAGGCCCCGGCAGGGACCACCTTTGGGAACTGCTTGAGCCGACCTAGGACCCGTTCGTTCTACGATACCAGTTCTGAGTTGATCGCGCTAACCAAACGTGGGGCCTCTGGGACCCCCCTCAACTACCGGCGCTATTCGTATATCCAGAGGGTTACAAAATTGGTTTTCCATTTGATGCATACGCATAATATGTCCTCGGACATGGGTGAGTTGATATGTCTTCAGACTTGATATTTTGGTGGATTGCCATGGCTTGCATACATAAATCGCGGTACACGGTGGCGGCACCCATGGTGTGTACAAGTTACCCCGCAGGGCCCGATCCACCAGTAGGCGCAAACGTTGTGCCTCCCTCGAGAATCGTCGTACCTCTTGGTTGGATTCCCCATAGTAGGTGATGCCTCTGGATATGCGCGTAGTTATGGGACAGTTCTTGTTGTGAGATTCGAATGGCACGCGTAATATGTTGCCTGATGGGTTGAGCATGCATTTGGGTACAGTAGTGCACCCCTGCAGGGTAAATCTTTTCGAGAAGCCGTGTGTCCACGGTTATGGGCACCTCAGGAGTACAGTGTCATGATCATAGAAAACGCCACTAATGTTTTGCCTCTTTAATAATATGAATAGTAATTAGCCTTATCAACTAAATACCTGCTTAACTAAAATTGCCACCGTGTGTGTTCCGCTAGAGGACTTCCTCGACTGGTCTTCGAGGGGGAAATCTTTGGATGGGTTATGTTTGGTGTTATATTGTTGTTACCGCATAGCGCTCTCTTATCTCGCTCTAATAGCCGAAGTTGTAGCGTGTCTCTATAAGTTAGATAGTGCAAGCTTTGCTGCCGCTGATCCCACCATACCTATGTAGGCGAGAACCGCCGAATTCTAGTCTCGCCGTAATCGCCTCAAAGATCGACCGCTCTCTTTCTGTTTTCCTTTGCCCTTTGTCGGCACCCTTTTGGCTTGACAGGTATGTGATTGACGACGTTAGCAAGGTTACCCTTCTGTCTTGGCCTGGGCAGGGTTATGGACACCGCTTGGTTATTCTTCAGGACTCTTAGTCCCATTTGGATCTTGTCCGTACTCAGATACTATTTGGCTTTCTTTATGATTTGTATCATTTGTATTCTTGACTCGTTGAGCTGTTGTTGTATATATAAGTTCTTGTGGACTCTATTGTAAACTACTGTGATGTAACTACTTGTATTCTAATCCCATCCACACGAAAGTGTCTGGTGGGTGTCTTTGAATCGCTTCTATGCGGATTTTGGCGGGAAATGCTGAGATCTGCATAGACCCGATTCGGGGGCGTTACACCATCTCCCCTTCTCCCCTTTTTAGTGGCCCACTAGCCCGTTAAACAGCCGAGGTTGTGAGCCATTGGATCACATCCAACAACAGAGGACGCGATGGGTCGAAGCACAAAACTGACCCACGACGCGCCCCCGCGTGCCCTAGTCCCCATTTTCCCCTCCCTCATTTCCTCTCTGCCTCCCGACGCAAGCGGCGCGAGCGAGAGAAGCAGCGGCGGCGACGAGCACCAGCACCAGAGAAGGAGGGACGGTGTCGACCCGGCCCCCTCGCCGAAGCTGCGTGCGGCTTTGGCTAGCGCGCACCTCTGTCGAGCGGCTCTGGGTGGCGCCCTTTGCGAGGAGACGGCACGCGCACACAGGCGTCCCTGCGTCGGCGTCGACGACCTTGCGTCCGGCACCATCGAAGCTCCCGACGACGACAAGCGCCAGCAGGAGCACCGCCACAGTCCAGTGTGGTGGACAGCAAGGCCGCACATGCACAAGCCCGAGCGTACCAGCCGGCTTAGGGAGGTGACTCCGGCGCCGTTGTATCCGGTGATGACGACAGAGCCCATCATGTACACTTCCACCACCCTTAGGTCATTAGATTGGGATTAGGATTCCTTAATTCGAGAATTTAGGGTTAGGGTTCGTCTGATTTGGGAATTAGGGTTAGGGTTCTTGAGTAATTGGGGAAATTAGGGTTAGGGTTCATCAATCTGATGAACTAGGGTTAGGGTTCCTCAGAAATTGGGGAATTAGGGTTAGGGTTCATCAATTCGATGAACTAGGGTTAGGGTTCTTCAGTCAAAATTGGGAATTTCACTTAGGAATTGCATAAGAATTGAAATCCCTTCAACAAAGTTACATAAAGGAAACCCTAGCTCCTGTCTTTGATTAGTTAGGGCCAAAACTTAGTGAAATTCAAGGCTAAAGCATCAACTTAAAGCAGTTTTGAGCAAAAATTTGATCAGGAATCAGAATTCCAGCAACAAAACTAGGTCTTGAACACAAGAACTTAGCATAATTAGGGCACAAACTATAGGGGTTCGTAGCATGGAAAACAAAAAATTTCTACCGCATGCACACAAACAAGCCAAGATCTATCTACTAGATTGTAGTAACGAGTCGATAGAAGCACTCACCCTCGAAGATTCCAAAGCGGTTAACGAGAGCAGATTCTCGTGGGTGATGTAGTCATACACTTGCCGATCTCAAGATCGCGTAGACGATCCTTCCAGCGCTGCGTTCCGGCAGCGCTTCCGCAGTCGGTCACACGTTTGGTACTCGATGGAGACCTTCCTCTTCCTTGTTCCAAAGAAAATGGAGGTTGTAGTTCTCCTCATGATTAAGAAGACGACAAATGGTGTCCGAAGTAGAGGAAGATCCTGAGGGCTTCTAAGCCGGATCATGAGTTATGGTGGATTAGGGTTTCAAGATCTAGGGTTTAGATGACCGGGAGGAGGAGGAGATGTCGGTGGCTAGATGGCTGACAATGAAGGCCACAAGTGCCAAGCAAGTGGCCTTGGTGTGGGGAGGGCTTGGCTCTTGTGGTGAAGAAGCCTCCCCCTCTATTTATGAGAGGGAGGGGCAGCCTTGGGAGGGGTGGGTTTGAATCCAAACCCAAACCCAAGTTGGATTGAGAGACGGACTTGTTTCTTTTTCCACTAGGAAACCATTGTTCCAGTTTGACTTTTCAAACTTCCCGTTTGACTTTCAATTTAGAGCTTTATTTCTCTCTTGAAAATGTCAACACCAAGTGACCTAGGATATGATCCAATCATTCCACATATCCATGACACATTCATGGACCATTCCCCTTCCGGACTGGTGAACCTTCTAGACCCTTCTAGAACCTCTCCGATGAAATCATCGGAAACTTTCCCGAACTCTGAAATAGGACTTTCCTTATATGAATATTATTCTCCGGACCATTCCGGACCTCCTCATGATATCCCGGATCCCATCTGAGACTCCGAACAACATTCGGTATCCCTACTAACATTCCATATCTACTAAACACCACCGAATCCTTAAGTGTGTCTCCCTACGGTTCGTGAATTATGCGGACATGACCAAGACACTTCTTCAATCAATAACCGATAGAGGAATCTGTAAATTCATATGGCTCCCACATATTTCTACGATTGCTTTGCGATCTAATGAACCACTTACATACGATACCAATTTCTTGTCTCATGATAATTTACTTATCCGAGGTTTTGATCGTCGGTATCTCTGCATACCTAGTGCAACCTCATTACCGATAAGTACTCTTTTCTCGTTCCCGTGATATGTGATCCCTTGTGAGCCAGTCACATGCTTGCAAGCTAATTGGATGACATTCCACCGAGAGGGCCCAGAGTATATCTATCCGTCATATGGATGGACAAATTCCACTCTTGATCCATGTGCCTCAACCCATACTTTCCGAACACTCAATGCCACCTTTAGCCACCCAGTTACGGTGTGGTGTTTGATGTCATCAAAGCATCCTTCCGGTGATGGTCATTAATATGATCTTATGGTCGAAGGAATTAGATTACTATGTATCAGAAAGCTTATAGTAAACGAACTATTGAAATGACTTGATCTTAATGCTACGCTTATCTATAGGAGTATGTCCATCATACCATTCTCCTAATGATATGATCTTGTTATTAATAACATCTCAATGTTCATGATCGAGAAACCACGATCATCTATTAATCAACAAGCTAGTATTATAAAGAGGCTTTACCAGGGACTCTAATTTAGTTTACAAATCACACAAGTATTAATGTTTCCGGTTAATACTATTATAGCATGAATGTAAACATTTATCATAAACAAAAAGATATAATAATAACCACTTTTATTATTGCCACTAGGGCATATCTCCAACAGTCTCCCACTTGCACTAGAGTCAACTAATCTAGATTACATGGTAATATACCGAACACCCATGGCGGTTTGGTGCTGGTCATGTTTTGCCCTCGGGAGAGGTTTAGTCAACGGATCCGCCACATTCAGATCTGTGTGTACTTTGCAAATCTTTATGTATCCATCTTGGACATGCTCTTGAATAGCGTGAAAACGTACCTTAATGTGCTTCAGCTTCTTATGTGACCTTGGTTCTTGTGCATTGGCTATGGCGCACATGTTATAGCAGTAGATAGACATTGGGTCCAGCGTACTTGGAACCACACCGAGCTCTATAATGAGCTCCTTCATCCATATCGCCTCTTGTGAAGCCTCTGAAGCAGCTATGTATTCCGATTCAGTTGAAGATCTCGCCACAACGCTTTGCTTTGCACTCCTCCAGCTAACTACTGCACCATTCAAAGTAAATACATATCCAGATTGAGATTTAGAATCATCCGAATCGGTGTTCCAACTAGCATCTATGTAACCATTAACAACGAGTTGTTCATCACCTCCATAAAAAGAACCATATCATTAGTTCTTCTTAAGTACTTAAGGATGTTTTTGACCGTTGTCCAATGATCCACTCCTGGATCACTTTGATATCTGCTAGTCAAACTAACAGCATATGCAATGTCGGGTCTAGTACATAGCATGGCATACATAAGAGATCATATGGCTGAGGCATAGGGAGTCTTACTCATCCTTTCTCTATCTTCCGTTGCCACAGGGACTTTGAGTTTTACTCAAGGTCGTATTGGGCAACATGGGCAAGAACCCTTTCTTGCTATCTTCCATTCCAAACCTCTTTAGAACTTTGTCCAAATATGTACTATGTGACAATGATATTAGGCGTCTCGATCTATCTCTATAAATCTTTATGCCTAATATGTAAGCTGCTTCGCCAAGATCTTTCATTGAAAAACTATTATTCAAATAATTCTTGACACTATTAAGAAGGTATACATCATTCCCAATCAACAACATGTCATCTACATATAGTATTAAGAATGCTACAGAGCTCCCACTCACTTTCTTGTAAATACAAGCTTCTCCATAAGTTTGTATAAAACCAAAACTTTTGATTACCTTATCAGAATGTTGATTCCAACTTCGGAATGCTTGCTTCAATCCATATATGGACTGTTGAAGTTTGCATACCTTGTTAGCATCTTTAGGATCGACAAAACCTTTGGGTTGAATCATATACAACTCTTCATCAATGTCTCCATTGAGGAATGTCGTTTTGACATCCATCTGCCATATCTCATAATCATAATATGCAGCGATTGCTAACATAATCCTCACAGACTTTAGCTTCGCTACTGGTGAGAAAGTCTCATCATAGTCAACTCCTTGAATTTTTCGAAACCCTTTTGCGACAAGTCGAGCTTTATAGATAGTAACATTACCATCAGCATCTGTTTTCTTCTTAAAAATCAATTTGTTCTCAACAGCCTTCCGGCCATTCGGTAAGTCCACCAAAGTCCATACTTAGTTTTCGTACATGGATCCAATCTCGGATTTCATGGCTTCTTGCCATTTATTGGAATCTGGGCTCATCATCGCTTCCTCATATGTCGCAGGGTCATCGGTGTTATCCACCAACATGACACTCATAATGGGATCATACCAATCAGGAGTGGTACGAGTTCTCGTTGACCTGCGAGGTTCCGTAGTAACTTCAGCTGAAGTTTCATGATCAACATCATTAGCTTCCTCTCTTATTGGTGCAGGCGCCATAGGAACTACTTCCGGTGTTGTGCTACTCGCAAGTTCGATAGAAGGTTCAACAACCTCATCGAGTTCTACTTTCCTTCCAGTCACTTCTTTCGAGAGAAACTCCTTCTCTAGAAAGGATCCATTCTTGGCAACAAAGATTTTGCCCTCGGATCTGTGATAGAAGGTATACCCAATAGTTTCCTTCGGGTATCCTATGAAGACGCATTTTCCGCTTTGGGTTCAAGCTTGTCTGGTTGTAACTTCTTTACATAAGCTTCGCAACCCCAAACTTTAAGGAACGACAATTTAGGTTTCTTCCCAAACCACAATTCATACGGTGTCGTTTCAACGGATTTAGATGGTGCCCTATTTAAAGTGAATGCGGCTGTATCTAATGCATAACCCCAAAACGATAGCGGTAAATCTGTAAGTGACATCATAGAACGAACCATATCTAAGAGAGTTCGATTACGACGTTCGGACACACCATTACGCTGTGGTGTTCCTGGCGGTGTCAATTGTGAAAGTATTCCGCATTTCTTCAAATGCTCGCCAAACTCGTAACTTAGATATTCGCCTCCACGATCAGATTGTAGAAATTTAATATTCTTGTTACGTTGATTCTCTACCTCACTTTGAAATTCCTTAAACTTCTCAAAAGTTTCAGACTTATGTTTCATGAAATAGATATACCCATATCTACTCAAGTATTCCGTGAAAGTAAGAACATAACGATAACCACCGAGCGATGCTACACTCATTGGGCCACACACATCGGTATGTATGATTTCCAATAAGTATGTAGCTCGCTCCATCATACCAGAAAATGGAGTCTTAGTCATTTTACCCATCAGACATGCTTCACATCTTTCAAGTGATTCGAAATCAAGTGATTCAAGAAGTCCATCAGAATGGAGTTTCTTCATACGCTTCACTCCAATATGACCAAGACGACAGTGCCACATATAGGTCGAGTTATCGCTCAATTTCAAACGTTTAGCCTCAATGTTATTAATGTGTGTATTACTACAATCGAGATTCAATAAGAATAGACCATCTATCAAAGGTGCATGTGCATAAAACATATTACTCATATAAATCGAACAACCATTATTCTCGGACTTAAACAAGTAACCGTCTCGCAATAAACATGATCCTGATATAATGTTCATGCTCAACGCAGGCACCAAATAACAATTATTTAAGTATAAAACTAATCCTGATGATAGATGAAGAGGTAGCGTGCCGACCGTGATCACATCAACCTTTGATCCATTTCCAACGCGCATCGTCACCTCGTTCTTCGCTAGCTTCCGTTTATTCTGCGAAGACTGCTTTCGAGTTACAAATATGAGCAACCGAACCAGTATCAAATACCCATGCACTACTACGAGTACTAGTGAGATACACATCAATAACATGTATATCGGATATATCTTTCTTCTTGATGTTGTCGTTCTTCAAATCCGCCAAGTACTTGGGGAAATTCCGCTTCCAGTGACCCTCTCCCTTGCGAAAAGCACTCGATCGGCTTAGGCCCAGCCTTGGTCTTCTTTGCCGGCGCGGTAACTTTCTTACCGCCCTTCTTAAAGTTTCCCTTTTTCTTAGACTTGCCTTCCTTCTTGAATTTGGTGGTCTTATTGACCAACAACACTTGGTGCTCTTTCTTGATCTCCACTTCTGCAGACTTTAACATGGAGAAGAGTTCTGGCAACGACTTGTCCATGTTTTGCATATTGGAGTTCATCACAAAGTTCTTGTAACTTGGTGGTAGTGATTGGAGGACACGGTGAATCCCCAAAGCATTAGGAATCACTATACCCAAGCTTTGGAGTTTACTTGCGTGCCCAGACATCTTAAGCACGTGATCACTGACGGAGCTGCCCTCTTCCATCTTGCAGTTAAAGAACTTTTCAGAAGCCTCATAACTCTCAACTGCCGCGTGATCCTCAAATATCATTTTTAGTTCACGGACAATATCATGTGGGTCATGGTTCTCAAACTTTTTTTGAAGCTCCGATTCCAAACCATACAAGATATCACACTGAACTGTGGAGTACTGATTCTTCCGAGCGAGGAAAACATTCTTTACCTCATCAGTAGCATTAGCTGCAGGCGGGTCACCCAGCGGTGCATCTAGCACATAGGTCAAATTACCAGCATTGAGGACAATCCTCAAATTGCGGAACCAATCCGCGAAGTTGCTTCAATTGTTTTTCAACTTTTCTTTCTCTAGGAACGCATTAAAATTGATGGTAGGGACCGCCATGATCTACAACATATTTGCAATAGTTTAGACTAATGTTTATGACAAATTGAGTTCTAATTAATAGTTAAATTAATCTAGGTGAACTCCCACTCAAAACAATATCCATCAAATTGTTTTAGTGATCACACGAACCAAATCCACCACATCAAAACCGATCATCACGAGAGTTGATGTAGCTTCAATGGCGAATAATCAACATGTTCATCATATATTCTATATGACTCATGCTTTACCTTTCGGTGATCCGTGTTCTGAGACCATGTCTGTACATGCTAGGCTCGTCAAGATCAAACCTTAGCTTCCGCATGAGTAAATCTGGCTTGCTCACGTTGTATACACTCGCAGAATCTAACACACCCGATCATCACGTGGTGCTTCAAAACTACGAGCTTTAGCAACGGTGCTTACTAAGAATGAACACTTTAAAACTTGAAATTTTGTGCTTGAGGGATCATCTTATAATGTTGCCATCGTGAACTAAGCAATATAAGATGCATAAAAGGATTAACATCACATGCAATTCATAATATGTGATATGATATGGCCTTTCTTCTTGTGCTTTCGATCTCCATCTTCAAGCACGAACATGATCTCCATCATCACCGGTATGGCGTCAAGGTCAATGGCGCCGTTTCATGATTGTCTTCCACTAGCTTCAACTATTACAACTAATTTGAATAGACACGCAGGTCTTAACGGAATTTAAAGGACAACCATATGGCTCCTGCCGGTTGCCAACTTACAATAAGGAACATTGCATACATCATATTAATCAGAATCATGGCCATATCACATCACAGCACACCCCTGCAAAACAAAGTTAGACGCCTCCAATTTTCTTTGCATATTTTATGTGGTTTGGGGCTTTCAATAAGTGTCGTTCTAACTTACGAACAAGAACCACAACGTTGATGTTTAAACTATCAAGTGCCCGTTGTAAATTGAATCTATACTATGATGGGAGAGACAGACACCCGCAAAGCCACTTATATAATACAAGTTGCATGTTGAGCGTGGAGCAAATCTCATGAACGATGTCATGTAAGGTTAGCCCGGGCCGCTTCATCCCATCATACGGCAAGATGCAAAGTACACAAAAAGCAATTGATAATAAAAGCACCACCACCCATAATGACCATTGTGTTCTACTCGTGCAAGAGATCTACATATAGACACGGCTCTGATACCACTGTAGGGGTTCGTAGCATGGAAAACAAAAAAATTCTACCGCATGCACACAAACAAGCCAATATTTATCTACTAGATTGTAGTAACGAGTCGATAAAAGCACTCACCCTCGAAGATTCCAAAGTGGTTAACTAGATCAGATTCTCGTGGGTGATGTAGTCGTACACTTGCCGATCTCAAGACCGCGCAGACGATCCTTCCGGCGCTGCGTTCCGGCAGCGCTTCCGCAATCGGTCACACGTTCGGTACTCGATGAAGACCTTCCTCTCCCTTGTTCCAGCAGGCAGCGGAGGTTGTAGTTCTCCCCTCGCGATTCCGGCAGCACGACATCGTGGTGTCAAAAGTAGAGGAAAGATCCCGCAGGGCTTCGCCTAAGCCGGATGCGAGTTATGGTGGATTAGGGTTTCCCGGAGATCTAGGGTTTAGATGACCGGGAGGAGGAGGAGGTGTCGGCGGCTAGGCCATGGCAGCAGAGGCAATGGCGGCTGGTGTGTGGGGAGGGCTTGGCTCTTGTGGTGTTGGGGCAGCCCTCCCCCTCTATTTATGAGAGGGAGGGGCAGCCTTGGGAGGGGTGGCTTTGAATCCAAACCAAACCCAAGTTGGATTGAGAGAAGGACTTGTTTCTTCTTCCACTAGGAAACCATTGTTCCAGTTTGACTTTTCAAACTTCCCGTTTGACTTTCAATTTAGAGCTTTATTTCTCTCTTGCAAATGTCAACACCAAGTGACCTAGGATATGATCCAATCATTCCACATATCCATGACACATTGGTATCGTATGTAAGTGGTTCATTCGATTGCAAAGTAATCATAGAAATATGTGGGAGCCATATGAATTTCCAGATTCCTCTATTGGTTATTGATCGGAGAAGTGTCTCGGTCATGTCCGCATAATTCACGAACCGTAGGAAGACACACTTAAGGATTCAATGTTGTTTAGTAGATATGGAATGTTAGTAGGGATACCGAATGTTGTTCGGAGTCTCGGATGGGATCCGAGATATCATGAGGAGATCCGGAATGGTCCAGAGAATAAGATTCATATAAGGAAAGTCCTATTTTGAAGTTCGGGAAAGTTTCCGATGGTTTCATCAGAGAGGTTCTAGAAGGGTCTAGAAGGTTCACCGGTCCGGAAGGAGAATAGTCCATGAATGTGTCATGGGTATGTGGAATGATTGGATCATGTCCAAGGTCACTTGGTGTTGGCATATGCAAGAGAGAATTAAAGCTCTAAATTAAAAGTCAAACGGGAAGTTTGAAAAGTCAAACTGGAACAATGGTTTTCTAGTGGGAGAAGAAACAAGTCCTTCTCTCAACCCAACTTGGGTTTGGGTTTGGATTCAAACCCACCCCTCCCAAGGCTGCCCCTCCCTCTCATAAATAGAAGGGGAGGGCTGCCCGAAACAACACAAGTTCCAAGCCCTCTCCACGAGCCGCCGCCGCCTCGCCGCCGCCGCTGGTCCATCACCGCCGCCCTAGCCGCCACCGACACCTCCTCCTCCTCCCGGATCTCTAAACCCTAGTTTTCCGGGAAACCCTAATTCACCATAACTCGCATCCGACTTAGGCGAAGCCCTGCGGGATCTTTCCTTTACTTCCGACACCATGCCATCATGCTACCGGAATAGCGAGGGAGGACTATAACCTCCGCTGCCTGCTGGAACAAGGGAGAGGAAGGTATACATCGAAATTAACGGTGACCGATCATGAAGCGCCGTAACACAGTCTTGGGAAGGATCGCTCACGCGATCTTGAGATCGGCAAGTGTACTACATCACCCACGAGAATCTGCTCTCATTAACCGCTTTGGAATCTTCGAGGGTGAGTTGTTCTATCGACTGCTACAATCTAGTAGATAGATCTTGGCTTGTTTGTGCATGCGGTAGAAATTTTTATTTTCCATGCTATAACCCCTACAAAGGGTATCGAGCCGTGTCTATATGTAGATCTGTGACGAGTAGAACACAATGGTCATTGTATGTGGTGCTTTTATTATCAATTGCTTTTTGTGTACTTTGCATCTTGCGGTATGATGGGATGAAGCGGCCTAGGCTAACCTTACATGACATCGTTCATGAGACTTGCTCCACGCTCAACATGCAACTTGTATTTCATAAGTGACTTTGCGGGTGTCTGTCTCTCCCATCATAGTATAGATTCAATTTACAACGGGCACTTGATAGTTCAAGCATCAACGTTGTGGTTCTTGTTCGTAAGTTCGAACGACACTTATTGAAAGCCCCAAACCACGTAAAATATGCAAAGAAAATTAGAGGCGTCTAACTTTGTTTTGCAGGGGTGGGCTGTGATGTGATATGGCCATGATTGTGATTATATATGATGTATGCAATGTACCTTATTGTAAGTTGGCAACCGGCAGGAGCCATATGGTTGTCTTTTAAATTCCGTTAAGACCTGCGTGTCTATTCAAAGTAGTTGTAATAGTTGAAGCTGGTGGACGACAACCATGAAACGGTGCCATTGACCTTGACGCCATACCGGTGATGATGGAGATCATGTTCGCGCTTAAAGATGGAGATCGGAAGCACAAGAAGAAAGGCCATATCATATCACATATTATGAACTGCATGTGATGTTAATCCTTTAATGCATATTGTATTGCTTAGTTCACGATGGTAGCATTATATGATGATCCCTCAAGCACACAAATTTCAAGTGTTAACGTGTTCATCCTTAGTAAGCACCGTTGCTAAATCTCGTTGTTTCGAAGCACCACGTGATGATCGGGTGTGTTAGATTCTGCGAGTGTATACAACGTGAGCAAGCCAGATTTGCTCATGCGGAAGCTAAGGTTTGATCTTGACGAGCCTAGCATGTACAAACATGGTCTCGGAACACGGATCACTGAAAGGTAAAGCATGAGTCATATAGTAGATATGATGAACATGTTGATTGTTCGCCATTGAAGTTACATCAACTCTCGTGATGATCGGTTTTGATGTGGTGGATTTGGTTCGTGTGATCACTAAAACAATGTGAGGGATATTGTTTTGAGTGGGAGTTCACCTAGATTAATTTAACTATTAATTAGAACTCAATTTGTCATAAACTTAGTGTAAACTATTGCAAATATGTTGTAGATCAATGGCGGCCCCTACCATCAATTTTAATGCGTTCCTAGAGAAAGAAAAGTTGAAAAACAATGGAAGCAACTTCGCGGATTGGTTCCGCAATTTGAGGATTGTCCTCAATGCTGGTAATTTGACCTATGTGGATGCACCGCTGGTGACCCGCCAGCCATCGCTACCGATGAAGTAAAGAATGTTTACCTCACCTAAGAATCAAGATCTACAGTTCAGTGTGCTATCTTGTATGGTTTGGAATCGGAGCTTCAGAAAAGGTTTGAGAACCATGAATCACATGATATTGTCCGTGAAATCAAAATGATATTTGAGGCTCACGCGGCAGTTGAGAGTTATGAGGCTTCTAAAAAGTTCTTTAACTGCAAGATGGAAGACGTCAGCTCCGTCAGTGAGCATGTGCTTAAGATGTCTGGGCACGCAAACAAACTCCAAAGTTTGGGTATAGTGATTCCTAATTCTTTCGGGATTCACCGTGTCCTCCAATCACTGCCACCAAGTTACAAGAACTTTGTGATGAACTACAATATGCAAAACATGGACAAGACGTTGCCAGAACTCTTCTCCATGCTGAAATCTGCAGAAATGGAGATCAAGAAAGAGCACCAAGTGTTGTTGGTCAATAAGACCACCAAATTCAAGAAGCAAGGCAAGTCTAAGAAAAATGGAAACTTCAAGAAGGGTGATAAGAAAGTTACCGTGCCGGCGAAGAAGACCAAGGCTGGGCCTAAGCCTGGTACTGAGTGCTTTTACTGCAAGGGAGAAGGCCACTGGAAGCGGAATTGCCCAAAGTACTTGGCAGATTTGAAGAACGGCAACATCAAGAAGAAAGGTATATCCGATATACATGTTATTGATGTGTATCTCACTAGTACTCGTAGTAGTGCCTGGGTATTTGATAATCGGGTTGGGTTGCTCATATTTGTAACTCAAACAGTAATAGAATAAACGGAAGCTAGCGAAGAACGAGGTGACGATGCGTTGAAATGGATCAAAGGTTGATGTGATCGTCGGCACGCTACCTCTTCATCTACCATCGGGATTAGTTTTATACTTAAATAATTGTTATTTGGTGCCTGCGTTGAGCATGAACATTATATCTGGATCATGTTTATTGCGAGACGGTTACTTGTTTAAGTCCGAGAATAATGGTTGTTTGATTTATATGAGTAATATGTTTTATGCACATGCACCTTTCATAGATGGTCTATTCTTATTGAATCTCGATTGTAGTAATACACACATTAATAACATTGAAGCTAAACGTTTGAAATTGAGCGATAACTCGACCTATATGTGGCACTATCGTCTTGGTCACATTGGAGTGAAACGTATGAAGAAACTCCATTCCGATGGACTTCTTGAATCACTTGATTTCGAATCACTTGAAAGATGCGAAGCATGTATGATGGGTAAAATGACTAAGACTCCATTTTCTGGTATGATGGAGTGAGCTACGGACTTATTGGAAATCATACATACCGATGTATGTGGCCCAATGAGTGTAGCATCGCTGGTGGTTATCGTTATGTTCTTACCTTCACGGATGACTTGAGTAGATATGGGTATATCTACTTCATGAAACATAAGTCCGAAACTTTCGAGAAGTTTAAGGAATTTCAAAATGAGGTAGAGAATCAGCGTAACAAGAAGATTAAATTTCTACGATCTGATCGTGGAGGTGAATATCTAAGTTACGAGTTTGGCGAGCATTTGAAGAAATGCGGAATACTTTCACAATTGACACCGTCGGGAACACCACAGCGTAATGGTGTATCCGAACATCGTAATCGAACTCTCTTAGATATGGTTCGTTCTATGATGTCGCTTACAAATTTACCGCTATCATTTTGGGGTTATGCATTAGAAACAGCCGCATTCACTTTAAATAGGGCACCATCTAAATCCGTTGAAACGACACCGTATGAATTATGGTTTGGGAATAAACCTAAATTGTCGTTCCTTAAAGTTTGGGGTTGCGAAGCTTATGTAAATAAGTTACAGTCGGACAATCTTGAACCCAAAGCGGAAAAATGCGTCTTCATAGGATACCCGATGGAAACTATTCGGTATACCTTCTATCATAGATCCGAAGGCAAAATCTTCGTTGCTAAGAATGGATCCTTTCTAGAGAAGGAATTTCTCTCGAAAGAAGTGACTGGAAGGAAAGTAGAACTCGACGAGGTTGTTGAACCTTCTCTCGAACTTGCGAGTAGCGTAGCACCGGAAGTAGTTCCTGTGGCGCCTACACCAATAAGAGAGGAAGCTAATGATGTTGATCATGAGACTTCGGTTGAAGTAACTACGGAACCTCGCAGGTCAACGATAACTCGTACCACTCCTGATTGGTATGATCCCGTTATGAGTGTCATGTTGGTGGACAACACCGATGACCCTGCGACATATGAGGAAGCGATGATGAGCCCAGATTCCAATAAATGGCAAGAAGCCATGAAATCCGAGATTGGATCCATGTACGAAAACCAAGTATGGACTTTGGTGGACTTACCGAATGGCCGGAAGGCTGTCGAGAACAAATGGATTTTCAAGAAGAAAAAAGATGTTGATGGTAATGTTACTGTCTATAAATCTCGACTTGTCGCAAAAGGGTTTTGACAAATTCAAGGAGTCGACTACGATGAGACTTTCTCACCAGTAGCGAAGCTTAAGTCTGTGAGGATTATGTTAGCAATCGCTGCATATTATGATTATGAGATATGGCAGATGGATGTCAAAACGGCGTTCCTCAATGGAGACATTGATGAAGAGTTGTATATGATGCAACCCAAAGGTTTTGTCGATCCTAAGGATGCTAACAAGGTATGCAAACTTTAACGGTCCATATATGGATTGAAGCAATCATCCCGAAGTTGGAATCAACGTTTTGATAAGGTAATCAAAAGCTTTGGTTTTATACAAACTTATGGAGAAGCTTGTATTTACAAGAAAGTGAGTGGGAGCTCTGTAGCATTCTTAATACTATATGTAGATGACATATTGTTGATTGGGAATGATGTAGACCTTCTTAATAGTGTCAAGGATTATTTGAATAATAGTTTTTCAATGAAAGATCTTGCCGAAGCAACTTACATATTAGGCATACAGATTTATAGAGATAGATCGAGACGCCTAATATCATTGTCACAGAGTACATATTTGGACAAAGTTCTAAAGAGGTTTGGAATGGAAGATAGCAAGAAAGGGTTCTTGCCCATGTTGCCCAATACGACCTTGAGTAAAACTCAAAGTCCTGCAACGGAAGAAGATGGAGAAAGGATGAGTAAGACTCCCTATGCCTCAGCCATATGATCTCTTATGTATGCCATGCTATGTACTAGACCCGACATTGCGTATGTTGTTAGTTTGACTAGCAGATATCAAAGTGATCCAGAGGATCATTGACAATGTCAAAAACATCCTTAAGTACTTGAGAAGAACTAAGGATATGGTTCTTTATTATGGAGGTGATGAACAACTCGTTGTTAATGGTTACACCGACGCTAGTTGGAACACCGATCCGGATGATTCTAAATCTCAATCTGGATACGTATTTACTTTGAATGGTGCAGTAGTTAGCTGGAGGAGTGCAAAGCAAAGCATTGTGGAGAGATCTTCAACAGAATCGGAATACATAGCTGCTTCGGAGGCTTCACAAGAGGCGATATGGATGAAGGAGTTCATTACAGAGCTCGGTGTGGTTCCAAGTGCACTGGAACCAATGTCTATCTATTCTGATAACATGGGCGCCATAGCCAATGTGCAAGAACCAAGGTCACACAAGAAGCTGAAGCACATCAAGCTACGTTTTCACGCTATTCGAGAGCATGTCCAAGATGGTGACATAAATATTTGCAAAGTACACACAGATCTAAATGTGGCGGTTCCGTTGACTAAACCTCTCCCGAGGGCAAAACATGACTAGCACCAAACCGCCATGGGTGTTCCGTATATTACCATGTAATCTAGATTAGTTGACTCTAGTGCAAGTGGGAGACTGTTGGAGATATGACCTAGAGGCAATAATAAAAGTAGTTATTATTATATCTTTGTGTTTATGATAAATTTTTACATTCATGCTATAATAGTATTAACCAAAAACATTAATACTTGTGTGATTTGTAAACTAAATTAGAGTCCCTAGTAAAGCCTCTTTATAATACTAGCTTGTTGATTAATAGATGATCGTGGTTTCTCGATCATGAACATTAAGATGTTGTTAATAACAAGATCATATCATTAGGAGAATGGTATGATGGACATACTCCTATAGATAAGCGTAGCATAAAGATCAAGTCATTTTAATAGTTCGTTTGCTATAAGCTTTTTGATACATAGTAACCTAATTCCTTCGACCATGAGATCATGCTAATCACCATCACCAGAAGTATGCTTTGATGACATCAAACACCACACCATAACTGGGTGGCTATAAAGGTGGCATTGAGTGTTCGGAAAGTATGGGTTGAGGCACATGGATCAAGAGTGGGATTTGTCCATCCATATGACAGATAGATATACTCTGGGCCCTCTCGGTGGAATGTCATCCAATTAGCTTGCAAGCATGTGACTGGCTCACAAGGGATCACATATCACGGGAACGAGAAAAGAGTACTTATCGGTAACGAGGTTGAACTAGGTATGCAGAGATACCGACGATCAAAACCTCGGATAAGTAAACTATCGTGAGACAAAGGGAAATTGGTATCATATGTAAGTGGTTCATTCGATCGCAAAGTAATCGTAGAAATATGTGGGATCCATATGAATTTCCAGATTCCTCTATTGGTTATTGATCGGAGAAGTGTCTCGGTCATGTCCGCATAATTCACGAACCGTAGGGAGACACACTTAAGGATTCGATGTTGTTTAGTAGATATGGAATGTTAGTAGGGATACCGAATGTTGTTCGGAGTCTCGGATGGGATCCGGTATATCACGAGGAGATTCAGAATGGTCCGGAGAATAAGATTCATATAAGGAAAGTCCTATTTCGGAGTTCGGGAAAGTTTCCGATGGTTTCATCGGAGAGGTTCTAGAAGGGTCTAGAAGGTTCACCGGTCCGGAAGGAGAATAGTCCATGAGTGTGTCATGGGTATGTGGAATGATTGGATCATGTCCAAGGTCACTTGGTGTTGGCATATGCAAGAGAGAATTAAAGCTCTAAATTGAAAGTCAAACGGGAAGTTTGAAAAGTCAAACTGGAACAATGGTTTCCTAGTGGGAGAAGAAACAAGTCCTTATCTCAATCCAACTTGGGTTTGGATTTGGATTCAAACCCACCCCTCCCAAGGCTGCCCCTCCCTCTCATAAATATAAGGGGAGGGCTGCCCCAAACAACACAAGTTCCAAGCCCTCTCCACGAGTCGCCGCCGCCACCGACCCGCGCCGCCGCCGACCCGCGCCGCCGCCGCTCACCGTCGTCGCCGCCCTAGCCGCCGCCGACACCTCCTTCTCCCGAATCTCTAAATCCTAGTTTTCCGGGAAACCCTAATCCACCATAACTCGCATCCGTCTTAGGCGAAGCCCTGCGGGATCTTCCCTCTACTTCCGACACCATGCCGTCGTGTTGCCGGAATCACGAGGGAGAACTACAACCTCCGCTGCCTGCTGGAACAAGGGAGAGGAAGGTCTTCATCGAAAACCAACGGTGACCGATTGAGAAGCGCCGCTGTAACGCAGCGCCGGAAGGATCGTCTACGCGATCTTGAGATCGGCAAGTATACGACTACATCACCCACGAGAATCTGCTTTCGTTAACCGCTTTGGAATCTTCGAGGGTGAGTTCTTTTATTGACTCGTTGCTACAATCTAGTAGATAGATCTTGGCTTGTTTGTGTGCATGAATTTTTTTGTTTTCCATGCTACGAACTCCTACATATCTCCAACACAAGCTTGCAGCTAGAAGCTCTGATACCACTGTTAGATCCCTTAGGATCATCTAGCTCAAGATTTGAGCCACAAAAGATGAGGATCAGGGGTGTGTACCTTGATCTGGAGGTCCAGCCATGGCCTCCTCTTGATTTTCTTCACCTGATCCTTGTTGATGTCGATGTGAGGATTCTTCCTAGTATTTTAGATGCTTGCTTGATCAGTGAGCTGAGGAGAGTGATAGAGAAACAACTGAATGAGCAGCTGTTCTCAGATCAAACCCTAGGATCCCTATTTATAGCATCTGCACTAGGGGAAACCACACCATTGGATGGACGGCCAGGATTTCCTTGATCAGGGCATCCAATGGCTGTTAATCAACGGCCCCTTAAAGACCATTAATTTGACTTACATTAATCACAGTAACTTTTAGATCATTGCAGATCACTTATATCCAACATTCACGACATGTGACATATGTATCATTTGACAAATTTGTGGCCAAACTAAATCTCACGAAACAAAGAGACCACATAAAAATAAGGACGGAACAACTATTCTATATTGAAAAAATGAATAATGTATACACACGTACACAAAAGATCCTATCAAAACTAGAAATTGTTTCAAAAACCTCGAGAACTTCTCTTCGGATCTGAAATGTCGCCATTCACATTGTCATCGGTGAATCGTTCGCGGGAGGAAGCAAGGAAAAAACGGAGTACAAGCTGAACATGTATACTAACCATTGGAGGAGAGGAGATCTCCTTGCTGATGTTGTTGTAGTAGACACCTGACACGTATGATGGTATTTGGGGGTAGAAAACCACATCATTGGGGTCACCTCTAGATCTAAGTTGATGGTTGGTTGACCTTGCCGGTCAGCACCGACGATCCAGCCCGCATAAGCTCAAGGAAGAGTAGCCGATCAAAAAAGACACATGTGTGGGCGAAATAACAAACAACTCGGGTGCCTATACGATGACCCACCGCACTAGAGCAAAAAACCCTTGTGTCGTGGGTGCCTAGATGAAGACGAACTCTTGTAAACCCCTTGTGTCGGAAAACGCGCCTCTCAGATGTGGTTGGAGCGGTGGGAGACCATATTCGAAATGGCGCGGACTTCCTCGAAAACAGAACACAACCACGAAAGCAAACTCTGACCCCTAAATACTCGCCCGCGGGTTGTGGATGATAAATGGTGGTGGAGGAGAGATATCCTTGTTGTGGAGGAGATGTGCCTCGTGGTATTTTTTTGCGGTGCCATGTGTTGCACATAAGGACTGTTAATAGTTCAAGAAATCAAAAGATTGTGTTGGCGGTCTTACACTCTTGAGCAAACACATACATGGCCATCTCTAGGATGTCTTTGTTCTAACTTTGACCTATGTTTACAAGACTAGTTGAATAATGCTTATCTTTTGTAGTGGGCTAGGGGGGAATTCAGAAAAAAAAGCTCATGGACTCACGTGTGAGGTTGGCGTGCTCAATTTCCTCGGCACATTTTGAATCTGAAATCATCAAATGAACCAAAAAGCATGATACATGGTCTTCATGCCTGTTTGTCATGTCAACCGCGTCGAGCTTAACCGGCGACGAGAAGTTTTGACCTCACGTGCACAACTTGCCAAGTTATTAATCGATTCGCCACATTTTCTAAGATCGGTGACTGATATGCTCTGCTCTGGGGTGTCAACTCTTCATATGCCACATGTGTGTGTTTTAATCTTAAACACTCGGTGATTTCAAATAGGTAGTACCAAAAAAGTGTATTTTTTCAATATGGAATATTGTGACCTGAAATCTAAACCAAATTCAAGCAGACTGATAAGTTCTAAGTTTCCTCGAATTTTTGGTCGGATTCTAGTCAAATTCTAGCAGAAATCCCAAGTCACTCGAACTAGCAAGATCCTAGTCACATCACTGATGATCCAAAACTTGACAAAACCGAAAATTTGAACCATAGGCACACCATAGAAAACAATTGGCACACGGGGCAGGAGATTTTCCCGGGAAACGCTTTGTGCCAGTCGGCACGGCTTACACAAGCAATCAGCATATGAAGGCAGCATCAGCGTGCTCGTCGCTGCAGTAGAGGCCAGGCTGCTGGACGTAGCCCTGCTTGGACAGCAGCGCCCGCGCTCTCACCACGAGCTCCATGTTGGTCACCGCCTTCCCGCGCTTCTCCTCCGCGAGGACGGCCTGGATGGCGTTGCTGAGCGCGCCGTAGGACGCGCCGTCCGCCGTGGTCAGGTCCGCCGAGTTCTCGTCCGTCTGGCACCCGCTGATCAGCACGCCGTTGCGTGGCGGCGTCCTCGCCGCGGCCCCGGCGTAGACCTCGTCCACGCTGTGCGCCTCCTGCTCCATGGCTGGCCCGAGAGCGTCGGCCTGGTGTCCGGCTTCGTCGCTGTCCGGCTTAGCGTTGGGCGTCAGCTCCGTGCCCGTGGCAAGGGCGGTGCCGGCATGGTCGGGGTCGTGGCGGTGTAGCCTGCAGCCCGCCATGGCCTTGACGAACTTCTTGATCCTGGGCGTGGCGTCGTCGCCGAAGTGGTGGAACAGCGTCGTCCGGATCGACCCCACGCAGACGTCGTCCTTCCCCGTGTGCTCCTTGAGCATCCGGATGTACGTCGACAGGGGCAGCGACCGGCTCGCCACGGTGCCGGTCTGCGCCTCCGCCTTCTGAGCGCGGCGAGAGAGACGGATGCCGATGTACTCCAGCGCGCTCCCGACGGCCCCCATGAGCGAGGCGCACAGGTTGGCGCCGGTTGAAGGAGGCCGCGTCTCTCGCTGCCGCTGCCGGGCCTTGCCCTGCTTGGTGCTGGTGCCGATCTGCTCCTTGGTCTTGTCGATGAGGCCGCCGCTGTGGCACGAATCGGACACCATGGTGAAGAGGCAGCCATCGGGGACCTTGCGTACCAGCTCCGTGAAATCCTGGTCTGCATCGCGTACGAGAAAATTAGACAGAGTGAAGCAGCTGACTGTCACTTGTCACGCTTGCAAACAGAGGAGCTTCAGTCGTGTTCGTTTGATAATCTGAATTATCGTCTGTCAAACTGATTAAGAGGACTTAATTGCCATTTTACTTTACCTTTGATGAGATTGGTGTCGCAGGGCACGATGCACTCGTCGTAGCCGGTGTCGTCGTCCTGGCCGGTCTCGGCGGGAAGCTGCAGGCCGTGGCCGCTGTAGTGGAAGAAGAGGGCGTCCCCGGGCCGCGCGGCCCCGACGAGCCGCTCCAGCTCCAGCCGGATGTTGGCGCCCGTGGGCGGCGGCGTGGACGGGTCGGCGTCGGCGAGGACGCGGATGTCGGCGTCGTCGAAGCCGAAGCGGTCGACGAGGCAGCGGCGCATGCGGGCCACGTCGTTGAGGCAGCCCTTGAGCTCCCCCTCCGTGCCCGGGTAGTTGATGCCCACCAGCACCGCGCGCTTCCGCCCCATGGTCGCTCTGCCGCTGCCGGCGAGGCGAACGCGAATGACGCGCTTCGGTGGAGGCCGCCAGCGGCTGCCGGGACGCGGTGTTGGGTTTGTGGGGGTGGCGTGCTGTGTAGTGTAGCGTGTGCTGGGGTTCTTTCGATCTGGCAGGTTATACGGGACCGGGGGTGGTGGGTTGGTGGACCTCTGCCCAGCTGAGTGCTCTCGCTGGAGGTGATGGTGATCATCGATTCCATTGCTAGTGCTCGCGTTTTTTGTATTGGCCCGTGGCGCCGATTATTCGGTAGCGTCAGCTATGGCTGTCTCGGTCACGGATGAGTCCACTATACTCGCACTTGAACTTTCAGTTATAGAAGTAGTTCTGACATTATTTGTAAGAAATGTACATATCAGTTGCCACTTCGAAATACAGTAAGATAATTCGGTGATAGTGCTGCAAATGACTTTGTTTTTTTCATTCATGGTTTTGAGTAAGCATGGAGTAAAGTACTTACTACCGATTATCTGTGTGGTTAGATAAGATAACCTCAGAGGCTCAGACCTCAGAGCATGCATGAATGTGCTGAAACATCAAACAGTCATTTTCAGCAGGATATATATCGTCCAAACCCACACACAGTAGCATTCGACACACGACGAGAAACAACAATTTCTCCCATCAATTGACAACGAAGACAACGAACACTTCAGGCTCTCAGCATATGAAAGCCACTTCGGTGTGCCTATCGCTGCAGTAGAGCCCAGGCTGCTGTTTGTACCCCTGCTTGGACAGCAGCTCCCGCGCCTTCAGCACCAGGTCCTTGTTCGTCACCTTCCCGTCCTTCTCCGAGAGGATGGCCTGGATGGCGTTGCTGAGCGCGCCGTAGGACAAGCCCTTGGGCGTGGTCGCGTCCGCCGAGGTCTGGTCGGTCTGGCACCCGCTGATCAGGACGCCGTTGCTGGGGACCCTCGCCGTCGTCCCCGCGTACACCTCCTCCACGCCGTGCACCTCCTGCTCCATGGCCGGCTTCAGCTCCTCCTGCTTGCCCTGCAGCTTGGCCTTCAGCAGCTCCTGCGCCAGGGCGCCCACGAAGCCCACCAGGCCGCCCCCCTGCTGCCCCTGCTGGAGCTTCTCCAGCATCACCTTCATGAACTTCTTGATCTTGGGGCTGGCGTCGTCGCCGAAGATGCTGAACAGCGTCATCCGGATCGAGCCCACCTCGATGTCGTCCTTCCCGGTCTTCTCCTTGAGCATCTCCAGGAATGTCGAGAGCGGCAGCGACCGGTTCTTGACGTGGCCGTCTGCGTCTGAGGGTTCCTCGGCCTCACTTTCGTCGTGGCTGCTCTCCTGGCGGCTACGGTGAGGGACGTGAACTCCTTGGGACTCCAACACGTCCCGGGCGGTCTGTTTCAGGAAGGACCGGAAGCCGCTGCCGGAATCGGACCGCTCTTCACGTTTGCCTTGCTGGGCCTTGTTCTGCCTCGTGCTGTGGCCAATCTGCTCCTTGGTTTTGTCGAGGAGGCCACCGCTGTGGCAGGAGTCGGAGACTATGGTGAACAGGCAGCCATCAGGGACTTTCTGCACGAGCTCTGTGAAATCTTGGTCTGCAGTGAACAGGAGCAAATTAGAAAGCTCTTAACAGGAAGACATGCAAGATTTGTGTCTTTTATCAGTATCAAGAGATGCAAGATATGTTAGTTGCTAACTGCTCTAATTTGCCTTATCTGAACAAGCTCTGTGAAATCTTGGTCTGCGGTGAACAGGACAAAATTAGAAAGCAGTTGACAGGAAGAGATGCAAGATTTGTGTTTTTTATCAGTATCAAGAGATGCAAGACATGCCAGTTGCTAACTGCTCTGCTTCTACGTATTGGTTGCCTTATCGAGAGCAGTGGATTACCCAACACTAGTAAAACTATCTGCAGACAGAATTGAAGCAAAGCATACATCATCCTATTGGAAGAAAAAAAATCATGAAACAAGCCAACGAGTGGGAAATCCAAATATGGCCTTGGTTGCAGACGTCCAGATTGTCCGTTGAACTAATTTTTTGGTTCAAATTTGGACTCCACTACTTGTGTATCAGTTCAACTCGATGTCGTTCCACAACATATCTGAACTAACTTGCAGCCCTTTTCACACCTAAATCTAAATCGACTTAAGGGATGCATGACTTGCTTATTTTGGAGGTTGTAACCAATGCCAAAATTTGGTAACTTCGGTTAGTATTTGATCTGGTAAAAAAAAGCGGCAACCTCTTTCTATGACTATTATCAACTTCTGGTAGCAAATCACGTGGGGGTGGGGGCAAAATTCTACTCGCATTAGTATTGGTATATACGCATATATTTAGCATCAAACAAGTTTAGTGCAGGAGCTCTTTCAGAATACTATTAAGAAGAAACGAAATGAGTGTTTATTTTGTATTAGAAATTTGGCTGCAACATGGACGTTTGAAGTTGCTTGGTTTGAAGTTTTGTGACCAAGGCATGCAAAAACCTGGTGACCTCGGTTAATCGATCCTTGTGCTCACTTCAGTTTCTATGCTTTCGAGGGAAGCAATACTATTTTGCTTAAACCAGTGAAATGTATATCCAGATCTGCACTATCTGGAAGTTTCTAGTCATCCAACAACTGATCTGATCATGAACTGAATTTACCACGATGTTTTATCTGAAATCACAGTCACCTAGTACAAACTAGTCCAATCAGAAATTACCACAATGCTTAATCACCTGCAACCTGGTCGTAAACTTGACAAAAAAAAAAAACGTCCCCTGAGAGCTGAGATCCCACCTACCATTCGATCCCCACTTCTTGACCAGTTCAACATACTACAGAACAACGACAGAAACAAACAGCGTACGGAACAAAACAGAACAGAAGAGAACAAACAAAAGGGCATGGATCGGACCTGTGATGAGGTTCATGTCGGAGGGCACGATGCACTCGTCGAACCCGGTGTCGTCGTCCTGGCCGGTCTCGGCCGGCAGGCGCGTGCCGTGGCCGCTGTAGTGGAAGAAGAGGGAGTCCCCGGGCCGCGCGTCGGCGACGAGCCGCGCCAGCTCGCGGCGGATGTTGGCCCCCGTGGGCTGCGGCGCGGCCGGGTCGGCGTCGGAGAGGACGCGGATGCCGGCGTCGTCGAAGCCGAAGCGGTCGACGAGGGAGCGGCGCATGCGGGCCACGTCGTTGTGGCAGCCCTTGAGCTCCGCCTTGGTGCCCGGGTAGTTGATCCCCACCAGCACCGCGCGCTTCCGGCCCATCTCTCCCCGTCAGTGGCGGCGGTACGGCGGTGGCGAGGCGAGCGACGCGGCGGCCGGGCTCCGGTGGGGTCCGATGGAAATGGCGTTGGATTTGTTGGGGAGGGTTTTCTGGGACTTTTTGGTGGGCGCCGGCCGAGCTGTCTATTGGCGTTCCGATCTGGCAAAGCCGTGGGTTTGTTGGTGCGGTGGTGTTGAGTTGGTCAGCGACTCCGCGTCGGGTAATAATGTCACGGCGCAGGCAGGTTCGCGGCTCTCCGCTGCGCTGGTAATGTCGTTTTTGTCATTCTACACTCTACTACAATCATGTTTTGTCTTATTGCTCTCCCTCCCGTATGACTTGTTCTACAGATACTTCGTAGACATACACGTTCAGGGCATCTTCAAACGCATTGCTCCGACTATATTTGCCCAAAATCGTTAAAGACAGCATTGTGAGCAATTGGGAGCAAATTTCTAAATAAAAAAGTATTGCTATATGTGGCGATCTCCAGCCTGCCCTTTGGCCATGCACGGCTTTAGCCGGCGCAAGGCCAACAATGCCAAGGCGACGATCTCTCATGCCGTCCTCAAGTGTGATTCTGACTCCTAAGGAATGGTGTGCCACCATCTTATGGGCTCACGTGTGCTCTGCAAACCGCCACCGAATGGGAGGAGGCGACTTAATGGGGTAGGGAGATGGCGAGAAACACCTATTTCGGCATGTAGCCGCTACCGGGGCGAGGCACGGGGATGGATCCTCGAAGAGCAAGCATTGGGCTTGTCGTTGGAGGTGGAACAAATCCACCTACCCCTCAGACGCTGACGAGAAGAACGACCATGACTTGGCAAAGGTGACCCTCCACTCGCAAGTATTTTTCAAATGTCATCAACTCGGGTGCAACGCTAAAGACCTTCTAGAGTGATTACGTCATCTTGAAGAGGAGGACGGTGGTCTGGAGTGTTTTCGTCATCGTGAAGAGGAGGACGGCGGTCTTGAGTAGTTGTCAGACATTTGGATTCCAGCATGATTAGTGTGGCTATGTTTAACAATGTTTATAACTATGTCGACCTTTAGCTTTCGAATTATGTATGTTTAGAACTATGTTGAACTTTAGAAATATGTCGATCTTTATCATTTAAATTAAATACTATTTGTGTAGATTTTATTTGGCTTATTTATAAGTATTTTTTGGAGTAATTCAGCTATAAGAATGTGAGAAGTACAAGCTCAATACATGGCAATCCAGATTTAGGATGCTTCCAAAATGAAAAAAAATGTTTCCTAAACCTTCTCTTTGCTATTGCTAAAACTTGTTTGACAATCTAAAAATATGCCAATGCTTTTGAAGATGCTCTTATGGCCACAACAACAAAATACCTTGTACAAGATGCATGCATGACTAAGGCATAAAGATGGTCTCTCCAAAATTACAACCAATTTATTCGGTCTCTTTGGTTTATTTTCTTTACTCAAATATGTGGTATATTTACGAAAAATTGGCGTCATCTCTTGATACATACCTCGCAGATGATTATACGGACACGTGACACACTCTCCTCACAACTCACATTGGTGTTGAATGGGTAGGCATTCACTAACTTTACTAGATTTAGGGGTGCGCCTTGGCGGACCATCCCGGTATATTCATAGTTGTAATGCGTTAAAATTATAAAAAACAAAATATCAACATGTATTTTTCTTGTAATATAATTTTTTCAATAAACTTGTAGAATCATTATGGTCAGGTCAGAGTAGCACATAGTAGTATGTTGAAAAGATAGGGCAAAAGAGAACGAACAGAAATACGATACTTTACTAACTCATGGAATAGCCTAGCTAGCAAAAGTAAGATGCCCAGATATACAGAGGAACATCAAGTACGATCAGATCAAGCTCAGATTAAGCTGGCAGCTTTTTGAATTCATAGGAATTGTGCAATAATCTTCAAACCCTTTTTCAATTGTCTTCCTGCACGTCGAAGATTAGAAGCTACCCCTTCAAACAGTTGAATGGCGCGTATATATATATATATATATATATATATATATATATATATATATATATATATATATATATATCTTGAGCTGCATTATGTTGGCCTAGAGAACGGTTGTTATACGCGACGCTGTAGATCTGGTTGAAATGCAACCATTCTTGAGCCTCCAAGACACAAACCCCTCTGCAAGTTCTCTTTATCATTCCGTGCTGCTTCTAATTTCTTGAAAAGATCTTTTCTGATACTATGGACGTATATCAGTTCACTGAAATGTAGGTCCTCTACCTCCATGTTCTCCCATTCCTCGACAAACCTGATAGCTTCCCTAGCAATTGATTCTTATGCTATTTTAGAATAAGTAGCTTCACAATCACCCATTTTGACAAGACGAAGCAAGTTTCTGGGCATATGTGTGGAAACATAGAAATTGACAACAGCAGAAATACAACCATAGATAACTGTATGAAAATCATATCTTGCTTTTGAAAGAGTAAGCTCCTCTAGCATGAAATCTATCGTTATCTTACAAGGGATCTTTACCACACGTGGAGCTGGGCAACATAATTGCTCATGCCAAAGACAATGGGAGAGAAAACTCAACATGTTAGTTTCAAGTCACACTGTTATATTAACATGGCGTTACATATATATTTAACAGTTATCTAAACCATCCTTCTAGAAAGCAAATTACCAGCAATAAAACATAATGTATAGGTATTATAATAATAGAGACAACATAGTTTCTTACGATCAGAGAAAAGACCAAAATACATTTGCAAACATGCCTAGATGTAAAACCAAACTATAAAATATGTCCAAGCAATCGACGAATGTAGTCTCTAGTGGCATGTAGGCAGGCTCTAAACCGGATCACCACAAGGCATAAAAAGCAATAAAATCATCCACATCATGTGGAGAAGAAAAAGTATAAGGCATAAGGCACAAAGCGGAAGAACTAAACTATTTTAGCGCACCGGATTATAATGAATTCTACTCAACTATATAGTGAGACGTGCAGATAAGACTGAACTCACTTGCACAGACATCTCTGTTCTATCATTAATCAACGCCGTTCGATTTGACAATCTGTGACTATATGTTTTTTTGGTGAACTGAATTACTAAACCCTCCTGCCAGTGTTTGAACCTTGAACCTTTGCTATGCCTTTGGAAAAAGAATGAATATAAAGATCATCTATATGAACTATAAGCGTTGGTAAAAACAAATGTTACCGCTATCTAGACAAAGCTATTTTTCCAGTGCTGCATCATGAAACTCTATCGAGGCAGCGAGCTGGACCTAGTTCTTAGATGTAAAATCCAGGTTAGTGAAAATTGACGATATTTTGGTCTGCGTGATCAATCTATGAATGCAGACTCTATAATGAATCGTTGGTAGGCACTAAATTGAATTACCAGCAAGTACAGTAGCAATAAAATCATTTGTAGGATGTGGAACAAATTAACCAAGCATGAGATAGTTGACCTTTACATCATCACTTACCGATGATATACATGAGGTCCATTTCCATAGCTGCAAGCAAATCCATTATATGCTCTCCGTAAACCTGAATTTGTATCTTTATGATAATTAAATCAGATGCAGAACATGTGTTCAGTATAAAAGGAAACCATAAATTATGCTTTGAGTCAAACAAGCTTTTTGAGTACATGATGAATCCAGAATGCATAAACAACGAATAATGGTAGGACATAGCTAGTAATTTATTTGGACAAAGAGAGAGATCTCCAAACTGCACTATGGTTCAAAATTATAAAAGGTCCAACCATTGTATCCAACAACAATATATGGGCCCAATCTTCTATAAACCTAATGGTCTTCCTTTAGAACACCTAGATCAAAAAATGAGACGGTATAAATAAATACACCACCAAATAATAGGAATGAAAAATATAATCTACACAAAGAGAAAGATAGAAACTTCTTAAATGCGTAACTGAACTGATAACATGCAAAATGGAGAGACATGAGGGTTTCCAAATGAAGTTCATGCATGGCATGTCACATAATATCTAATTAAGATAATAACATGAAAGATGCCTGAAAATATGAGTAAAATATAATTGACCCATGCACACATATGCAAATAAGATGAAATTTCACCAGGTTTGAGCTCACCTCTTGTTGTTGGTGGCCATCATGTTCATCGGTAGTGGCCCAGGTGCTGGAGCTGCTTCACCTGGGTGTGGTGTTGGCGGCTGCAACAGCGATGATGACTTCATAAAATATGATTAATCTTAGGAACGAAAGCCAGCGACTGCACAAATGATCAAAAATAGGTAAACAACTTTGTTCTAAGTACAGTATAAACAAAAGGGCAAAAATTTGATTTTATGACCCTCACATCTAGCAGGACAAAATTTGGAAATGGATCCTATCATTGACATTCTTGTCTGCGTTGAATTACTTCGCGTTATAACTAAACCATGCAGACAGAGGCAAATATGACGAAATTTTTCTCTAGGTCCAAGCTCACCTCTAGCTACTGGTCGCCATCATGTTCATCGGTAGTGGCCCTAGTGTTGGAGCTGCTTCACCTAGCTGTGGTGCTGGCAGCTGTAACAGCGATGGATGTCTTCACAAAATAGGATTAATCTTAGGAACGAAAGCTAGCGACTGCACAAATGATCAGAAATAGGTAAACAACTTTGTTCTAAGTACAGTATAAACAAAGGGCAAAAATTTGATTTTATGACCCTCACGTCTAGCAGGACAAAATTTGGAAATGGATTCTATCATTGACATTCTTGTCTGCATTGAATTACTTCGCATTATAACTGAACCATGCAGACAGATGCAAATAGGACGAATTTTTTCTCTAGGTCTAAGCTCACCTCTAGCTACTGGTCGCCATCATGTTCATCGGTAGTGGCCCTAGTGCTGGAGCTGCTTCACCTAGCTGTGGTGCTGGTAGCTGTAACATCGATGGATGTCTTCACAAAATAGGATTGATCTTAGGAACGAAAATCTAGTGGATGCTCAAATAATCAGAAATGGAAATATGTACGTAACTTTGTACCAAGTGCAATATACACAGAAGATCAAAAACTACATATATAAATTTGATTTCATGACGCTCACGTCGCGGATGCCATAAAAAGCCTAGTATCTCGACAATATCGTGTTGGCCTTAGTGATCCTTTCTCAGTCTCTCCTCCAGCCTGCACCACAACAAGAAAAAAATCATAAGCCCACTCGGAAAATTTGTCAAGCATCTCTCGTGCATGAACATCTATATACCAGCAAGGAGGCATATTAGTGAGCTCATGAGGAGGCAACGACCTTCCTTCACAGCGGCAAAGTAGATCAAGGAGGGAAAAGGCATCAAAGGTATATCTGCTGCCCAAACCAAGAAAATTCTCCTCCTACCTTCCATCAAGGTTGTTGAAACACCGGGGAAAAAGAAGGGAGTGGTTTACCTCTTCATCACCATACCTTTTGAATTAGAGATAGAGAGAGGGGAAGGAAGAGAGAGAGTACCTGAGCACGGGAGAGAGAGCTGGAGCGTAGCTGCTCCTCCCGGTGAGGGTATGACGTGAGGTGAGTTTCTCTACTCTCGCAGCTAGCAGTCGTTCCTCCAGGCGACACGGAGGTGCTCCCGGCAGGACGACGGCAGCAACACGGAGAGGAGGATGTGGCGCTGGAGGCGGAACCTAGTGACGGTCTGCATCTTTTTCACCTACTCCCCCAAGTCGGATCTTTGCCTCCTCCATCCAGATGCACTTGTTCCTCCTGCGATGTTGGACGGCCCGAGTACAACGACGCCGCCGCCGTGATCGGGGAGAAGATGTAGACGGGGAAGGAGGCGGAGCTAGGTAGGGGAGGGGTCGCGGGAGGAAGCTCTGTGGCGGCGGCTAGTGCAGGGATATGGGACGTGCGGGATTGGGACTAGGGCACCGTGTGTGCCTTTTTCGGTTTTTCCCCTCGCAGAGGCTGCCCTTGGCCAGACCCCGCTCACCCACCACAGGCCTGTTGCAAACATTATATAGGAGACTAACATGTGGGACTGGACCATCTCTGGAGGGAAATTAACGAAGCGGGGAAGAGAGACGCGCGTGTGTGGGTGAAAGTGCGAGTGAGCGCAGCAAAATATCAAGTTACTGCTGACCTGGGTAAAATGGTCTTGTTGCAAAATAATGGTCCGGATGCGCTCCTGAAGATCGATCCAACGTCCCACAATGCCAGACTGCTGTGGTAACCCTATGGGTATGCACCAATTACACCTTTGGATGGTACTGGAAGTAGGGTGAATTTGAGTAATGACATGTATGCCCATCATATGTAGGACCCACATGTGGGTGACTCGATGTCACCCAGAAGTCGGCAAGACGAAATTAGCGAACCTTAGCTAGTGTTAAATATATAAAAAATTCTCTCAAATCTTTGATCCACAATAAGCTAAGTACGTAAAAAAATAGTTTATCAAGATTAGACACATGAATTGTACTAAACAAAGTCGACATGCAACCTAGGATGTTCGGAGAAAATGGGGGTGTTGGGTGAGTCATGGCATCTTTCACAACAATATCGTGGAGTAGCCAATGGGATTGTTCGCAACAACGTCGTTGAAGTAGTAAAGGTGTCACGAGCAGCCACATAAGTGTATTTTCCTAATACCTTATCGTCTCTCTTTCATGCACGATCTTGAGAGATGTGGTTTTGTTATATTGATTTTCCGGTTCACGGTGCATGCCAAGAAGCATGATGGAGAAGACTTATAGGAGGCTCACTTAACATATTTTTTTCATTTGGTTCCAAAATAGCAAAGTCCTATTAACAAAAGATAACTTGGTAAAGAGAAATTGAAATGGGAGTCAGAAGTGTTGGTTTTGTGACTCGGTGGAGGCCACTGAGTTTTTTTTCTCCCGTGCCATTTTGCACATATAATTTGGCATATGGTTTATTTTACCTATAATATTACCACCCCTAACCAATGCTACTAATACGTCTGGCAAGTGTTTAAATGGGAATTATAAGAGGAATAAAGCTAGAATATGCATTGGTGTTTCGGCTCTATGCTGCTCTATTTGGATATGTAGAAATGATATGGTTTTTAACAAGAAAATGGGTACATTTTTTTGCAAGTTATTCGCTTGGCTACCCATCGGATCCACCCATGGTCATATCTTCTCTTGGCAGATCAGCGGGAACCTATGCATACTGGATGCAACCAGGTTGCGCATGATTTCTGCTACTTGCCTATTGACTCATAATTCACTACTCCCTCCGGTCCATATTAGTTGACTCCAATTTGGATGTATCTAGACAAGTTTTAGTGATAGATACATCCGTATTTGTGTCAACTAATATGGGTCGGAGGGAGTAGTAGAATTTAGAATAAATAACTTCTTCATGCTTCTTTTTTGGATGGTTGATACTTGCCTCAACCCTTCGGTGATTCATGATCTATTAAACTGAATCTTTTGAATTTCATAATAAAAGGGGTGTGTGCATCACCATGGTGCAGAGGGCCCCATTAAAAATGTTGTCGCATCATATTCCTTGTCGAGCAGCATTTACTACCATTTTTTGGTTATGGAAAAAGGCTCATGTTTTATTTTTTGAAAAGAGAGAGGATCATGTTTGTCTAGTTGACAAAATCAATTGGTCAAGATATGATGACGATGTGGTCGTGTACATCATGGGATGCATAGGTTGAGAAAAATATATTTTTTATTTTATAAAATATTTGAGGAGATGAGGCTTGTCAATTTTCTCATATTGATTGATTTAGGATTCACTCATGGCTCATGTACCGAAGCTTCATGTTTGTACGAGGATGAATGGATGTTGCTCTCGGTTGTTCGAGAATCGGAATCATGTGACAAAATGCATGGATGACTTGTAATGTCCATAAGTAAAGAACCATCTACATTAACGATCTTTAGTTATGTCCAAGTATGAAAGATCTTGTTAAATCATGATTGGACATTTTCGTACCAATATGATCCTGATCCGATTCAGCAACACACGAGTATAATGGTTAGCCTTGCTGAATAAATAGCTAGAATGCATATGTGTGTGTGTTTTTCCCCATTCCTACGAAGTACAGGGTAACTTCATGGCTTATTTACGAGATCAACAACCGCTGGTGCTTGTTAGCAAAGACGCTGAAGTCTCGCCACTACACCTCTCCTCCACATATATATGAAACCAACATCCGAAGCAACTTTAACCTGTATATCCCCATCAGTTGGCACGAAGAGAGCAAGAGGAAGAGGTGGACGATCGTAATGAACAACATCCATGGTTGACAATTGTTAGGAATGAGATACATCGTAAATTTGTGCCAAATAGGATGGTCAGCCATCAGCTAGCTCAACCGGTGATTAAGCCGTGTCCTAGTACAGTTTTGCTCTGTGGTTGATTGTTTCCTGGTACATATGTTTTGCAGTACAGTTGTGTGCTAGGGCGTGGTTCTGATAGCTCATAGGAAAATTGCCTGCCTGTCTCGAGGTCAGAGGTGCTACGGTCAGCCATGCGGCGGTGGGAGACAACACGGCAGTTGAGTAAACCAATATGGCGGTGGACTCTAAGCGAGGAACCCCAAAGCATCGAGTCTCAGCTAGGCGTCAAGATGAAAGCGCACGCGCATGTTGAGTGGATGTGTCGGCTGTCCACCACCAGAGAACGGTTGTTGATATCGGTCACCGCGGATCGTTCGAGCTGCCGCAGTCCCACACTGCTCCATAGTTCATGCTATTGAAAAAAGAACCTAATTTGTGCCCCTAATCTTTCATTGCCGGAGAAATACATGTTTCTTTCATGCAACGACCCAAGTTCGGAGGCGGGAACAAACATACCAGCATCCATATGCATAAAGTAAACAGAGGTTTTTTACATGCATCACCGCTAATGCCAAGGAAAGATACGAGCCCGAGGGAGAGATTCAGCAGCTTTTACAAGGAAGACGGACTAATGTTTAGTATTTTACCCTATGAAAAGAGGAAAATGTTGAAGGGTTCCCAACACGTCCTGAAAGTTGCATCATCCCTCAACGCGTAGCACAGGGTGGAGAAAGAAAGTGCCACGAACCCATCCTACGGAATTCGAGAAAAGCACACAGTGATTTATGACACACCGTGTAAAAAAAGAAATAAAAAAGAAACAATGGCAAGTTTATGCAACATCGCAAATATGAGACACACGACTTAGTGGTGGAGGAGACGTGGGCGATGATTTACTACTAAGAAAATAGTTTTTTTTAAATGGGCCATGTGTGTCATATTTGTTGCGGTTTCTGAAAATGTTTGGTGTGCACAAACCCGCAAAGGGCCTGCCTAGGCCACAGGCAGACAGTCATATTTTTGCAGCGCCAGCGCTCTTCCACGCCGCACACGAAAAGGGCTTTCTGCGTGCGAGGGGGGTCTTAATATGCCCGATCTGTACTCGTGTAGGGCACTGTGTTATTGCAAAGGCTGGCTATAATTGATTTCTTCGCAATATTAATATACACTCCTTATCAGGAAAAAAAATCACACAGACGACGTGGTGATGTACAACCTATGATGCATAGGTTGAGAAAAAATATCTTTTTATTTTCTAAAATATTTGAGGAGACGAGGCTTGCCAATTTTCTCATGTTGATGGGATTGACGCATACATAGCTCATATACCAAAGCTTCATATTCGTATGAGGATGATTGGGCGCTTCTCTCGGTCATTTCAGAATCAGAATCATGTGACAAAATGCCGGAATGACTTGTAATGACCATAAGTACAAGAACCATCTACATTGACGGGCTTTATTTACGTCCAGGTATGAAAGATCTTGTTAAATCATGATTCGAGATTTCCGTACCTGATCTGCTTGAGCAATACATGAGTATAATGGTGAGCCTTGCTGAACATTTTTATTTTCCTCATTCCTACGAAGTAAAGGGTAACGTCATGGCTTATTTATGAGATCAACAACCGATTATAAAGTCTCACCACTACACCTCTCCATATATATATATATATGAAACCAACACCTGAAGCAACTTTAACCTGTATATATCCCCATCATTTGGTACGAAGAGAGCAAGTGAGCAAGGGGTGAACGATCGTAATGAACAACATCCATGGTTTAGTGTTGACAATTGTTAGGAATGAGATGCATCGGAAACTTGCGCCAAATAGGATGGTCACCCATCAGCCATCTCAACTAACGAACGAGCCCTGTCCTAGTACAGTTTTGTTCTGGGGTGTGATGTCTTCCTGTACATACGTTTTGCAGTACTGTTGTGTACCAGGGCGTGGTTTTGATAGCTGGTAGGAAAGTTGGCTGCTTGTCTCGGGGTCGGAGGAGCTACAAACGGGCATGCAGCTATGGGAGACAGCATGGCGGTGGGCTAGAGGCGAGGAACTCCAGAGCATCGAGTGTCAGCTAGGCAACAAGATGAAAGGGCACGTGCATGTTGAGTGGATGTGTCGGCTGTCCACCACCAGAGAACGGTTGTTGGTATCAGTCCAAGCTGCCGCAACTCTATTTTGGAGTTGGTAGCATAAAACTATCATTTTGTATGTTAAATTTACCATTTCATACCAGTCGCTCTCGATTTCGCAAAATAGTACCACATTTGATTCTGATTGTCGCAATGTGCGCCGATCTGTCGTTGATAGCCAATTGACCCCGCTTAACACTCGCGGGCCCACCTGTCAGTGCCACGTGGCCCGCGTTAGACGCCGCCCCGACACGCCCGTCTAACGGCCGTTAACCGGCGCCGCTTAGGACAGGTCCCACCTCCGGGTGGACCTCAGTCTCCCTCCTCCCCACTGTCTTCTTCCCCGAGCTCGGTGTTGCGCCGCTGCCGCCGCTTGTCCGCCGCCGCCGCCACGCCGCCATCATTGCCGCCATGCCCAGCTGGCATGACGGGTCCTCCTCCAGCGGGAGCATTTTAGAGGTAAGATTTCTCCATCTTGTTGGAATTAGGGTTTCGGCTGATTTTTGATTTCTTCGATTTCCCCAAATTCCCTGGATTAAACTCAATTTTCTCTTCGATTAGGAGTTCACTGCGCTTGACCATGCTCCCGCTACCACTGATGACCCAACATTTTATGGAATCGCCGATGATTTCCCTGAGCTGTGTCGTGGCCACAAGTTGTCACTGCGCAAATGTGTTGCATTCGAAGGGATCAATGCAGGCAGAAAGTTCTACCTGTGTCAAGTGGGGCATGTAAGTTTCCTTAACCAGAAATTTGAAATCATATCATCTGCTTAGTGACCAGAAAATGCTAATATGGAATCATCATCTGCTAATTAAATGTAATGCTGCAATCATCGTCAGTTAGTATGGAATGATTAGGAAATGTGTAATGCTTAGTGTCCAGAAAAAGCAAGCATCAGTATATATGTTAATATAGAACATTTAGTGGACCTGGAATATTTAGTGGACAGAACATATTTAGTGAAACATTTAGTGTTCTTACATATTTAGTGGAATAATTGTGATGAACCCAATATAATTGTTGTTGTTTTTGTTACAGCAATAAGTTCATGAAATCATAAGTGTAGACTGAAATCATAAGTGTAGACTGATCTGGAACATATAGATAGTATAAGCACTGTTTTTTATGCTATCAACTCAAGTGTAGACTGATCTGGGACACTGTTTTTATCATTGTACAGCAGGTCAATAATTATGGATTTCATAGTTGGATAGATCCAGAGTGGCCTGCCACAATGAAGAATGCATTGGCTAGGCTATGAGAAATGTACAATGAAAGTAATAGTGTAAGAATTAAAGAGAGGTATGAGTCATCCAAGATGCTGAAGGATCTTGCTGAAGAGAAGGAAAAGTCTGTCAAGAAACATGCATGCCTTATTGCAGAAACTAACAAGTTTTTTAAGGAGACTGAGAAGAAGGCTATGGAAGAAAACAGGAGGAGGATTTACAGTGAGGCTGAGCAGGAAGAACAGATGGAGAAGTACATTGCAGGGTTGAAGAATAAAGTGGAGGTGTACAAGCAAGGGAATGAAGAATTCAAAAATCTACTAAAAACCCAAGCAACAATTTATAAGGAGAAGCAGAAGAAGTGGGAGGATGAAAAACAGGCTCTGAAAGAGGAGAAAAAAAATTAGAGTACAGTCTGTTTGATCTTTTCAATGCCACTGATAGTAACAAGGAGAAGATCAAGAGGATCAAAGCAATATGTGATGAGTAGTGGTGGAGTACCTACCTAGTTTGTTGCCATTTATGTAATGGATGTGTAAGAACACTTTTATATGTGTTGTGTAAGAACCTAGTTGTGTACCTGCTTAGTTTGTTAGGATGGATGTTGAACTTATTATGGTAATGGTTGTTAATCTAGTAATGGATGTTGAACTTATTGTGGTAATGGTTGTTAATCTAGTAATGGATGTTGAACTTATTGTGGTAATGGTTGTTAATCTAGTAATGGTTGTTAATCTAGTTGGGATCTTTGTATGTCTAATGGATGTAGAAGCAACATTGTGTTGTCGAGAACCCTCTAGGGGTCTCGACAAATTTTTAAAGTCACCCACATTTAACTAGAAGAAACATTGTGCCCTCTAGGGGTCTCGACAACTTTTTAAAGTCACCCACATTTAACTAGAAGCAACATTGTGCCCTCTAGGGGTCTCGACAACTTTTTAAAGTCACCCATATTTAACTAGAAGCAACATTGTGCCCTCTAGGGGTCTCGACAACTTTTTAAAGTCACCCACCTTTAACTAGAAGCAACATTGTGCCCTCTAGGGGTATCGACAACTTTTTAAAGTCATCCACCTTTAACTAGAAGCAACATTGTGCCCTCTAGGGGTCTCGACAACTTTTTAAAGTCACCCACCTTTAACTAGAAGCAACATTGTTTTGTCGAGAACCCTCTAGGGGTCTCGACAACTTTTTAAAGTCACCTTTAATATAAAATTCTAAAATACATCCATAAAACAACACTATTGCCATCCATAAAAAAACACTATTGCCCACATTTCAACAACAATCACAACTTCACCATCAAATTGAAAGATAGTCTTAACCAACAAATATCATACATAGTTTTAAACAAGCTCTTCCCAGGACATCAACACATAGTCTTACACATAATCAGTCTTACACATAGTTTTAAACAAGCTCTTCTCATGACATCAACACATAATCTTAACCAACACATAGATTCATACACATTTCAAGCATCCTTGACAGAATCATCAGATTTTTCTTCTTGTAGCTTGAATGCTTCCCAGCATTAAGGTATCCTGCCATCCTTGTTGTGAGTTTAGTTGGCCTTTTGCCAAGCCTTGTTGGTGTAGAGCTGGAACCACCTTCAGCAGCACTCCTAGGTGCAAGGAAGGGTCTTGGGGCTGTAGATCTTTGTGGTGCAATTGGAGGGGCTGATGCAGTTTTTGCTGGAGTTGTAGCAGGCTGCCTTGGAGGTGCTGTTGGAGTTCTTGCTGTTGGAGGGGCAGGTGCTGTTGGAGGGGCTAATGCAGTTCTTGCTGGAGTTGAAGCAGGCTGCCTTGGAGGTGTTGTTGGAGTTCTTGCTGTTGGAGGGGCAGGTGCTGTTGGAGGGGCTGATGCTGTTCTTGCTGGAGTTGTAGCAGGCTGCCTTGGAGGTCCTGCTGCTGTACTACCAGATGTAGATGCACACTGTGACTGCAAACAATAAACAAAGTCAGGAATTAATTAACTTTATAAAAGTAAACAGGGTGAGGAATTAGTAAACTAGATGTAGGTGCACATTACCATGCTGATTTGTTTCCTCACTGCTAGGTGAGGTTTCAATGGGACATTGCAGCCTGTGAGCTTGCAATTGCTGCAAGTTATTGTCCCCATTATAGAAGTATCCCTAGGTGCTGGCACCTCAAATGCTCCTTTCCTCCTTACTATTTGCTTTCTTCCAGGTTTGTCTCTAAAGACCGGAGGATCAATATCTGGAGTGTCTGTCTTTGTCCAGTCATCGGGCAGTGCATGTGGTAAATTGTGTGCTGGTAGGCAGCTAGGTAAGTTGAATTTTTGAAGAAATCATTGACATAATCCTCAGGAATTTGCTTAATTTTCATGATTGCAGCCACTGCATGATTGCAGGGAATACCTGTGACATCCCACTTCCTAAATGAGCATGTTTTTGCCCTTAGGTCCACTGCTAGGATTCTAGCCCCATATGTGACTTGCCATAAGCCAACCTCACAGTTCTTAGCAATGCAATCCCTAGAAAACTTCTTGGACTCTGCCAACAATTCAGAATAAGTAGGTGTGATTTCCCAGTAGGTTCTGTCCATCTTTTCCCTGATCCCACTATACCTCACCATCAATTTGTCTCTTATCCCTTCAAGCATTGTTCTAATTGGCTTGTTTCTAACATTCAAGATCATCTTATTAAAAACCTCACTGAGGTTGTTCACTACTAGGTCTGTCTTGCATGTTGTGTCAAACAAATGCCTAGCCCAAGTTTGAGGTGGGATTTGAACTAGCCAATTGTAAGCTTCTTCACAATCATCTTTTAGAGCTTGCATTGCAAGGTCAAAACCTGCTCTAGTGTATGAATATGAAGCTGCAAACATGTGTTTCTTAAGTGATTCTCCTCTGAAGCCAGCTGTCTGGAAATTTGCATATATATGCCTAAGACAATATCTCTGTGGTGAGTTTGGGAATAATGTGGATATTGCTTTGAGCAGTCCCTACACAATTATTTGTAGCTGGGTTTAGTCCCTTCTGCCTATCACAGTCCATGGAAATGCAATACTAGAATAAGAAATGTAGTGGAAAAAATGTTCAAGGTGGGTTTAGTACCTTCTGCCTATCAGAGATGATGGTATAGGTACCAAACCTAGAAGCCTCTCCTAAGCAATACTTTAGCTGGGTTAAAAACCACATCCAGCTAGCTGTGTCTTCTCTATCAACTACACCAAAGGCAATGGGAAAAATATTGTTATTCCCATCCCTTCCAGTAGCTGCAAGAATTTGTTGTCCAGTGGTGAGCTTTATGAAACATTCATCCAAACCTAGATTGCATAGCAAAGAAAACATTAGCCAAAAGGAAAGTATCATGAAACATCCATGAATTCAAACAAAGAAGTAGCAGTTAGGTTACCTATAAAAGGCCTGCATCCATTTAAAAATCCCTCCTTTGAAGCATTTAGGCAAATAAACAGCCCATGAAATCTAGGATTTGGGCTAGGATGCTCAACAAGTTGCTTAGTAGTCACCACACACCTGCTTCCTGGATTTGTATCAAGCACAGCCTGCAGATAATCCCTAAGACGTGTGTACTGCTTCTTTTGATCACCAATCACAGCCTTGAATGCTTTAGTCTTAGCCCTATAAGCTTTGCTTTTTGGAATTTGTACACCATATTTCTGCCTAGCATTGTCCATGAGAGTATCCACACATGTGTTAGGATCAACTCTCATAGCCTGCTCCGATTGTTGAGCTACCCAATTAATAGTGACCTTGGTGTTCTCTCCACTAGGTATACATGTATGCAAGGCTCTAAATTTCCTTATTGTGAAGGTATTATCATGTGCAATCTTGGAAGCAGATATAAAGAAAGGACAGTTCTGAGGGGGTCCTCTCTGAGTACAATCAACAATGATCCTTTCACTACTATTTCTGTGATAGTGAAAATTTCTCAGTTGTGCAATATGGTAGGTCCTAAGAGAAATTCTAAAATCATAGACAGTGTTGAAGCATAGTTTGAGACAAAATTGCTCATGGGGGTTAGCTCTGTTTGGATCATACCATATCCTTTTTGTTGGTTTCTTCAATTTCCTCTTCCTTCCACAACTAGTAGCAAACTTTGTCACAAATCCATCATCATCATCAGAGCATAACTCATCATGGCTCCATATCTCATCATCACTTGGGATAAAATAGTAAGGTTCTTCAAAACCAGCCTCATGATGAGCCACAGTAGTAGGACCTAGCCTCTTTTGGCTTCTTTGCAAATATGTCCGTTCAGATAATTCTTCAGAATCTGATTCCTTATCTCCTTTTTCATCCTGGAATAACTCCTCAACATCAGTGTCTCCTTCACAGTGAAGAAGAGGGTCTTCTCTCTGCCTCTTCTGTTCATTGAGAAGCTCCAACATTTCTGCCTCCTCATTATCCTCCACTGCTCTATGTTGTTGATGCTCCTTTAATTTCCTAACAAGGTCAACCTCAGCTCCCACTGGAATATTTTGCTCAGCATCATCCTTTTCTCTCTGTTTCCTCTCCTCCCTCAATTTTCTAATTAGGGCCAGCTCAGCTTCAATCCCTTTATTGTGCTCTTCAGGATTAAATTCACATGTCTTGTACTGGAACCAGTCCTCTTCTTCATCTTCATTTATGCATTCAACATCAACTGCCTTTCCTTGTAGATTGGAGCTTTGCTGTGTGCCAAAATATAAGGCTTCTGTAACATCAATAGCTACTGGGTAAAAATATTCATCATCAACAGGGATTATTTATTGTTCTTGTTCTTGTTCTTCTTCTTGGTCATCTGACTGATAATCTGACAAATAAGTCATACCTTCTTTGTCAACTGAAAACACAACATCATCATTCAAAGGCTGAGCTTCTGTGCCATCAATATTCAAGTGAACAGGCCATGGGGCAGTGGAATCCAGTACAATGATGTTGAGCAACTTGTCATCCTCAAATTTCTTCAACATCTTGTACACCTTTCCCATACTGTCAATTGTCTCCATTCCACTCTTTCCTTTACCTTTTTCTTCAACATAATACAACTTATTGTTGGTTCCATATCCATGCCCTTCTACAAGTGCTAACAAATTTAGCACTATTATGTATGATTGGCCCAATGTTCTCTCTAAATTGTCTAGCCCAGGGAAATGGAACCTTATCTCCCATATGTCATCATCTAAACTGCATAAGTGAAATAAAGAACAACACTACAGTTAATTACAGCAATGGCAGAACATATGAAATTTAAACAGTCCATTAAATACAATCATCATCTATAGTCAATTACAGCATTGGATACAACATAACATAGGAGTTTCACATCATAATTACAACATTACATTCATCGGGATACAACATTACAGTAAGCATCATCCTTTACTGCTAAATCAGGATACAGAAGCAGGATCTAACATTTAGTACACAATTACAGTAATCAACCTTCTTTACTGCTAGATTTCACAATTACAGAAGCATTATTTACTGAAGAATGAACCATTACAAAAGCAGGATCTAACATTTAGTACACTAACCTTTACTAAATCGATGATACATTGCAAATCTGACACTATCATCTCTAAGAAAATAAGGGAAAAAGGGATGTTTGTCGGAGAGAGAGGAGATGCACTTACTCGAGTTCGCCGTCGAAGGACGTAGCCCACCGGTGGCTGCTCTTTGCCAGCGAGGCCAGCACCGCCTTGGCCAGCGCGGCAGCAGAGGCGGAGAGATGCAGCGGCGAGCCATTGGGAGAGAGAAAGTGCTCCGCACCGCCACCACGTGATCCCCCCTCAAAATCTCCTACGCTGCCGAACTCGTCGCCGCCGCCAAGCTCGCCGCCGCCGGGAGTCGCCGCCGCCATAGCCAGTGAGGGGGGAGAGACACAAACAGGCGCGCGTGGAGTAACTAACCCTAGCCTGTCGTAAGCGTCGCCGGTTAACGGCCGTTAGACGGGCGTGTCGGGGCAGCGTCTAACGCGGGCCACGTGGCCCTGACAGGTGGGCCCGCGAGTGTTAAGCGGGGTCAATTCGCTATCAACGACAGATCGGCGCACATTGCTACAATCAGATTCAAATGTGGTACTATTTTGCGAAATCGAGAACGACTGGTATGAAATGGTAAATTTGACATACAAAGTGGTAGTTTTATGCTATCAACTCCTCCATTTTGCTCCATAGTCCATGCTATTGACATGGTAATATAATCAAAATTGAACCCGCTACTCCCTCTGTTTCAGAATATAAGATGTTTTAGGTTTGTGAAGAAAATGTAACTAGACTTTTTTTAGTGTGTAGATTTACTGCAAACCTGAGTGAACCTATATACTAAAAATAGTCTAGATACATTTGATTTACAAAGCTAAAACATCTTATATTTTAAATCGGAGGGAGTAGATTGTAAAATGCATCATTAAAGAAAGAACCTAATTTGTGCCCCTAATCTATCATCGTCGGAGAAATACGGAGTTTATTTCACACATGGACCCAAATTTGGGGGCGGAAACAAACATACCAACATCCATGTGCAGAAAGTAAAAGGAGGTTTCTACATGGCATCACTGCTAATGCCAAGGAAAGATACGAGCCCGAGGGAGAGATTCAACAGTTTTTACATGCGCCAAGGAAGACGGACTAAAGTTTAGTTTCTTACCCTATAAAAAAAGGAAAATGTTGAAGGATACTATGATCTTGCCCGGCTATCGGTGGTGCTAGATCCACCAGAGCTGGCTTATTTTATTGCACGGCTCTACTCCTTGTGTTCTGCATTCATATTCGCGCGGATCGCAACAGCTCGTTGCAGTCGCAGGGCTCCTATCCGCGGAAGGGAGAACGCGACAGGAACAAATTAACATAGAACGCAGAGGGGCAGAATCATGAGTGCAGCTGCGCACAAGCACTCCCATCAGACGCTCCGGCCACATTGGCTAGCGCCTGAAACGAGTATACACACACGGTCTTGTCAGACAAAATAAATACTAGTAACACAATACTACTACTGTCAACTATTGTTATTGTGCTTGTGCTGTCAACTATGAGCAACTGGTTGACCCTACCCCTCTAGTTGAACCTAAGGACGTCTCATTCTGTTGTTTATTTGTTTACAACCGCGATGATTAAACTTGGGGGCCGCTAGCCTTGGTTCGGGAAAGACGATTGGTTGCCTCCTGAAGGCGATATCAAGGATAAAAGAAAAAAGTTGGGATCCTTGGTTGGGACATCTTCAAGGAGAAAATATTCAAGACCAAGGAAAAAGTGATGTCTTAGGAAAGGCGTCTGCGGCTGCTTGAGGTTGTGCTTCAGCCTCTTGGCAGGTCTTCTTGGTCAAATCCTTTTCATTGTTGCTCCTTTGAGTTGTTGAGAACCTGGTGTCGATGGGTACGTAAAAGACGCGTGTTGAAAGCGTTTGTCGGTCCGTTTTGTGTTGTAGGGGTTCGGAAGTACGTAGTTCGCTTGCTTGTTCGTGTTTGTGGATTAGTGTCCTTTGGCCTATATGTTAATTTGTGTTGATTTTCTCCTAGTTTTCCGTTAATTAACAAGGCAATTATATTCTTCTTAATTAATGGATGAAGCATATCTCATGCCTTCATTTTTTAAAGCAAATAAAGAGTACAGGACCTATCTACTCCCTCCGTCCGTAAATAAGTGTACTTCTAGCCTTGTCCTAAGTCAAACGTAGTAAAGTTTGACTAACTTTTTAGGACAACGTACCAATATTTATGACACTGAATTATTACTATTAGAATTAGTATTAATTCTAGTTTCATAATATGTCAATTTGATGTAATATATGTTTCTATATTTCTCTATAAAGTTGATCAAATTCGGTTATATTTGACTTAGACAAAAGGTAGATGTACACTTATTTGCGGACGGAGGGAGTACATCAACAAACATTAGTTAATGTTAATGCACATAAGATCTGGTTAAATCATGACCGGAGATTTCTTTACACTACACTATTCTGATCTAATTTAGCACTATATATGTGAGTATAATTTTAACCTTGTTGACTAAATAACCGGAGTTCATTTGTATTTGTGCTGTGCACCCTTTCAATGCAGTACATGGTATATTTACACGACATAAACAACTGCTGGTTCTTTTTGGTGAGGCACTAAATTCCCATGTCACCACACGTCCACACCACTCCTCCATCTATATGAAACCAATACCTGAAACAGCCTTGATGTGTGTATAACCCCTTCATTTTCTATGGAGAGGGCATGGTTCTGATAGATGATAGTAAAGTTGACCGCTTGTCATGAGGTCAAAGGTATTCCATGGGCTGATGCGGCACTAAGAAATGACATAGCAGTTGGGCTCAAAGATACGGTGGTGTGCCATAAGGCCACGACAACCGCTCCATTCTAGACCCTGCCTCCCATGTCCACATCGTAGAATCATCTGTGGTGTGGGTGAGAGAGAAAATATGTATGCTTGTAGAGCCGAGAGGTCGCCTACAGAGGAGTCTGTCGCTCCATGGAAAAGTAAGAGATAAGTAGAGAGATGAGAGAGGACAGTGCTAAGGAAAGAGAAAAGTAAACTAGGGATGACCACATGAGAGAATAAAGTTTCCAAAGCAAGGTAAAGAGGCTACCGTTTGCTTTGGGTGATGATGAGTTTGGAAGGTAGCTTCACCGCGAATATCTATATGGATTGGATGGGGCAGGTGTATGCTACTACCCTCATAAATCATGATCTAAGTGAGGAACCCGGAAGTAATAAATATCGGCGAAGCATCAGTCAAGATAAAAGTGCACGTGTTTCTAGTCGTCTTAGTTGTCTGCTCCTAGAGAATGATGAGAGATCTCAGCCACAGCGGGCCGGTCGAGCCTCCGCAAATCCACTATGCCTCATAGTCCATGTTGTTTGGATTGATAACATAATGATCCAAATTGGACTGTCTGTATTCTTAACACCATGTAAAAATGAGTTTCAAATCAAAATTCTAGTCGGGCATTTACAATGTTATACTTGTAGCATGGAGGTCTTATGGTACATGTAAAGTAAGGAGTTCCACGAGACACTAGAGGGTCATGGCAACAACAACACAACATCACTCCTTCCCCTTCACTTATTCTCCCCAACTATGATTTTGAGCACCCTAGGGGTGGGGGAAGCCATGGCAAAACCATAATCCCTGCCACCAGCAAGATCTCCAAGAGATGCCATTGTGCAGAGGGAGGATGGGAGAGCCGATAGGAGGCAAGCCTCGTCCCTAGAGTTTAGGATGGTGTGACGCATTGAGAGGATCATGTTTTTTAGTTAACAAAATCAGTCAATTAGGATTTGAAGGTGTGGGTTGTGTGTATCCAAGGATGCAGAAGAGAGAGAAAATGTCTCCTATATTTTATAAAATATTTCAAGAGGTGATAGGAAGTTTCATGTTCTTACTGCAGGATGAATGGGCATGCATTCGATTATTTGGGGATCAAAAACATGTGACAACATGTCGGCATGATTTGTGTTCCTCATAAATACTGAACCCACCTACATCGATGAACAATAGTTAAGTCCATGCATGGAAGATCTTGTTAAATCATGACTAGATATTTCTCTTATCTTTATGCACATGATCTTGGTATGATCCAGACCTATATGAGTATAATTTTACTCTCACTGAATAAATATCCATTTATCATTTGTTATTGTGCACTATTACTACGAAGGACATGGTAACTTCGGAATGGTTTATTACAAGATAAACAACCGTGTAGGTGCTTGTTGGTGGGCACTAAAGTCCTTATGTCACTACACATTCCTCCATATGTATGAAACATGTAGGCTCTTAGCATAATATAGTCTAATCCCTATTCCTCGATCCTTTTTCATGGAGCCGCTCACAATGATCAATTTGAGACTAGGGGTTAGGGACCATTAAATAGTGTTAATTCTGGTTTTATGTAAACTGTAATTCAACAGATAAGTTCTAGATAAAACTATTTACACAAAGATTCTAGATTAACCAAACCAACCATCGATCACTAGTAACCATATAGGTGTCTTAATCTGCAATTAGTCCCTTATATATAAGCACACTGTATGAGTCACATGTTAAATTTGAATTCAGGTTCAAATTCACAGGCTTTAACCAGTCCATATAGCCAACATATGAACAACCTTGCTTTCCTAACAATAATGTGCCCGAGCATTATACATACTATAGTTCCAATATTGATAATACTTCGTTCCAGCACATTAGTAACATGCTTCCTTAAACAATATTACATTTAAGTAAATCAAGCAATATTCAAATGCAATGGTAAAATTCCATATTGAGATCTTAGGAAATAAATAACGTGGTATAAATATTGCATTCCAACTTTATAACTCCTACAAAACCTTGCCATGTATGTCCCCTTCATTTGTTATGGAGATAAGTAAGGAGAGGGTGGGTGATGGTAATGATCGGCATCAATGGTATAGAGTTGTCAATTGTTAGGGATGAGATGCATCAAAATTTGCGTCAGATAGGTTGGTTAACCATCAGCTAGCTGATCTAGTAACCAAGTCGCATATTATAATCATCATGATCCATCTTAGGATCACTTCTAGAAGAGTGACATTTTGTAGTATATTGTCTCTAAATACCTATCTATAGAAATACTTGTGTGTGCTCGAACGTGGTTGTGATAGCTAGTAGAAAAGTTGACCACTTGTCTCCAAGGTTAGTCATGTTCCATTTGTGATACTTCGGAAACATATCTACGATCTTTAAAGTTTATTGTGGTATTATTCATCATATAAACATCATACTCGGAATTATTACCACTATTCTTAATGATTTACATGGTATCTCATTATTTTGGTATTTGATTTTGGATGGAAGGAAAATCTCATGTTAGGGTTTTTTACTTTCAGGAAGCTATGATATTTCAAAAAGGGAAGGTCAAAAAATGTCGTTTCGGAATTTTCGAGACAGGTCTAAAAAGTTGTCCTCGGGGGCCCAACGGGCTGCAAATGGGGTCCCATGTTGTGCATGCCCCCCCTTGTGCAAACTATGAGGGTTTGGGGGGGGGGGGGGGCTCAATCCTTGGATGGCGTTGATTCCATCACCATCGTCTTTGTTTTGACCTAAAGCCATGTATATATACCGTTTGGAATTTTATTTCGCAACATATGGTAGCGGAGAGGAAATATGTAGAGACGAAGAGGCTAGAGTTCATCTTTGAAGGAGAATTGGAGGAGGGAATTGTTATTGGAATCGCCTCTAGCCGACTTTTATCCATCACCATCATCTCCTCGATGGTCTGCACCATGAAGAGGGAGTATTCCACCTCTTGGACAATGGGTTTGTAGTAGTACTTTGATCGAATAACTCCACATACTATCATTTTTCTTGTTCGTATGAGCTACCCCACACGATTATGACACTGTAGATGTAATTCTCGTGGTGGATATTTGGTTATGAGATGATGATCTTGCTTTTATGTTATGAGATATTTATAAATGCATATTGTTCTCTCATTCTATTTGCATGTATGATAGGGTTGCACTCTAAGTTGTTGAAGTAGGTGCAGGTTGATCAGATATGACAGAAACCACGCCCGAGTTCTTTGGATGCATGTTGGGGGAAATAATGGGACCTCAAAACTTTATGCGATGGTTGGAGATGAGTTTGATTTCATCCTTTACTTGCGCATGTATGTGGCCTTGGGATCAATCACTATCTAAGAAATTTAGTTCCTCGTGTACGTGATTAAGTCTATTTATGGCTACTCTCTAGAAGAAACATTTATATCAAACACTAATGCAATGGTTATGCATAGACTTACTAAATTCCTTGATTGCTCACGAAGATGGTATTGGAGTTATAAGCATCAAGTTCCTTATTACTAATGCCTTATTTACCCATGTCATGACAGGTATGACAAATACCAAATGCAGGTAGATAAAGAGGGTGTGTGGCGCGCACCACGTGTTGAACTTTTTCATGATATGTGTGTTCTTCTATGCAGTTCTTATGTACTAATTTATCTATTCACTATGATACGATGTTTTTAGTTTGCGAAAACATCTTATATTAGTGGAAATAGGTAGTAAATTCTTGTAGTAGACAATGGGATAGTATGGGGTGTGTTAGATGGAGTGGCAATGGTGTGTTACTAGCTAAGTGATAGAAATAGTAAACACATCTTTAGTAGTCGTGCATCTAGAGATAAAAAGATAACAAAGTACTTGCCACTTGTGACATGAGCTGCATATTTATTGGTATTGTAGTTCTCAACATCATGTCATAAAACTTAATGCAATTCTTTGTTTAATTACTTAAATCTAAGCTAGCGAGGTCCACTTACTTAGGGAATATTAGAAACCCATTCTTAGGATACTAGGTGTGTTTTGATATTAGAACATGTTACCCACATAAATGTTTCACCATATAGCATGAAACTTATGTGATTTACATTTTTCACCATTATTATTGTAGAGAGATCAAGAGTATCCATGAAACAAGGTCCACTTTATACATAAGAGTAAACCCTCGGCTTATTCTCTTGCATCTTAGATGATTCGTCCATCTCTGAAAAGAGATTCTTTCAGTGCATGGAAAAAAGAATTATTACATACTAGTTTGAGAGAATAAATAGCCCAACCTTCTTCCTCATGTGGTTCGCACCAGGGGTAATCACACGGCCACCTCAATTCAGTGTGTGAGCAGCGGTGGTGCTACCTCAATGGAGCACCTCGGGATGAACAATCAAGGCCATTCCTAGCGCTTCAAGGCCTCATGTGGATCTCCGCGCCGGATCCATGACAAGAACTCATGATGACTCACTTTGGAAGGGTACGAGGCGCTGTGATCTCCTATAGGGATGGGAATGGCGCGACAGATGATAGAGGAGCTTTTCGGAGGGCAGAGTCGCCAGGACGTCTCAAATCAACGATGGAAGGCGGCAGGAAGGGTTCATCCTAAAAAAATTGTACACCAAGTTTTCTAAGCGATGCGGGGAACCGGAAAAGGAGGGCCAAGAACTAGGTAAATGGTGCAGTCATGGTGATTCTGCGACGAATGGCATAAAACTTTGCAGTTTGCACTGATCTATGGGGTCAACTCAGGATTTTTTTTGGCCAAAACCGTAAAAAGGAACAGTTATTTTGTAGTTTTGGCCGATTTTCGGGATCTGCTAGCGAGGCTCTTACTTTTCCTCTCGAAAGGTCCCATGAGCAGCGACATGGGGGATGGGAAGCGTATTAATAGAAAACACTAGTAATATATATAGAAGTTCTAGTACTACAAGATGTCCCCCAACCCTCGCTCTACCACACTAGCACTACTATAGTATTATAAGAAAACTTAAATAATAGCATTAACAAATGTATATCTATAATATGCCATAAATTTTGTAATCAAATTTAGATACCAAATCATTGATGGATAATTCATTTGGCGTGGACATGCCAATCTAAAGTACACCCATGGCAGTCTTACCTCAAATAACCAAGAACAAAACACAACCCTAGAAGCTTGTCTTGACCCGGAATCAGTAGTAAGATTGTACAAGCACGAAGTAACTAGCTAGAGGTAGTACAATTAACCATGAGGTTGCAGCGATACTAGAGGGAGTTGAGACGTTCTAGCAATGGTTTGGTCGGCAAGGTCACTGCTTGGGCTCTTGCATGGAGGGCAACAGGTAAGTGTCCAGGCCAAAGGGGTCGGCCGACGTTCTCGGTATATCTATATCTATGCCTAATACCTAATAATAATAAAGCACGAAGTGTTTGTCCCGGTCCAACACTTTTTTGGACAACTTTACCCTCCCACCAAACCATGTATTACCACACACGCAACCGGTAAGTTAAAAAAAAAGCTTCCGTATAGAGTCCAAATAATAATAAAGCACGAAGTGTTTCTCCCGGTCCAACCCTTTTTTGGACAACTTTACCCTCCCACCAAACCATGTATTACCACACACGCAACCGGTAAGTTAAAAAAAAAGCTTCCGTATAGAGTCCAAACGATTCACGAACAACTCTCTTGCAGCTGGATCAATCTATGTCATTGCATTGTGATATGGGCCAATCGCTCCTTGCATTGTGACATGGGCCAAGCCACAAATAAATACGAGTACAAGCGGTGCAACTTAAACCATCACGACTCAATGGCAGCTGAAGCTCATGGTATAGTCCCACCTTGCCTTCTTAGCCTGAGTCCAACCAGTTTATATATGTTTGTAATTTTCTTAGAGTGTCGTCAAGCTGACTCGGAATCAACAAAGCAGCAACACCTTATTTCGGTTGAAATAGACGAATGGATGGATGCATAGGCCAATGGGATAGAGAAATTAACAATATGCTTCATGGATACCTCAATGGAAACAGAGAACAGACAAGGGGAGGCCAAGCCCATGGTCTGAGAATAGGGAGAGGGAGCGCAAGGATGCCGCCGGACCCTCCTCCGTTTCCGCCAAGGAGTGTCTCTCCTAGAAGCGGAGCCGCGCGGAGCCGCGCGACGTAATCCTGCTTCAATGACGGGCTCTTCAACTTTGCAAGGCCACTAGCGTAGCTCCGTATCCTTGGAGCCTGACCTAACCCGGGTTGTGCGCGCGCTTCTCACGGATGCGGACCAAATGGCGTTGTTGGTGTTTCATATCCGCGAGCAAATGCTTCGTATCCTTGGAGCCTGACCTAGCCGGGTTGTGCGCGCGCTTCTCACGGATGCGGACCAAATGGCGTTGTTAGTGTTTCATATCCGGCAGCAAATCAGCCGATGTTTTCAAGTGGTCCTGACTCACGCCGCTAACCATGGATAGCTGGCTTCCGGTCTCAAAAGGTGTGAGCCACGTGCCGGGCATCGTCACCCAGGGCGGCACCGTTCACTTGGCTGTACATGGATGAGAGAAGCTTATACACCCTAACGTAAGCGTTCCTACAACTAGGGATGTAACGTATCGGATCGGATCGGATATTGTTATTATCGTATTATTTATCACGTTTTTTTGGTGGATTCGAACCGGAGCGAATAATAGTTGAGGCCTTATTGTGAGGGGGATTATGTGGGCTGATAACGAACTAAATGCCAGGATAATTAAATGCGACACGAGGAGATGAAAGGGACGCACCCTAAGGAAGAGAAAACAAAGAATTTGGAGAAAAAATTATTCTGCTTGCGAATTGGAACGATCAACAATTGATCGAGAAGCGGATGTCACCAAGCAAGTTAAAAAAAACGTCTATGCCACTTTATTAAAAAAAATCTCCACCGGTACAACAAAAACTAACTTCTTCCGCCGCAACGCGCGGGCATTTTGCTAGTATGAGTATAATGTTATCCTCTTGCTGACTACATAGCCAGATTTCGCTTGATTTTTTCCCTTCTTTTGAAGTACTGGGTAATTTCATAATATTTTGTTTACTAGATCAATAGCCATTCGTGTTTGTTGGTAAGACACTAAAGTTCCACACCACTACACCTCTTCTCCATATATAAACCAACCCCTGAAGCAGCCTTCATGTGTGCAGCAGAGCAAGCCGACTCTGGCCAAAGTGGAGCTCGCGGAGGCGGCAGCCAAGAAGAAGAGGAAGAAGGCCGAGGCGGCGCTGCCGAAGGCTGCAACTGCCTCTTCGATGCGCAAGGCCTCGGCGGAGAACCCTCCCTGAGGCCGGCCACCGCGGGCGGCCATTGTCAACGTCGACGAGTTCGGCAAAAAAAAGTTTACTCCTCTAAATTAGGGGATCAGTTCGGCGCCGACCTCCTTTAGAGGAGTATATTTACTCCTGTAAAATTTACTCCTCGGTTTACTCCTCTAACCGATTAGGTTCTCGGTATCACTACAGGAATGGGAAGCTACGCCGACGGTCGGTCCCTACGCCGACGGCCAAACGTCGGGGCCGTCGGCGTAGCCATCGTCTAGGCCAGCCCCGCCAAGCAGCCGTCAGCGTAGAATTGCCCTCAACATATCCTATGCTACGCCGACGGCTACCCTCGGCGTAGCTTTTTTTATTTTATCTTATTAAAATTTGAAAAATCATAACTAAATCATTCTAATTCAGAAAAATACAAATAATATATCAAAATTTGCAGAAAAATAAGACCTATCTATCTACACTCAAATATTACACATTTGTAAATAAAAATTAAGTAAAACATAAAACATTATATATAGTTTAAAACAGGCATAAAAATTCAAAAATGATCGAAACAATGTGAAACCTTCACGTGATGTTATATTATGTGACATAGTTAGAAGGAAAAATATCAAACTTGGTATATTGATTATGTCTCAAAGAAACCTTCACAAAATAACCTATCTCATTCGAGGTTTCTTGGCTTTCGGGTCAAGTGACCAATGTTATGGCTAGAATCAAGACATAGTTTGTGATAATGTGCCCATATTGTGCATACATGTGCATCATAGGATGGCGAACAATGTTGCATGAGGAAGCTTTCCTTTTTGTCGCACCAAAAATCCATTTTCCATTTTCCGAGCATAAAAAATGGACGGTTTTGTTAAGCAACCACCAAATGGCTAATTCAAAATACTACCACCACATTTTACAAACATAATAGACCACCTTATATGGACAATGTCCCAATAGGGGGATCCTAAACCTTTCCGTCCACCTTTGGTGAAAAAGACAAATTCCTGCCGAATCGGTAGGAAGTGGGTCAGATATAAACTACAGGTACATGATCTGATGCTTATGTTTTTTTACAAAAATCATTTTTAGGTTCACAATATGCTATTTTATCAAATATGTAATGCAAGTTTAGCGAGGCTCAGCCCCGAGCTAAGAATCTTCATGCCCGCCGTTTGACAAAGTTTGACGATAGTTTAAAACGGGCATAAAAAAATCAAAAACGATCGAAACAATGTGAAACCTTCGCGTGGTGTCATATTATGTGACATAGTTATAAGTAAAAATATAAAACTTGATATATTGATTATGTCTCAAAAAAACCTTCACAAAATGACCTATCTCATTCGAGGTTTCTTGGCTTTTGGGTCAAATGACCAATGTTATGGCTAGAATCAAGGCATAGTTTGTGATAATATACCCATATTGTGCATACACATGCATCATGGGATGGCGAACAATATTGCAGGAGGAAGTTTTCCTTTTTGTCGCACCAAAAAGCTGTTGGAGATATGCCCTGGAGGCAATAATAAATGTAGTTATTATTATATCTTTGTGTTTATGATAAATGTTTACATTCATGCTATAATAATATTAACAAGAAAACATTAATACTTGTGTGATTTGTAAACTTAAATTGAAGTCTCTAGTATAGCCTCTATACATCACTAGCTTGTTGGTTAATAAATGATTGTGGTTTCCCTATCATGAACATTGAGATGTTATTAACAACAAGATCATGTCATTAGGAGAATGATATGGTGGACATACTCCTATAGATAAGCGTAGCATAAAGATCAAGTCATTTTAATAGTTCAATTGCTATATGCTTTCTGATACATAGTAACCTAATTCCTTCGACCATGAGATCATGCATATCACCTTTACCGGATGGATGCTTTGATGACATCAAACACCACACCGTAACTGGGTGGCTATAAAGGTGGCATTGAGTGTTCGGAAAGTATTGGTTGAGACACATGGATCAAGAGTGGGATTTGTCCATCCATATGACGGATAGATATACTCTGGGCCCTCTCGGTGAAATGTCATCCAATTAGCTTGCAAGCATGTGACTGGCTCACAAGTGATCACATATCACGGGAACGAGAAAAGAGTACTTATCAGTAACGAGGTTGAACTAGGTATGCAGAGATACCGATCATAACCTCGGATAAGTAAACTATCGTGAGACAAAGGAAATTGGTATCATATGTAAGTGGTTCATTCGATCACAAAGTAATCGTAAATATGTGGGAACCATATGAATTTCAGATTCCTCTATTGGTTATTGATGAGAAGTGTCTCGATCATGTCGCATAATTCACGAACCGTAGGGAGACACATAAGGATTCGACGTTGTTTGAGTAGTTATGGAATGATGAGAAAGACCGAATGTTGTTGGTCTCGGATGGGATCCGGGATATCACGAGGAGATCCGAATGGTCAGGAGAATAAGATTCATATAAGGAAAGTCCGTTTGGAGTTGGGGAATGGTTAGGTGTTTTCATCGGGAATGTTCTAGAAGGTTCGGAATGTCCGGCACTCGGAGGAAGGGTACATGAATGTGTTATATCAAGTTGGTATGATTGCATCATGTACTAAGTGTCATCTCTGAACAAAATAGAGGGTTTATTCAAATCCTAGTTTGAAAAGTCAAACGACTAGTTTGAAAGTTAAACGGCTATTTTTGGGAAGTGGGAAAGGAGGAGGAAACCGAGTTGGGGAGGAGTCCCTCCTCCCCACCGCCGGCACACCACCAAGCCGACTTGGGGAGGGACTCCCCTCCCCTTGGCAGGCCCCCTCCACCTATATAAGGAGGGGCAGGGCTCCCCTCTTTGACACACAACTCCTACGCCTCTAACCCTAGCCCCAAGCCGCCGCCGCCTCCATAGCCGCCGCCGGCCCTAGGGCAAACCCTAGCCGCCGCCTAGCTAAACCCTAGCCACCGGCTTGCCCCCTCATTGGTGTGTCTAAACCCTAGAACACCGAGGACTCTCTCATACTCCACCATACTCGCTCCGGCTTAAGGCGAAGCCCTGCGAGATCTCCCTTCTACTTCCGGTACCACGCCGTTGTGCTGTCGGAATCGCGAGGAGAGTGATACAACCTCCGCTGCCTGCTGGAACAAGGGAGAGGAAGGTCTTCGTCGAGTACCGAATGTGTGACCGACTGCGGGAGCGCTGCCGGAACGCAGCGCCGGAAGGATCGTCTACGCGATCTTGAGATCGGGAAGAGTACGACTACATCACCCACGAGAATCCGCTCTCGTTAAACGCTTTGGAATCTTCGAGGGTGAGTTATTCCATCGACTCATTGCTACAATCTAGTAGATAGATCTTGGCTTGTTTGTTTGTATGCGATAGAAATTTTTTGTTTTCCATGCTACGAAACCCTACAGTGGTATCAAAGCCGTGTCTATATGTAGATCTGTTGCACGAGTAGAACACAATGGTCATTGTGGGCGTTGATGCTTTTATTGTCGATTGCTTCTTGTGTACTTTGCATCTTGCGGGATGTTGGGATGAAGCGGCCCGGGCTAACCTTACATGATATCGTTCATGAGACTTGCTCCACGCTTGACATGCAACTTGTATTGCATAAGTGGCTTTGCGGGTGCCTGTTTCTCCTACCATAGTTAAGATCCAATTTACAACGGGTGATTAACAATACTAGTATCAATGTTGTGGTTCATGTCCGTAAGTTAGAACGACACTTATGGAAAGCCCCAAACCACGTAAAACATGCAAAGAAAGTAGAGGCGTCTAACTTTGTTTTGCAGGGGTGTGTAGTGATGTGATATGGCCATGATTGTGATTATATTTGATGTATGCAATGATCCTTATTATAAGTTGGCAACCGGCAGGATCCATATGGTTGTATTTAATTTATGTTAAGACCCGCGTGTCTATTCAAAGTAGTTGTAATAGTTGAAGCCGGTGGACGACAACCATGGAGAAGCATCATTAATGTTGATGCAATGCCGGTGATGATGGAGATCATGTTCGTGCTTGAAGATGGAGATCGGAAGCACAAAGAAGAAAGGCCATATCATATCACATATTATGAATTGCATGTGATGTTAATCCTTTATGCATCTTGTATTGCTTAGTAGACGACGGTAGCATTATAAGATGATCCCTCATGCACATGAATTTCAAATCATAAAGTGTTCACCCTTAGTTAGCACCGTTGCTAAAGCTTGTTGTTTCGAAGCACCACGTGATGATCGGGTGTGTTAGATTCCGCAAGTGTATACAACGTGAGCAAGCCAGATTTGCTCATGCGGAAACTAAGGTTTGATCTTGACGAGCCTAGCATGTATAGACATGGTCTCAGAACACGGATCACCGAAAGGTAAAGCATGGATCATATAGTAGATATGATGAACATGTCGATTGTTCGCCATTGAAACTATATCAACTCTCGTGATGATCGGTGTTGATGTGGTGGATTTGGTTCGTGTGATCACTAAAACAATGTGAGGGATGTTGTTTTGAGTGGGAGTTCACCTAGGTTAATTTTATTATTAATTTGAACTCAATTTGTCATAAACTTAGTCTAAACTATTGCAAATATGTTGTAGATCAATGGCAGCCCCTACCATCAATTTTAATGCGTTCCTAGAGAAAGAAAAGTTGAAAAACAATGGAAGCAACTTCGCGGATTGGTTCCGCAATTTGAGGATTATCCTCACAGCTGGTAATTTGACCTATATGCTGGATGCACCGCTGGGTGACCCACCTGCAGCTACTGCTACCGATGAAGTAAAGAATGTTTACCTCACTTGGAAGACTCAGTACTCCACAGTTCAGTGTGCTATCTTGTATGGTTTAGAATCGGAGCTTCAGAAAAGGTTTGAGAATTCAGACCCACATGATATTGTCCGTGATCTCAAATTGATCTTTGAGACTCATGCGGCAATTGAGATCTATGAGGCTTCTGAAAAGTTCTTTAACTGCAAGATGGAAGAGGGCAACTCCGTTAGTGAGCATGTGCTTAAGATGTCTGGGCACGCAAACAAACTTCAAAGCTTGGGCATAGTGATTCCTAATGCTTTGGGGATTTACCGTGTCCTCCAATCACTACCACCAAGTTATAAGAACTTTGTGATGAACTACAACATGCAGAACATGAACAAGACGTTGCCAGAACTCTTTGCCATGTTAAAATCTGCAGAAGTGGAGATCAAGAAAGAGCACCAAGTGTTGTTGGTCAATAAGACCACCAAATTCAAGAAAGGCAAGTCTAAGCAAAAGGGACACTTCAAGAAGGGTGGTAAGAAAGTTACCACGCCAACGAAGAAGACCAAGGCTGGACCTAAGCACGTCTTGAGTGCTTTTACTGCAAGGGAGAAGGTCACTGGAAGCGGAATTGCCCAAAGTACTTGGCGGATTTGAAGAACAGCAACATCAAGAAGAAAGGTATATCTGATATACATGTTATTGATGTGTATCTCACTAGTACTCGTAGTAGTGCCTGGGTATTTGATACTGGTTCGGTTGCTCATATTTGTAACTCAAAACAGTCTGCGGAATAAGCGGAAGCTAGCGAAGAACGAGGTGACGATGCGTGTTGGAAGCGGATCAAAGGTTGATGTGATCGCGATCGACGCTACCCCTTCATCTACCATCGGGATTAGTTTTATACTTAAATAATTATTATTTGGTGCCTGCGTTGAGCATGAACATTATATCGGGATCTTGTTTATTGCGAAACGGTTACGTGTTTAAATCCGAGAATAATGGTTGTTCGATTTATATGAGTAATATGTTTTATGCACATGCACCTTTGATAGATGGTCTATTCTTGTTGAATCTCGATAGTGGAAATACACATATTAATAACATTGAGGCTAAACGTTTGAAATCGAGCGATAACTCGACCTATATGTGGCAATCGTCTTGGTCATATTGGAGTGAAGCGTATGAAGAAACTCCATTCGATGGACTTCTTGAATCACTTGATTTGAATCACTTGATAGATGCGAAGCATGTCGATGGGTAAAATGACTAAGACTCCATTTTACGGTATGATGGAGCGAGCTACGGACTTATTGGAAATCATACATACCGATGTGTGTGGTCCAATGAGTGTGGCATCTGTGAGTGGTTATCGTTATGTTCTTACCTTCACGGATGACTTGAGCAGATATGGGTATATCTATTTCATGAAACATAAGTCCGAAACTTTCGAGAAGTTTAAGGAATTTCAAAGTGAGGTAGAGAATCAACGTAACAAGAAGATTAAATTTCTACGTTCTGATCGTGGAGGTGAATATCTAAGTTACGAGTTTGGTGAGCATTTGAAGAAATGCGGAATACTTTCACAATTGACACCGCCGGGAACACCACAGCGTAATGGTGTGTCCGAATATCGTAATCGAACTCTCTTAGATATGGTTCGTTCTATGATGTCACTTACAGATTTACCGCTATCATTTTGGGGTTATGCATTAGAAATAGCCGCATTCACTTTAAATAGGGCACCATCTAAATCCGTGGAAACGACACCGTATGAATTATGGTTTGGGAAGAAACCTAAATTTTCGTTCCTTAAAGTTTGGGGATGCGAAGCCTATGTAAAGAAGTTACAGTCGTACAAGCTTGAACCCAAAGCGGAAAAATGCGTCTTCATAGGATACCCGAAGGAAACTATTGGGTATACCTTCTATCATAGATCCGAAGGCAAAATCTTTGTTGCCAAGAATGGATCCTTTCTAGAGAAGGAATTTCTCTCGAAAGAAGTGACTGGAAGGAAAGTAGAACTCGACGAGGTTGTCGAACCTTCTCTCGAACTTGCGAGTAGCGCAACACCGGAAGTAGTTCCTGTGACGCCTGCACCAGTAAGAGAGGAAGCTAATGATGATGATCATGAAACTTCGGTTGTAGTTGCTACAGAGCTTCGCAGGTCAACGACAACTCGTACCACTCCTGATTGGTATGATCCCGTTATGAATGTCATGTTGGTGGATAACACCGATGACCCTGAGACATATGAGGAAGCGATGATAAGCCCAGATTCCAATAAATGGCAAGAAGCCATGAAATCCGAGATTGGATCCATGTACGAAAACCAAGTATGGACTTTGGTGGACTTACCGGATGGCCGGAAGGCCGTCGAGAACAAATGGATTTTCAAGAAGAAAACAGATGCTGATGGAAATGTTACTGTCTATAAAGCTCGACTTGTCGCAAAAGGGTTTCGACAAATTCAAGGAGTTGACTACGATGAGACTTTCTCACCAGTAGCGATGCTAAAGTCTGTGAGGATTATGTTAGCAATCGCCGCATATTATGATTATGAGATATGGCAGATGGATGTCAAAACAGCGTTCCTCAATGGAGACATTGATGAAGAGTTGTATATGATGCAACCCAAAGGTTTTGTCGATCCTAAAGATGCTAACAAGGTAGGCAAACTTCAACGGTCCATCTATGGATTGAAGCAAGCATCCCGAAGTTGGAATCAACGTTTTGATAAGGTAATCAAAAGTTTTAGTTTTATACAAACTTATGGAGAAGCTTGTATTTACAAGAAAGTGAGTGGGAGCTCTGTAGCATTCTTAATACTATATGTAGATGATATATTGTTGATTGGGAATGATGTAGACCTTCTTAATAGTGTCAAGGAATATTTGAATAATAGTTTTTCAATGAAGGATCTTGGCGAAGCAGCTTACATATTAAGCATAAAGATTTATAGATATAGATCGAGACGCCTAATATCATTGTCACAAAGTACATATTTGGAACAAAGTTCTAAAGAGGTTTGGAATGGAAGATAGCAAGAAAGGGTTCTTGCCCATGTTTCCCAATACGACCTTGAGTAAAACTCAAAGTCCGACAACGGCAGAAGATAGAGAAAGGATGAGTAAGACTCCCTATGCCTCAGCCATAGGATCTCTAATGTATGCCATGCTATGTACTAGACCCGACATTGCATATGCTGTTAGTTTAACTAGCAGATATCAAAGTGATCCAGGAGTGGATCATTGGACAGCGGTCAAAAACATCCTTAAGTACTTGAGAAGAACTAAGGATATGGTTCTTTCTTATGGAGGTGATGAACAGCTCGTTGTTAATGGTTACACCGATGCTAGTTGGAACACTGATCCGGATGATTCTAAATCACAATCTGGATACGTATTTACTTTGAATGGTGCAACAATTAGCTGGAGGAGTGCAAAGCAAAGCGTTGTGGCGAGATCTTCAACTGAATCGGAATACATGGCTGCTTCGGAGGCTTCACAAGAAGCGATATGGATGAAAGAGTTCATTACAGAGCTGGGTGTGGTTCCTAGTGCGCTGGACCCAATGTCTATCTACTGTGATAACATGGGCGCCATAGCCAATGCGCAAGAACCAAGGTCACACAAGAAGCTGAAGCATATCAAGCTACGTTTTCATGCTATTCGAGAACATGTCCAAGATGGGGACATAAAGATTTGCAAAGTACACACAGATCTGAATGTGGCGGATCCGTTGACTAAACCTCTCCCGAGGGCAAAACATGACCAGCACCAAACTACCATGGGTGTTCGGTATATTACCATGTAATCTAGATTAGATGACTCTAGTGCAAGTGGGAGACTGTTGGAGATATGCCCTAGAGGCAATAATAAATGTAGTTATTAATATATCTTCGTGTTTATGATAAATGTTTACATTCATGCTATAATAGTATTAACAAGGAAACATTAATACTTGTGTGATTTGTAAACTTAAATTGAAGTCCCTAGTATAGCCTTTATACATCACTAGCTTGTTGGTTAATAAATGATTGTGGTTTCCCTATCATGAACATTGAGATGTTATTAACAACAAGATCATGTCATTAGGAGAATGATATGGTGGACATACTCCTATAGATAAGCGTAGCATAAAGATCAAGTCATTTAATAGTTTAATTGCTATATGCTTTCTGATACATAGTAACCTAATTCCTTCGACCATGAGATCATGCATATCACCTTTACCGGATGGATGCTTTGATGACATCAAACACCACACCGTAACTGGGTGGCTATAAAGGTGGCATTGAGTGTTCGGAAAGTATTGGTTGAGACACATGGATCAAGAGTGGGATTTGTCCATCCATATGACGGATAGATATACTCTGGGCCCTCTCGGTGAAATGTCATCCAATTAGCTTGCAAGCATGTGACGGCTCACAAGGGATCACATATCAGGAGCGAAAAGAGTACTTATCGATGCGAGGTTGAACTAGGTATGCGAGATACCAAGCGATCATAACCTCGGATAAGTAAACTATCGTGAGACAAAGGAAATTGGTATCGTATGTAAGTGGTTCATTCGATGCAAAGTAATCAGAGAAATATGTGGGAACCATATGAATTTCCAGATTCCTCTATTGGTTATTGATCGGAGAAGTGTCTCGATCATGTCCGCATAATTCACGAACCGTAGGGAGACACACTTAAGGATTCGACGTTGTTTGAGTAGTTATGGAATGATGAGAAAGAGACCGAATGTTGTTCGGAGTCTCGGATGGGATCCGGGATATCACGAGGAGATCCGGAATGGTCCGGAGAATAAGATTCATATAAGGAAAGTCCCGTTTTGGAGTTGGGGAATGGTTCCGGTGTTTTCATCGGGAATGTTCTAGAAGGTTCCGGAATGTCCGGCACTCCGGAGGGGAAGTGTACATGAATGTGTTATATCAAGTTGGTATGATTGCATCATGTACGAAGTGTCATCGCTGAACAAAATAGAGGGTTTATTCAGATCCTAGTTTGAAAAGTCAAACGGCTAGTTTGAAAGTCAAATGGCTATTTTTGGGAAGTGGGAAAGGAGGAGGAAACCGAGTTGGGGAGGAGTCCCTCCTCCCCACCGCCGGCGCACCACCAAGCCGACTTGGGGAGGGACTCCCCTCCCCTTGGTCGTCGCCCTCCACCTATATAAGGAGGGGCAGGGCTCCCCTCCTTGACACACCACTCCTACGCCTCTAACCCTAGCCCCAAGCCGCCGCCGCCGGCCCTAGGGCAAACCCTAGCCGCCGCCTAGCTAAACCCTATCCGCCGGCTTGCCCCCTCCTTGGTGTGTCTAAACCCTAGAACACCGAGGACTCTCTCATACTCCACCATACTCGCTCCGGCTTAAGGTGAAGGCCTGCGAGATCTCCCCTCTACTTTCGGTACCACGCCGTTGTGCTGCCGGAATCGCGAGGAGAGTGCTACAACCTCCGCTGCCTGCTGGAACAAGGGAGAGGAAGGTCTTCGTCGAGTACCGAACGTGTGACCGACTACGGGAGCGCTGCTTAGCAGCGCGGAAGGATCGTCTACGCGATCTTGAGATCGGGAAGAGTACGACTACATCACCCACGAGAATCCGCTCTTGTTAAACGCTTTGGAATCTTCGAGGGTGAGTTATTCCATCGACTCGTTGCTACAATCTAGTAGATAGATTTTGGCTTGTTTGTTTGTATGCGATAGAATTTTTTTGTTTTCCATGCTACGAAACCCTACAAAAGCCATTTCCATTTTCCGAGCACAAAGACAGACGATTTTGTGAAGCAACCACCAAATGGCTAATTCAAAATACTACCACCACATTTTACAAAAATAATAAACCACCTTATATGGACAATGTCCTAACAGGGGATCCTAAACCTTTCCATCCACCTCTGGTGAAAAAGACAAATTCCTGCCGAATCGGTAGGAAGCGGGTCATATATGAACTACAGGTACATGATCCGATGCTCATGTTTTTTTACAAAAATCATTTTTAGGTTCACAATATGCTATTTTATCAAAGATCCAATGCAAGTTTAGCGAGGCTCGGCCCCGAGCTAAGAATCTTCATGCCCGCCGTTTGACAAAGTTTGACGATAGTTTAAAATGGTCATAAAAAAATTCAAAAACGATCGAAACAATGCAAAACCTTCGCGTGGTGTCATATTATGTGACATAGTTATAAGTAAAAATATCAAACTTGATATATAGATTATGTCTCAAAAAACCTTCACAAAATGACCTATCTCATTCGAGGTTTCTTGGCTTTCGGGTCAAATGACCAATGTTATGGCTAGGGGTGGGCATAAAAAACCGAAACCGAACACCGAAACCGAATTAACCGGAACCGAAACCGAATACACCGAACCCGAATTAGCCGAAACTAATTTCGGTTAGTAAATATGATTAACCGAATTTATAAATATTAATTCGGTTTTGACTCTCCATTAACCAAAATAACCGTACAAACCGAAAAATATACATGACATCGCTAAATATATTTGTAATTCTGTCCCAGATGTCCATTACTGTACGTAGATACTACCTCATGCGACAAAAAGACATGCATGCAAAAGCTGCCAGGCAGCCCATGCATATACGTATGTCTCCAGTCACATGCACGTACATGTTCATGATTTAACTGTCAATTGTGTCTATGAATTTTGTAGGAAGTCTTTCAGTTGTTTTCCTATTTCGGATATAATCATGTATTTTAGCTGAACTCTCAACCCATACAATTTGTTGAATGTATACGGCTTGGAAGATAGACATCATTTTTTTGAACGAGCAAGATAGACATCATGCTTATTATGTTTTTTTCTACACCTGCGTGCAAGACATCAGCTAGCCATGTATTACTTCAGGTACTCGCCGACCTGGAGGTTTCTTCCGGTGCGCCGACGAGTGGTTTAGCTTGTATAGATCTGACATAAATTATGGCACAGTGTTGTTATTTCCAGAAGTTTGGTTAAAAACCGAACACCAAACCGAATTGTCCACTAACCGAACTATCGATTACTTAGAAAACCGAAATAATTTCGTTGCCTATTTTATAGAAACCGAATTATAGAAAAACCGGGGTAAAACCGAACCGAATTAACCGAAAAAACCGAATGCCCACCCCTAGTTATGGCTAGAATCAAGGCATAGTTTGTGATAATGTGCCCATATTGTGCATACACATGCATCATGGGATGGCGAACAATGTTGCAGGAAAAAGTTTTCCTTTTCGTCGCACCAAAAAGTCATTTCATTTTCCGAGCACAAAAAACGAACGATTTTGTGAAGCAACCACCAAATGGCTAATTCAAAATGCTACCACCACATTTTACAAAAATACTATACTACCTTATATGGAAAATGTCCCAACAGGGGGATTCGAAACCTTTCCATCCACCTCTGGTGAAAAAGACAAATTCCTACCGAATCGGTAGGAAGTGGGTCAGATATGAACTACAGGTACATGATCGGATGCTCATGTTTTTTTACAAAAATCATTTTTAGGTTCACAATATGCTATTTTATCAAAGATCCAATGCAATTTTTCCTTTTCATCGCACCAAAAAGCCATTTTTCATTATCCGAGCGCAAAAAGGGAATTTTCTAAAGCAACCACCAAATAGATAATTCAAAAACGGAGGGTTTGTGATTAGTTGATATGGATATCATATTTGGATTCCTCTCATTTTTCTGATCAATTTAGACATATTATTTGTTAAATTCCGATTTACAGATTTAAAGATATTAATTATTCCATATTAAATAGAAAAATACAAAAAAGTAAAATTATTATATTTTTATTTGAATTCAATAATATTTTTACTTATTCATTAATGTTTACTTAAATAATTGTTTGTAATTTCAAAAAATATAAACATGTGACATGTTGATATAAGGGTTAATAGGATTGATATCATAGTATTGACAACAATATATGAATTACTTTGGGGAAACAGATTCTGAAGAAACGAGGAAGTTAAGCGTGCTGGAGCTGGAGTAGTATTAGGATAGGTGACCGGCCGGGAAGTTCGACCAAGACTGCAATTTAATTAAATATTAAGTGTAATTAGTGTTAAAAATGTTCAGAGTGAGAGATTAACGAGTCAAACAATTTAAAGATTCAAAAATTGAGAAAAAAAATAAAATTAATTAATTTTTTTTAAATGTTTTTGCAACCTGTCATCAAGCTATGTCGAGGGCCGCTACGCCGACGGCATTTTGATACGCCGACGGCCTCTATGTGCTCCGCCGAGAGTCCTTTGCCGAGGAGGCTACGCCGAGGGCAGCCATCGGCGTACCATATGCCGAGGGCATTTTAGCCTACGCCGACGGTTTTTTACCTTCGACGTAGCGCGCGTCCTGTAGTGTATATATGAGTATAACGTTATCCTTTTAGTGAATAAATAGCTAGATTTCGTTTGGATTTTGCCCCTTCTTTTAAAGTATAGGGTAATTTCATACTAGTAGTTTATTTACTAGATCAATAACCATTCGTGTTGGTTGGTGAGACACTAAAGTCCCAGACCACTACACATCTTCTCCATATACATAAACCAACCCATGAAGCAGCCTTCATGCGTACGTCCCCTTCATCCGCTATGGAGAGAACAAGTAAGGAGGGGTGAGCGATATGGTAATGATTAATGAGCAGCATAGATGGTTTAGTGTAGAGAATTGTTAGGAATGAGATGCATCAAAAATTTGCGCCAGATGGGACGGTCAACCATCAGTTAGCTGATAATTAAGCCATGCCCGAGAAACTTTTTGTTCCTAGGCTCGGTGTCATCGAGTATCTACCTTTTGCAATATTGTTGTGTGATAGGGCATGGTTCTGATAGCTGATAGGAAACGTGACTACTTGTCGCGAGGTTGGAGGTGCTTGAGAGACGGATGCCGCTGTGGGAGATAACACAAGAGCTAACAGAAACAATGCTGTGGTGGGTCATAAGCGAGAAATGTGGAAGTGTTGAGTGCCAGCTAGGCGTCAAGATGATAGGGCGCGTGGTAAGGGGATGTGTCCAGCTCGATCAACTGCCAACAGACGAACCAAGAACTGCATTCGTCTCCAAGCCGAGAAGTGATGCCCTGCAGCTCCCCGCTAAATTCATAACGATATCTCACTCTTTTCCATTGCTCCCCACCTCTGATGTATAGGATCAGTGCAAATCTGCTTATCCACGAGATAAATAATTGTACATGCTTGTTTCCACACGGGTGCACCCAATGTATGTGACAAAATTGCACCAAAGTCCATTTACTACATAGTTTCTCCATATATATGAGTTCAACACTTGAAGCAATTTTGTCACATACATTGTGCAGAGAACAGGAACGCCAAAATGGGGTTGATGGAGGATGATGAGCGGCATCGGTGGTGTTTTTCTTTTAACCCAGAACAACATGGGCTCTGCTTTTTCATTAAGGGAGAGGGAAGGCAAGAGTTACAAAAGGATTACAGGCTGAACCATGGCCAGCCACTCGAACATATTCACGCAGGTATTCTTAGAAACATCACAGGAAGCCAAACAACACAGCAATAATTTTTTTTTTAAAAGGAGTAAAAGCTAACGCTAGCATCTGCACCTCATCCCTAGTTAACCCCAAAAGACCTGACGCTGTCATGCTCTGGTTTTGGAAAATACGTCGGCCTCGCTCTTTCCAAATATGCCAAACAACATAAGCTGCAGTTGTGGAATCGGCGGTTTTAGTTGCAAAATTTATTGGGAGGGAATTGTGTCAAAATTTTGTATCAAGACTAAATTAGCACTCATTTGATAAGCAGTAGTACAGCCCAAGCCGTTAAGCATAAACTATCGTCGTGCCATAGTGAAATTTCACAAAAGAGGGATCCATTTCCTCTCTATGCAGGGTCATATTCGAACCAAGGCCACGGATAATGTGTCACTCGATATGGACGCGCACACTAGGAATGTAGCTTAAATTGTACAGTAGTACAATTAATCTTTAATTTTATTCGGTGTGATGCACATGGAGTAAGTAAATGTGTGAGCCCGAGTAGGGGATAAATTTTCTGGTCGGGATCACTGCATAATTGCACATATCATCTTACACGACGTGCTGCCTGAGTAGTTGCTGAAGTTGAACTTTTGCAAAACCTAGTTGTTGCCGTCATATTCCTAGTCGGGCAGCATTAAATGCCATTTTTTTGGCTGTGGAAAGAGGATCATATTTGTCTAGTTGACAAAATCAATTGATTAAGATATGACAGACTATGTATGTACCAATGCGGCCCCGCATCATTCCCAGGGAGCGGCTCAGGGTAAACCTTATCCACCGTTGCCACTCCCCCATCCACCTCAGCCCATCCCCGTTGTCGCCGAACGCTGCCACGGCAAAGACCATGCGTCTTACGGCCGCGGCGGGATCTCATCCCATCGCACGGCAGGCATCAGCAGGGGCTTCCTTTCCTTGCGCGGCAAGAGCTCCTAGCCGGTGCGGCGTGGTGGCCCTGGACGACAAGCCGTGGCTGGACAAGAAGGTAGTCAGGGCGGCGGCCCTGGGATCCCGCGGTTCGGAGATGTGGTGGCTGCAACGGCAGCACCGTGGCTGGTCCTAGGTGCTCGCGCTTGTAGCCGTCAACTAATTGGAGTCCGTGTCAACCTTGGCGTTGGCGGTACCCGCGGTTTGGTCGGTGGCAGGTGGTAGCGGCCCATTCTTCATCTCCGCGAGGTGCGGGTGGTGTTGGCGGTTCTCACTGAGCGATGTAGACTGCTTGTGGTGGACGCAACTGGCTTGTGGCGGGGGGGGGGGGGGCTACTGGCTTGGCATGGATAATGGAGGTGGTCCTTGGGTTCCTCTCGTGTCAAGACGAATATCTTCTTGATGTTTGACCTCGTTGATCAGGAGAAAGTGTTGAGTTTGGGAAGGCTCCGCCGGCAAACTCCCATGGGCGCCACATGCCTGGATATTGCTGGATCAGATGGGATTCGATCGTGTGCACCCATGTTTTTTACTGACCATTTGATTTCAGAGGGAGCGTTGTGAATCTATGCTACCTGTTATCATCATGGGACATGTCTTTCGGTCCATGGTGAAATCAGAGGTGAAAATGTCATGAAAGTCGAGATATGAGGGATAGCAATGGTGGTTCGAGTCTTTGTGGTGATGAGTAACTGGCTTTGTGATTCGTGACTCATAGAGGCGGCATCGGCAAGTGGGGGTGACAACACAAGAGGAGTTCAATATCCTACCTTGCATGTGAAAATCCAAGGTCTAACATTTATTGGTTGTGTCTACCAATAGCCTTGTTGAAGGCATTATTTGTGAGCATGGAATTTTTCCAGGGTAAAAACCTATGACCTATGATCAGAAAACGACGGCGTGTGTGCACTGTTTCTTTTTTAAGACGTCGCTATTGGAGAAACTATACTTGTATGTCTTGGTGGTATTATTACTGTTGCTATAAAGAATGGGTCTCCGTAGCGAGATTTTTTTTACTGTAATTCTTCCTTTTTTGGCTATGTGCATCCTACGTTGTTGCAGAGGCTAGGTACAATTGTATCTTCGTGATATTAATATATACTTCTTATCTGAGAAAATCATAGACGATGTGGTCATGTACGTCTTATGATGCATAGGTTGAGAAAATATATCTTTTTTATTTTCTAAAATATTTGAAGAGACGAGGCTTGTCAATTTTCTCATGTTGATGGGATTGACGCATACATAGCCCATGTACCAAAGCTTCATATTCGTACTAGGATCATAGTTTTAAAAACCGGATTGGTGAGTGAATCAGTGAGCCTACTGGTTCAATGGTTTACTGTTCGGACCACTGGTTCAGTTGGTTTGAGGGTAACAAAAAACCGTTCTTTTTAATTGAAATTTAAGCAAATTACAGAATAAAATAAACATAAAAGATATATATATATATAAGTGTATATTTTAATAAGTAATCACAAAACATGATGTATTCAAGTGGTATTGGGCTTTATGTGGTGCTATTTCAGCCTAGCATAGGATCATGAGTTTGATTCCTCCCACAACATCTTTTTTTCCTGGTTTTTTATTGTTTGGACCAGTAGCTCTTAAAAAACGAGTAAGACCATCGGTTCAGGTTTTTTCTGATTAAACCATCGAATCGGTCCGATTTTTAAAACTATAACTAGGATGATTGGGCGCTTCTCCCGATCATTTCAGAATCAGTATCATGTGACAAAATGCCAGGATGACTTGTAATGACCACAAGTACAAGAACCAGCTACATTGAGGGCTTTAGTTACGTCCAAGTATGAAAGATCTTGTTAAAGCATGATTGGAGATTTTCGTACCTGATCTGATTCAGCAATACTCCATCTGTTTAAAAATATAAGATGTTTTATGTTAGTGAAGCTACTGTATCTAAACACCTTTTAGTATATAGGTTTAATTAAATCTACATACGTGTCAATACATTCACCTCATAAACCTAACACATCTTATATTTATAAACGGACGTAGTACATGTTTTAAAATATAAGATGTTTTAGCTTTGTAAAACAAGTGTATCTAGACCGGTTTTACTGTTTAGATTCAAAGTGAACCTATACATTAAAAGAGGTCTAGATTCATCCCTTTTACAAAGCTAAAACATCTTATATTTTAAAAGAGAGGGAGTAAAATGGTGAGCTTGCTGAATAAATAACTAAATTACATTTGTATTTTCCTCATTCCTACGAAGTACGGAGTAACGTCATGGCTTATTTATGAGATCAACAACCGACGCTAAAGTCTCACCACTACACCTCTCCATATATATATTAAACAAACACCTGAAGCAACTTTAACCTGTATATATTCCCATCATTTGGTACGAAGAGAGCAAGTGAGCAAGGGGTGAACGATCGTAATGAACAATATCCATGGTTTAGTGTTAGGAATAAGATGCATCGGAAATTTGTGCCAAATAGGATGGTCACCCATCAGCCAGCTCAACTAACGAACCAGCCGTGTCCTGGTACTGTTTTGTGCTGGTAATTAATCAGTATCAATAGTTTAGAGTTGTGTATTGTTGGGAACTAGATGATACCCCGCGCGTTGCTGCGGTATTTTTTAGTCAACATTGGAAGTTTAAGTCTGACAAAAAATATACATTTTCCTTCATTCCTATTGGATAGCCAATGCTTTCTTACCATGGGATTACCTTATGTGACATTGCAGTAAAATAGGGTGCAAAGATAGTTTTTTTTTTGCGGGTAAGGGTGCATGGATAGTTGAGAGCTTTGCATCAAAGAAATGGGTGATCGATGCATGCAAAATAAGATGTATTTCCGCTATTTTTCTGTTTAAGTGACTTCATTGACAAAACGAAGAGAGATTTGTTGATTTCGTGATTTTCTACTCTTTCTAGATCGACCACCGAAATATGGACAAATGAAAGATGATTGAAATAGCTGCATGGACTTAAACAATGTCACGGATAGCACCTCCATGGAGATCACATGTTAATTCGATGAGAGGCTATAAGATTGTGAAGACATGGTTAAAAGTAGAAAGGAAATCTCATCAACTTGATGCCATCCTACGGAGACTATTGTCCATCCGGTACAATGGGTTATGTTTCAGGAAAACGTATAATAGTTCTTAGAATGACAGATCGCTAAGCACGAAGAAGACAAATGGCTAATAATAAATCTTTTCCCTTTTCAAGAAGGGAGCAAAAAAGATCGCCAACCAGATATTGTGGACTATTTCTTGTCTTGGTCATAAAAAACCTGTAAAAAAATACTTGAGAATATTTTAGATAACCTCTTTTTTATTTTAGATAAACTCAACTTACGATAAATTTTATGTACATGCATGCACCAAACTCGTTTGTTGGCATGAAATCACAAATCATGATAAGACAATATAAAAAGATGTACTCCCTCCGACCCACATTAATTGATTTGGATTTGGCAAAATTTGGATGAACCTATATCTAAATAGTGTTTAGATTCATAAAAATCTAGACAAATTAAAGTCAACCAATATGGGTCGGAGGGGGTATAAAAAGGTATCTAGCACTGTTACATAAGCTAGTCTATCTAGCCTCATATAACCTAATACTTTCTTGGCCTTTATTGTATATGATGCCTATGTATAAACAACCTCAACCTGTATCATAAGTTTTTTCTATGATCTCACAATCAGCCACGCTCAGCCGCATGCAACATATAACAGGCATGTGTGAATGCGGATAACTTGCATGATAGATTAATCTGGTTGGATCTGTAACGGTGGCCTGCCCTGCAAAAAAAACACATGAAAAGAAGCAAGATGATGAGCAAGATGACCGGTTCATGCATCGTTCAGAAAATTCTTATCATACACACCATGGAGATTGGAGGAAGATGAGGAGTACCGGTCCTGCTGCTTAATTATTGCAACTAAATCCATGTCATATCGATGCCCATCCCAAGCGCGAAGGACGAAGGATGTGTAGCATGAATATCAAAAGGAAACCCACATATCAACCTGCCATAATTCATCAAAAAGGAAAAAAAAGTAAATCACATCACAGAGAAAACGAATCAGCTGCGATGGGATAGGTAGGAGGATTTTGAACCCTGGTGGAGGAAGAAATCCGCAAGCCACCGCTGGCTCTGGGAAGGTGTCCAGGTCTGCCTCTCTTCATTGCAGGTTTTCCGATGATGACATTGGCACCGAACTCACCCCTGATGTTTGCCTGGCTCTGCGCGCATGTGTCTGCGATGACTTTCATGTTCTGCTGAAGCAAGCCAATCTCAGAATCTCCATAGCTTTCTCAAAAAACGTTGCCTTGTCTTGGTGGAGCGAGGCCTTTAATAGAATCGACATCATCCCTTTGGCTGCCCCATTAGTTTCTTCCGTGCATGTCTCGATTAATCATTTCCTAAGAATGTGGAGGTGATTAAGGCGACAACGTGGAGGAGATGAAGGGATTTGACGACTCGCGGAGGTTTCTGGAGGAACACCAAATAAATATGTGACAATAAATAAACCAATTGCAGGAATTTGATGAGGTGGCAGAAACACACACCCTAGACTATTTTTGGCTGACATGGCACACATGCTGAGGTGGATAGGCTACATGTTGAGAGAAATAGGTTAGTGGGGTTGATCTTCTTAGTTATATAGGATGCTATGCATCAAAATTTGTGTCACACAGATTGGTTAACCATCAGCTAGTTTTTTTTTTTCAAAATGGGGGTAAAACCTAGGCCTCTACATCAACTGATGCACATAGCCTTTTTATTGCAAAGTTTCCAAATCTCTCAAGTACAGAGTGCAGAAAATAAAATTACAATAATCATGGATCACTTAAAGTGGCTACAAAGATGAGCCATCTAAACCAAACAACCAGAACTCGCTTAAACATCATTTATCCTTTTAGTATGCCGTCACACAGCTTGGTTGTTGATTGTGCGACCGACTCCAGAGTGGATGCACCCAATATCTATAGGCACCCGCTGGCCCTCTAGGAGAAGATAGGACCGCATATGGATCCAGTATGTAGCTCTGTGGATAACCTGCAAGTAGTTAATAGTTTCAGATCTGTTAAAAACCAAGTCATTTCTCAAGTTCCACAAAGACCATAACAAAGCACAGAAACCGACGCAAATTCTAGTTTTGTCTAGTTTTCCAACTCCGTTTAACCAAATCCCAAACATATTTGTACAGTGACTAGGGGCAAAAGATCAAAAGTGAACTCAACAATTCTCCAAACAAGACGAGTAAAGGGACAAACAATAAATAAACAATGTATAGATTCCGGTGAATCACAGAAACAACATTTCTGAAACCCATTCCATTTATGCTTAGCTAAGTTATCTTTTGTGAGAAGAACTTTACGGTAAAAGAACCACATAGAGATCTTTATTTTTAGTGGCACCTTTAATTTCCATAGGTACCATGGAAATCTAGTGTACCATCAACTAGCTGATCTAGTAATCAAGTGGCATATTATAATCATTCTACTTCGTCTTAGCTTCACTTCTGCAAGAGTGAAATTTTGTATTATAATTTTTTTTGAAATACCTATATATAGAAATAGTGGTGTGTGCTAGAACGTGGTTGTGATAACTCGAGCTTGTCGCGTGCTTGGACAATTATTGCTGAAGGCAAAGTGAACTTTTTCTTCTGGCTATTCCTGCAGAATAGAAACTGGACTGCGGACAGGCTGGCCAAAAGGGGATGGCCTCATGACGACAGATGCTGCTTCTGCGATCAGCAAATCGAGACTGCGGCACATTTTGCGCTGCATTGCCCCTTCGCCAAGGAGGTTTGGACACACTTTCAGGTTTCGCACCCACTTGCTATCCAGATCTTCGCGGCCTCTAGGACGATCAACAGCTGGTGGGAAAAGGCTAGAAGCGGGAGAAAGACGGATCAGCAGCAGCGTGGTATTTCCTGCTCGGTTTATATCATCTGGCACGTCTGGAAGGAACGGTGCCGCAGAATTTTTCAGAATGAGATCACCTCTGCTGCGACGGTAGCGGGCCTCATTAAGGCCGACCTCGAGTTGATTAGGCTTGCTAGACTGAAACCTTAGACGCCGGGGTTGTCGGTTGTTACAGAGCGGCTGTGTTGTTTGTTTCTTTCTCTTATGAGTTCGCGTTTTCACTCCATTCGGATGTGTAACAGACGTTTTATTTCTCCTCTATAATGCAAAAGAAGAGCACCTGCTAGTTCATGTCAAAAAATAACTAGTAGGAGAGTTGATCACTTGTCGCCAAGGTTAGTCCTGTTCCACTTGTGATACGTCGAAAACGTATCTATGAACTTTATAGTTTATTATGGTATTATCCACCATGTAAACATCATATTAGGAGTTATTACCACTATTCTTAATGATTTACGTGATTTACATGATATCTCATTATTTTGGTATTTAATTTTGGATGGAAGGAAAATCTCATGTTAGGGTTTTTGACTTTCAGGAAGCTACGATATTTCAAAAAGGTAAGGTCAAAAATGTCATTCTATAAATTTCGAGACAAGTCCAAAAAGCTATCCTCAGGGACCCAACAGGCTGCAAATGGGATCCCGTGTTGTGCACACGCCCCTTGGGAGCGCCATGAGGGTTTCTGGGGCCTCAGTCCTCGGATGGCATTGATTCCATCACCATCGTCTTTGTTTTGACCTAAATCCAGGTATATATACCCTTCGGAATTTTATTTGCAACACATGATAGTGGAGAGGAGATATGCAAATATAGAGGTTAGAGTTCATCACCGGAGGAGAATTGGAGGGGGAACTGCTGTCAGAATCGCTTCTATCCGACTTTGCTCCATCACCATCGTGTCCTCGAGGGTCTGCACCATGAAGAGGGAGTATTCCACCTCTTGGTCAATGGGTTTCTGGTTGTACTTTGGTCGAATTTCTCCACATACTATCATTTTCCTTGTTTCTATGAGCTACCTCACACGATTACGGCACTATAGATGTAATTATCATGGTGGATATTTGGTTATGAGATGCTGATCTTGCTTTTATGTTATGAGATATTTATAAATGCATATTGTTCTCTCATTCTATTTGCATCTATGATAGGGTTGCACTCTAAGTTGTTGAAGTAGATGCAGGTTGATCAGAGATGACATAAACCACGACCAAGTTCTTTGGATGCATGTTGAGGAGAAATAAGGGGACCTAAAAACTTTATGCGATGGTTGGATATGAGTCTTATTTCATCCTTTACTTGCACATGTATGTGGCCTTGGGATCAATCACTATCTATGAAATATAGTTCCTCGTGTATGCGAGTGAACCTATTTATGGCTACTCTCTAGAAGAAAAAATTATATCAAACACTAATCCAATGGTTAGGCATAGATTTAATAAATTCCTTGATTGCTCACAAACATGGTATTGGAGTTTTAAGCATCAAGTTCCTTATTACTAATGCCTTATTTACCCATGTCATGACATGTATGACAAACACCAAATGCAGGTAGATAAAGAGGGTGTGTGGCACACGTCACGTGTTGAAATTTTTCATGATATGTACTAATTTACCTATTCACTATGATAATATGTTTTTAGTTTGCCAAAACATCTTATATTAGTGGAAGGAGGTAGTAAATTCTTGTAGTAGACAATGGGGTAGTATGGGGCGTGTCAGATGGAGCGGCACAGGTGTGTTACTAGCTAAGTGACAGAAATAGTACACACATCTTTAGTAGTTGTGCATCTAGAGATACAAAATATAGCGAAGTACTCGTCGCTTGTGACAGGAGCTGTAATTTAAGGGTATTGTAGTTATCAACATCATATCATAAAACTTAATTCAATACGTTGTTTAATTCCTTAAATCAATGCTTGCGGGATCCACTTGCTTAGGGAATATTAACAACCCATTCTTAGGATACTAGGTGTGTTTTGATATTAGGACATGTTACCCATATAAATGTTTCACCATATAGCATGACACTTGTGAAGGGTTTCGCAGCATAGTAAATCAAAATTTTCTACGGAAGCGAACAGAGGGAAAGCCAAGATCTAATCTAGGAGATGCAAACAACGAGAGAGATTGGATTAGATCTTCATACCCTTGAAGATTTGCACAGCGGAACGTTCGTCGGAACGTGGGTGATGTAGTCGTACTCGCTTCTCCTCCTCGCGATCCGATCCGATCTAGCACCACAAGTGGTGGTGCCTCCGTGAGATGCACACATGCAGCACCTCGACGTCTCCTCCTTCCTCGGACCAGCAAGTATGGTGGAGAGATGGATTGGATCTACAACACGACGGCGTGGTGTATATGGTGGAGAATTTCTGCAGCAGGGCTTCGCCTACAAACAGTCGGGAGGGAGAGAGGAGGGTAGCAGGGCAACTAGTGTTTTGGAGGAAGGTGTAGGTTGGGGGGAGGGGGTGCACCAGCCCTCTATATATAGACGGGGGGGGGGGGGGTGCGGCCAGCCCTTGCCCATCCTCCAAGCCTATCTCTAGTTTAAACGATTTAAACTTATCCCTTATCTAGAAACCCTATCTCTAGTTTAAACGAGTTTAAACTTATCTAGGATCGGCTGGGCCCTATGGGGCCTTGTGCCCCTGGCCCAATGCGCCAGGACACTCCCTCATAGGCCCATGCCCCTCCGGAAGGTGGGACCACGTTGGCCCCTTCCGAAGGTTCTAGAAGCTTCCTACATAATACCGATTAATCCGGAACAATTCCGAACTCCAAAAACTGCCTTATATGAATCTTATTCTCGGACCATTCCGAACCTCTCGTGATGTTCGGATCCCATCCGAGACTCGAACAAAAATTCATAAACCAATTATCCAATCTATCCTAGCGCCGAGACACGTTAAGTGTGTGACCTATGATTCGAGAATATGCGACATGATCTTCTATCAATAATCAACAGCGGGTGCAGGCACCCATATTGACTCCCACACATTCATCGATGATCATATCGGATGAACCACGATGCCAGGATTCAATCAATCCCATATATATATTCCCTTCGTCTCGCGATATTTTACTTTCCCGAGATTCGATCGTCGGTATCGTCATACCTAGTTCAATCTCGTTCACAGCAAGTACTTTACTCGTTCCGTAATCCGATATCACTTTGTGATTAACTCCTTAACCACATGCTTGCAAGCGGTGTTGATATCGACACGAGTGGGCCCGAAGTATATCTCTCCGACTTGGGAGGGACAAATCCCATCTCGATACATACAACCCAACAGATACTTTCCGATCACCTGAGAGACACCTTTATGATCACCCTCTCATAGGATGAAGTTTGATGACCTCAAAGCTTTCTTCCGATACCAGGGAGTTGCATTATCTCATGGTGTAAGGAATACAATATTTGACATAGGAAAAGCTTCGCAAAGATGAACACAATGACACGATCTAATTGCTTCGCTTAGTTTGGGTCTGTCCATCATATCATTCTCTCAATGATATGATCTCATTATCAATTGACAACTCATGACTATGGTTAGGAAACCTTAACCATCAATGATCAATGAGCTAGTCCATAGAGGCGTACTAGGGACACGGTGTTGTTCACAAACCACACAAGTATTAATGTTTCCGCTTAATACAATTCTAGCATGGAATATAAACTTTATCATGAACAAGAATTATAATAATAACATCTTTATTATTGCCTCTAGGGCATAATTCCAACAGTCTCCCACTTGCACTAGAATCAATAATCTAGTTTACATTTGGCAACAATCTTACACCCATGGCGCTGAGGTGCTGATCATGTTTTACACGTGGAAGAGGTTTAGTCAATGGATCTGCGACATTCAGATCTGTATGTACTTTGCTGATCTTCAGATCTCCATCTGCTATATAGTCTCGGATTATATGAAACTTGTGTTGATATGCTTGGTCTTTGGATGATATCTTGGTTCCTTAGAGAGTGTTATGGCGCGGTGTTGTCACACAATATCTCCGTGGATCCAATGCACTTGAACCACGCCAAGCTTCGGATGAAGTTTCGATCCAAACTCCTTCACTTGACGCTCGCAGCAGCCATGTATTCCGCTTCTCATCAGATCCCGCGACCACGCTTTGCTTGCAGCTTCTCCAGCTCACTCCTCCATTCAAAATATACACGTATCACGAGATTTAGCATCATCCTTGTCGGTGTTTAAACTAGCATCGACGTAACCTTTACGATGAGCTGTTCATCACCCACATAGACTAAGAACATTTCTTTAGTCCTATTTAGGTACCTTAGGATGTTCTTCACGGCTGTCCAAAGGTTCCACTCGGATCACTTTGATATCTGCTCGTCAAACTAAGAGCATTGGACACATCCGTCTAGTACACAGATGGCATACATGATGGAACCTATGGCCGAGGCATAAGGCACTTTGCTCATAGCTTCCCTATCATTTATCAGAATGGACACGAGCCTTGCTCAATATCTTACCTGACAACATAGGCACTGAACCTTTCAATGCCTTATCCATTCTGAACATTTTCAGAACTTTGTCTAGGTATGTACTCTGGCTTAAAGCTATCAAGCGTCTTTGTCTATCTCTATAGATTTTGATGCCCAATATATAAGCAGCTTCACCTAGGTCTTTCATTGAAAACACTTGTTCAAATAACTCTTCACATCGTTAAGCATGTTGATGTCATTTCCAATAATCAATATGTCATCCACATATAGTACCGTAAACGCCACCGAGCTCCCACTCACTTTCTTGTAGATGCAAGCTTCAGTAGCAATTTGGAACAAATCCAAAGCTCTTGATCACTTGATCAAACGAAGGTTCCAACTCCGAGACGCTTGCTTCATCCATAAATGGAACGCTGAAGTTTGCATACTTTATCGATCCTTAGGATCCAAAACCTTCGGGTTGCATCATATACAACTCTTCATCAATGTTGCCATTGAGGAAAGCGATCTTGACATCCATTTGCCATATTTCATAATCATGAAACGCAGCAATTGCTAATAAAATCCGAATGGACTTAAACATCGCTACGGGAGAGAAAGTCTCATCGTAGTCAACACCTTGAACTTGTCGAAAACCTTTCGCAACAAGTCGTGCTTTATAGACGGTAACATTACCATCCGTGTCCGTTTTCTTCTTGAAGATCCATTTGCACTCAACGGCCTTTCGGTCGCTAGGAGGGTCCACCAAAGTCCATACTTGGTTTTCGCTCATGGATCCCAATTCGGATTTCATGGCTTCTAGCCATTTCTCAGAGTCTGGGCTCATCATCGCTTCCTCATAGTTCGTAGGTTCGCTGTCTTCTACTAACAAGACAGTCAAGACAGGGTTGCTGTACCACTCAGGAGGGGCACGCGACCTTGTCGACCTGCGACGCTCAAGAGCATCGTCCGAAGCTTCATGATCCTTGTCATTAGCTTCCTCTATTGTTGGTGCAGGCGGCACTGGAACAATTTCAGGTGCTGTGCTACTCTCCAATTCAAGAGAAGGTTCAATAACCTCGTCTAGCTCTACTTTCCTCCCACTCACTTCTTTCGAGAGAAACTCCTTCTCAAGAAAGGAACCATTCTTTGCGACAAACACTTTGCCTTCGGTTCTGTGATAGAAGGTATACCCAATAGTTTCCTTAGGGTATCCTATGAAGACGCATTTCTCCGCTTTGGGTTCGAGCTTGTCCGGCATCAACTTCTTGACATAAGCTTCGCATCCCCAAACTTTAAGAAACGACAACTTAGGTTTAGCACCAAACCATAGTTCATACGGTGTCGTCTCAACAGATTTAGATGGAGCCCTATTTAAAGTGAATGCAGCGGTTTCTAATGCATAACCCCAAAATGATAACGGCAAATCAGTAAGAGACATCATCGATCGGACCATATCTAATAGGGTTCGATTCCGGTGTTCGAGACACACCATTGCTATTGTGGTGTTCGGGTGGCGTGAGTTGTGAAACGATTCCACTTGCTTTGAGATGCGTGAGAAAATCATAACTCAAATATTCGCCCACGATCGGATCGTAGAAACTTAATCTTTACATTACGATGGTTCTCCACTTCATTCTAAAATTCTTTGAACTTTTCAAACGTTTCAGATTTATGTTTCATTAAATAGATATACCCATATCTACTTAAGTCATCGGTAAAAGTGAGAAAATAGCGATATCCACCGCGTCAAACACTCATCGGTCCGCATACATCGGTATGTATGATTTCCAACAAGTCCGTTGTTTCGCTCCATCATACCAGGAGAACGGGTTTTGATCATCTTGCCCATGAGGCATGGTTCGCATGTGTCAAATGATTCAAAATCAAGAGACTCCAAAAGTCCATCAGAATGGAGTTTCTTCATGCGCTTTACTCCAATATGACCTAGACGACAGTGCCACAAATAAGTAGTATTATCACTATCTACTTTGCATCTCTTAGCCTCAATGTTATGGATGTGTGTTTCATCCCTTTCGAGATTTAGAAGAAATAAACCATTCACAAGAGGTGCATGACCATAAAAGATGTTACTCATATAAATAGAACAACCATTATTCTCCGATTTAAATAAATAACCGTCTTGCAATAAACACGATCCAGAAATAATGTTCATACTCAACGCAGCACATAATAACATTTATTAAGGTTTAAAACTAATCCGAAGGTAAAACTAAGGAGAGCGTAACGGCCATCACATCAACTCTTGATCCGTTGCCAACGCCAAGATCGTCACCTCATCCCTCGCAAGTCGCCTATTCCGTAGCTCTGTTCGAGTTACAAATGTTAGCAACGAACCAAAGATCAAATACCCGCACTACAACGAGGGCTAGTAAGGAAAACATCAATAACATGTATATCAAATATACCTTTGATGGTGCCAGCCTTCTTGTCCGCTAAGTACTTGGACGATTAAAGATGACCCTTTGTCCTTGCAATAGAAGCACTCGTGTCCGCTTAGGACCAGCCTTGAGCTTCTTCTCAAATAGGGCAACGCGCTTGCCGCCGCCTTTCTTGAAGGGCTTCTTTGCACCTTTACCTTTCTTAAAGGAGGGCTTGTTGACCATCAACACATGATTATCCTTCTTGATGTCCACCTCCGCAGCCTTCAGCTTTGCGAAGAGCTCGGTGATCGTATCCATGGAACCAATCTGATTATGAGTCACTACAAAACTTTTGTAGCTGGGAGGGAGTGATTGCAGAACCCTGTCAATCTTGAGATCCTCTGGAATCTTGCGATCCGATTGCTCAAGGCGTTGAGTATAGCCCGACATCTTAATGGCGTGCTCACTAACGGAACTCCCTTCCTCCATCTTGCAGTTAAAGAACTTCTCGGAGATCTCATATCTCTCAGAACGGGCCTGAGTTTGAAACATGGTTTTCAACTCTTCGAGAATCTCAAAGGGCCCGGGATAGTTTTCAAAACGATTTTGAAGTTCCGGTTCCATAGCAAACAACATGGTGCTCTTAATCACTCCATAATCATCTTTGCTTGATGATAGACTTTTCTCATCAGCAGCTTGATTGCGTGGGGTTACCTAACGCTTTCTCAAGGACATAGTCCTTTTGTCCGCAGAATGATTCTTAGATTGCGGAACCAGTTGGTGAAGTTAGACCCATTGTTTCTAAGCTTTTCTTTCTCAGCAAAAACGTTGAAGTTGAAGTTGGACTTGGCCATGTGATCTACAGTATTTTCAAGTACAATTTAGACTATGTTCATGATAAATAGTTCAACTTAATCAAATTACTAGATGAACTCCCACTAAACTCAACATCCCTCAAGTTGTTTAGTGAACACGATCCAAATTCACCATACCTAATCCGATCATCACGAGAAGAGATGTGGTTTCAATGGTGGACAACAAAGTGTCGATCATATCATTCATATGACTCATGCTTAACCTTTCGGTTCTTGTGTTCCGAGGCCATGTCTACATGCTAGGCTCGTCAAGTTAGACCCAAGTATTTCCGCAGTAAAACTGGCTTGCACCCGTTGTATGTGAGCAGAGAGTCTATAGCACCCGATCATCACGTGATGCTTGGACACGATTTAACTTTCATAACGGTGCATACTTGGGGAGAACACAGTTTTTATCTTGATCTTTAAGTGAGGAATCATCTTATAATGCTACCGTCGATCTAAGCAAAATAAGATACATAAAAGGATAAACATCACATGCATATAACTTTATGTGACATGGTATAGCCAATCTTCGCAATGATCTCCATCTTGTGCTCCGCATGATCTCCATCACTCCACCATGATTGCCTCCACCACGAATAGCAACTACAACTATTGCTAACTACTTAGCGATAAAGTAAAGCTATTACATGGCGTATAAGAAGTTGACTCACAGGTCATACACAATTATAAAGACAACCATATGGCTCCTGCCGGTTGTGTACTCATCGACATGCAAGTCGTGAAATATTACAAAACATGATCATCGCATACAATATACACATCACATCTTGGGCCATACCATATCACAGAAAACACTCCCTGCAAAAACAAGTTAGACGCCTCTACTTTGTTGTTGCATGTTTTACGTGGCTTATGGGAGTAGATGCTAAGAACGATTCTTACCTACGGAAAGCCACAACGGTGATATTATGGTTGCCAAACTCCGGTGTTAATCCCATGACAACTATAGTGAGAGAAACTGACATCTACCAGCCGCATGTGTGGTACAAGCCACACGTCAAGTGCGAGCGGTCTCGAACGACGTCGCGTAAGGTTGGCCTGGACCGCTTCAATCTCACTATCCCGCGCCATAAGAAGAACACAAACAAGAGGCTTGCAACAGAAAACATCAACGCCCGCAACAACCATGTTGCGTTCTACTCGTGAATCACATCTACGCATAGATCTAGCTCTGATACCACTGAAGGGTTTTGCAGCATAGTAAATCAAAATTTTCTACGGAAGCGAACAGAGGGAAAGCCAAGATCTAATCTAGGAGATGCAAACAACGAGAGAGATTGGATTAGATCTTCATACCCTTGAAGATTCGCACAGCGGAACGTTCGTCGGAACGTGGGTGATGTAGTCGTACTCGCTTCTCCTCCTCGCGATCCGATCCGATCTAGCACCACAAGTGGCGGTGCCTCCGTGAGATGCACACGTGCAGCACCTCGACGTCTCCTCCTTCCTCGGACCAGCAAGTATGGTGGAGAGATGGATTGGATCTACAACACGACGGCGTGGTGTATATGGTGGAGAATTTCTGCAGCAGGGCTTCGCCTACAAACAGTCGGGAGGGAGAGAGGAGGGCAGCAGGGCAACTAGTGTTTTGGAGGAAGGTGTAGGTTGGGAGGGAGGGGGCGCACCAGCCCTCTATATATAGACGGGGGGGTGCGGCCAGCCCTTGCCCATCCTCCAAGCCTATCTCTAGTTTAAACGATTTAAACTTATCCCTTATCTAGAAACCCTATCTCTAGTTTAAACGAGTTTAAACTTATCTAGGATCGGCTGGGCCCTATGGGGCCTTGTGCCCCTGGCCCAATGCGGCCAGGACACTCCCATAGGCCCATGCCCCCTCCCGGAAGGTGGGACCACGTTGGCCCCCTTCCGGAAGGTTCTAGAAGCTTCCGGTACAATACCGATTAATCCGGAACAATTCCGAACTCCAAAAATTGCACTGCCTTATATGAATCTTATTCTCCGGACCATTTCGGAACCTCTCGTGATGTCCCAGATCCCATCCGAGACTCCGAACAAAAATTCATAAACCAATTATCCAATCTATCCTAGCGTCGAGACACGTTAAGTGTGTGACCCTGCGGGTTCGAGAATATGCAGACATGATCTTCTATCAATAATCAACAGCGGGGTCTGGGCACCCATATTGACTCCCACACATTCATCGATGATCATATCGGATGAACCACGATGCCAGGATTCAATCAATCCCATATATATATTCCCTTCGTCTCGCGATATTTTACTTGCCCGAGATTCGATCGTCGGTATCGTCATACCTAGTTCAATCTCGTTCACAGCAAGTACTTTACTCGTTCCGTAATACGATATCACTTTGTGATTAACTCCTTAACCACATGCTTGCAAGCGGTGTTGATATAGATTACCGAGTGGGCCCGAAGTATATCTCTCCGACTTGGAGGGACAAATCCCATCTCGATACATACAACCCAACAGATACTTTCCGATCACCTGAGAGACACCTTTATGATCACCCTCTCATAGGATGACGTTTGATGACCTCAAAGCTTTCTTCCGATACCAGGGAGTTGCATTATCTCATGGTCTAAGGAATACAATATTTGACATAGGAAAAGCTTCGCAAAGATGAACACAATGACACGATCTAATTGCTTCGCTTAGTTTGGGTCTGTCCATCATATCATTCTCTCAATGATATGATCTCATTATCAATTGACAACTCATGTCTATGGTTAGGAAACCTTAACCATCAATGATCAATGAGCTAGTCCATAGAGGCGTACTAGGGACACAGTGTTGTTCACAAACCACACAAGTATTAATGTTTCCGCTTAATACAATTCTAGCATGGAATATAAACTTTATCATGAACAAGAATTATAATAATAACATCTTTATTATTGCCTCTAGGGCATAATTCCAACAACTTATGTGCTACATTCTGCCCACCATTATTATTGGAGAGAGATCAAGTGCATCCATGAACCAAGTTCCACTTTATACATAAGAGTAAACCCTCGGCTTATTCTCTTGCATCTTAGAGGATTGGTCCATCTCTGAAAAGTAATTCTTTTAGTTCATAGAAGACAAGAATTATTACATTCTAGTTGAGAGAATAAATAGCTCAACCTTCTTCCTCATGAAGTTCAATACACCATAATTTCACATTGAAATGTGCTAAAACAATCCTTGCACTGGGGGTAGTCACATGGCCACCTCGATTCAGCGTGTGAGTGGTGGCTTCTACCTCAATGGAGAGCCTCAGGATGGATGGTCACGACTATTCCTAGCAGTTCAAGGCCTCCCATGGATCTCCGTGCCGGCTCCATGACAAGCGCTCACTGTGAAAGGGTACGAGGTGTTGGGATCTCCTATAGGGATGGGAATGTCACTACTAGGAAAAACCCTATAGGAGATAAGCTTATAGGAGGCACATCCTAATCATATGTGCCTCCAGTAAATATACAAGGCGCACCTTGTATATTTGAATAGTGGAGGCGCATCTGTGAAGGGTGCGTCTCCTATATTTCATATACGGACCAGTCTGGAAGCCTCCCCTTATTCAACTACTCGAGGCGCATATGGACCCGATGCGCCTCGAATAAGGTGGGTGGGTCCGGTGGTGGTTGGTGCCCCAATACTGGAGGCGCATATGCGCCTTGTGTATTTTTGGATATTGGAGGCGCATATTGAGCATATGTGCCTCGAATAAGGTGGGTGGACCCGGTGGTGGTAGGTGTCCCAATATTGGAGGCGCATATGCCCATATACGCCTTGTGTATTTTTAGATATTGGAGGCGCATGACTCGTAGATGCGCCTCTAGTAACTGAGGTGGGCCTAAATCCTGAACCCGCGGGCCCACCTCCATGTGCCAAAATATGGGAAAGGTGGTACCAGAATACTTGAGGCACATCCTATACTAGATGCTCCTTGTGTTCTTAAATTATACAAGACGCATATTGTATGGGATGCGCCTCGAGTATTCTGGCACCACCTTTTTTAACTGTTTGGCACATGGAGCCACCTAGCACCACTCACTTCCCTCCACCTTTTGGGCGGGATTCGAAATTCGAATCTGGCCGGCCACCTACCCCTCTCCTTTTCCCTCCCATTTTTCTCCTTCTCCTCCCCTTCTCCTCTTCTCCTCTTCTCCTCCTCTTCTCCTTCTTCTCCTTCTCCTTATCCTCTCTCTCTGGCCTCCTTTCTCCGGCCTCCTCCTCCTTGCAGTGAAAACGACGACGACCTCTTCCTCTGGCCGTCACATCCTCCTCCGGCCGCCACCTCCTTCTCCTTCTGCGGCCACCACCTCCCCCTCCAGCCGCCACATCCTCCTTCGGCCGCCACCTCCTCCTCCTCAGCCCGACATGTCCCGCTAGAGAACTAGCGCGGCCACAACCTCCCGCACCTCCCCGCGGTGGCCACAACCACCATGCTCTGGCGAGACGACATGACGGCGGCGATGCGCGGACTCGATTGCTTTTGCAATTCAAAATGAGGGTGTTTTTCTCATTTTGACGGCGGTGGCGGCGCCATGGGTGAATTTGAAATTCGAAAATGCTATTTGAGGCGCATATGTAAAGCTATTAGAGGCGCATCTTTCAGACTTACTCGAGGCGCATCTGATATGCGCCTTCTATACCCTAGATATGCGAGGCGCATATCGATATATATACGCCTCATATATTATATGCCTCGAGTATGTCAGATGCGCCTCGAGTAAAAAATACTAGCGGCGCAAGCCTCGAGGCGCATCCCATATGCGCCTCGAATTGCCTTTCTGGTGCGCCTCGAGTAGGTTTTTCCCTAGTATTGTGTTGTGGCAAATGACGGAGGAGCTTTTTGGCGGGGCAGTGTCGCTAGGGACGTCTCAAATCAATGAAGGAAGGCGGTAGGAAGGGTTCATCCTGAAATTTGTCTACACCAGGTTTTCCAAGCGATGTAGAGGGAACTGGTAAAGGAGGGCCAAGAACTAGGTAAATGGTGCAGTCATGGTGATCTTGCAAGGAACGACATAAAATTTTGCAATTTCCGCTGATCTGCAGGGTTAGCACGGGATATTTTTTTTGCCAAAATCGTAAAAAGGAACATTTATTTTGTAGTTTTGTCCGATTTGTGGGATCTGCTAGTGACGCTCTTACTTTTCCCCTCGAGACGCCCCTTGAGCAGCGACGTGGGGGATGGGAGGTGTAGTACTGGAAAACACTAGAAATATACATAGAAGTTCTAGTACTACAAGATGTCCTGCAACCCTCTACCACACTAGCACTACTATAGTATTATAGAAAACTTAAATAATAGCATTAACGAATGTATATCTGTAATATGCCATAATCTTTTAATCAAATTTAGATACCAAATTATTGAAAGGTAATTCTTTTGGCGTGGACATGCCAACCTATGGTACACCCATTGCAGTCTTACCTCAAATAACCAAGAACAAAACACAACCTTAGAAGCTTCAAGAATCAGGATGATGGTAAAGATTCCGAGCGACAAGATCGTGCAATCTACTATAAAAGGAAGACCGGAGAAGAATACACGAGAATTATTCCTTAAACTCAGTTTCTATATGCAGTGGATCGGAAAGCTGAAACAACTTTGTTGAGTTTGACAGAGAGACATACTCTGAATAAGGCCAATGAGGATTTGGCTAAACTTCGACGTAATAAAGAGTCAAAGTGGGCTCAACGGGCCAAAGTCAAGCATATCCAAGAGGGGGGAAATAACACAAAATATTTTCATCTTATCGCCAATGGTAAACACCGAAGGAAGAATATCTTTCAACTTGAACATGACAAAGGTATTATCATTGGCCAAGAAAACCTTAAGGTGTACATTTCTGAATTTTATAAGAACCTTTTTGGTGAACCAACCCCAAATTTCTTCTCTATGATGGAAAATAAAATTGATGACATACCTCAAATATCTATGGAAGAAAATACAATTCTCATAGTTGAATTTACCGAGAAAGAAGTTTCTGAGGCAATTATTCAAATGGAGAAAAACAAAGCACCAGGCCCTGATGGCCTACCCGTTGAATTCTATCAAACATTTTGGGGAGTAATCAAGGACGATTTGATGGAAATGTTTGCACAATTTCACAAAGGAGATCTACCAATATTCTAGCTGAATTTTGGTACCATCATTCTTCTACCTAAAAAAGAGAATGTTGTCCAGATACAACAATACCGACCCATCTATTTACTAAATATGAGTTTTAAAGTTTTCACAAAGGTGAGAACTAATAGAATAACGACAATTGGCCACAAGGTTATAAGACCAACACAAACTGCATTTATGCCAGGGAGACACATTCTCGAAGGAGTTGTGGTTCTTCATGAAATTATACATGAGCTTCATAGCAAGAAGCTAGATGGGGTTCTTCTTAAAATAGATTTTGAGAAGGCCTATGATAAAGTGAGTTGGTCTTTTTTACAACAAACTTTAAGAATGAAAGGTTTTGACCCGATTTGGTGTCAATGGATCAAAAACTTTGTGACAAAAGGGAGCATCGCAATTCGTGTTAATGATGAAATCGGACATAATTTTCAAACTAAAAAAGGCTTAATACAGGGGGATCCACTTTCTCCAATTCTTTTTAATCTAGTTGCGGATATGTTGGCCATCCTAATTGCTAGAGACAAAGAGGATGGTCAGGTTGAAGGGCTTATTCCCCATCTTGTAGAAGGTGGAGTATCTATATTACAATATGCTGATGATACCATTATTTTTATGGAACATGACCTAAAAAAAGCTCTTAACATGAAACTGATTATGTGTATCTTTGAGCAACTATCTGGGTTAAAAGTTAACTTTCACAAGAGTGAATTATTTTGCTTTGGAAAAGCTAAAGAAGCAGAAAATGATTATATGGAACTTTTTGGGTGTGAAACGGGGTCCCTGCCTTTTAGATATCTTGGCATTCCCATCCACTTTCAAAAACTAAAGAATGGAGAATGGAAACAGGTGGAAGATCGCTTTGAAAATAAATTAGCTTGTTGGATAGGCAAACTACTATCATACGGAGATCATTTGGTTCTAATCAACTCATTATTGACAAGCTTACCAATGTTCATGTTGTCCTTTATGGAGATTCCCAAGGGAGTTCGAAAGAGACTAGACTTTTTTCGTTCTCGCTTTTTTTGGCAAAGCGATGAGTATAAGAGAAAATATCGCTTAACCAAATGGAACATTATTTGTAGGCCGAGAGATCAGGGTGGACTAGGAGTCGAGGTTCTCGAGGAAAAGAATAAATATTTACTCAGCAAGTGGTTATTTAAACTTTTGAATGAGGAAGGGGTGTGGCAAGAATTACTGAAAAATAAATATTTAGACTCTAAAACTTTATCACAAGTAACGGCCAAGCCTACTGACTCTGCGTTTTGGAAAGGTCTCATGAAGGTAAAAGAAGAGTTTTTTACCAGAGGGTCCTTCACGATTAAGAGTGGTCGTAATACGCGGTTTTGGGAAGACGTTTGGTTAGGCGAAACTCTCCTAGCCATTCAATATTCATCACTATATGCCATTGTACAAAGAAAGGATGTTATAGTTGTGCAAGTACTATCTAATAATCCACTTAACATTGGTTTCCGTAGAAGTCTAACAGGACCTAGATGGTCATGTTGGATTCATCTAGTGAATCGCTTGATGGATATTAACTTACAGGAGGGGGAAGATCGTTTTATATGGAGGCTAACCACGAACGAGATTTTCTCGGTAAAATCTATGTATCTAGACTTACTAAATGGGAACACTAGATACCTACGTAGGTACTTATGGAAACTGAAAGTGCCTCTAAAAATCAAAAAATTCATGTGGTTCCTTAATCGAAAAGTGTTATTAACAAAAGATAATCTAGCCAAAAGAAATTGGCAAGGAAACCAAAAGTGTTGCTTTTGCGACCAAAGTGAGACAATCCAACACTTATTCATTGATTGCACGTTTGCAAAAGTAGTGTGGCACATTGTTAATATGGCTTTTAATCTAGCTCCCCCAAAAAAACATTAAGGATCTGTTTGGGAAGTGGCTAAATGGTGTTGATAAGGTAGAGAAAGCTCAGATACGAGTCGGTGTTTGTGCTTTACTCTGGGCCATCTGGAACATCAGGAATGGCTTGATTTTTAACCGATCCACAAATGCTTCTTTTATGCAGGTTATTCCTTTAACTACCCACTGGATCAGTATGTGGTCTTTGCTTCAGCCGGAGGAGCGAAGGCCGGCCATGGCTTTTGGATGCAGCCGTTTGGAAATGGTTTCACGGGACTTATTCAGCCGGTGCGGCTGACGTTTTGATAATAGGATCACATGTTGATGAGACATCTTTTTATGATGCTTGGTTTCTTTAGGTGGCTGGTGCATGTTTCGACTTTATGTGACCCATGAGCTGGGCATTTTGTAATAAACTTTTGTAAGACTCTTAATAAGATAATAAAGGCTATATGCATCAGTCGATGCAGAGGCCGGGGATTCCCCCATTTCGAAAAAAAATATGCAGTGGATGCATGCCACCTTGACGGCATTGCGAAGCGTGGGTTGAATCCATACATGCGTGATGTTCCACCAATCATAGTTTGTGTAATATCCCATATTTTTGGATTATTAATTTATTTGATATTTTTAATGACTTTTTTATTTTCCAATTGTATTATTATTCCACCTAGATCTAGGAATGGTCTACATGTTTGACAACAAAACCCAACGAGGAGTGTTGCAATATGAGGTGCAGCAAATTATGAGAAGTATAGAAGAATCAGAGCTTCTCCCGACCCAGAATCAGTAGTAAGATTGTACTAGCACGAAGTAACTAGTTAGAGGTAGTACAATTAACCATGAGGTTGCAGCGATACTAGAGGGAGTTGAGACGTTCTGGAAATGGTTTGGTAGGTGGGATCATGCATGGAAGGAAGCAAGTAAGTCCTGGCCAAAGGGGGCGGCCGACGTTCTCGCTATATATGAGTATAATGTTATCCTGTTGCTAAATAAATAGCAAAATTTCGCTTGATTTTTTCCCTTCTTTTGAAGTACACGCTAATTTCATAATTGTTTATTTACGAGATCAATAACCATTCGTGTTTGTTGGTGAGACACTAAAGTTCCACACCACCACCTCTTCTCCATATATATAAACGAAGTAACGAACCCTTGAAGCAGCCTTCATGTGTACGTCCCCTTCATTCGCTATGGGGAGAACAAGGAGGGGGTGAACGATATGGTAATGATTAATGAGCAGGATATATGGTTTAGTGTAGAGAATTTCTAGGAATGAGATGCATCAAAAAAATGTGCCAGATGGAATGGTCAACCATCAGCTAGCTAAAGTGATAATTAAGCCATCTCCGAGAACAATTTTGTACCTAGACTCGGTGTCATCGACTATCTACCTTTTGCAGTATTGTTGTGTGATATGGCATGGTTCTGATAGCTGGTAGAAAACTTGACTACTTGTCATGAGGTTGGAGGTGCTCGAGCTGGGAGATAACATAACAGCTAACCGCAACAATCTGGTGGTGGGCCATAAGCGAGGAACCCTGAAGTGTTGAGTGCCAGCTAGGCATCAAGATAAAAGGGCACATGCTATGGCGATGTGTCCATTGTCCACTACCTAGTGATCTCGACCACCGTGCGCGGATTGCTTCGGCTTCCCCGAATCCATCATGCTCAATAGATAGTCTGTGCAAGATTTTCGTTGCCATGCTTCATTTGTAGATCCACCGGATCCGGCTTGTTCAACTGCACGTTTCTACTCCTCCTGTGTTCCTTCAGCTTGTTTGGTCTAGCTCGATCAGCTGCCAAGATGAACCAAGCATTGCATTCGTCTTGGGAGTGATGCTCTGCAGCCATCCCCACCCCCACCCACCAAAAGGATATCTCACTCTTAACAATTGCTACCCATCTGTGAAGTACAGGGTTAGTCTCATTGAAGAGATAAATAGTCGTACACCAAGTCCAGTCACTACTTTCTCGTCATGTAATGTAAGACCTTTTAGATACTCCCTCCAGCTCATATTAGTTGACTTAGATTCATTTAGATACGAATATATTTAGTCAAGTTTTAGTGCCAGATACATCAATATCTAGACAAATCCGAGTCAACCGATATGGGTCGTAGGGAGTATTTTAAATTAGACTAGATTCAGAATAAAATGGCTGAACCAGACATGTCTAGATACAATGTATTTCCAAGAAAATATAAAATGTGTCACAAAATTTATTGGGAGGGAGATGAGTTAAAAACTTGTATAGGAGATGAAGACTAACAATAAGCACTAATTTGATAAACAGTTCATGTACGAATGTGTCTTAAGATACTGACTTCTCCTCATGCCACTATGACACTACTAGTATAAGCCAAGTCGTTAAGGACAAACTCTGATACCACCATGCCGCAACTTCACAAAAGAGGGATCCAATTAGTTGGCTGCTCAAAAAGGATCGTGTTTGCTTAGTTGAAAAAATCAATTAATTATGATGTGATGATGATGTGGTCGCTGCACATTAGGATACAGAAGTCGGGGGAAAAAATCTCTTTTCGCATATGCTCATGTATGGGATGTAACAACATCTTATATTACATGACAGAGGGAGTATTTCATAAATTATTTTAGGAGATAGCGCTTGTCAAGTTTATCATAGGCTGAGGTACCAAAGCTTCATGTCGGTACTACGAGAGGATGAATCGGTTTGCTGCTCTCGGTTATTTTGGAATCAGAACCATGCGACAACAAAACGCATGGATGACTATATCTACATTGACGAACTTTAGTTATGTGTCCAAGTATATACGAAAGATCTTGTTAACTCATGGCTGGACATTTTTGTACCTATATGATCATGATATGATTCGAGCCGGTCCTAATTCGAGCAATAGATGAGTATGATGCTAGCCTTACTGAATAAATGCCTAGATTTGATTTGTAGCCCTCTTCCTACGTACGAAGTACATGTGCCTTCATAGTTTATCTATCATATCAGATCAACAACCGTGCGTGCTTGTCATTGGTAAGAAACTAAAGTCCCACACCACTACACCTCTCCTCCGTATATATAAATGGAATATGAAACCAACACCTGAAGCAACATTGAGTTGTATATCACCTTCATTTGCTCTAAAAGGAACAAGTAAGAAGGGGGTGGGCGATGGTAACGATCGGCATTGATGGTTTAGTGTTGACAACTGTTGGGAATGAGATGCATCGAAAATTTGCGCCGCATATACATTCACGTATTTTCTAGCCATCTGATTTTAGTGTTGACAACCGCTTAAGGGGCACGCCATCGAAAATGAGAAAGGAAGACACGAAGCTCAGATGGTCGGTATTGGATCTTGGGTGGAGAAGGTCAAGCAGGCCAGGAGGAGGAAGGAGAATGACTGGCTATCTTCATCGATGGCCTCCTCCTTTTTTGTTTGGAAAAAAATAAACTAGGACCCCCATTTGGAAGAAATAATAACTAGGGGGCCTTTTTGCAAATATAGACGTCTGGCCAGTACCCCTCCTGGGCCCTACTGTTGATGTGGCAGTTGTCAAAGCGCCGCATAGAAAGGTCAAAGCGGTCAGAGCAAAATTGGACCTCACATGAATCACTTATGAAAGATTTAGAATCTAGATGTGCAATTTTAAAGATTTAGGATCAAAGTGAAGGTGCGGGGAAAGAATTAGGACCGCTGGTGTGGTTATCTCTTATTTGTGCATCGAAGTCCATTTACTACATCATTTCTCCATACATATGAGTTCAACACCTAAAGCAATTTTATCAAATACAATGTGCAGAGAACAGGAACGCCAAAAGGGGTCGATGGACGATGTTGTTCATCGATGGTTTAGTGGCAATATTTATTGGGAGGGACATGCATCAAAAATTTGCAAAGGAGATGAAGACTAACAATTAGCACCCAAGGATAGGGTATGGCCTCATGATGAAAAATGCAGTTTATGTGATCAGGTATTGGAGACTGCGTTTCACCTAGCCTTCCAGTGCCCTTTTGCAAAGGAGGTTTGGCATCAGGAAACTTTCCCAGTGGCAACTCAGCTAGCTACGGCTGCTGCTTCGGTGTGTAATTGGTGGGATAATGCAATACGTGGAGGAACCACATATCAGCAAAAGAAGAACATCTCCTGGGCAGTCTATGTGATTTGGCACATCTGGAAGAAAGGGGAAGAAGGATTTTCCAAAAAAAAATGGTGTATGCAGCCTCGATTGCTAGCATGGTGAAAACTGACTTGGAGCTTCTGAATTTGGCATATAAAACCTACAAAGAGTAGCTCATTAGGTTTACTGGCATGTGTTTAGTTTGTTGTCTGTAGGTGTATGCCCTGATGTTGTTCTCTTGGGCATGTTGTTGAGTTGTATGCACTACAGGAATGGGAAGCTACGCCGACGGCCGGTCGCTACGCCGACGGCCAAATATCGGGGCCGTCGGCGTAGCCATCGTCTAGGCCAGCTCCGCCAAGCAGCCGTCGGCGTAGAATTGCCCTCGGCATATCCTATGCTACGCCGACGGCTGCCCTCGGCGTACACGCGGCCGACTGCCCTCGTGAGATATTTTTGATTTTATCTCATTAAACTTTGAAAAATCATAACTAAATCATTCTAATTCGGAAAAATACAAATAATATATCAAAATTTGCAGAAAAATAAGACCTATCTATCTACACTCAAATATTACACATTTGTAAATAAAAATTAATTAAAACATAAGACATTATATATAGTTTAAAACGGGCATAAAAAATTCAAAAATGATCGAAACAATGCGAAACCTTCGCGTGGTGTTATATTATGTGACATAGTTAGAAGGAAAAATATCAAACTTGGTATATTGATTATGTCTCAAAGAAACCTTCACAAAATGACCTATCTCATTCGAGGTTTTTTGGCTTTCGGGTCAAATGACCAATGTTATGGCTAGAATCAAGGCATAGTTTGTGATAATGTGCCCATATTGTGCATACACATGCATCATGGGATGTCGAACAATGTTGCAGGAGGAAGTTTTCCTTTTCGTCGCACCAAAAAGCCATTTCCCATTTTCCGAGCACAAAAAACGGACGATTTTGTGAAGCAACCACCAAATGGCTAATTCAAAATGGTACCACCACATTTTACAAAAATACTATACCAACCTATATAGACAATGTCCCAACAGGGGAATCCGAAACCTTTCCGTCCACCTCTGATGAAAAAGACAAATTCCTGCCAAATCGGCAGGAAGTGGGTCAGATATGAACTACAGGTACATGATCCGATGCTCATGTTTTTTTACAAAAATCATTTGTAGGTTCACAATATGCTATTTTATCAAAGATCCAATGCAAGTTTAGCGAGGCTCGGCCCCGAGCTAAGAATCTTCATGCCCGCCGTTCGACAAAGTTTGACGATCGGTTAAAACGGGCATAAAAATTCAAAAATGATCGAAACAATGTGAAACCTTCGTTATGTGACATAGTTATAAGGAAAAATATCAAACTTGGTATATTGATTATGTCTCAAAGAAACCTTCACAAAATGACCTATCTCATTCGAGGTTTCTTGGCTTTCGGGTCAAATGACCAATGTTATGGCTAGAATCAAGGCATAGTTTGTGATAATGTGCCCATATTGTGCATACACATGCATCATGGGATGTCGAACAATGTTGCAGGAGGAAGTTTTCCTTTTCGTCGCACCAAAAAGCCATTTCCCATTTTCCGATCACAAAAAACGGACGATTTTGTGAAGCAACCACCAAATGGCTAATTCAAAATGGTACCACCACATTTTATAAAAATACTATACCAACCTATATAGACAATGTCCCAACAGGGGAATCCGAAACCTTTCCGTCCACCTCTGATGAAAAAGACAAATTCCTGCCAAATCGGCAGGAAGTGGGTCAGATATGAACTACAGGTACATGATCCGATGCTCATGTTTTTTTACAAAAATCATTTGTAGGTTCACAATATGCTATTTTATCAAAGATCCAATGCAAGTTTAGCGAGGCTCGGCCCCGAGCTAAGAATCTTCATGCCCGCCGTTCGACAAAGTTTGACGATAGTTTAAAACGGGCATAAAAAATTCAAAAATGATCGAAACAATGCGAAACCTTCGCGTGGTGTCATATTATGTGACATGGTTAGAAGGAAAAATATCAAACTTGGTATATTGATTATGTCTCAAAGAAACCTTCACAAAATGACCTATCTCATTCGAGGTTTCTTGGCTTTCGGGTCAAATGACCAATGTTATGGCTAGAATCAAGGCATAGTTTGTGATAATGTGCCCATATTGTGCATACACATGCATCATGGGATGTCGAACAATGTTGCAGGAGGAAGTTTTCCTTTTCGTCGTACCAAAAAGCCATTTTCCATTTTTCGAGCATAAAAAACGGACGATTTTGTGAAGCAACCACCAAATGGCTAATTAAAAATGGTACCACCACATTTTACAAAAATACTATACCACCTTATATGGACAATGTCCCAACAGGGGGTTCCGAAACCTTTCCATCCACCTTTGGTGAAAAAAAAAATTCCTGCCGAATCGGCAGGAAGTGGGTCAGATATGAACTACATGTACATGATACGATGCTCATGTTTTTTTACAAAAATCATTTTTAGATTCACAATATGCTATTTATCAAAGATTCAATGCAAGTTTTCCTTTTCATCGCACTAAAAAGCCATTTTTCATTATCCGAAATAAAAAGGAATTTTCTAAAGCAACCACCAAATAGATAATTCAAAAACGTAGGGTTTGTGATTAGTTGATATGGATATCATATTTGGATTCCTCTCATTTTTCTGATCAATTTAGACATATTATTTGTTAAATTCCGATTTATAGATTTAAAGATATTAATTATTCCATATTAAATAGAAAAATACAAAAAAGTAAAATTATTATATTTTTATTTGAATTCAATAATATTTTTACTTATTCATTAATGTTTATTTAAATAATTGTTTGTAATTTCAAAAAATACAAACATGTGACATGTTGATATAAGGGTTAATAGGATTGATATCATAGTATTGACAACAATGTATGAATTACTTTGCGGAAACAGATTCTGAAGGAACGAGGAAGTTAAGCGTGCTGGAGCTGGAGTAGTATTAGGATGGGTGACCTTACGGGAAGTTCAACCAAGACTGCAATTTAATTAAATAGTAAGTGTAATTAGTGTTAAAAATATTCAAAGTGAGAGATTAACGAGTCAAATAATTCAAAGATTCAAAAATTGAGAAAAAAAAAGAAAAAAAAATTAATTTTTTTTTTAAAATATATTTTTGCAACATGTCGACAAGCTATGCCGACGGCCGCTACGCCGACGGCATTGCCCTCGGCGTAGCATACGTCGACGGCATTTTGATACGCCGACGGGCCCTTTGCCGAGGAGGCTACGCCGAGGGCAGCTGTCGGCGTAGCATACGCCGAGGGCATTTTAGCCTACGCCGACGGCTTTTTGCCCTCGGCGTAGCGCGCTCGTCCTGTAGTGATGATGTTTTTTCTGGCACACTTATGCAAAACCATTGTATTGGATTTCCCTCTATTACAATGCAAAAGCAGAACACCTGTTCATGTTCAAAAAACAATTAGCACCCATCATAAACAACATGTACGAAGGTGTCTTACATTACCGACTTCTCGTGATGCCACTGTGACACTACAAGTATAATCCAAGTCATTAAGGACAAACTGTGGTGCTGCCATTCTGCAACTTCACAAAGGAGGGATCCAATTAGTTGGCTGCTGAAGAAGGATCGTGTTTGTCTAGTTGAATCAATTAATTAAATGTGATGATGATGTGGTAGCTGCACATTCTAGGATACAAAAGTCGAGGAGAAAAATCTCTTTTATAATATGCTCATGTATCGGATGTAATAATATCTTATATTACACGTGACGGAGGGAGTATTTCATAAATTATTTTGCGAGATAGAACTTGTCAATTTAATCATAGGATGATGTACCAAAGCTTCATGTCGGTACTACGAGAGGATGAATGGGTGTGCTGCTCTCGGTTATTTTGGAATCAGAACCATGTGACAAAACGCATGGATGACTTGCAATGTCCATAAATACAAAAACTATATCTTCATTAACGAACTTTAGTTACGTGTCCAAGTATATACGAAAGATATTGTTAACTCATGGCTAGACATTTTTGTACCTATATGATCGTGATGTGATTCACTATTGGATGAATATGATGCTAGCCTTGCTGAATAAATGCCTAGATTTGATTTGTATTCAGCCCCCTTCATAAGTACGAAGTACATGTGCCTTCATAGTTTATCTATGAGATCAAGAACCGTGTGTGCTTGTTGGTAAGACACTAAAGTCCCAGGCCACTACACCTCTCCTCCATATATATATAAATGGAATATGAAACCAACACCTGAAGCAACCTTGAGCTGCATATCCCCTTCATTCGCTATGAAGGGAACAACTAAGAAGAGGGTGGGCGATGGTAACGATCAGCATCGATAGTTTAGTGTTGACAACTGTTGGGAATGAGATGCATCGAAAATTTGCGCTGGATAGGATGGTCAGCCATCAGCTAGCTGAACCGATAACTTGGCCGCGACATAGTACAACTCTGTTCCGAGGTGGAGTGTCCTGTAGTAACTACCTGTTGTCATGTTTCGTCTGCATATCCACAGGAGCCGTCCTATTGAACTGCAGGCTCGAGCTCGCCATGCGCTGCATTCAAAGTCGCACGACTCATTTGTTTGCCTTCGCCGTGATCAACTGCCGGCGGAAGGGAGAGGTGACAAAAACGGATACAGAACGCAGAGAGCGGAGTCATCGGCACAGCTATGCAGGAGTACCCTAGTCGGAAGACGACTTCTCGGCCACTTTTCTTTTGACATGGAACCACACATTCCATTAAACCATGGGCATAGCTGAATCGCTAGTCGCCACGACACTTACATCGTTCCGTACAGCCTATGGACATAGAAGGCCATTGCCACTCACACCTAACGCTCCCGGCGCCGGCGCCGCCAAAGCGCAAGCTGAGTTATTATCATGGCGACGATATGTAAAAAAACTGAATTAAAGTTCAAACGGGCAAGTACTCTAGCATCTCTAATGAGTACACCAATTGGTGATCGATGATCGATCATAGTCCTTGCTAATTGATGCATTGAAAAGAACCTGGTAATCTGATTCAATGTATGTGGAGGTAGGAGGAGATGCAGCCGGAGGCGATGGGCACGCCATCAGAAACAAGAAAGGGAGACATGGAGCTCGGATGGTCGGCGTTGGATCTTGGGTGGAGAAGGTCAAGCATGCCAGGAGGAGAAAGGAGAATGACTGGTTATATTCATCGATGGCCTCCTCCTTTTTTTGTTTAAAAAAAATAAACTAGGACCGCCATTTGGAAGAAATAATAACTAGGGGCCTTTTGCAAATATAGACGTCTGGCCAGTACCCCTCCTGGGCCCTACTGTTGATGTGGTAGTTGTCAAAGCGTCACATAGACAGATCAAAGCAGTCAGAGCAAAATAGGACCTCGTATGAATCACTTATGAAAGATTTAGAATCTAGATGTGCAATTTTAAAGATTTAGGCAAAATAGGACCTCGCATGAATCACTTATGAAAGATTTAGAATCTAGATGTACAATTTTAAAGATTTAGGACCAAAGTGAAGGTGCTGGGAAAGAATTAGGACCGCTGGTGTGGTTATCTCTTATTTGTGCAATGAAGTCCATTTACTACATCATTTCTCCGTATATATGAGTTCAACACCTTAAACAATTTTATCGCATACACTGTGCAGAGAACCGGAACGCCAAAAGGGGTTGATGGACGATGATGAACAACATCGATGGTTTAGTGGCAATATTTATTGGGAGGGACATGCGTCAAAAGTTTGCAAAGGAGATGAACACTAACGATTATCACCCATCATAAACAGCATGTAGGAAGGTGTCTTACAGTATCGACTTCTCTTTTTTTTGCACATAAAAGGCCACGAAGGTCCTGGAGCTTTCATCCCAATGGCATGGGGTGAACAATTACAAACAAGGCCATCCAAAGAAGGAGAATTACAAACATGCCCTTAAAAATAGCACAAAACACCCTAAAAGAAAATTCGAAAACGCAATCGAGTACAAAGCACACGCCAGCGAGTAACAACCAGACGCCACCACCGCCGCGCCAGCCAGGGACGACACCACTTGGCAGAGAAGCGGTCTGGGAGGGGGCATCGAGGTTGAAGAAGAGCCTCCTGAGGAGGTTGACGAAGCCCAGGCGGGCAGCGCTGCCAGGCATGGCGGGGCCAGTCCTATGACCAAGAGAAGCAGCGGCAAGGAACAGTCGCCGCTGAGGAACCGCCAGGGGGAGATGAAGCTCCAAATGCTCCTCATCGCCTCGCCCGCGGACGGTGAAGATTAGAATACTCTGCCCCTCTCCCTCGCCGCCATGGCTGGCCGAGAGGCCGAAGAAAATTGTCCAAGCGACGAAGACGAAGCTCCCGACTCAAACCCCGAATCAGCAACATGATTCCTTCCTCCCCCTCACCACCATGGCCGGTCAGGAGTAGAAGAATCACACGCATCTTCCAGATCGAGACGGGAGAGAAGAAATAGCACTTATTAGAAGGGTTCCCGTACCTATCCCCAAGCTCACCGCACTCCTACCTCAGGAGCTCGAGAGAGGACGACCAGGACGGCCCTTCGGCGCCGTGCAAAACCGCCAGAGGGAAGAAACCCAGAGAGCAGCAGAGCTGGGGCTGCCAGGAACGCATCTCTTCTCCCTTGCCACCGCGGATGGCCGAGGAGAGACGCCACCACCAACCACCAGAACGCCACCCAACAAAGGCCTTATTGAGGGAGACGTTGGCAGACCCCATCCCCATCACCACCACGAGGACATCGACGGCGAGGCAGACCAGCAACCACCGGATCTAGCCCGGAGAACACGGCGGCGACCTCCCGGCACGAAGCCAACTACCGGCACACGGCCAAGTACTACTCCTAAAATCTAGTGAAGAAGTGCTGACGCCTCTCCTCTGCCTCACTCAACCGGCAACACCAGCGAGATTGGCTTCGAATCGGTCCGGCACCCACGTGAAGGCTATGGTGTATTGTAGCCAGAACGTCTCAACTCCCTCTAGTATTTCGTAAATTATTTCGGGAGATAGCGCTTGTCAATTTTATCATAGGACTAGATGAATGCCCGTGCGTTGCAACGGTCTAATAAACTGAACCTCGATAATGCGAGCAGAGCTGGTTTGAAATTAAGCCCATAGCTTTTAAATGTTAAGTACTAATTTTGCACCAAAATTATATGCATGATTCATGCTAGCCTTACGTATTGCATTATTTTCAGATTATCTATCTCTCTCTCTCATATTGGGCAGACAAGAAACTGATAATTTTGTTGATTGTTGATGCCATTCCCTCTTTTCCATTGTCAAGAATCCGTGGTTTGCAAAGTCAAAATATCTCTACAATGCATGGTTTTCAACCATGTTTGTTGACGGTTTAACCTCCCTAGAAGTTTCACGAGTTAAGACAGTTTTACCTCTCCTAGTTTTATATATTTTGGATAAGGTAGAACCTGCTTATGGTTAATTGCAAAAGTAAATAGAGAAGCATCAACAAGTTCATTCTTAGACAAAACAGCAGCATTCGCTCCGAGTGTCAGCCCAAGGTTAATGCAGTTATACCAAAACAAAAGTACATATATATTATCCATTAAATGGAATGTAATAAGTACGTAACACAGTGAACAATGCAGTCAACACTATTTCCCTGCACCAATACACGTACTCCAACACTTGTATAATCCCCACCTGAAAATTCCTGTAAGTATTTGAGTACATAAGCTAGCTAAAAAAAATGGATGAAGGAATCCTCTCAGTGTTTTGATTTTAAAGGTTGCGGAGGGATTGGTTGGCATAAGTAATTCTTCTTTCCATTTATAGAATTAGAATTTCATCTTATGAAAATGCTAAGAACACTGGTACAGAGCTGGAGCACATATAATTGCAATTTACAATTTCTATACTAATGTTCTTACTATCTCCGTGAGCTGGTGCATGAAGTGCTAGATTATTTACACCTAGGTTCGTTCGTCAACAAGCCTGAATCCATCAATTCAGAATAAGCAGCTAGAAGAAGCGTGAGTGTCATCCTCTGCTGTGCTCACCAACATAGCTAGCTATTTTGTTAAATGTCCGTCTGCAGTGAGCCAGCTAGCATAATGCAGGTGACACCGCTGCTACCGCTACCACCGCCTCAAGACCATGAGCTGGCTGGCTACATGGCGACAATGATTCAACATGCCGACAGCCTTTGTCCCGGATATCGCCAAGGCGGCAGATTCATCCGGAGTTTACTGGTGCGGATCTCGCCGGACGAGAGGGTAGGGAAGCAGATCAAGCCACCTCGTGCCTGCTAGATGAGGCCATGGAGTCAAACAACTGCTCCAGTCAACATGGCCGCGCGGATAATCAGCGACCAGATCAGCCCGCCATAGTCAAGATCGAAGGGAAGCGGAGATTAGTCGGCCACCTGGTCAAGACCTGAAGGAGGTGGGCATGGGAGCTCGCCTCGCGGCGCCCGTCGGCCAACATGACCTTGCTGGTCGATCCCAAGCCACACTCAGCCTCTTTCGCCTCTTTCAAGAAGGCCACCTGCTCCTGAAGCTGGTCAAGCTCTGACCAGTCCGTCCTTCGTCAGTGCATCGATCCGCCAACAAAGAAGGTCAGAGGGGCGGTCACCATTGGGATTTTTTCTCCCATGGGAAGGATGACGCGATGTCACCTGCCTCCTGTCGGCCACCCGTCGACCTCTGCCCGTGGCCTCTGCCGCCTCTGGTCCTCTTCCACAGGCGCCACGAGAGATCGACAAATCCAAAATTCGAGGCACCTCCAAATTAATTTCCAATAGGCGGCGAGATCGAGGGCGGAGGGCACGGAGAACTCGATTCACCTCCTCCATGCCCTTGCCGTTAAGGGAGGAAGGGTATCGAAGGGAAGCGGTCGTGAGCTCGAGGGCCGGCACTATAGGCGCCACGGGTCAGAGCTGCAGGGACGACGGAGAGGAGGGGCAAGGCGGCTGAACGATCCCGACGAGCTCGAGGGCCGGTGCTACGGGCGCGACGGATCAGAGCTGCAGCCGCAATGGAGAGGAGAAGGCGAGAGATGCAGTCGCAATGGAGAGAAGGAGGCGAGGCGGCTGAGCCGCTGTGCTAAACGAACCGTTCAGTTTTTATTTTACTTAGCGGTGGCAAACCATGTAAATACCCCAAACAGGCAGGGGCAAAACCGTCCAACGAAAAATCGGAACCAAAGTTTTGACGGACGAACCTACCTCTGTGTAAATTAGTAGATAGATAGAGATAGATAGATAGATAGATGAGGTACCAAAGCTTCATGTTGGCACAACAAGAGGATGAATTGGTTTGCTACTCTCGGTTATTTTAGAATCAAAACCATGCGACAAAACGCATGGATGACTTGCAATGTTCATAAATACAAAACTATATCTTCATTGACGAACTTTAGTTATGTGTTCAAGTATATACGAAAGATCTTGTTAACTTATGGCTGGACATTTTTGTACCTATAAGATCGTGATGTGAGTATGATGCTAGCCTCGCTGAATCTATATCTATCTATACCTACTAATAATACTAATAAAAGCAAAAGGATTTCTTTGGTTTGGTCCTTTTTAGACTATTTGCCCCTAACGGTCTGAGAAACTACAGATTTTGCCACCGCCGAAGTCAAACCGAACAGTTCCTTTTGGAGAAAAAAAAACTGACCCTGCAGCTCTTTCCCGTCCTTGCTCCACATCCCCTATGGCCGCTGCCAAAGATTGGAGGCAGGGGAGCTCTCCCGCTCGGGCAGGAGGCCGGCGGCGCTGGTGTCGAGCTTGATGGCGGGGACGTCTACCGGAGGCGAGCTCTATAGGAACTCGCGGAGTGAGGAGGCGGCGGAGCAACCAAGCTGCTGGCGGCCCACGGCGAGGAGGCAACGGCCGGATTTTGCGAGGAGGCCCAGGTCGACGGGGAAGGAGAGGCTCGAGCGACTGAAATCGAATATTTCAACCTCACCTCGACCTTTCCATTCTTTTATCTCAAGGTCTAAAATCTGAAGCTAAATTAATCTGATAATTTAATATAACGTCCAGCTCTGCTAATAGCATTCAGTAATGGGGCCGGAGGTTTTATCCTCGATACACAAAGCTAAGGCCAAGAAGGCTTTCTCTATGTTGATGATGGTCTTTGGCAAGTCTGAAGGAATGCAATAGCGCAAATTTTTAGGCAAGGCAACATTCTTTTTTCTGATTTCAAGTTTGGAGAGGGAGCTTATTGGATGGCAATCACCTAAGTATAATCTGGTTTACACCCATGTAGAGTTTACATGGTTCTGGTTTCTTTTTCTTTTTCGTAGCCTTTCATGTAAACTTGGAGCCTTCTCTTAAAAATAATATAATGAAAAACAGAGCTGTTGTATTTCATCAAAGAAAGTCTGAAGCGACACTTTAATATGAATTGTATGGAATGACAAATACGTGAGGGTGCCGCCGTGCCAAGATGACTTCCCGCCGCCGCACCTGTTAGTTTTAGATAGCTGATGCTGTCGATATCCAGATGAAGATTTAAATTATTGGCCATAGCAACTAGACATTGCTAATAATTTAATAGCCTTTTATTTGAAAAACAAAGAATGAGTAATACTTTTTTCTTACTATCATAGCATGTTTATTTAGAATCCTATGAAACATACTCCCGCGCGGAACCGCGTAGCGAAGCCAATAAAAGGTAATTATAGAGGATAAATAAAAGAGGACCATACAATTTCTTAGGGGGATTTTAGATAGGTCAAAGTATCACAATGTTCTTAACGATATATGTTATATTTATAATATTTTTCTAGCAATTGTTTATCATTTGTTGACCCGTTACAACGCACGGTTATTGTGCTAGTAAATGCCTAGATTTGATTTTTATTTAGCCCCGTTCCTACGTACGAAGTACATGCCTTCATAGTTTATCTATAAGATCAACAACCGTGTGTGCTTGTCGTTGGTAAGACACTAAACTCCCACACCACTACACCTATCCTCCATATATATAAATGGAATATGAAACCAACACCTGAAGCAACCTTGAGCTACATATCCCCTTCATTCGCTATGAAGGGAACAACTAAGAAGGGGGTGGTCGATGGTAAATCGATGGTTTAGTGTTGACAACTGTTGGGAATGAGATGCATCAAAAATTTGCGCCGGATAGGATGGTCAGCCATCAGCTAGCTGAACTGATAATTTGGCCGCGACATAGTACAGCTATGTTCCGAGGTGGAGTGTCCTGTAGTAACTACCTGTTGTCACGTTTTGTCCGCTGATCCACCAGAGCAAGCTTCTTGAACTGCAGGCTCGAGCTCGCCATGCGCTGCATTCAAAGTCGCACGACTCATTTGTTTTCCTTCGCCGTGATCAACTGCCGGCGAAAGGGAGAGGTGGCAAAAAAGGATATAGAATGCAGAGAGCGGAGTCATCGGCATAGCTGTGCAGGAGTACCCCGGTCGAAACGCGACTTCTCGGCCACTTTTCTTTTGACATGGAACCACACATTCCATTAAACCATGGGCATAGCTGAATCGCTAGCCGCCATGACACTTACATCGTTCGGTACAGCCTATGGACATAGAAGGCCATTGCCATTCACACCTGACGCTCCCAGCGCCGCTAAAGCGCGAGCTGAGTTATTAAAATCATGATGATGATATGTCAAAAAACTGAATTAAAGTTCAAACGGGCAAGTACTCTAGCATCTCTAATGAGTACACCAATTGGTGATCGATGATCGATCATAGTCCTTGCTATTTGATGCATTGACAAGAACCTGGTAATCTGATTCAACGCATGTGGAGGTAGGAGGAGATGCAGCCAGAGGCGATGGGCACGCCATTGGAAACAAGAAAGGGAGACATGGAGCTCGGATGGTCGGCGTTGGATCTTGGGTGGAGAAGGTCAAGCAGGCCAAGAGGAGGAAGGAGAATGACTGGCTATCTTCATCGATGGCCTCCTCCTTTTTTGTTTAGAAAAAATAAACTAGGACCGCCATTTGGAAGAAATAATAACTAGGGGGCCTTTTGCAAATATAGACGCCTGGCCAGTACCCCTCCTGGGCCCTACTGTTGATGTGGTAGTTGTCAAAGCGTCACATAGACAGACCAAAGCAGTCAGAGGAAAATAGGACCTCACATGAATCACTTATAAAAGATTTAGAATCTAGATGTGCAATTTTAAAGAGTTAGGACCAAAGTGAAGGTGCTGAAAAAGAATTAGGACCGCTGGTGTGGTTATCTCTTATTTGTGCATTGAAGTCCATTTACTACATCATTTCTTCATATATATGAGTTCAACACCTTAAGCAATTTTATCAAATACACTGTGCAGAGAACAGGAACGCCGGTTGATGGACGATGATGAACAACATCGATGGATTAGTGGCAATATTTATTGGGAGGGACATGCATCAAAAATTTGCAAAGGAGATGAAGACTAACAATTAGCACCCAAGGATAGGGGATGGCCTCATGATGAAAAATGCAGTTTATGTGATCAGGTATTGGATACTGCGTTTCACCTAGCCTTCCAGTGCCCTTTTGCAAAGGAGGTTTGGCATCAGGGAACTTTCCCAGTGGCAACTCAGCTAGCTACGGCTGCTGCTTCGGTGTGTAATTGGTGGGATAATGCAAGACGTGGAGGAACCACAGATCGGCAAAAGAAGAACATCTCCTGGGCAGTCTATGTGATTTGGCACATCTGGAAAGAAAGGGGAAGAAGGATTTTCCAAAAAAAAATGGTGTATGCAGCCTCGATTGCTAGCATGGTGAAAACTGACTTGGAGCTTCTGAATTTGGCATATAAAACCTACAAAGAGTATCTGATCAGGTTTACTGGCATGTGTTTAGTTTGTTGTCTGTAGGTGTATGCCCTGCTGTTGTTCTCTTGGGCATGTTGTTGAGTTGTATGATGTTTTTTCTGGCACACTTGTGCAAAACCATTGTATTGGATTTCCCTCTATTATAATGCAAAAGCAGAACGTCTATTGTTCATGGTCAAAAACCAATTATCACCCATCATAAACAGCATGTACGAAGGTGTCTTACATTACCGACTTCTCGTGATGCCACTATAACACTACTAGTATAATCCAAGTCATTAAAGACAAGTTGTGGTGCTTCCATTCTGTAACTTAACAAAGGAGGGATCCAATTAGTTGGCTGGTGAAGAAGGACCATGTTTGTCTAGTTGAAAAATCAATCAATTAAGATGTAATGATGATGTGGTAGCTGCACATTCTAGGATACAGAAGTCGAGGGGAAAAATCTCTTTTCACATATGCTCATGTATCGGATGTAATAACATCTTATATTACACATGATGGAGGGAGTATTTCATAAATTATTTCGCGAGATAGCACTTGTCAATTTAATCATAGGCTGAGGTACCAAAGCTTCATGTCGGTACTACGAGATGATGAATGGTGTGCTGCTCTCGGTTATTTTGGAATCAGAACGATGCGACAAAACGCATGGATGACTTGCAATGTCCATAAATACAAAAACTATATCTTCATTGACGAACTTTAGTTATGTGTCCAAGTATATATGAAAGATCTTGTTAACTCATGGCTGGACATTTTTGCTATATTTGTGACAACTCTACTCATCCCACTTTGAGATGTCCCGTTCTTAAGCAGCCAAGGCCTACCCCAGTGATGTCTCGTATTGGCAATGAGTTGACTTTGTTTTCTCAGATTCCGGATTATGTGGTGCGGGATCACCTTGGGGCAAACTTGACCCCCATAGCTCTTGTTCAGGTCACTGGGCCGATGGTCCCTACAGATGTGGTTCAGCGACAGATTGCCAGGAGATGCCCGGTTCGTAGTCAGTGGAAGTGGGAAGCGTTGCCCTATGGAGAATCTGCCTTTCTTGTGAGTTTTCCCTCGATGGAGGATTTGGACAGGGTGGATGGGATCCAGGTGCCGGTGCCGCTGAGCACCTCTCAGCTCTCGTTTTCTGTTTACCGGACACAGGAGGTGCCCCACAAGCTTGAGCTGCAGCAGGTTTGGCTACAAGTCGAAGGGGTGCCACATTGTTTGCGATCCTTCTTGGGTTTATGGGCGGTCGGTGGTCTCATGGGCACTACTTTGGATGTGGACCTGTTCAGTTTGAGGAGACGTGGAGTCGTTCGGATTCTTGTTGCTATGACGGATACTAGTGTTTTCTTGGGGCTGCAGGATTCGGTTGGACATTACCTTATGACTGATGTTGTGGTGGGTCTCAAGGTTTATGTGCTTTGTTTTCGTTTGGAGCCGGAGGGTTATGTACCTGAGCCTGAGTTTGCACCTTACTTATGGAGGAAGAGGGATGATGATCAGGACGATGATGCGAATGATAAGCCTTCTGATGATGCTATGGATACATCTGACACGGGGGGTGGCTCACAGGCTGTTGGGGCTGGCTCTTCCTCGACCACTACTAGGCCGGTTGGCTCGGCGCAGCCGCCTACCAGGCAGGGTGCTCAGCTGGATTGTTCTGTGCCTTCGGATCCTGTGTTACTGTTTGCTGTTACTCCTTTTAATGCTAACCCTGCCACTCCTCGCGGTAAGGAACTTTTGGAGGCGCTTCCGTTGGACTCTCCCCTGCGTGGTTCAGGACCGGTGTTGGGCTCTCCTCGTGTCTCTCCTTCACAGCTTCAGGAGGCCTTGATTGGGGCTTGTGGTTCTTTGGAGTCGGCTGGTGTTTCTTCGTTTCAGGCTTCTCCCACGCGTGGGAGACCTAACATGATGGGTCGTTCTATTCCCACGCGGGCGGGGCCGGTGTTACAGGAGGCAGGACCGGTTATACAGGAGGTAGTCGCTGGGTCTTCGGCGCGGAGGCTGGCCCAGGTGGGGCTCGCTGACTGCGAGGCTTTCGGGTTGGCTGCCGGGGTGCAGGGTGCATCACCTTTGTCCCTGGCGGTGCAACCCTCTACAGCTGTGATGCGGGATGCTGGAGGTATCTCCCATGGTGCTTGTCCGTCGGACATGGAGGGACGCTCTAGCGCAGTTGGTGGACATGTGGCAGGGAGGATGGACCTGACCCAGGAGGGGTCTGGTCTGTCCCCAGCTGCCGATGGCCCTACCTTTGTTGCTGGGACACCGGCGCGCAGGAGTTCTCGCCATGGTGTTGACGCACATGGAGCCTATGCCACAGATGAGGATTCCTTGGGCAAGGCCATGCGGAGGAAGGCGGAGAAGAATTTGGACACCCCGGGTAATTCTTCCAAATCCTTTCTTTCTTTTTCAAATAACTCTATTATGGATAAGATGTCTAAAGTTGGTGTTAGTTTGGGTAGATCTGTAAGTAAAGTTAATCTTTCTAATTCTGTTTTGAGACATATGGAGGTTGACCGTCTAACGGTTACTCCTAAAATCTTTGTTGTTCCTGACCCTTCACCAATGGAGGATGAGGAGTTGCATGCCACAATAGATGGTCAACTCCTTTCTCACTTAGTTGGTGAAGTGTCAGATGTGGGCTTTGATGAGACTGGGCTGGATTCATTATATGATCTTACTGATGCAATTCGGAAATCAAAGGGCCATCGGTCCTGTAAGAGATCTCGTGTACCCAAATTCCCAATTGTTTCTCAATGAATGGCATGTTCTCAAATAGCAGAGGTCTTCGTGACTTGGCTAAACATTTGTTTTTTGACGATTGTGTGAGAGATTATAAATTGGATTTTTTGGGTATTTCTGAGACTGGTAGACGTGATTTCTCACAAAGTCAACTCAATCGCCTTTCTGGTGGAGTGGATTTTACATGGGTATTACGTCCACCACGGGGGCGTTCCGGGGGAATCTTGTTAGGCGTCAGAGATGAGACAATGGAAATCTTAGCGAGTTCGGTTGGAGATTTTTTTATTAAACTCCATATCCGGAACAAGGCGGATGATTTCGTTTGGTCTCTGGTCGCTGTATACGGGGCTGCCCAGGATGTTTATAAAGCGAACTTTTTACGTGAGTTGGTTAATCTGGCTAAGGACAATCCTTATCCTATCCTTATAGGTGGGGATTTTAATTTGCTAAGATTCCCTCATGAGAAAAGTCGGGGCCGGTTTGATGAACATTGGCCTTTCATGTTTAATGTTGTCATAGACAGATTAGACTTAAGAGAGGTTATAATGTTAGGAAGACAATTTACTTGGGCTAATAGTCTTCCGGAGCCTACATACGAAAAAATAGATAGAGTGCTTATGGATACCGAATGGGAAGATAAATTTCCTATGGTAACTGTTCGCGCTCTAGAGCGTATTGAGGTTTTATCGGACCATGCTCCATTACTACTATCTGTCGGAATACCACCACGGAAATCCAAAAACAGTTTCAAGTTTGAACTAGGATGGATTGATCGTGATGGTTTTTATGACCTTGTGAAGGCTAGTTGGGAAAAATCGGTTAGTGATCATACACCCATAAAACGTTGGAACAATAAAATACGTGCCTTGCGCAAATTCCTCCGTGGTTGGGCTAGACATACTTCTGGTATCCTTAAAAATGAAAAAATACGTCTTTCTGCTATTATTAATGACTTAGAGGCTTCTGCGGAGGTTAGGTTATTGACTGCACAAGAGATTGAGCTTAAAAACCAATCGAATACAGAAATTGCCAGACTCCTGCGTGAAGAAGAACTCAAGTGGTACCAACGGTCTAAAGCCAAATTCATCCTAGAAGGAGATGCGAATATAAGATACTTCCATGCTGTTGCAAATGGCAAGCATAAGAAGAAACTTATTCACTCTCTAACCCAGAAAGAAGGGACGATCGAAGGTCAGCAACATCTTAAATCGTATATTACCAACTATTATAAATCCTTGTTTGGGGCACCTCCTGAAAATTCTTTTTCATTGGATGAGTCCCGGACGGAGGATATTCCCCAGGTTTCTATTGTGGAAAATAACTTTCTGACTGCTCCTTATACTAAGGAGGAGGTTAAGAAGGCCGTCTTCCAAATGGAACCAAACAAAGCGCCAGGACCTGATGGCTTCCCAGCAGAGTTTTACAAAACATTCTGAGAAGTTATAAAGGTTGACTTGATGCGCTTGTTCGAGTTTTTACATGCTGGTCAGCTGGACCTATTCAGGTTAAATTTTGGCAACATAATTTTATTACCTAAGGTTAACAATGCAGAACGGATACAACAGTATCGTCCAATCTGTCTTCTTAACGTTAGTTTTAAAAATTTCACAAAGGTTGCTACGATTAGACTGAATTCAGTGGCTGATCATGTTGTTCGACCTTCTCAAACCGCTTTCATGCAAGGGAGAAACATCTTAGATGGTGTTGTAACCCTGCATGAAACGATTTATGAACTACACTCAAAAAAATTAAATGGGGTATTGTTCAAGATCGATTTTGAGAAGGCATATGATAAAGTTAATTGGTCTTTCCTTCAGCAAACACTCCGTATGAAAGGTTTTTCTGAAGAGTGGTGTGCTCTCACGCCTTTTTGTGACTGGGGGTAGTGTTGCCATTAATGTCAATGATGACATAGGTAAATACTTCCAGACCAAAAAAGGGCTGAGACAAGGGGATCCATTATCGCCTATACTATTTAATATAGTGGCAGATATGCTGGCCATCCTTATTGAGAGAGCGAAGGCTGATGGCCAAATTGAAGGACTGGTTCCACATCTTGTTGATGGTGGTCTATCTATTCTTCAATATGCCGATGATACAATACTATTTATGGAACATGATCTGGAGAAAGCCAAGAACCTGAAACTGATACTTTTAGCATTTGAGCAGCTTTCTGGATTGAAAATAAACTTCCATAAGAGTGATTTGTATTGTTTTGGAGAGGCTAAGGACGAGGCTCACCTCTATGCCGATCTTTTTGGCTGTGGTCACGGGCAATTTCCAATCAATTATCTGGGAATACCGATACATTATCGGCGTCTTACGATTGCTGAATGGAAACTTGTTGAGGAAAGACTTCAAAAACGTCTTAATAGTTGGAAGGGTAAATTGCTATCCCTTGGTGGAAGACTGGTCCTCATTAATTCAGTACTCACCAACATGGTACTGTATATGATATCATTCTTCCAGTTACCAAAAGGAGTCTTGTCAAAACTGGACTATTTCCGTTCAAGATTCTTTTGGCAAGGGGATAGTGAGAAAAAAATATCGACTGGCCAAATGGAATGTTGTTTGTCGACCCAAAGAATATGGTGGATTGGGCATACATGATTTAAAAGTCAAAAACACCGCATTATTGGGTAAATGGTTATTCAAACTTCTTACTGAAGAAGGGGTCTGGCAAACTATTCTTTGGAGGAAATATGTTGGCTCAAAAGCGGTGTCTACACTGGTCTGGAAACCAGGTGATTCACACTTTTGGGATGGACTAATGGCTTCCAAAACGCAATTCTTCCGTTTTGGCACTTTTAATATTAAGGATGGTTCACAGATTAGGTTCTGGGAAGATATATGGCTTGGCCAAACTTCTCTCCGTGAACAATATCCAGCTCTATATTCGATTGTTAGACACAAAGGGGATACTCGTTGAGGTAATGGAAACTAATCCCCCTAATGTGTCTTTCAGACGAAGTCTCTTAGGTCCTAGATTGGTGTCATGGAATAATCTCTTAGTAAGATTATCCAGGATACAGCTATCTAAGGGTATGGATGAATTTAAATGGAAACTATTACATAGTGGAAATTTTTCTGTTGATTCATTTTATAGAGCTTTGATCCAACCTAATATTCCAGTCGATGATAATAGTAAAATTTGGAAGCTGAGGATACCCCTTAAAACGAAGATATTCGCTTGGTATCTACGTAAGGAGGTGATTCTCACAAAAGATAATCTTGTTAGGAGTAATTGGCATGGTAGCACTGAATGCGTATATTGTCATCATAATGAGACAATACGTCATTTATTCTTCCATTGTAAATTTGCTCGTGCTATATGGTCAATCATCCAAATAGCCTCTGGTTTATCTCCTCCTAGATCGGTAGTCAATATTTTTGGCAACTGGATGAATGGGATTAAGGATAAATATGGGACTTTATTGAGGGTGGGAGCGCTTGTCATTATTTGGTCGCTTTGGCTATGTAGAAATGACAAGATTTTTAATAATGTTGTATCTTCTCCATTGCAGGTTATCTATCGGGCCACGGCTGTCCTCCGATCATGGACTTCTCTACAACGTATGAAGTTCCACGACTTGTTTGCGGAGGGTTGTAGGCGGTTGGAAGATACGGCGCGAGATGTCTTCTCCCGACATGGATGGCAACAACCGCTGCGAATAGATCTTTCTTAGATAATTGGGAGAACTATGCTTTCATTCACATTTTATTGTATTTCAGTTACTCTTGTTTTTGACCGAGACTGTGGATGTTTGGCTGTGTACATCCTAGCTATGCAGAGGCCGGGTGTAATTACTGTTAAGTAATAAAGTGCCCATTTCCAAAAAAAAAAGCAATGGATGAGTATGAAGCTAGCCTTGCTGAATAAATGCCTAGATTTGATTTGTATTTAGCCCCCTTCCTACGTAGTACATATCTTCATAGTCAACCGTGTGTGCTTGTTGGTAAGACACTAAACTCCCACACCACTACACCTCTCCTCCATATATATAAATGGAATATGAAACCAACACCTGAAGCAACCTTGAGTTGTATATCACCTTCATTTGCTGTGAAAGGAACGAGTAAGAAGGGGGTGAGCGATGGTGATCAGCATCGATAGTTCAGTATGGACAACTGTTCGGAATGAGATGCATCGGAAATTTGCGCCGGATATGATGGTCAGCCATCAGCTAGCTGAGCTGATAAAATGGCAATGCCATAGTACAGTTTTGCTCTACCGCGGGTTATCATTGAGTACCTACATGGGGATTTCGATCCTCCCCGGTGACCATTCGAAAAAAAAAACATTTCGTTTGTAGATCCACAGGAGCCGGCTTCTTCAACTGCAGGCTTCAACTTTCCATGTCCTGCATTCACAGTCGGACGACTAATGTGTTTGCCTTCGCCCTGGTCAACTGCCAGCGGAAGGGAGAGGCTGCAGAAACATATATATATATATATAGGGCAGAGAGAGGAGTCATTGGCCCAGCAGCGCAGAAGTACTCCTGTCGGAACGCGATTATTCAGCCACTTTTTTTTGTGACATGGAGCCACACATTATACTATGCTCTAAGCGTGGTTACATGCAAGAGCAAAGAGGCCATCTGTCTATCAACGTGTGACTGCCAATCAGGCACATCTTTTTATTTATTTTTTACTCTAGCACATGTCTATAGATGATCCTCATAATTTTGACCAGCGAGCCATTTGGAAATTTTGGGCACGTGATTTTTTTTAAAGCTCTGAAACACGTAAAAAATGATTATACTATGCTCTAAATGTGGTGACATGCAAGAGCAAAGAGGCCATCTGCCTATTAACGTGTGACTGCCAATCAGGCCTACCCTTTTATTGGTCTTTTTACTCTAGCACATGCCTATAGATGATCCTGATTAATTTTGACCAGGCAGTTGGAAATTTTGGACACATGATTTAAAAAAAAGCATTGAAACACGTAGAAATTGATTATATGTCCTGATTAATTTTGACCAGCGAGCCAGTCGATGCTGGGTTTATCTTGGGCACGTGATTTTTTTAAAAGCTCTGAAACATGTAGAAATTGATTATATTCATCGGTTTATCCTGTAAATTTTAATTAAATTAAATGCAATTACATTGTAACTAGTGTTTTATCCCTTGGTCAGCTGAGACTGTCCTCTGTGACAAATATTGTGGGAAAAGACTGGTCGCAGATAGTGAACATATAAATATATACGCATTATGACCTGCTTTAAGCGTGATGACATGCAAAAGCAAAAAGACCATCTGTCAACGTGTGGCTGCCAATCAGGTCCATCCTTTTATTGGTTTTTTTTTACTCTAGCATTTACGTGGCCGCATGCCTACAGATGGTTCTGATTAATTTTGACCAGTGAGTCAGTTGGTGGTGGTTTTATTTTAGGCACGTGATTTTTTTAAAAAGATCTGAAACACGTAGAAATTGATTATATGTCCTGATTAATTTTGACCGGCGAGCCAGTCGGTGATAGGTTTATCTTAGGCACGTGGTTTTTTTAAAAAACTCTAAAACACGTAGAAATTGATTATATTCATCGGTTATCCTGTAAATTTTAATTAAATGTAATTACATGGGTAACTAAAGTTTATTCCCTTGGTCAGCTGTCGAGACTGTCCTCCATGAGAAATATTGTGTGAAAAGGCTGGTTGTAAATAGTAAATATATAAATATATATAATTATCGACATAAACCGTCCACGAGTGTGCTGTAATAGACACATTGTGTAACAACGTCGTGCAAGCGGCGCGGCGAAACGCGCCTATTTGTCTATTTCTATTAAACCATGGGCGCATAGCTGAATCGCTAGCCGCCACGACACTTGCATCATTCTGTACAGACATAGAAGGCCATTGCCACTCACACCTGACGCTCCCAGCGCCGCCAGAATTATTACAATCACGGCGACAGAAGTAAAAAAAACTGAATTAAAATTCAAACGGGCTAGTACTCTAGCATCTCTAAGGAGGACACCAATTGGTGATCGATCATAGTCCTTGCTGTTCAGTGCATTGACAAGAACCTGGCAATCTGATTCAACAACAATGTCTGTCATACCCCCAGCTCAAAGCTGCAGTTGGATCGCGCTTTGAGGAAAAAACATCTGTCCCGTTCGTTCTGATGATAAAACCCCACCATCCTCCCCTGGGGTGTCTTGATGAAATGATCCACCAATATTTATCTTCGGTGCTTCAGAAACGGGTGGAGTCCATCTAATTTTGTTCTGAAACTGTTGCTTCACGGTCTCCTTCTCTACGGGATTGGAAGATCACTTCATCAACCGAGCGTACTTCCTCCCCTGCATTCTTCTTTGCCACAACATCGCTATCACTACAAGTCTACAGTCTTGTTCCATACTGAAGATCTTCATGAGCATATCATTTGTATGTCACACAGCGTTAGTCTGACATCTTCCAGATTGAGCTGTCGCCGTAGCTGCTTGACCTGTTTGCGCCGCAGAAATAAACTCCTCCATCTCATCTGGTCGCCCGTACATAGTAGGGCACAAGGTATCCCCTTCTCCCAATGTTGTTCTTCCATGGCAGACTATTATGTGCCAGTCGCCACGATGCTCGAACAAGTATTTACACACCCGGTCTTGTCAACCAAAATATAAGTACCAACAGTGATGTCAACTCTTGTGTTTACCCTTTGCCCAGAAGGCCTCCTCTTCGGACTTGCACGACGTGATCACCGGTCATTCTTGAGAGCAACAGGTTGACCGTAATCCTCCAGTTAAACTTACGGAACATTTTTTTCATGTCATGTTTATATAAAAAAATAATTCTCGTAGGCGCGACGAGCCAGCGACTACATCTGCATAGATTATCTTCTTCCCTACCCAATAGCATAGATTAGTAGTAGTGCAGCTGTGCAGGTCATCATGCTAGATCCCGTTGATGGATTCGACCTTCGTACCGTACGTACGCCCAAGGTCAAGGAATCTATCTATTATATATTAAAAGCAATATAAGGATGTGTTTCGAGGCACCACATTGATCCACATCACCTAAATTAATATGATGGTTGGATCTAAAATCTACCGCTAGGATTAAATAAGAGAATAAGAGTTACATAATTGTTTAATCATATAATTTGTACTCTATAGTTTATCATGTAAGGCTGCCACGTCTAGCATAAAAGATCAACTTTCGGTCTAGCACGTAACGCTGACACGTCCAAGCGTAAGGAAGATTTCAAAGACGTATATCCCTAAGACACTAACTACTCCATTTAAAAAAGTCATACACTAGAGATATTGGATTTGTATAATCACGGACTCTATATAGATAGGGTCCATGGGGGTGGGTATGTTTTTTTTTTCAATTCCTCTACATGCAAGCAAAAGATTACGTACCCTCGCTCAGTTCATCTGTCGGAAGTTCAAGCACACCGTATAGAAAAGAATATTAAGATTAAAAAATGGTATATATGCTTCATAAAAAAGTTGGTTCATGTGCACGGAAAACAAAAAATGATACACTTTCTCTAACCTAAATTAGTTGACTTAGATTTATCTAGATTCGAAATTGTAACTAGACATGATTTAGTACTCCTTAGATTCATCCATATCTTAATAAATTTGAGTCAACTGATTTGAACCAGAGGGAGTATATGCTTCATAAAAAGTAATTTTAAAAAATAACTTTTTCATTCGTCCTATCCAGTCTGCTACATATATAAGGACATTGCACGAGTAAAGACAGAATCTAACTTTTTTTATGTATATAGAAAATTATATTTATGTATACATGAATGAGTACACTAACACAAGCATAAAACAGAAAATAGATACAATTTTGTAAAATTTGTTTACTTTTGCCCTTAAGTCTATCCGTGTTCAATCAGGCACACATTTAGACATGGTATAAAAAGAATATTAGAGTATATTAATGAATATGCTCGATAAATATTTTTGCTTTTCATATCCACATTTTTATGCACCCGACCGGCTAAGAATCGATAAATATTTCTGTTTAGTACAGGTGTAAAAATTTCCATGCGTCCGACATACAAGGACATCACATGGAAAAGATAGAATTTAATTATTTTGATCTATATAAAACATGTCCGCGTAAATATGAATGAGTATGCACAAACAATCTTATTACTACTGAGAGTGTAAAATATAACATAAATATAAATTTTGTAAAGGACATCACATTTAGCTTTTGTCCTCCGGTCTCCACGTGCTAGAGAAAAAACTTATAATATTTATAGGTTTATGTTTAAAAATATCAATGCTAATTATAATTTGTCTCATTCAAAGTTATCAAATGACCGACATACCTCCCTCTTTAACATAATTCCACATTAGTTATTTATTTCATTCCATCGAATGAAAATATGAAATAGTATACAACATATGGGTTGCATATATATATATATATATATATATATATATATATATATATATATATATATATATTCCCTTTATTAAATAAGCAGAGAAAAATCACCCGAGGTGTATGGATGTGGCTTTGCGGTTGGTCTAAACTTTGGGAGATGACATAACTTAAAACAATATAGATACCTTAATATTTGTTATATAACCTGGCCTTCTATTTATATGGGTTTAGACTATAACCCCATGGTGCACTCGAGTTCTTTCATGCATGTTATACCAGACATCCAGTTAAAATCTTAATCTGGCACACAAGTATTAAGAGTTATATTTAATTTTAGGGTCAAAGCAATGGAGCTAGATAAATAGCCGATTATTCATATTGCATGCCCACATGTATCCGTCTACTTGGAGTTAGAGGAAATCACTCAAACAAATTAAAAAACTTAATATTTTTTATGAAACCGAAACTAGGATTTATATGGGTTTAGAGTATACCCCATGGTGCAGTCAGGGTTCCCTTCCGTTTATATTTTACCAAGATAAGACGTGAATCATAATCTAATACTACCTCCGCCCGAAGGCTTAAGGCCTATATTTCTTCCAAAAGTTAAAGTTTAACCAAGTTTTTAGAGAAAAATATTAATATTTTCACATGGTATCTATATAATATAATAGTTTTTTCTAAAAGTTTGGTCAAACTTTTCGTGGCTTGACTTTTTAAAGAAAAATATAAGCCTTAATCCTTGGGATGTAGGGAGTATATAAAAGCATCCTAAGTTATATATGTGGGGTCAATTAGTGGATCTCCATCCATATCCTACTGTTCATATTCGCGAGTATTCCCAAGCAATCATGGAAAAGGAACAAGGAATATGTGATTATATGTCAATTCCATAGCTTATTACACTTAGATTTTAAGATAACGTGATGTGCCACTCATATTATACATATTTATTGTTTAGTCTTGTGAATCAAATAATCTCTCCAAATATTGTTGTGGTAGGAAGACACTACTAATTAAGGAATGTCGATGCCCAACCAGCGTGTTGGTAGTGAGATACTGAGATTAAAAATATGGCATAGCGAAGTCACACAATAAAACTAAGTATCTGTTAATTAAGATACCATCTTATACATGTTACATGATACACCAATACATGTAGATGAGGATGTATCAGAAGGTGAATCTATCATCAAAATTTGATCGGAAATAAACAAATCTTCAAGATTCAAAGATAGAACAAATATTTTATTTATTTGAATTATATTTATCAAAGTTCAAAGTTAAATCTTAAAAATGGTGTCTCTGTCAAATACATGCCAATTTAGAATTAATGAACATTGAATGTTAATATTTCAGAGTAAAAATAGTGAGGAAAGAAAATTACTATGACAAGAAAAAAATCTAGATTCTCACTAAATAGTTGCTCTAGCTATCAATAAGATTTATTTTTATTCAATTGCTTACAAAATATTATGATTATTACATTAAAAAGTTAACTGAATCTTGAAATCGTCTAAATTGTGTGTTAAACCATTCTTTCTACATTTATATTTTATCATCACAATGTTCCTAGCAAACCATTATTATCCTATTGAAGTTCATATGTTGAACTAGAAAATAGAGAATTGGTCAAGAATATCTCATGGTAGACCAAAATATTCAGCCTCCTAATGAAAATTGATAATTTTGTATATGAGCTATTGATCTCTTGAACCTTACAATCAGCAGAGTGTACCAGTGTATCTTCTTAACCGTGCATAAGATAATCTGGTCATTAATTTAATGTATCCTTATTGATTATATCATTGCTACTTATATTAGTAACTGTATCTCAACGTCATCAAGCAAAAAAATATTATTACACGCATCACCATATAGGTTTTGTTGACTCTAAACCAGTCAAAAGCAGGCGAGCATAAGATTTAACCTCATGATGAAGTCACATAAAATAAAAACTACGTCCTAGCTTGCCACATATACTAATCTTATATAACCACCTAAAAACACGCATGTAATGATTGACATTTTTTTGGAAATATTAATTATTCTCCCATAAATTATAAATGATAAATGATATATCCCGTACAAATATTTTTTATTTAATATAATATTTATGGTGACTATATAACCATATGAACTATAGCATAATACAAATTTCTATGGTTATGAAAAGTTCTTAGACATATTCTGGCGTTGGCCTCGCGATTGCGAGGGCCACCATGCTAGTTATAAAACAAAGAAGCCTACGTGCACGAAATATAGTAATTGACACCTTACGGGAAGCCCACGATGATCCTCTGACGCCAACTGCGAATTAGTTGGAATATTTCTCACAAACCGTAGACAGGGACAGCAGGAAACCAATGCAAGTTTCAGAAAACGACAGCCGCGTACGTCTACGGAATTACAAGCAAGCTCACTCACGATCGTGATCGTTGCACATCAAACGGATGAAAGTATCCAAAGATCAGCATTTTTGCTTACACCGGCAGCTTACAGGATCGACACGATACAGAACGGAAATTAAACCTCATGCATCTCGTCTCCAATGGCTCGATCGTCCGACGGATCGTGTGGCGTACCCACCTACTGCTCACACCCCTGCGATACCTTGGGCGTGCTCATGCAGGAGGACGTGGACATCGGCGACGACGGGAAGGAGAAGGACACGCGCGCGGACGCGGAGCCGCCGCCGTGCGGCATCACGCGGGACGACGACTGCTGCGACCGGCGCCAGTACGAGAAGGACGACGACAGCGCCCTCCGGCCTGCTGCGCCGCCTCGCACCGACGACGACGACCTCCTCCACGCGACGTCGCCGCCGGGAGCGCCGGGAGACGACGGCCACCACGTCGAGAGGGACGCCGACGCCAGGAACGTCACGCGCGGGGACGCCGAAGCGTCGACGACGACGGCGGGGTGCTCATCCACGCTCTTGTCAGAGTTGAGTTTCGCGAGCGGGCGTTTCTTCTTTGAGCGCCGAGGCAGGTGGAAGCAAAGCGCCGCGCACCCGGTGCCCATGTCCGGCCGCCGCGGCGCCCTGGCCCGCGGCGGGCTGCTGCTGGTTTCCCGGGACGATGGCGGGGTCGACACGGCCGCCTCTTGATCTTGGGGAGAAGCCATGGGTGAGCTTGGCTGGAATGGAAGCGAGCGATTGCCTTGGAGAGACGACTGACGTGATTCAGCGAGCGTGCGTTTATAGCGGAACAGACGTCCGGAACTACGTGTGGCTTTGTTTTTTTAAGGCGAGCCTGTTCATGGTTTATTTGTTGGCGTCAACTGCTGAGCTAGGAGTGGCCGGCATAACCAGGTGGAATCAATCTAAAATAGTGTGATGTTAGATTGATCTATGGCAGCTTCCACTCAAACGGGAATGTCATGTCCTCTTCTTTTGACAAAAGTGAATGCAATATGTTCTTTTTCAAAATTCATTAATTCATTAATAATCATCAACAAAGAGGACAAAAATAATAAAAAATTTAAATAGGTCGGTGGACCACCTAGCGACGACTATAAACACTAGTGCGAGTTGATAACGTGTCACCGTCTTCGTCACTATCAACGGAGCCGGCCAAAATTTGTCATAGTAGAGTTTGTTGTAGTAGTCATAGAAAAATCGTCGTGGTATGGCCACAAACGACCAGTGCATCAGAGCAGCAATTATCGTCAATGATTACAACAGTGGATCCGAATAGACTGACCTGAAAACAAACCAAAGAACATGAAAACGGACAGAATTCTAGAAGATCTGTCGGACAAACGACTCCGCACACCCTCAATTAACGCTAGATGCACAACAGAAACGAGGATAGAACCGAGAGAATCTTATTCTAACTTCATGACGTAGACACTAAAAAAACATAACGAAAAATCTCCTGCTACCAGTGCTACCAGTGAGAGTCTGTGATCCGCCTCACCTCCAGACTAGACTCTAAAGCCAACGCAAGAGAGACGGAATATATATGTGTTTTAGCTAGTCCTCCCTATCGCGTCTCTTCCCTGGCGGCTGTACATATGGTCTGGTTGTTCCATCGCTCGAAAGTGAATGCAATATGTTATTATTGGTAGAGTCATAGAACCATGGTGCAATTCAAAACGGAGACGGTTAAATCTTTGTACTCCCTCCTCCGACTTATATTAGTTGATTTAGATTCATCTAGATACGAATGTATTTAGTTAAGTTTTAGTGCTAGATACATTTGTATCTAGACAAATCTAAGTCAACTAATATGGGTCGGAGAGAGTGAAAATGCTCGGTGTTATTCTTCAAACCTAGTTTTTTACGAGTGAAGATTTTTGGCTCCTTAGGGATGACGGAGGCCTCTGGCTTCAGCTTATCAAGGCCAAGTACCTCTGTAATCGATTTCTTTTATCTTGTGAGCGTCGGGAGGGTTTCCAGTTCTAGCAAGCCATCTAGGATATCAAACGCTTCATTGGTCAGGACATCTTCTTTGCCATTGGTGACGGACAGAAGGTGCGGCTGTGGCTTGACCCATGGCTCCTGACTTCCTAGTTGTGCGAACAGTCCCCGCATTATATGCCATCACCGCCTCCTGATGATCCTCGTAGCCATGGCCTTTCGAGAGGGTCGTTGGAACATCTTGTTCTGATGGACCTTTAACATGGCCGAGGCGGAGGAATACCAACGTCTGATGGCTGCCCTTCCTGTTTCCTTGTCTGAGGAATAGGACTTGGCCTCCTCGCGCTTAACCTCGTCCCGGGAGTTCTCGATGAGTTCAGCCTACCGGGCCCTTTTCCAGGGCCCAAAGCTACGGTGGACCTCGCCCTTTGGAAGTCCCCCCTTCCCCTTAGTATTTGCATTTTTGTTTGGCAGCTTCTTCGCGGTCGCTTGCCATCAGGGGTGGAGGTGGCTAAGCGCAATGGCCCAGACAATGTTCTGTGTCCCCTATGTGGGACTCCGAAGACATGTGCACATATTATGTTCTCTTGCACGGCGGCTCAGTTTCTTTGGAGTTTTGTTCGAGAGGCGTTGGGGCCAGCTTGGCAGACCCAGGAACTCAGAGAGTTCCTACAGGCCGAGGCGAACCAGGCCGAAGGGAGACGCCGCCTCTTCTGGCTAGTGTTCGCGGCCCTAGTGAAAGGATACGGATGTCGCCTAGAGGAGGGGTGAATAGGCGATTAAAACTTTTCCTAGAGTGGCTCAACAAAGGCAGAATAAAACTAGTGTTTACTTTGTTATGAACAACCTAGAACAACTAAGGTTCACCTATGTGCACCAACAACTAATGCTAAGCAATACAAGCAACAAAGTGATAGCAAGATATATATTACTTCAAGCACGAAGGCTATCACAATATAAAGTGCATAAGTAAAGAGCTCGGGTATAGAGATAACCGAGGCACGCGGGGACACCGATATTTTACCGAGTTCCTCCCAACATGGAGTACGTCTCGTTTGGAGAGAGGGTGGTATCAAACCACCAACGCCACAAAAGGCCTCCCTTATTCTCCGGTTAATCTCACCCCAATGGGATCGATCCACGCTTCCACTATCGGTGCACTTGTCGGTGGCAACCGGAACCTCTCACAAGGTTGGGGCACTTATCCACAACTTAATTGGAGGCTCCCAACAAACGCCACTAAGGCCACAACCTGCAACACCAACACACCGTCTAGGGTTCCAAGAACCCAAGAGTAAAAAGCTTCTCAACTTTCACTCACCAAATCCTCCGGGGAGAACTCAAACCGATGCACCAAATGCAATGGCAAGAACACAAGTAGTGCTCAAATCCTTCTCTCTCAAATTCCACCAAAGCTACAAAATCTTGTGGGGGAATAAGAGAGGAAGAACAATGGAGGAAATCCACAAAAGACTCCAAGATCTAGATCCCAAGATGTTCCCCTCACTTAGAGGAGAGATGGATTGGTGGGATTGTAGATCTAGATCTCCTCTTTCAAATCCCTAAAGTATATGCAAGAATCAAGGGAGGGATTGAAGGGGAGCAAGCTCAAGAGGGTCAAGAATGGAGGAGAAAGCCTGTAAAACTCGAGCAGTTGCATTGGGGAAGAAGGGCCCCTTTTTATAGGCCCACAGATCTCTGATCGTTTTCCGCCCGTTGGGGAAAAGTCAGACCGGAGACTCCGGTCTACACCGGAGATTCCGGCCCAATATCCAGACCAGCCTCCGAACCGCCCATCTGAATGACCTGGGCCATCCAAGACCCAACAAGACCGGAGACTCCGGTCTTCCAACACCGGACACTCCGGACCGAGGAAACACCGGAGACTCCGGGGTAGCCTCCGGACCTGGCTCCGGACCCCCATACAGTATGTCCCAGCCCTGATTCTGAAGTCACCACCGGAGACACATCCAGAAACTCCGGACCACACCGGAGACTCCGGTCTAGGCAGACCGGAGACTCCGGTCTGGACCAAATAAGAGGCAAACTTCAAATGGCGATATCTAGAGTTTGGAAACTCCGATTGACCCGAAACCAATTTTTTTGGAAAGAGGACAACAAGGGCTACCCAACAAAAAGTGGAAATATTGGATACCACCAACAGAGAACATTTCATGTATTATAATGTGAGATACCTCTCTTGGTGAGAAACCGTAAAACCTCAAAGATCAAAAACGCAATAAGATATAAAGGGGAAATCCGTTTTTGATGAACTAGGGCTTGTTATGAATATTGCCACAAGCTCTAGAACCTCACATGGATAAGATCCAAATAAAAACCAAGAAAGGATGATGCAAAGTATGCAAAGGTTTAAGCTCTCTCTAAAAGATATGATCGAGTTACTCACTTGAGAGCCCCTCTTGATAGTACGGTTGTCTATCCTATAAACCGGTCTCCCCAACTAACATACCGAGACCGGTAAGAGAGAAACCCTATCAAGATCATACCTTTGCCTTGCACATATTCCACTTGATTATGATATAGACGTTCTTGTCCTTCTCAAGATGGAATGTAGGGGTTCGTAGCAAGGAAAACAAAAAATTTCTACCGCATGCAAACAAACAAGCCAAGATCTATCTACTAGATTGTAGCAACGAGTCGATAGAGGAACTCACCCTCGAAGATTCCAAAGCGGTTAACGAGAGCAGATTCTCGTGGGTGATGTAGTCGTACACTTGCCGATCTCAAGATCGCGTAGACGATCCTTCGGTAGCTTGCTCGGCGGCCTTCATGATCGGTCACACGCGTTGATTACTGGCGAAGACCTTCCTCTCCCTTGTTCCAGCAGGCAGCGGAGGTTGTATCACTCTCCTCGCGATTCCGGTAGCACGACGGCGTGGTACTGGAAGTAGAGGGGAGATCTCGCAGGGCTTCGCCTTAAGCCGGAGCGAGTATGGTGGACTATGAGAGAGCCTTGGTGGTCTAGGGTTTAGACACACCAATTAGAAGGGGCTAAACCGGCGGCTAGGGAAATTATAAGCTCTAACTCGGCGGCTTGGGAGAAATCCCTAGGCTGTGGCTAGGGTTTAGGTTTAGAGGTAGGGAACTTGTGTGTCTAGGAGGGGAGCCCTGCCCCTCCTTATATAGGTGGAGGGAGGCGCCGACCAAGGGGAGGGAGTCCCTCCCCAACTCGGATCCCTAGTGGACCGGCGGTGGAGGAGGAACTCCTCCCCAACTCGGTTTCCCACTTCTTCTCCACTTTCAAAAATAGCCGTTTGACTTTTCAAATTGGCGTTTGACTTTTCAAACTAGGATTTGATTAAACCCTTTATTTTGTACAGCGATGACACCTAGTACATGATGTAATCATTCCAACTTGCAATGACACATTCATGCACCCTTCCCCTCCGGAGTGCCGGACATTCCGGAACCTTCTAGAACATTCCCGATGAAAACACCGGAATCATTCCCCAACCCCGAAACAAGACTTTCCTTTATATGAATCTTATTCTCCGGACCATTCCGGATCTCCTCGTGATATCCCGGATCCCATCCGAGACTCCGAACAACATTCGGTCTCTTACTCATCATTCCATAACTACTCAACAACATCGAATCCTTAAGTGTGTCTCCCTACGGTTCGTGAATTATGCGGACATGACCGAGACACTTCTCCGATCAATAACCTATAGAGGAATCTGGAAATTCATATGGCTCCCACATATTTCTACGATTACTTTGCGATCGAATGAACCACTTACATACGATACCAATTTCCCTTTGTCTCACGATAGTTTACTTATCCGAGGTTATGATCGTCGGTATCTCTGCATACCTAGTTCAACCTTGTTACTGATAAGTACTCTTTTCTCGTTCCCATGGTATGTGATCCCTTGTGAGCCAGTCACATGCTTGCAAGCTAATTGGATGACATTCCACCGAGAGGGCCCAGAGTATATCTATCCGTCATATGGATGGACAAATCCCACTCTTGATCCATGTGTCTCAACCAATACTTTCCGAACACTCAATGCCACCTTTATAGCCACCCTGTTACGGTGTGGTGTTTGATGTCATCAAAGCATCCTTCCGGTAAAGGTGATATGCATGATCTCATGGTCGAAGGAATTAGGTTACTATGTATCAGAAAGCTTATAGCAAATGAACTATATTAAATGACTTGATCTTTATGCTACGCTTAACTATAGGAGTATGTCCATCACATCATTCTCCTAATGATATGACCACATTGTTAATAACATCTCTATGTTCATGATCGGAAACCATGATCATATATTAACCAACAAGCTAGTTTAACAAGAGGCTTTACTAGGGACTCTTTTATGTTTACAAATCACACAAGTATTAATGTTTCCGGTTAATACAATTATAGCATGGTATGTAAACATTTATCATAAGTATGAAGATATGATAATAACCACTTTATTATTGCCTCTTGGTCATATCTCCAACAGTCTCCCACTTGCACTAGAGTCAATAATCTAGTTTCAAACCTTTGTGTATTCAACACCTATGGCTTTACGGTGTTGTATGTACACGATTGCTAGTGGTCAACTGATCTCCAGATCGACACTTCTAGGTCCGTGTAATTGCATGTCTTTAAGCCTCACGTATCACTCATTCTCTAATGATATGGCTTTGTATAAATTTGGTCCTTTGGTGAGACCTTTAGTTCTTTGGGGCTAAAACATGTTGATAATATTGTCGTACAATATATCTTCATAGTATTATCCCTGTTGTGAACTACACCTAGTTTGATAACAAACTACTTGACACAAATGCCCTCTTTTGCTGCTATAATAGCAGTCATATACTTAGCCTTTTGTTGTAGTATTTGTCACAATGTCTTAACTTTGGAACTCGTCCAAATCCATTATGGAACTCACTTTCCATTATATTGTGCCACCCTTAGTTTAGATTGAGATAAACTTAATTTGTACTCTGTGACAAAACTAGTATCAATGTAGTACTTTTACAATGAACTAACCATCTATTTGTCACTTCTACAAATAATATACTCGTAGTTCTTCCAAAAGATCATAAGAATATCCTTACTATTGTCCAATGATCATCTTATGAATCATTCTGGTATATGATCACAACATTTAGAGCATAGGACATATCTGGATTTGTACATATCACAGTATGATTGATATAAATACTCTTTGTGATTTCATGCATCAAGTATCAATCTATACTTGAATCTTTGTTTCACTTACCAAGTGTCAATACACTTGAATATATCATCAATATTGAACTCATTCAATCCTTTCTGTGCGACAAGAACCTTTCTTGTAGTTTCTATATTGAACTCATTCAATATCTCATCTATGTACTTCTGACACAACCATATTGGCATCTATTGATGCCAAACATTTGGGTTTTGCCTAAGTCTTTCATCGGGATGAAATTCTTAATATGTGTTAATAAAAGATACATCATTTTTAATCAACAATATATCTTCCACATAATGTATTAGAAATATGTCTTAGCGCTCCCACTTAATTTCTTGCAAATGTAAGCATCTTCATTGTCTCCGATGAAATTAAACTCTTTTAACAGTTTCATCATAGTGAAGATTCCAACTCCGCTATGCTTACTTCAACCATTGAAGTTTGCATATGCTTTTAGCATCCTTTGAATTAATCAAAACCCTATGGACCATGTTATGCACATGTCCTAGGTAACAATTCTATTAGAAGAACTTGTTTTGTTTATTCAACTACCACATAACAAAAATTATATGTAGTGGTTGCTACATTAATCCGTCTAGACTAAATATCGCTATGAAAGATCAAATCTTGTCATAGTCAACCTTTGAACATTTTGTGAACTCTTTCCCAACATGTCGACTATTTCATAGATGTGAAACATCCATGTCTACTTCTTTATAGATCCAAACACAACTGTAAGGTCTTACACCTTTCTCGAGGGTCCTTCAAGTTCAAAACTTGATTTCTCGTGTATGGAACTATCACGGATTTTATGGCTTCAAGCCATTTGACGGAGTCAGGGCCCATCATCGCTTCTTTGCATGTAGTCCGTTCATTGTTCTCAAATAATGATTCAACCCTCAAATCTTGGTATTTGATTGTTTACTCGACCTACTTGGTTCAATAGAAACTTAGACCTCCGTGACCGCAACCTTTGAGGCACGTGAGCCATGAGCATTGTTGCTGCCTCCGGAACACTTTTCGGCGCTGCGCAACTTTGCACATATAGCTAAGGTTCCTTTAACCTTATCAAAGTTCTATTGTCCTCCCACTTATCTTTTCACGAAAAATTCCTTCTCAAAGAAACTTGACGTTCTAAGTGACAAACACTTTTGTCTCCGGTGTTTATGGAGGAATACTTAACAGTAATACAAAGACAGGTTCATCCGACTTTGGTTGCAAACATCTTTCTTATGCATAGCATACCAATGTTTAAGAAAGGACTACTTGGGTTTTATCCCAAACCATAACTTTATATGGTGTCATTTCAGCGGATTATGATGGAGCTCTTTTCAGTGGAAAACGGTAGTCTCTAAAGCTTTTAATCTTTAAAATATAATGGCAGTTTTATGAATTACACCTTTGATCTTACCATGTCAAACAAGGTTTTAATTACATATCTCGAACGCTCCATACTCTTACGGTGTTTCGGGAAATTCAAATCCACAGAACGATTCCTTAAATCTTAGGTATTATGCTAAACTTGTAACTCAAATATCTTCCTTTATGATCTTTATCATAAACTATTTATATTCTTATTATAATGATTTTGCACTTCATCTTGAAAGACTTTGAACTTTTTTCAAATGTTTCATACTTCATCCTTATTAAGTAAATATTCATATATTCACTCAAATTTTCGGAGAAAGCATATGAAGTTGAAATCCATCACTGTTGACTACACATAATGGACTTTGTACAACAATATGTACAAGTTCCAATAAGCTAGTATTTCGTTCCCTTTTGGCCTATGAACAAAGTTTTAATTATCTCTAGGAAAGCTTCACAAGCGTCATTTGATCAAAAATCAAAAGACTCCAAAATTCCATACACATGGAGTTTCTTCATGTTTTCTTTCCATTATAATTTAAACGGCGATGTCACTTCCTAAGTGATCTTCCAATCAATTTGTCTTTCGACATTTTTAGCACTAGTTTTATGGATGTGATTTATCCAACGAGATTTGTAAATCATCCATCTTTTATGGATTACGGAAATTATTTGAACAACCATTTTGTTCTCATAATACCTGATAAAACAAATCTTGAAGGCAAGCTTTGATGTTTAATGAGCAACACAATAACCCTTTATTTGTTTTCGATGAACATCATCACATATTCTTTTGCTAATTACTTAGGCCATTGTAGTTCATGAATTCTGTTGTTTCGTATGACGATTCACACCAACAAATTCAGTATCAAATACTTAAGAACCACATTGTTTAAGAAGCAAAGAATATAGCCATAACATGTATATCATCTATATACTTAAGCTAAACAATTCTAGTCTTTTCTTTTCTGCCACATACTTATGAGATTCTCTTTCAGTATTTCCTTTTCAGTTTGAAAGAATCTATCAACATCAATAGTGGAGTCATACATATGACACATAGTCCAAAGCGTGTATAGTTAAATACCAATGTCTTTGGACTTGCACTTTGAAGTAGATCACCATTATCAAATGTTTGGTGTTCTTTCAAATTCCTTTCTTTAGTAATCTCTTGGTGTAGTAAACATTTTACCTACATCAAATATTCACCCTCATCATGGAATTATCCATGATCAAGCTACTTTTAGCTTGTAACGGTGAATCGCGAGTATAATGTTGCTCTCCAAAACCTTTTGGAGGATTAGGACAACTAGTGTCTCCAACCTTTTGCAAATTCTCATCAAATATGAGAACATGACTTTTGCCATATTATACTCTATCATGTTGCAACCAAAACTTCGTTTCAGATATCACAATATCTTCCACACATCATGGTTTTTAAAACAACTCTTTCAGATCCTAGATAACCTTGATATTAAGACAATCTTTTGAATATCAAGAATCATGGAGACAAACATGATACTCATACACTAACACTTGGAATTGTCACTCTTGTTTTTAATACCAATTATTAAACTTCATGGAGTAACCGGAACTTTACTGAAAGTTTGCAATAGGACTTTTAAACTTTAGATTAACACTTCAAAACAATACGATACCAGTTCGTAAAGTAACTAACCAGAATTCTATAGTTCTATCATCTCAATTAAAACTAAGCGCAAGGTGGTAAATGGATGCCAATGACTACAACAACTATGCAAATTCACTTTGATTTAATTTATGATAAATAGTGTTCAACTTTTAATCATATTGCCATTGAACTCCCACTCAAAACAATATCCCTCACATTGTTTTAGTGATCACACGAACCAAATCCACCACATCAAAACCGATCATCACGAGAGTTGATGTAGCTTCAATGGCGAACAATCAACATGTTCATCATATCTACTATATGACTCATGCTTTACCTTTCGGTGATCTGTATTCCGAGACCATGTCTGTACATGCTAGGCTCGTCAAGATCAACCTTAGCTTCCGCATGAGCAAATCTGGCTTGCTCACGTTGTATACACTCGCAGAATCTAACACACCCGATCATCACGTGGCGCTTCGAAACAACGAGCTTTAGCAACGGTGCTTACTAAGGATGAACACTTTAAAACTTGAAATTGTGTGCTTGAGGGATCATCTTATAATGCTACCATCGTTAACTAAGCAATACAAGATGCATAAAAGGATTAACATCACATGCAATTCATAATATGTGATATGATATGGCCTTTCTTCTCGTGCTTCCGATCTCCATCTTCAAGCACGAACATGATCTCCATCATCACCAGCATGGCGTCAAGGTCAATGGCGCCGCTTCATGGTTGTCGTCCACCAGCTTCAACTATTACAACTACTTTGAATAGACACGCGGGTCTTAACAGAATTTAAAGACAACCATATATTCGCCGGTTGCCAACTTACAATAAGGAACATTGCATACATCATATATAAACACAATCATGGCCATATCACATCACTGCACACCCCTGCAAAACAAAGTTAGACGCCTCTAATTTACTTTGCATGTTTTACGTGGTTTGGGGCTTTCAATAAGTGTCGATCTAACTTACGAACAAGAACCACAACATTGATACTAGTATTGTCAATCACCCGTTGTAAATTGAATCTTAACTATGTTGGGAGAAACAGCACCAAGAAGCCACTTATGCAATACAAGTTGCATGTCAAGCGTGGAGCAAGTCTCATGAACGATGTCATGTAAGGTTAGCCCGGGCCGCTTCATCCCACCATCCCGCAAGATACAAAGTACACAAGAAGCAATCGATAACAAAAGCATCAATGCCCACAAAGACCATTGTGTTCTACTCGTGCAACAGATCTACATATAGACACGGCTCTGATACCACTGTAGGGGTTCGTAGCAAGGAAAACAAAAAAATTCTACCGCATGCAAACAAACAAGCCAAGATCTATCTACTAGATTGTAGCAACGAGTCGATAGAGGAACTCACCCTCGAAGATTCCAAAGCGGTTAACGAGAGCAGATTCTCGTGGGTGATGTAGTCGTACACTTGCCGATCTCAAGATCGTACAGACGATCCTTCCAGGCCATGCTCGGCAGCGCTTCCACAATGGGTCACACGTTCGATACTGACGAAGACCTTCCTCTCCTTGTTCCAAAGAAAATGGAGGTTGTAGCACTCTCCTCGCGATTCCGGCAGCACGGCGGCGTGGTACCGAAAGTAGAGGGGAGATCTCGTAGGGCTTCGCCTTAAGCTGGAGCGAGTATGGTGGACTATGAGAGAGCCTTGGTGGTCTAGGGTTTAGACACACCAATTAGAAGGGGCTAAACCGGTGGCTAGGGAAATTAGAATCTCTAACTCGGCGGCTTGGGAGAAATCCCTAGGCTGTGGCTAGGGTTTAGGTTTAGAGGTAGGGAACTTGTGTGTCTAGGAGGGGAGCCCTGCCCCTCCTTATATAGGTGGAGGGAGGCGCCGGCCAAGGGGAGGGAGTCCCTCCCCAACTCGGATCCCTAGTGGACCGGCGGTGGAGGAGGAACTCCTCCCCAACTCGGTTTCCCACTTCTTCTCCACTTTCAAAAATAGACGTTTGAATTTTCAAATTGGCATTTGACTTTTCAAACTAGGATTTGATTAAACCCTTTATTTTGTACAGCGATGACACCTAGTACATGATGTAATCATTCCAACTTGCAATGACACACTCATGCACCCTTCCCCTCCGGAGTGCCGGACATTCCGGAACCTTCTAGAACATTCCCAATGAAAACACCGGAATCATTCCCCAACTCCGAAACAAGACTTTCCTTTATATGAATCTTATTCTCCGTACCATTACGGATCTCCTCGTGATATCCCGGATCCCATCCGAGACTCCGAACAACATTCGGTCTCTTACTCATCATTCCATAACTACTCAACAACATCGAATCCTTAAGTGTGTCTCCCTACGGTTCGTGAATTATGCGGACATGATCAAGACACTTCTCCGATCAATAACCTATAGAGGAATCTGAAATTCATATGGCTCTACATATTTCTACGATTACTTACATCGAATGAACCACTTACATATGATACCAATTTCCCTTTGTCTCATGATAGTTTACTTATCCGAGGTTATGATCGTCGGTATCTCTGCATACCTAGTTCAACCTTGTTACTGATAAGTACTCTTTTCTCGTTCCCATGGTATGTGATCCCTTGTGAGCCAGTCACATGCTTGCAAGCTAATTGGATGACATTCCACCGAGAGGGCCCAGAGTATATCTATCCGTCATATGGATGGACAAATCCCACTCTTGATCCATGTGTCTCAACCAATACTTTCCGAACACTCAATGCCACCTTTATAGCCACCTACTACGGTGTGGTGTTTGATGTCATCAAAGCATCCTTCCGTAAGGTGATATGCATGATCTCATGGTCGAAGGAATTAGGTTAATGTATCGTAAAGCTTATAGCAAATGAACTATATTAAATGACTTGATCTTTATGCTACGCTTAACTATAGGAGTATGTCCATCACATCATTCTCCTAATGATATGACCCTGTTGTTAATAACATCTCTATGTTCATGATCAGGAAACCATGATCATATATTAACCAACAAGCTAGTTTAACAAGAGGCTTTACTAGGGACTCTTTTATGTTTACAAATCACACAAGTATTAATGTTTCCGGTTAATACAATTATAGCATGGTATGTAAACATTTATCATACGTATGAAGATATGATAATAACCACTTTATTATTGCCTCTTGGGCATATCTCCAACATGGAACACCTTTCTTGATTGCTCTTGTACGCACTTTCTTGATGAAGACTTGCAAGTTACTCCCCCATACAACATGGGGAAACCTTTACTTTGACCTTGTCTTCATCGATCCATGATCACCGAGGATGGAAAGCTTCAACCATGAGATCTTCTAGATATTTCACATCTTTAGCTTGCACATCATTTCTTCTTTTCTTCATTATGTTGATGCCTTGAAGGTGCACCAGAGATATTAATCCATCTTATTCTTCAAGACATACTTGCCATAGGTTTAACTGTCACATGACCAATCTGTGGATCACTCTTTGAACACCTTGGTCACCACTTGATCCTCTTCACTTTCTTCTTCTCCAAACCTTGAAGCCAACATATGGTTCAAGCATTGCCTATGGACAATTCCTACAAGTACAACTTGATACAAGCATTAGTCCATAGAGATTGTCATTAATTACCAAAACCACACATGGGGGCCCACATGTTCTTTCAATCTCCCCCATTTTGGTAATTGATGACAATCCATTTGAGAGGGTTTATATAAGGAATTTAATAAATAAAATGGTAGCACTAATATCAAAATATTACACAAGTATGTGATATTGGTACCATCACCATATATAGAGCAAACTCCCCCACAATCAATGCATGTGTGATGAACTTGAATTTCATTGCATATATTGCCAATGATTATCATTGGTGGAGTTTCCTCTATATATATACCACATGCTAAGCAACAACAAAGATGCAAGAGCATGAAAAGCAAATGCTTAGGAAACAAACTCAAAGCATAAACCATTTCCCTTAAACCCTCTAAAACTTCTCCCCCATTGGCATCGATTGCCAAAATGGGTGACAAGTTCTAGAAGGCCAATATAGTGATAGATCCCCAAAGGGGTGCATTCGCACATATCCAATGATGAATACTTTGGAGGAAGTAGAACTATATCGAGTACCCAAAGATTGCCACAAGAAATAAAATAAAAGAAGCACCAACAAATGATGTAAGCAATCACAAGATCCGACAAACCAATTGAAAACAACAAATGAGTCCAAATGGAAACAACAAGATATTATGATACGAGTAGATGAGTGTTTTAAATAACAAACAGAGAAGCTCCCCAAGATTTGTGCATACCTTAGAATCATTGTATTTCAATACACAAATGCACAAATATGGAATCCTCACTCCTCCATAAACATTTAAGGCACAATAAATGAGAAAGAAGACAAATGAGCATTATTAAATGAATTAGATGAGCTCCCCAAAGATAATGCACCAATTATGATAATTGTATTTGGGATCAAGGTGCATAATCATGGAATCCTCACTCAGCCAAATTCATTTAACAAGTCAAGGCATGATAGAACAAGTATGAGTGTCCGAAGGTGCAAACAAGAGGAACAATCACTCATAGGCAAATAAATCTGTAAGCCACCGAAGAATCAAAAGGAATAGAAAGGTGTTATCCAAGGATTAAAGATCAACTAAAATTGTCTTCTCATATGTGTATATGTCTCTAAGTGGAAAACATCGCAAAGACATATGCCAACAAAGGAATATGCACACATAAAGAAGATATACAAGAAGCACATGGAAGAACAAAATTAAGTCATAACATATACCAGTAAGATTTTTGCTTCAAAGCACGGCCAAAGGCTCAAATATATCTTATTGTAGATTAATGAGCTTCAAACACCAACACACTACATATATTACAACTATCACCAAGGGAAAAAGGAGAAAGTTGGAATATATGGAGAAAGGCAACAAGTATCATAAGAGAAAATAGACTAGCAAAATCTCACTATTGCACATGAGAGAAGTTGAGGAAATGATAGGCAATAAAATTGCTAGATTGACATATTTGGGATTGGAGGATCATATGCATGATTTTGTATAGTCCCAATTATATGCACTCATCTCAACTTAAACGCATATACAATATAGAGTCCTCTCAAAACCATGGCTAGAACTACAACAATTACAAATACATTAATTCATGCTAGAAGGCAACCGACAAATGGTTGGAATCAAGATATGTGAGCATGAGAAAGAGATACTTGTTACCGAGATATAATTGGTAGGATGTAGAGGATATGAATTCGTTGATCATCCTATAGCTTGCCTCAAATTTTCTACTAAGCATCACTTCTTCAAAATTGAGAGACAAGCATCCAATCTATCTCCAATGTACCTAAAACAAATTTAAGTACAAAATGGTCCCCAAACTTATTGGGTCCAATGTAGTTAGTGCAACTACAATACATAGGAGAGACTCCACATAAATATGTACATATTGATGTGAAATTGAATTTCATGCACAACTTAGCCGATGGGATTTGGTGGAGTATCCCCTATATATTGGATCAAAGAAAGCAAGCATGCCATTATATAAACATTTAGTAAATATGCATGCATAAATCTTTCAAGAACCAAAAAGAACATACAATTTGAAAAAAACACCAAGTAAATCGAGATTGCACACACAAGAGTGTGACACGACAAATGATGTCCAAATTATATCAAAGAACCAATTCAACACATGAAAGATCACAAATTCAACAAATGAACTAGGCAAAAGCCAAGGAGCAAAAGATATATAAAACTAAAAATGCTCAAGGATTTATCTCATCCTAAAATGGTCGAATCATGAAATAAGGAATGAGACAAAACCAACTCCCAAAAAGAGCAAGGTTCCAACAAGAAACCAAACTCCCCAAACTTCTCATGATGGCACAAAATACCAAAACGAAAAGATTGAGGTTCCAAGCACATAAAACCCGATATGGATCAAACAAATAAGCATAAATATGAGTGTTCTAAATAATATAGGAGAGCTCACCCATAAATATTACATTATATAGAATTTTGCTTTTGAATGCAAAATGCACACAAATGAGATCATCACTACTACCTACATTAAATAAAACACAAGAGGATACCAATAAAATAAGAAGATCCAAAAGTAGCAAGGAATACATGGGAGTACACAAAACATTTACTTGGCCAAAGATATGACAATATTAAGCAAGGGCTGAAGTGAATATGATCAATAAATTCTACCATAAATATAGTACTCATTGTCCAAGGACAAGAAATATTGGGAATCATTTTCCCAAGGTAGCTTGCATAGATATCCAAGATCATAGTCACAACAAGAAGCATATAACAAATATAAGAATTAAGCATGATACTTCGAACAAGATTCTTGGTAGCTTCCAATTGTCACACAATAACTAGTGATTAGAGTAACTTGAAGCAAATGGTTTCCATGATGATATAGAGATATAAATATGACGAAACGCATACCAAGAACCACTCTCATATACAAGATCCAAAATATGATCAATAAATGCATTCAAGCAAATTGGAACTTGTATGAGCAAATGTGTCACATAGGCGCTAGATAATTATCAATATCAATTCTAAGTGACACAACCTCGAATATTCACATTTTCTAGGATTGTAATATGCACTAAGCATATGACTCCTCCATAATGTGATACTACCATAAAACGAACACGAGGCAAAAGGATACAAATAGAGACAATTAATGGACATTATAAACTTAAATTTCTCATGAGAATTGTACCACATAGAGACTTGACAATAATCCAATATAAACACTAGGTGATATTCCTCATGTACACACAATTTTAGGATTGTGGAATGCCCAAGCATAACACTCCCCCAAAATGGGATAATCCATTAATCTCCCACAAGAGCCAAATAATATATCAAATATAATCAATTAAGGCTCCAATATAAGAAACACACATACATGGTGTGCCACCTAATCATACACAAATATGCTTTATCTCAAGATAATTAAGTGGATAGCACAACATGCACAAAAACATGGAAGATACAAAACCAACACATGCACAAGGGGGCGAGTAACTTTCAGTGTAAAGATTTTAGCATATGTTACAGCAAGGAGGAACATTGGAAATATAATATAATCATGATAATCCAAATGGCTTGGCTTGACAATAATAATTGATGAAGATACCTTAATTCTCCATAATGTAGCCAAGACTCCAATGCCCTCCAAAACACACCTATTGATCAAGTTTTGGCTTGTTGGTCCCCAACCAAGTTGGGTCCTAAGAAGTTAGTCACAATAGGCTTGGCAACCCAAATGGTTATTTTCTTGAAACCACATTGAGCACCAACAAATTTGGCAAACACATTGCCAACCTCATCCTTACAAAGAGAATAAACATCATCAATAATGATAGGGTTGGATGAGGAGATACCGATAGTGCATGAGGAAGAAATATGCCCCTTCTCATGGCATATGTAGCAAGTTCTACTCTTGCCATCTTTCTTCTTAGGTGAAGCCACAACTTGAGGAAGAGCTCGAGTAGTCCTCTTAGGAAGTGGACCATTAATGACTTGAGGTGGAGCTTGAGGCCGCTTCCCCTGTTGCTTCACACTAAGAGGCTTTTTCTTCAATGGGCAAGATCTAACATGGTGCCCTTCTTCCTTGCACTTGAAGCAAACAATGTTGGCCGGATTCTTGACTTGATCTTGGCCATTCTTCTTATTGTTCTTATGCTTCAACATGATAGTGGACTTGTTCTTGACATTGGAGTTGAATCCAAGCCCACTCTTGTCATTGGGGGGTTTTTGCACACTCAAAATTTTGTTGAGTGCGGCCTTCCCTTGATGACCCTTTTTCAAGTCATTCTTCAAAGAAGTGACTTGAGCCTTGAGATCTTTGATTTCCTCTACATGGTTAGTTTCAACAAAAGTACTAGAGGGAGTAGATGCTACATTGTTAGAGCAACAAGGCATGGAATGTAATTCATCACGAGATATAGCATGGTTGTGAGAGGATGAATTACAAGTACTAGCACATGGCAATATAACATTTGGAGTAGATATAGTGCTAATGTCCACATGAGGCCCACTAGATGTTACCTTTGACATGATGGACTCATGAGCTAACTTTAGCCTACCATGGGAGACTAAAAAATCCTCATGCGAGCTCGAGAGCTTAACATGACTTTCTTCTAATTTCCCATAGTTGCTAGTTAGCAACGCAAGTTGAGCCTTTAGCTCAACATTCTCCTTCAAAATAGATGCTTCACAATAAATAGAGTTAGTAGCACAAGCATCATTACTATTTGCAAGAGGTGAGGGCAACTTGGCAAGCTCTTTAGAATATGAAGCTTTAAGTTGCTCATGTGACTCGGTGAGTTTGATGAGCTCACCCTTGATGACCCTAGAGCCATTTTTGAGGTGCTCAAAATCCTCAAGGAGTTTAGCATAAGCACCTTCAAGTTCATCATTTTTAATCTTGAAGGAGTTTGCCACCGCAAGTTCTCTATCATGGTATTCCTTTACTCTAGATAATTCTAGAGTAAAAGTATCCTCAAGAGATTCTTTGGTGGTTTGTTCTTATTCAAGGGAGTCCTTTAGTTGTGCAACTTCATTAGCATACTCACGCTCAAGTGCAAACTTTTATCAATTAATTTTTCTTGCTCCTCAATAAGATCATTGCCTTCTATGGCACAATTCAAGATTTCAAGAAAGTTGGAGGAAGCAATTTTATTTTTGAAGAGAGCGCTATAGAAAAACTCTCCCATTTTCTTAATAGAGGTAATATCATACTTACCTCTATAATCATCATTATCATTCTCAACCTCATCATCATCATCATGAGATACAATGTGGTCCAAAGAAGTTACCTTTGTTCCCTTAGCCATAAGGCATATGTGAGAACCGGAGGAAGGTGATGATGAGATTGCACTTGTATCTCTCTTCAAGACCTTGTCTTGGCCCATAGAATCTTCATTTTCCTCTACATGGTTAGCAACACAAGCACTAGAGGAAATAGAAGCATTTTTATCATGGCAACAAGACAACATGAGCATATCATCATGAGATTTATTCAAGTCATTTCTACATGATATTCAAGGACTATTAACACAATAATGTAAGGAATTTTGAGTGCTAGAAGTGTTAAGGTCCAAAGATAGATCATTGCAACTAGATAGATATGAGGGACTACAAGTAGTGAACACACTATCCATATTGCAATTTCTATCACCACTCACCATATCATTACCTTGTGAAAAGTCACATGTTGGTGAAGTGGTAGAGGATGAGAACTCATCTCGACCGGAAGTGGAAGCAACAAAATCATCCTTAATAATGTTGGACACAACATATTTATCTTGAAGTTTTGTCCATAACTCATGAGCGCTCCAAAAAGGAATGATTGAAGATGTAACTACATAGCTCAAAGCATTAACAAGCACATTAGAAGCTTGAGCATCGAGATATAAGTTTTTCTCATCCTCACTAGATAGATTTTTGAAATCCATTGGAGGAGAAAAACCTATATCTACAATACGCTCCAATTTTGGGTCCATGTCCCGAAATTGAATGAGCATGCGATTTTCCATAAATCATAATTTGTGCCGTCGAATGTGAACATGTCATTATGCACTAATCCTCTAGCCGACATCTTTACTCTCAAGGCGGTGAATCCTAAAATTAGACCCCGGGCTCTGATACCAATTGAAAGGATATGGATGTCGCCTAGAGGGGGGTGAATAGGCGATTAAAACTTTTCCTAGAGTGGCTCAACAAAGGCGGAATAAAACTAGTGTTTACTTTGTTACGAACAACCTAGAACAACTAAGGTTCACCTATGTGCACCAACAACTTATGCTAAGCAATACAAGCAACAAAGTCATAGCAAGATATATATTACTTCAAGCACGAAGGCTATCACAATGTAAAGTGCATAAGTAAAGAGCTCGGGTATAGAGATAACTGAGGCACGCGGGGACACCGATATTTTACCGAGTTCCTCCCAACATGGAGTACGTCTCGTTTGGAGAGGGGGTGGTATCAAACCACCAACGCCACAAAAGGCCTCCCTTATTCTCTGGTGAATCTCACCCCAATGGGATCGATCCACGCTTCCACTATCGATGCACTTGTCGGTGGCAACCGGAACCTCTCACAAGGTTGGTGCACTTCTCCACAACTTAATTAGAGGCTCCCAACAAACGCCACCAAGGCCACAATGCCACCAAGGCCACAACCTGCAACACCAACACACCGTCTAGGGTTCCAAGAATCCAAGAGTAAAAAGCTTCTCAACTTTCACTCACTAAATCCTCCGGGGAGAACTCAAACCAATGCACCAAATGCAATGGCAAGAACACAAGTAGTGCTCAAATCCTTCTCTCCCAAATTCCACCAAAGCTACAAAAGCTTGTGGGGGAATAAGAGAGGAAGAACAATGGAGGAAATCCACAAAAGACTCCAAGATCTAGATCAAAAGATGTTCCCCTCACTTAGAGGAGAGATGGATTGGTGGGATTGTAGATCTAGATCTCCTCTTTCAAATCCCTAAAGTATATGCAAGAATCAAGGGAGGGATTGAAGGGGGAGCAAGCTCAAGAGGGTCAAGAATGGAGGAGAAAGCCTGTAAAACTCGAGCAGTTGCATTGGGAAAGAAGGGCCCCTTTTTATAGGCCCAACAGATTTCTGACCATTTTCTGCTCGTTGGGGAAAAGTCAGACCGGAGACTCCGGTCTACACCGGAGGTTCTGGCCCAATATCTGAACCAGCCTCTGAACCGCCCATCAGAATGACCTGGGTCATCCAAGACCCAACAAGACCGGAGACTCCGGTCTTCCAACACCGGAGACTCCGGACTGAGGAAACACCGGAGACTCCGGGGTAGCCTCCGGACCTGGCTCCGGACCCCCATACAGTATGTCCCAGCCCTGATTCTGAAGTCACCACCGGAGACACATCCGGACTCCGGGCCACACCGTAGACTCCGGTCTAGGCAGACCGGAGACTCCGGTCTGGACCAAATAAGAGGCAAACTTCAAATGGTGATATCTAGAGTTTGGAAACTCCGATTGACCCGAAACCAATTTTGTTGGAAAGAGGACAACAAGGGCTACCCAACAAAAAGTGGAAATATTGGATACCACCAACAGAGAACATTTCATGTATTATAATGTGAGATACCTCTCTTGGTGAGAAACCGTAAAACCTCAAAGATCAAAAACGCAATAAGATATAAAGGGGAAATCCGTTTTTGATGAACTAGGGCTTGTTATGAATATTGCCACAAGCTCTAGAACCTCACATGGATAAGATCCAAATAACAACCAAGAAAGGATGATGCAAAGTATGCAAAGGTTTGAGCTCTCTCTGAAAGATATGATCGAGTTACTCACTTGAGAGCCTCTCTTGATAGTACGGTTGTCTATCCTATAAACCGGTCTCCCCAACTAACATCCCGAGACCGGTAAGAGAGAAACCCTATCAAGATCATACCTTTACCTTGCACATATTCCACTTGATTATGATATAGACGGTCTTGTCCTTCTCAAGATGGAACACCTTTCTTGATTGCTCTTGTACGCACTTTCTTGATGAAGACTTGCAAGTTACTCCCTCATACAACATGGGGAAACCTTTACTTTGACTTTGTCTTCATCGATCCATGATCACCGAGGATGGAAAGCTTCAGCCATGAGATCTTCTAGATATTTCACATCTTTAGCTTGCACATCATTTCTTCTTTTATTCATTATGTTGATGCCTTGAAGGTGCACCAGAGATATTAATCCATCTTATTCTTCAAGACATACTTGCCATAGGTTTAACTGTCACATGACCAATCTGTGGATCACTCTTTGAACACCTTGGTCACCACTTGATCCTCTTCACTTTCTTCTTCTCCAAACCTTGAAGCCAACATATGATTCAAGCATTGCCTATGGACAATTCCTACAAGTACAACTTGATACAAGCATTAGTCCATAGAGATTGTCATTAATTACCAAAACCACACATGGGGGCCCACATTTTCTTTCACCTAGCCTAGACCCTGTGGAACGTGAAGAACAATATGGTCATTGAGCGGATTTACCCTACACATGTTTCTGACTCTATTTTCTCTCTTCTCGTCTTCCTTCAGCAATGGTCTCCGTTGGTGAGACAACGTGACCGGGAGGCTCTCGAAGACACTCTTCGGGCCTTGAGGACGGAAGCGATCCCCTTCTCGGCCCTGGATTGCTCGTGACGATGGTTATCCCTTGCAGCGGTTAGAGTGTTGTTGTTGTCCCATCTTTCATCTTTTTGCTTTGGACTTTGTTGTGTTGTAGCCCAAACGGACATGCATCTGTTTTTTTTCTTTTGGCATCGGCCAGTTGTGTTTTATGGATGCTTGTGTGGATCTGGATTTTGCTTTATTTACAAAGAGGGGCAAAAGACTGATTCGAATAGATTTTTGGCTCCCGAACCAGAGCAACGGAGCCCGCATCTGATCAACAGAGTATACAAAGCACCTTAGAAATAGTATTTTATTTGGATTTTCTTGTTTATTTAATGTCTAATGTTCTACCCATGTATCACATAGCTCCGCTCATGTCCCGAGCTCTAGTGCTCTTGTTATTTCAAAAAATTCAAAATCATATTTGAAAATTCTATCAATTTCAAATATGCAACTATGGTTTCATATCCTCAAATTTTATTAGATTTTTCATTTTTGCGTAGGCCAAAATAGAAAAATTACGCGTCACGGTTTTGCATAGAAATGGTATTTTATTTGGAATTTCTTGTTTATTTAATGTCTAATGTTCTACCCATGTACCCAAATAGCTCCGCTCATGTCCCGAGCTCTAGTGCTCTTGCTATTTCAAAAAATTCAAAATCATATTTTTGAATTCCAAAAAATATTTAAAAAAATATTTGGATGTAGCTCATGATTTATGCCTAAACATGCAAAATATCAATTTCAAATACTTTGTATTCTGATATGTACAAAAGACAAGAGTGTAGGTCTGTGCAACCATGATTTCAAATCCTCAAATTTTATCAGTTTTTTCATTTTTTGTGTAGGCCAAACTAAAAAAAATTCGATGTCACGGTATTGCATACTTACGGGATACAACATTGATTTTGTGTGAAATTATTTTAGATATTTTTAAAACCTGTAAAATATCCTTTTCAGTTGTTTTAAACAAAGAAAGCATCGGTCCTCGAGAGGCAAAGACACTTTCCGGTCTTTTACTACTTATATTATTTCCAATCATATATTTAGTACTTCCGTTGGAGAGCAGCAGTGTAGAATCCTTTTTTACAATCAATAGCATCCTCCAGCGATTATAAAATAAAGTCTAAAAGTAACATGCAAATCATCGATGTATTCAAACACTTTCTTATTCCATGAATTGTACTTTTCTAAATAATGCAGCCAAAAAGGCAAGACATCAAATCATAAACATGCAAATACCAACGAGGTTTGTCCCATAATTTCAATTTTAGCCGCTATTCAAAGGCTATGTGCACGCACATAGTCATTAAAGTAATCAAACATATATGGGAAGAGTACCAACACCAGTATTTCAGGGAAAAACAATGGAATAGCCTGATCAATATCATTGGGGAATCGATAATACGAATCACCATTGTCGAGGATGTAGCAGTGGGAACAAATATTGAAAGGACAATCATCCTCATGGCAACCATGAGAAAAAAATCAAAAACTGATTTAGGGAGCAAGATGCGAAGGTCCATACCTAGAAATTTTTAATCTTCCATCAAACGAAGAGCCAAAGATCATTTACCCATAGATGACGATGCCACCTCCATTGGTGCGGAGGTAAAAAAGGATGGCTACCAAAATCCTAAGCTAGTTTGTTGAAAACACTACTTTTATCAAAAACTCCATTCATAGATCGGGTTCCCCACCCCTCCAGCGCCGACGAGGCCGACCGAAGAAGAAGGGACTGACCTATGTAGGCGGCTCTCGGTTTTCTTGGAAGATAGGGCAGCTACCTCCCTCTATAGAAGCCTTCTAACAAGCGACGAGTGTGCTCTTGGTTTAACATGCACCCAAATGCTAGCTTCTTTGGAGGCATCATTCTCTCTAATTGAGATGTCTTATTGATCTACCATGTCACTATTTTTCTCTAACAACGTATTATCTCTCTCATGTTTCTCCTTTATTATTACCCCTACTCCCTTCTCCGCTCATATTGCAGAAGAACCTCATTTGCCATCATCTTAATCGAAACACCACATCATGCCATTATTGGACGTCAACTAGAAGGCGGGTAGTGACTAACAATTAATATGGCTAATTGTTCATATTCACTAGAATGCAACACCAATGTGGAACATCCTATTATAAACAAAGAGCTAGATGTACCATAAGCAAGATACACAAATGGCAAATAAGGAGGATATGAAGTCCCAACGGTTTTCTTCTCCTTGAGCTTTAGTAGATCTTGAGATGAACTTCGACCTTCACGCACTTTCTTACATGCAATCAATAAGCTTAGAAGCTCCCAGATGACTCCATTGTGACTCCATTGATGGCATGCAACCTCTAGCACAACCACCGGAACCCATGTTGCTAGCTTCAACTCCAACTATTTATAGCTATATCTAAACTATCTTCCAACTCTCCAGTTGTTCTCAGTGCGGTTATGCTCTGCCTGCTTCGCACTAAAGCATCTATAGATCAAGGAAAAACCTATGTACCAGCATCCATCCTCTAAGGTTTGCATTCCACCTCAAAGGCATCCCCTCGAGAGTTTCTCACGCGTGCCTGATACGTCGGAAACGTATCTATAATTTTTCATGTTCCATGCTTGTTTAGTATCTACTTTGCTTTGCTTTATCCATACTTTGAGGTGCTTTTTTTATTTTTTCTGGTACTAACCTATTAACAAGTTGCCACAGTGCCAGTTGCCTGTTTTTTGCTGTTTTTGGTTCCAGAAAAGCTAGTAAGGAAATATTCTCGGAATTGGACGGGACAAAAGCCAAAGTCAATATTTTATCGAGGAGAACACGGAGTCCAGAGGAGAGACGGAGGGGATCCACAGGGCGGCCACACCCCCCAGGCGTGGGCCCACCCTAGGCCGCGCCTAGGAAGGGTGTGGGCCCGCTGGCCGCCTCCTAGCCTCGCATCTTCGCCTATAAGAAGCCCACGATGCCTAAACCCTAAGGACCCGATCAATATTCCACAAAACCGTCTGTAGCCGCCACCACCATCGTCCCTAAATCGGGAGGGATCTAAAGCTCTTCCCAACACCTGATACGTCGGAAACGTATTTATAATTTTTGATGCTCCATGCTTGTTTTATATCCACTTTGCTTTGCTTAGTCTACACTTTGAGGTATTTTTATATGTTTTTTGGGACTAACCTATTAACAAGATGCCACAGTGCCAGTTGCCTGTTTTCTTCTGTTTTTGGTTCTAGAAAAGGCAGAAAATCAATATTCTCGGAATTAGACGGGACAACAGCCAATGTCATTATTTTTCACGGAGCAGCACGGAACCATGAAGCAGAGACGATTAGGGCACCAGGGTGGCCACACCCCGCCGCCCCAGGCGCGGGCAAGCCCTGGTGGCACCTATAGGGGGTGTGGGCCCCCTGGCCCTCCACCGACCTTGCCTCCTTCGCCTATAAGAAGCCTCCGACCCAAAAACCCTAAATCATCCATCATACTTCCAGAAAAAGTTCCATAGCGCTGCCGCCACCGAAGGGGAGATTCGAGGGACAGAAAGTCTCTGTTTCGGCACCCTGCCGGGACGGGAAAGTGCCCCCAGAGCCATATCCATCGATCTCCACCACCATCTTCATCACCGTTGCTGATTCCCATAATGAGGAGGTGTAAGACCCCACCTTTATAAGGTAAAGGTCCCTGTGATTGCAATGCTAGTCCCTGGATCAAATGCTAGCATCCACAGTTTAAGATGAAGTACACAGATACAAAGGTCGTTATTACATCGTCATTCCAGAGATAACATAGTCTTTTACAACTCAAAATAGCCAAAGGCTAGTACAAGAGTTCATAGCATAAAGTAAATAACTATAAGTCTTCATCTTCATGTGCCACATGCAAGCATGTTGAGTGTAGACTCACAACCCTAATCCTCATCAGAATAACCTGCAACATCATAAGTTACAGCCACAATGGGTCAATACATTTGGAATTGTATTGGCAAGTGATACCATAGTAGAATAGTAGTATCTAACATCTATATGAATTTGTATGAGTGTAGTTTAGGCTTGCTTTGCTCAAAATAGGGTTTTTCCTATCAGTTGAAAACACTAAGTTTTTGTTTGTTAAAAAAAATCCCAAGGAACCGCCAATAGACATTGGTGATCCTTTACCCTTTTTCAACCACAGGTTTAACTTAGAAATTGGGATGAGGATACCCTTGGTAGCTTCAATGTCTTTGATGCTCAAATTGTCCGTTGCCAGGGACACAGCTAAGTACTTAGGTTTTACCCTCTCGAGAGGTGCACTTTCCCCACAAGACTCGACATGTATCGAGACGAGACCTTTCAGAAGCCTTCCCTTAGACCACCATGGACGCGTTCCATCCTATCACCCTACCACCAACTGTCCATCTGGCTAAGTTATTGCAACCTATATGATCAAGGCAGAGCCCATATGCCATGTGGTTGTACTAGAAGCTTCTCAACACTAAATATCTCAAATCCCTTTGTTCCTGGGTGGCTTTCCACATGTGAGATACACAAGGTAAACCATAGACACGAGCCTTGTGTAACCACTCAATATAAACCATCATACCATTCCACCCAGGTGATTCATTCACTTAGTTGTTTTATTAAACAAAACATAAGTCAAAGACTTAGCAAAAATTCCATAGCATGAATATATTCCACCCTTGTTTGCTACTATCTAGGCTAAGCATGATAACATAACAAGTATCTTAACTTAGAGAAAATTCTACCAAGACTACAACTACTAGGATTTCCCAAGGCATAGCATAGTATATAACTTAGAAAAATTTCCATGTAGCCCTATTCAAAATATCACTAGTGCATAGTCAAAATAATAGGACAAAATACATGAAGCACCACTTGCCTTGATAGTTTGGGGAGTAGCAACAATCCTCACACTCACAATCACCACTATCACCAAAATCTACACCTAAAATGATAACACCAAATTCACATTCAAATATTCAAGCAAAAATAATATGAATGCATGCAAATGCAATGAAATGACTTCTCTATACTAAACAAGTCAAACTAAACAGTACTGAACACAAAGACATCTATTTAAAGTCTAAATAAACTTAAATTTGCTTTAAAAACATTTTATATAGCCAAAATAGGCCTATAATGTGTTCTGCAAATAATCCTATTTTTTCAGAAGCAAAATACAAATTTAAGCTCATATTAATGTATAGTTCAATTTTCTGAATCCAATGGTATCTTATTTGCATTTTTTGGATAAATAGAACAAAAGATATGAATTTTACAAGTTTGCAATTCTAATAGATTCAAAAACAGATTTTAAATCTAATTTCCAGACACGTGGGTGCTTCTGATTGGCTTGTACCGCTTCGTGCGGATCGACCAACACGAGCCGTTGGATGTAAGTGACAACGCACGGCCATGTCTGTTGATACCGGTTCACATAAGTGATCTATTCTATGCCTTTAGATCTAGATCCAACGGTGCTTGATCAAGCGACCAAGGATGGGCTACGCGCATGGCTATTGCAGCAGCGGCGCTACTGGTGGTGCTGTTCTGGCGATTCTAGAGGGGGCTTGGGGCGGTGGTGATGCTTACCAGCGTCGCAAGGTCGCGAGGAAGCTCAACGTGGCCTTGGTTCGGACGGGGGTGAGCTGCTGCGGTCGCTGGAGCTCGTCGGAGTTGCGGGCAGTGTCGGGCTCGTGCAGACGGCGACGGAGGCGACGACCTGGGCCACCCTAGCACAAGCCAAAGGCATCAGGACATGCACACAGACCAGGCGAACAACATCATTTGAACTAGAGGTTGGGGGCGGTCGTATCTTACTGGGATTGCTCATCGGAGATGAGGACGGCCTCAGGTGCTCACGGTGTTTGACGAAGCCAACGACCTAGGGGGGTTATAGGATGAACCAGTGGTGTTAGCAGGTGCGCAAGGATCATAGGATCATCATCGTATGAACGAGGGACGGGCGCGAGCACGACACTCACCGGAATAGCTCGTTGGAGGCGCTCGGGCAGCGGTAGTGCAAGTCCAATTGCGAGCAGCCTAGCGGCGATTGGGCATGGGTGTTTGCGGGGAAATGATCGCGGCGTTGTGGGGATTAAGTAACCGGCGGGGGCGAGGGAATTACGCAGAGAATCAATGGTAATTAAGCCCGAAATCAACGCGGTAGTGATGGAGGAAACGGCGATGACGACGGGGTCTGGGGTGCGGGGTTTGGGGAAGACGAGCTGAGCGGGCGCAGGGCCCAGTGGAAGTGTCAGCGGGGTAAGGGTGATGACCCACAAGTGTAGGGGATCGCAACAGTCTTCGCGGGTAGTATTACCCAATTTATTGATTCGACACAAGGGGAGCCAAAGAATACTTGCAAGCCTTAATAACTGAGTTTTCAATTCAGCTGCACCTGGAAATAGTTCTTGCTCACGGAAATTTATCAGTAGCAACAGTTTGGTAGTAGAAACAGCAAAGCAACAACAACAGTGAAACAAGAGCAATAGTAACAGTAACGGTAAATAGTGGGATTCAAGTGCGGTAGGCATAGGGATGGATGGACGGGCGTTGCATGGACGAGTCTAAACATGTAACTTCAAGATCTAGGGCATTGTAGATAAATAATAACAAGTATCCAAGTATTAAACAATCCTAGGCATGTGCTCCAATTATAGTCATACGTGCTCGCAACGTGAACTTGCACAACATCTTCTGTCCAGCCAGCCCGTGGCAACGGGGCCTCTAGGGAACTACTGGCAATTAAGGTGCTCCTTTTAATATAGCACCGGAGCAAAGCATTAACACTCCATGAACACATGTGATCATCATGCCACAGCCATCCCCTCCGGTTGTCCTAATTATTGTCACTTCGGGGTCTTTGGATCCGGACAATGATATGTGTACACAACTTGCAGATAAGATCACAAACATTACTATCATAATGATTCAATAATAAGTTCAGATCTGAGATCATGGCACTCGGACCCTAGTGGCAAGCATTAAGCACAACAAGTTGCAACAAAGTCAAATAGCACTAATAGAGATAGTAGGCACTATGCCCCCAACAAATCTTATTCGATTACATGATAGAAGTTATCCAATCCCTATCATCCCCAAGCCTACAGCGGGGGATTACTCACTCATGGATGAGGGAAACATCGGTGGTTGATGGAGATGCGTTGGTGATGACGATGGCGATGATCCTCTCGAAATTCCCCGTCCCGGCAGGGTGCCAGAACGGAGTTTCTGGATCCAAATCTTGGTTTCTGGTGGCGGCAGTGGAGCGGAACTCTTTCTCGAAAACTATCGAACCCCCTCGGTTTTAGGTCGAGAGGCAACTTATAGGCGCAGAGGGAGGCCGAAGGGGTGCCTGGGGTGGCTGCACCCCCCTAGGCGCGGCCAGAGGTGGGCCCCTTCTCTGTCTCGTCTTCTGGCTCCGTGGGTCTTCTGGTGAAATATAATTTTTGGCATATTTTCCGGGATTTTTCCTGATAGTTGATTTTCTACACAAAAACAAGACACCAAGGTAATGCTGCTGAAAACAGCATCAGTCTGTGTTTGTTGTATCCAAATCACACAAGTTTAGAGGAGAAACAATAGCAAAAGTGTTCGAGAAAGTAGATATGTTTTGGACGTATCAACTCCCACCAAGCTTAGCTTATTGCTTGTCCTCAAGCAATTCAGTTGAAAACTGAGTGCGGTAAAAGAACTTTCACGAACACATTTGCTTCACATGGTGTATATATTCTCAGCACGGGAGTAGATGCTTAAACCATTCATAATAAGAAGTATGCAACCAAGTCTACTCAATAGTCACTCCAAGCTATGAAGAGAAACCAACTCAATAATAATAAGTAGCATGGAACATAAACATAAACAACATTGCAATGCTCATAGTAAGGTATGATAGAGTGGTATCTCGCTTGCCTTTGTTTGTAGAGTACAATATAAATGCCGAGGCACCTCTGAAGTTCAAGTGAAGACTAGAATTAAAGATATCAGAGATACAAGCATCAAAGTCATGACATAATTAACCAAGTTTTGGGACAAACACAAGAATGACAACTATGCTCTCAAGAATGTGCTCATAGTATAAGTGGTGACTCAACAAGGTAGTGAAAATGGTTTTGAAAAGTTTGATAGGCTTCCTAATGCTGAAAGGAAAGTACTCATTATCTTTGAGCTCCCATTGCCCCTATGGTAGGCATCTTCATGTGGTTAAGGTGAAAGTGAGGTCCACTCTGAGTTATATGCTTGACAGACCATAAACTAGAAATCCCATGTCCCTTGAGTACGAGGGCCGCTCCGCATGCTACTCAACTTTGGTCACCTGCAAGTTCTTGTCATTATACATACATGCATATCATAGAGAACCGCCAACGGGGTACCCCTTGCACATGATACAGGAGCTATCCTGTGATCAAAATGACAAGGCAAGCAGACAATGAGCATCTTAGCGGTCTTTTTATTTACTATGTGCATAGCTTTTTATTGAGGATGCTTCACAGAATGCTCATTATGGTGGTGCTGCAAGTTTCCACCATGATTAGGCATGGCTTAGGCTAGCGTCCCAGGCGTTTCTCTAACACAATATAGATACTCCATGAACTCACAAGCTCCCCTTTTATTTCACACTGTCGACATCCGCAAACAAAAGAGCAAAGTATCAACTGGATAAGATATCCAAAAAGTGTTGAAAGCGTTCCCCATGGCAGCATGGTTCTTGTCACATCCCAAAATTTTCCAAATTTTGAAATGTGGAAAATAAATAAACAAAAGAAATAATTGTTGAAATTTAGGGTGAAAAGAAACTTTTTACTTCTAAATGGAAACATCAAAATCCTTCTTGAACAAAATTTGAATGAAAAGGGTATCCAACAAAATTTCAATCGAGTGACATGCATTCATCAATGAATGTATCTTGAATTTTAAGAATTTGGAAAAGTTAAACCAAACCCCCAAATCTTAATGAAAAGAAATTACCTCCAAAGATCAAATGCATTTATGCATGGAAAGAATCTTGAATATAAATACTTGGGAAAATAAACCAAAACCCTAAAACCCTGATGGAAGAAAATCATTTCCAAGATCTCTCTAAGACTATGGCTTTGATCCATATAAAAATCAGCAACAAACCTAAATGATCAAAATGATAAACAAAAATATTATAAAACCATAGAAACTGGTTTCATTTAATTTGGAGCCATGGATAAAAACTTATGAATTTAATAAGATAAAAGGAAATAATTTTCAAAGCTAATAAATCTCCTAGCTAAAATCCATACCAAATTGTGAGCAAATTAATCCTAAAAGGATTTAAAAGGATAACCAAATATTAAATAAAATTTTACAAATTGGAATCACCAATTTTGGATCTATAAATAAAAAGATATGGATTTTATAAGGCAAAGAAATAAATAAATAAATAAATAATTAAATAAGGAATATTTAAAAAGCCAAATTAAATCTTGGCCAAATACATAAACAAATGAAAGTTATTGAATAATAAAAATGAGTAAAATATTATTTAAATAAAATCATAAGGATTGAACAATATCCAATTTTATTTAAATAAAGACAAATTGCCTAAACTAAATAATAAATCATAAGTAAATTTTTTGGAAGCCAATTTTAAACTTGAATTAAATCCATAAGCAAATGGAATAAAGTTAATCCAAATAAAATAAGGGAATAAAGATTATTTGGATAAAATTAATATGGATTTGAACCATATTTTATTTAAAAGAAGACAAAATCCCTAATATAAATGATTGATTAAATCATTCGAAAATAATAATTGAAATAGCCAAAGTGGATTAAAAGTTATCTAATTAACTTAAAAAGAATAATTAAATAAGATTATATGGTTTGGAACCATATTCAAATTTTATTTAAAATAAAGTCAAATGCCCAATTTAAATAAATATTAAATCATATTAAAATATTTGAAAATAATTTAAAGTGAATTATTTAAACACACTATATAAACAGTATAAAACCCACTGAAAAGTATAGAAAAGGTTTGATAAATAAATCTGAATTTAAATGAGTGTTTGAATTTGAAAACAGAAATCAGAAATAGAAAAATAAAAAGAAATAGAGGGAAAAAACAAGAAAATAGACGACCCAACTACCCTAGCCCAATCTGGCCCAACTAGCCCAGTGCATCCCACTCTCTTCCCCCTCCCTGCGAATCGTTCTCACCAACTAAACGACCCGCGCCCTCACTGACCGAGAGACCCCACGCGTAACCCCTCACCTCTCTGACTAATCATCATCATCTTAGCCACCCGCGTGTGACTAGTTCTTTTCCCCCTTGATTTCTCTACCGTTTTCTAGCGCAATTCAATTGAATCAATTTGCATAAACGCCACACTGATTCCGCCTGGTGACCATGCTCGTTAAATCTCCTTCCTTTCCTCTCCATTTCCCCACAGACTCCACTCCCTCTCCGCCACCAGGCTGCTCCAATCGCTCACTCGCACCCCACTGCTTCGACGACCCTCCCTCGCCAATTCCGGCCAACTCCGACTGCCTCCCACCCCCTGGCACCCACAAGCCTGCTCGCCAGTGACAGTAGCACTGCTTAGTAGCCCCAAGCCCAGAAGCTGGCCGTCTTTCAATCGATCTCCACCATCTCCTGCTCCAACTCCGACGACATCCCCATGTACTCTCTGACCTCGCCTCTCCCTCTCGATGATGCTACCATACTCGCCTCTCTCGCCCGTGTCTAACACCCCCCTCCACTTGTCTTCACGTGGCTTGTAGCTTCGTCCCTGACAAGAACCGTGTGTGCCGGACGTCGTCGTGAACTCCGGCGAGCAATTGACAGTGACTCCATGCGCCCCTCGATGAATGGCAACCACCTTGAGCTTCACTTCAACCACACGAGCACGGTAAGCACCTCTATTTCCTCTCTTGCTTCCTGGTTGCGCCAGACCATCGCTGACAGAGCTGCGCCGCCTCTCGCCGTTGCCCAGCGCCGCCCGTATATGGTTGGCATGTTGTGAGCTGTTAGATGCTAATCCAGTGGATGAGTTAGATCGTTGGGTGAAACATTTTTGACTGATCTGTGTCGTGAAATGAAAGTTAGATATGATGGTCAGTATCGATCGATCCACACGAATCGTTATCAGCCAATAGGAATAAGACGTGTGGCCTATCTTTTGTTTTAAAAACAGAAACATTTCTATTAGTGTATGGATTTTGTAAAATTCATAACTTTTGTTTTACACGTCCAAAACTGACAAATTTTATATCAATGGATTCAAAAAAATTGAACTTTGCAACCATGCCTTTAGTTTAGTAATTTGCTTCTGAAAAATGGGGTGTTTTTGCAGAAACATTAAATAGGCTATTTTGGTTATAAAAAGTATTCTAAAGATGCTTTTTGAGTAAAACCTTTTGCAAATGGGTTAATTTGAACTCTCTAACCCTAAACACTAACTTTTGGATTCAAAAATATATTTGATTAACCCTATAAAATTATTCCTTTGAATACAAAGCATTTCTAGTAAAATAAAAATGTTGTTATGATTTAAAAATGATTTTTGGGTGAAACCTTTTACAAATGGATTTGTTTTAAACACTTTGACCATAAACACTAACATTTGTGTTTAAAAATATATTTGGCAACCACTAGAAATTATTACTTTGATTTAAATCAATTCTAACAAAACAAAAATGATTTAAATGGCCTATTTTCACTAACTTGTTTTCAAATGGTTTTGCCACTTTTATAAATGACCAATAGGTGTTTTAAAATGTTTATAGCCTATTAGAAACCACCTTTAAAAATAAAACAATATTTTGCATGCTTGCATGCATTGTTTTGTTTTCTTTATTTTATGTGATGAATTGTTTGAATGCTAGATTTGAATATGTGCTTGCTTGATTGAATTGTAGTGAACTTTGAAGAGTGTGACCATTGCAAGATCAAGGAGTGAACCTATATTCTCTAACAAAAAGGCAAGTGGTGCTTCATACATTTTATCCTATTACTTTTACTATGCATTAGTGATATTTTGAATAGGACTTGGATGGAATTTTTGTAGGAGTTCGTAGCATGGAAAACAAAAAAAATCTACCACATGCACACAAACAAGCCAAGATCTATCTACTATATTGTAGCAACGAGTCGATAGAAGAACTCACCCTCAAAGATTCCAAAGCGGTTAACGAGAGCAGATTCTCGTGGGTGATGTAGTCGTACACTTGCCGATCTCAAGATCGCGTAGATGATCCTTCCGGCGTTGTGTTCCGGCAGCGCTTCCGCAGTCGGTCACACGTTCGGTACTCGATGAAGACCTTCCTCTCCCTTGTTCCAGCAGGCAGGGAGGTTGTATCACTCTCCTCGCGATTCCGGCAGCACGACGGCGTGGTGTCGGAAGTAGAGGGGAGATCTCGCAGGGCTTCGCCTTAAGCCGGAGCGAGTATGGTGGAGCAAGAGAGGTGCCTTGGCGATCTAGGGTTTAGAAGCACCAAGGGGAGGGGTGTAGCCAGTGGCTAGGGTTTGGGGAAACCCTAGTCGGCGACTTGGGAGGAGTCCCTAGGCGGCGGCAGCAGCAGGTGGTGGCGCCAAGAGCTAGGGTTTGAGGTGTGTGGGAGAGGGGCAGCCCCACCCCTCCATATATAGGTGGGAGGGTGGGGATTAGGAGGAGGGAGTCGTCCTCAAACTCGTCCTCCTTGGCCGGCAGGTGGAGGGAGGGGACTTCCTCCCCAAGTAGGTTTCCTACTCTCCCTCCACCAAGAAAACTTGAGATTTGACTTTTTCAAATTGGCGTTTGACTTTCAAACTTCGATTTGATTTCTTTCTTTATTTTGCCCAGCCAAGTGACCTAGTACATGATGCAACCATTCCACATTGTCATGACACATTCATGTACCCTTCCCCTCCGGAGTGCCGGACCTTCCGGACCCTTCTAGAACATTCCTGGTGAAAACACCGGAATCATTCCCGAACTCCGAAACAGGACTTTCCTTATATGAATCTCATTCTCCGGACCATTTCGGATCTCATCGTGATATCCCGGATCCCATCCGAGACTCCGAACAACATTCGGTCTCTTACTCATCATTCAATAACTACTCAACAACATCGAATCCTTAAGTGTGTCTCCCTACGGTTCGTGAATTATGCGGACATGATCGAGACACTTCTCCGATCAATAACCAATAGAGGAATATGGAAATTCATATGGCTCCCACATATTTCTACGATTACTTTGCGATCGAATGAACCACTTACATACGATACCAATTTCCCTTTGTCTCACGATAGTTTCCTTATCCGAGGTTTTGATTGTCGGTATCTCTGCATACCTAGTTCAACCTCGTTACCGATAAGTACTCTTTTATCGTTCCCGTGATATGTGATCCCTTGTGATCCAGTCACATGCTTGCAAGCTAATTGGATGACATTCCACCGAGAGGGCCCAGAGTATATCTATCTGTCATATGGATGGACAAATCCCACTCTTGATCCATGTGCCTCAACCCATACTTTCCAAACACTCAATGCCACCTTTATAGCCACCCAGTTACGGTGTGGTGTTTGATGTCATCAAAGCATCCTTCCGGTGATGGTGATTAACATGATCTCATGGTCGAAGGAATTAGGTTACTATGTATTAGAAATCTTATAGCAAATGAACTATATTAAATGACTTGATCTTTATGCTACGCTTAACTATAGGAGTATGTCCATCACATCATTCTCCTAATGATATGACCCTATTGTTAATAACATCTCTATGTTCATGATCAGGAAACCATGATCATATATTAACCAAAAAGCTAGTTTAACAAGAGGCTTTACTAGGGACTCTTTTATGTTTACAAATCACACAAGTATTAATGTTTCCGGTTAATATAATTATAGCATGGTATGTAAACATTTATCATAAGCATGAAGATATGATAATAACCACTTTATTATTGCCTCTTGGGCATATCTCCAACAATTTTTACTAAGTATGCTATGCCTTGGGAAATCCTAGTAGATGATGCCTCAGTAGAATTTTCCCTAAGTTAAGATTCTTGCTACTAGAATGCTTAGCCTAGCTAGTAGAAAACAAGGGTGGATTATTCATGCTATGAAATATTTCTAAGTCTTTTGACTTATGTTTTTGCTTAATAAAACTACTAAGTGAATGAATCACCTGGGTGGAATGGTGTGAATGGTTTGTGTTGAGTGGTTACCCATGGCCCCATATTTATGGCCTACCCTGTGTATCTCACTTGTGGAAAGCCACCCAGGAACAAAGAGATTTGAGATGTCAAATGTTGAGAAGCTTCTAGTGCAACCACTTGGTATATGGGCTCTGCCAGGATCATATAGGTTGCAATAACTTAGCCAGATGGACAGAAGGTGGTAGGGGGTGATAGGATGGAACGCGTTCATTTGGTCTAAGGGAAGGCTTCTGAAAGATCTTGTCTAGATGCATGTCGAGTCTTGTGGGGAAAGTGCACCACATCTCAAGAGAGTAAAACCTAAGTACTTAGCCGCGTCCCCAGCAATAGACAATTTGAGCATCAATACATGGAAGCTATCAAGGATCTCCTCATCCCAATTTCTAAGTTAAAAACTTGTGGTTAAACAAGGGTAAAGGTTAACCAATATTTATTGGTTGTTCCTTGGGTGATTTTGACAAACAAAAACTTAGTGTTTTCAAATGATAAGGAAAATCTATTTTGAGAAAAGCAAGCCTAAGCTCCACTTAGCCAAATGCATATAGATGATAGATACCACTATTCTACCATTGTATCACTTGCCAATACAATTCAAATGTATTGACCCTTGTGGCTGTAACTTATTATGTTGCAGGTTTGTTTGATGTTAGTGAAGTGTGTTGAATAGGATTACAAGTCTACAACCAACATGATTGCCTGCGGCACTTTGAAGATGAAGGACTCCATGCTATATAGATATTTCTGCTGCATTGTAATGAGATGGCCAAATGAGCTATGTAAGATGTAATGTATTATTTTATTCCTGGTTATAAGTTGTAATATGACATTTGTTCCTTGATTTTACATCTTAAACTGTGGATGCTAGCTATTGATCCATGGACTAGCATTGTAAACACAGGGATCTCTACCTTATCAGGTTAGGACTCTACAGTTCTGCTGACTCCCAGCATATAATTTGCAAGCATATAACTTTCATGGACAGGTCACAATGGTTCAAGATTATTAAGTGCAAGGAATAAAGTGTGCCATCAAGTTCGTGAGAGATTTACTAACTAACTTTCCCAAAACAGACAAACATTTTATTTGGAAGAAAACAAGGCATATTGAATATGCACTAAAAATAGCAAATGATGCTAATAGGTAGGTATGGTGGACATAGTTGGCAATATTGGTTTTGGGGAGTTGGAAGCACAAGTAGAGCTCATACTCAGTGCAAGTGAAGGCTAGCAATGGAGAGGGAGCGACAAACTAGAGAGCAATAATTGTCATAATCATGTTTGCAACAAAACAGGACTAATTATGGTATGGAAATGATACAAGAACTCTGAGGCAAAATAAATCATCGAGGCTTACTGACTATTGTTTAGTCATATGCATGTGTGATCATGTGCCAAGTCGATTCACATGAAACTTTCAGAGGAGGATACCACAATATCATACCAAAATATGAATAAAACATTGCAAGCAAACATTCATATGACATGTTACAAACTATTAGCAAGCTGGAGCTAATCATAGACAAGCAAGAACTACTAAGCATCCATCAGTAACACACTCCTTACCATGAACAGACTAAGCATGCTCACAATGATGAGTATATGTACAAAAATGAAACAAATAGAGTTCGTTACCAGCCTCTTACCACTCCTCAAGTTGTCTTAATCTTCATTATCGCCCTTCACTTGTGTGACTTGAATAATAACATGAAACCCAAAATCCACTAAGGACGGCTGAACCCTGCAAAGAACTCACAAAACCAAAGAAGAACAACAAATATTTTTGGTGTTTTCGATTTTTTAAAGAAGCCAACAAAGCAAAAACAAGAAAAGCAAAAAAAACAAGCGAAGCAAAATATTTTTGGATTTTTTCTTTTAAGGCAAACCAAAGCAAAGAAACAAAGAAACAAACCAAGAGAAACAACGAAAATATTTTTGATATTTTTGAGTTTTTTAAGAAAGCAGCAACAAAAACCAAAAAGAAAGTGAAACAATGGATATACAAAGAACTGACCGGACATGATATATAGATGAGTGTGACGTTGGTATACCTCCCCCAAGCTTAGGCTTTTGGCCTAAGTGGGGATCAATCCCATGGTTCCCAAGTAGATGCACCTCTGTAGTACGACGAGGAGGCTCCCTTGTCCTGGTACGAGCTCGAGGACTCTCCAGTGTAGTGTACAGCGGGGTCATATGAGGGTGCTTCCTCCTGAAAGTGTCCATAGAAGCTGAGAGAGTGTAGCTTGTCATCCATCTCCTCCTTGGAGCGTGACAAAGGTCCCTGAGAAATACTGAACAAAGTGGTTTGGGGGAGAGGGATCTCTCTCTTCCCCATCAATAAACATCATTTTATAGACCAAGTTCTCAAGCGTAGAGACATTAGTGACAAAGTGGTGCGCCTTTATGGCAGCAAGATCAAGTCTCTGAGGAGCCAAAACTGTATCATTTGGATCAACAACAATGTCCAAGGCAGTAGCAACACGCATAGCAATAACTCCCCATAAATGGGCCCCTTAGTAGTTAAACGACGAGCAATGAGAGAACCAAGATTATACTTGGTATCATTGTTGAGCGCAGCAGCTAAGAAGGCCAAATGATAGCTGGAAATATTACTAGTGTTCTCCCTACCAAGAACACTAGTGGCAAGATAGTAAGTGAAGTACCTGATGGCTGGAAGCTGAATGTTTCTTATATTTCCCCGTTGAGCCCTACGGTTATCATCATTGGTTATCCCACGGTAAAGCTCCAACAAATCAGCGGGTTGAGCTGGGATCTTCTTTGCTGATCCAGCTGTACCAAGTCCCAGAGCCTCACAAAATTTCTTCAACTTCATATGGTAAGACCTGCCATAAATCTTGAAAGAAACATCTGGACTAAACATGCTGTTAGTAAAGGAGAAGCTCTCCGCATATGTTTTAGTGAGCGTAGCATATTGCACGCTCTCATCCTACATAAGACTTTTTAGACCAGCCCTCCAAACCAAGGTCATAAAATCATCAAGAATCCCAGCAGCCCGCAAGAAGGTTTGGCAAGGAAAAGCGGAGGGGTGTGCATCCCCCTCATCTCCCTTGTCTCCGAATCACAGAGTGATGAGATCCTCATTGTATGAGGGCCTAGCACGGGAGGATGATCTTGAAGGCCTTGTCCTTCTAGGTGCATCACTCTCAAATAACTCACCAAATGTGTGGTTGTCCATGACCACTCTATTCTGAAATTTTTAGACAAACATCAAACCAAGTGATTTCCAAGTTGATAAATGATGAGAAAATACTATAGGAACTTGCTAGAGGGCTACACATGCATCAAAATGAAATCTCTAAGCATAGAACAAGCATGCAAGCTCACACAACCTGTCACCTATAGCAGCAAAATACTCAAGATACAATCTACCAATCAGAAATCTAATTGGACAAGTGGAGGAGGCACATACCAAGGAGCAATCTCTCCAAAAACCAACAGCAAAGATGGGCTGAGCAAGGAGATCGAAAATTGCGAGCAAGAACAGCAAGAACTCGAGCTTGAGCGAGTTTTCTGGTGTTTTTCGGGAGAGAGAAAGAAGATGGCTGTGAGGGGGCACCTTGAAGGGCCCCAGGTGGGCCAGACCCCCCCTAGGCGCCACCCACAGGTAGGTCGCGCCTACCATGGGTGTGGTGTCCTGGGGTGGCTCCCTGGGTCACTTCAGGTGTCCCTCTACCCCTTTTTCGAGGAAAAATTTATTTTGAATTTTCTGGGATTTTTCGGGAAACTTTATTTTTGGCCAATTTACAGGGTGTGAAAATTGATTTTCTCGCAGAAACAGTTTTTTCATAAGAAGCAAAAGCAAACAAAAGCCAAACTACTGAAGTTATAAGACACTCTAACAAGCAAACAACTAACAAAACCAAAGCTAGCAAAAGAAAGGCAAAGACTAGGAAGGAGAAAAGTAAAAGACAGCAAGTATAACCACAGTGGAAACATTATTTTGTTCATAAAAATCCTTTTGTTAATAAGTTTGATCAAGTCTTGTTACCAAAACAATCTTATATGAAACAAACCTTTGCATTCCACAAGGTGATTATGTTACCTCATACTTGATAGCAATGGTCCCGATCATAATAGTTTCAAAATTTTCTTGTGGAATAGGACAATATATTTCTCCAACCTTGATACTCTCAATATTTTCAATGGAATTCAGGCAATAGCTCTTAACAACCTTCTTGGGGAAATAAACATTATGCTCTTTGTCATAAATATTGAATTTTACTTTTCCTTTATTACAATTAATGACAGCACCTGCAGTATTAAGAAAAGGTCTCCCAAGAATAATGGACATATTATCATCTTCAGGCATTTCAAGCACAACAAAATCAGTCAAAACTAAGCAATTACGAGCCACTTGAAAAGGAACATCCTCACATATTCCAACAGGAATAGTAGTTGACTTATCAGCCATTTGCAAAGATATATCAGTTGGTATCAACTTTTCTAGCTGGAGTCTCTTGTAGAGAGAAAAAGGCATAACACTAACTCCAGCTCCCAAATCACATAAAGCAGTTCTAACATAATTATTATTAATAGAGCAAGGAATAGTTGGTATACCTGGATCACCAAGTTTCTTTGGAACCTTACCATTGAAGGAGTAATTAGCAAGCAAAGTAGAAATCTCCTCATTAGGAATCTTCCTTTTATTAGAGACAATATCCTTCATATACTTTGAATAAGGAGGCAATTTAATAGCATCAGTCAAAGGAATTTACAAAAATAAAGGTTTCATCCACTCACAAAACTTGTTGTAGTGTTCTTCCTCCTTTTACTTGTGTTTCTTACCTGGAAAAGGCATAGGTTTCTGCACTCAAGGTTCTCTCTCTTTACCATGTTTATTAGCAATAAAATCTTTCTTAGTGTACCTAGTGTTCTTAGTGTGCTTCTCAGGTTCTTCCTCACATTCCTCCTTATCAGGAGGATTATTTTTATCATTACCACTCTCAGTTTCAGCATCAGAGACAGATATACTATTAGGATCTACAGCAGGTTCAAGTGGTTCCTCAACTATCTTATGTTTCTTTTTCTCTCTCTTATGAGGACTACCACTACTTTCACCTTGTTGAGAATCCTGCTCAATTCTTTTAGAGTGTCCTTCAGGATATAAAGGATCTTGAGTAGCTATACCACTCCTAGTTCTAATTCCATAAGCATGTTTATCTCTTGAGGCATTAACTAGCATATCCTTTTGTACCTTAGCAAGTTGATCAAGTTGGGTTTGAACCATTTGAAAGTGCTTACAAAGCATTTTAATATCATTAGAAGTTCTTTCCACAATATCTTTCAACTCATGGATAGCTCTAGAGTTTTCCAATAAATGATTCTGAACTTGTTCATTAAAATTACCTTGTTTAACAATAAAAATGTCAAGTTCCTCTAAACATTGATCAGGAGGCTTACCATAAGCAATATCACCTTCATCAAAGTGTTGGAGAGAGTGTACCTCAATAGTAGATGAGTGGGGAATTGGCTTACATAATTCTTCTATAGGAGGTAGGTTCTTCACATATTCAGCTCTAATACCTTCCTCCTTTAGACATTTCTTATATTCTTTCATCACTTCATCATTTAATGCAATAACTCCTCTCTTCTTTGGTGTTGGTGTTGGTGTTGGAACTGGTTCAGGAACATCTGGTTTAGGAATTATAGTCTCAGGTGTATTTAGCTCAGTTGAAGTCCAATCATAATTTTTGCTTATCTTAGCCATTAATTCTTCAGCATCTGTAGGAGTTCTTTTCCTGAAAACACAATCAACAAAGCTATCTAGGTATGTCCTAGAATCATCAGTTAGTCCATTATAATAAATATCAAGAAGCTCATTCTTAGGCAATGGACATCCAGGATGTGCATGAATCAAGGCACAGAACCTTGTCCATGACTCGGGCAGTTTCTCTTCTTCTTCCTGTTTAAAATCAAATAGTACTCATATAGAAAGCTCATTCATATGAGCCACAACACTCTCATTTTCAGTCCCACAAAAAGGTTCTTTCTCAACAATGTCCAAATAGGATAAATCAAGAGAGAAATCATAATCTTTATCCTTAATATCTATTGAGAGGTGGCAAACTTAGTATCAGAGGACAGTTTAGGCATAATGGTGCATCTAGTAAGGAGACTCTTAATAGCACTAGTACCATGTGTATTTCGGCACTCTTCAACAAATTCATCAATGAACTCAATGTAACCATCATTAATATCATAACTCTCACTAGACTCAGGTGAGCTAACAGGTGTAACAGTGTCTTCACTAGGAATTTTGGTATTTCCTAGACTAGCCATAGTAGCATCTAGGAAAGGACCTAATGAACCACTCGCATCAAGCACGGTAGAAGTAACATCATGAGCATCAAAAGCAGTTTCAGATTCAGCAGTAGTAGCAGTGTGTGTAGCATGAGTATGTGGTGGTGGTGTGACAAGCTTACTCATAACAGACGGTGAATCAAGAGGAACAGAGGTGTTTAGGACTGTACCTCTTCTTGTAGTGGATGGTAAAATAGGGAACTTTCCATCACGAGACTTACCCATGATGAAAGGAGTAGCAGTGAACAATAATACATCCAAGTGAACTTACAAATAAATCTATGCTCCCCGGCAACGGTGCCAGAAAATAGTCTTGATGACCCACAAGTGTAGGGGATCGCAACAGTCTTCGCGGGTAGTATTACCCAATTTATTGATTCGACACATGGGGAGACAAATGATACTTGCAAGCCTTAACAACTGAGTTGTCAATTCAGATGCACATGGAAATAGTTCTTGCTCACAGAAGTTTATCAGTAGCAACAGTTTGGTAGTAGAAACAACAAAGCAACAGCAACAGTGAAACAAGAGCAATAGTCGGGCCCTAGTGACAAGCATTAAGCACAACAAGTTGCAACAAAGTAAAATAGCACTAATAGAGATACTAGGCACTATGCCCTAACAAATCTTATTCGATTACATGATAGAACTCATCCAATCCCTACCATCCACAAGCCTACAACGGGGGATTACTCACTCATGGATGAGGGAAACATCGGTGGTTGATGGATATGCATTGGTGATGACTATGGCGATGATCCTCTCCAAATTCCACGTCCCGGCAGGGTGCCAGAATGGAGTTTCTGGATCCGAATCTTAGTTTCTGGTGGCGGCAGCGGAGCAGAACTCTTTCTCGAAAACTATTGAACCCCCCTCGGTTTTTAGGTCGAGAGACAACTTATAGGCACAGAGGTAGGCCGAAGGGGTGCCTAGGGTGGCTGCACCCCTCCCCTAGGCGTGACCAGAGGTGGGCCCGCGCCTGGCAGGGGTGTGGGCCCCCTAGGCCCCTTCTCCGTCTCGTCTTCTAGCTCTGTGGGTCTTCTGGTGAAATATAATTTTTGACATATTTTCTGGGATTTTTCCTGATAGTTGATTTTCTGCACAAAAACAAGACACCAAGGTAATTCTACTGAAAACAGCGTTAGTCCATGTTAGTTGTATCCAAATCACACAAGTTTAGAGGAGAAACAATAGCAAAAGTGTTCGAGAAAGTAGATACGTTTTGGACGTATCAAGGTGTTGGAGATATGCCCTAGAGGCAATAATAAATGTAGTTATTATTATATCTTTGTGTTTATGATAAATGTTTACATTCATGCTATAATAGTATTAACCAGGAAACATTAATACTTCTGTGATTTGTAAACTAAATTAGAGTCCCTAGTAAAGCCTCTTCATAATACTAGCTTGTTTGTTAATAGATGATTGTGGTTTCCCTATCATGAACATTGAGATGTTGTTAACAACAGGATCATATCATTGGGAGAATGGTATGATGGACATACTCCTATAGATAAGCGTAGCATAAAGATCAAGTCATTTTAATAGTTCAATTGCTATAAGCTTTCTGATACATAGTAAACTAATTCCTTCGACCATGAGATCATGCTAATCACCATCACCGGAAGGATGCTTTGATGACATCAAACACCACACCGTAACTGGGTGGCTATAAAGGTGGCATTGAGTATTCGGAAAGTATGGGTTGAGGCACATGGATCAAGAGTGGGATTTGTCCACCCATATGACGGATAGATATACTCTGGGCCCTCTCGGTGGAATGTCATCCAATTAGCTTGCAAGCATGTGACTGGCTCGCAAGGGATCACATATCACGGGAACGAGAAAAGAGTATTTATCGGTAACAAGGTTGAACTAGGTATGCAGAGATACCGACGATCAAAACCTCGGATAAGTAAACTATCATGAGACAAAGGGAAATTGGTATCGTATGTAAGTGGTTCATTCGATCGCAAAGTAATCATAGAAATATGTGGGAGCCATATTAATTTCCAGATTCCTCTATTGGTTATTGATTGGAGAAGTGTCTCGATCATGTCCACATAATTCACGAACCGTAGGGAGACACACTTAAGGATTCGATGTTGTCGAGTAGTTATGGAATGATGAGTAAGAGACCGAATGTTGTTCGGAGTCTCGGATGGGATCCGGGATATCACGAGGAGATCCGGAATGGTCCGGAGAATAAGATTCATATAAGGAAAGTCCTGTTTCGGAGTTGGGGAATGATTCCGGTGTTTTCATCGGGAATGTTCTAGAATTGTCCGGAAGGTCCGGCACTCCGGAGGGGAAGGGTACATGAATGTGTCATGACAATGTGGAATGTTTGCATCATGTACTAGGTAACATGGCTGGGCAAAATAAAGGGAGAAATCAAATCCTAGTTTGAAAGTCAAACGCCAATTTGAGAAAGTCAAACGGCAAGTTTGCTTGGTGGAGGGAGAGTAGGAAACCTACTTGGGGAGGAAGTCCTCCTCCCTCCACCCGCCGGCCAAGAAGGCCGACTTGGGGGAGGACTCCCTCCTCCCAAGCCGCGCCCTCCCACCTATATAAGGAGGGGCAGGGCTGCCCCTCTTCCCTACACCTCTCACATCCCAAACCCTAACCCTAAGCCGCCGGCGCCACCACCCCTGCTGCTGCCGCCGCCTAGGGCACCACCAACTCGCTGAGTTGGGGTGATCCCAAACCCTAGCCGCCATCTACACTCTCCCCTTGGTGCCTTCTAAACCCTAGATCACTAAGGCCTCTCTCATAGTCCACCATACTCGCTCCGGCTTAAGGCGAAGCCCTGCGAGATCTCCCCTCTACTTCTGGAATCGCGAGGAGAGTGCTACAACCTCCGCTGTCGGAATCGCGAGGAGAGTGCTACAACCTCCGCTGCCTGCTGGAACAAGGGAGAGGAAGGTCTTCATCGAAAATTTAACGTGAGACCGACTCTGAAGCTGCTTAACGCAGCCGGAAGGATCGTCTACGCGATCTTGAGATCGGCAAGAGTACGACTACATCACCCACGAGAATCTGCTCTCGTTAACCGCTTTGGAATCTTCGACGGTGAGTTCCTCTATCGACTCGTTTCTACAATCTAGTAGATAGATCTTTGCTTGTTTGTTTGCATGCGGTAGAATTTTTTTGTTTTCCATGCTACGAACCCCTACAGTGGTATCAGAGCCGTGTCTATATGTAGATCTGTTGCATGAGTAGAACACAATGGTCATTTTGCGCGGTGGTGCTTTTATTATCAATTGCTTCTTGTGTACTTTGCATCTTGCGGTATGATGGGATGAAGCGGCCCGGGCTAACCTTACATGACATCGTTCATGAGACTTGCTCCACGCTCAACATGCAACTTGTATTGCATAAGTGGCTTTGCGGGTGTCTGTCTCTCCCATTATAGTATAGATCCAATTTACAACGGGCACTTGATAGTTCAAACATCAACGTTGTGGTTCTTGTTCGTAAGTTAGAACGATACTTATTGAAAGCCCCAAACCACGTAAAATATGCAAAGAAAATTAGAGGCGTCTAACTTTGTTTTGCAGGGGTGTGTTGTGATGTGATATGGCCATGATTGTGATTATATTTGATGTATGCAATGTCCCTTATTGTAAGTTGGCAACCGGCAGGAGCCATATGGTTGTCTTTAAATTCCGTTAAGACCCGCGTGTCTATTCAAAGTAGTTGTAATAGTTGAAGCTGGTGGACGACAATCATGAAACGGCGCCATTGACCTTGACGCTATATCGGTGATGATGGAGATCATGTTCGTGTTTGAAGATGGAGATCGGAAGCACAAGAAGAAAGGCCATATCATATCACATATTATGAATTGCATGTGATGTTAATCCTTTATGCATCTTGTATTGCTTAGTTAACGACGGTAGCATTATAAGATGATCCCTCATGCACACAAATTTCAAGTTCCAAAGTGTTCATCCTTAGTAAGCACCGTTGCTAAAGCTTGTTGTTTCGAAGCACCACGTGATGATCGGGTGTGTTAGATTCTGCGGGTGCATACAACGTGAGCAAGCCAGATTTGCTCATGCGGAAGCTAAGGTTTGATCTTGACGAGCCTAGCATGTACAGACATGGTCTCGGAACACGGATCACCGAAAGGTAAAGCATGAGTCATATAGTAGATATGATGAACATGTTGATTGTTCGCCATTGAAGCTGCATCAACTCTCGTGATGATCGGTTTTGATGTGGTGGATTTGGTTCGTGTGATCACTAAAACAATGTGAGGGATATTGTTTTGAGTGGGAGTTCACCTATATTAATTTAACTATTAATTAGAACTCAATTTGTAATAAACTTAGTCTAAACTATTGCAAATATGTTGTAGATCAATGGCGGCCCCTACCATCAATTTTAATGTGTTCATAGAGAAAGAAAAGTTGAAAAACAATGGAAGCAACTTCGCGGATTGGTTCCGCAATTTGAGGATTGTTCTCAATGCTGGTAATTTGACCTATGTGCTGGATGCACCGCTGGGTGAACCACCTGCAGCTACTGCTACCGATGAAGTAAAGAATGTTTACCTCACTCGAAAGAATCAGTACTCCACAGTTCAGTGTGCTATCTTGTATGGTTTGGAATGGGAGCTTCAGAAAAGGTTTGAGAACCAAGACCCATATGATATTGTTCGTGAACTCAAAATTATTTTTGAGACTCACGCGGTAGTTGAGAGTTATGAGGATTCTGAAAAGTTCTTTAACTGCAAGATGGAAGAGGGCAGATCCGTCAGTGAGCATGTGCTTAAGATGTCTGGGCACACAAACAAACTCCAAAGTTTGGGTATAGTGATTCCTAATGATTTAGGGATTTACCGTGTCCTCCAATCACTGCCACCAAGTTACAAGAACTTTGTGATGAACTACAATATGCAAAACATGAACAAGACGTTGCCAGAACTCTTCTCCATGTTGAAATCTGCAGAAGTGGAGATCAAGAAAGAGCATCAAGTGTTGTTGGTCAATAAGACCACCAAATTAAGAAAGGCAAGTCTAAGCAAAAGGGAAACTTCAAGAAGGGTGGTAAGAAAGTTACCGCACCGACGAAGAAGACCAAGGCTGGGCCAAAGCCTAATACTGAGTGCTTTTACTGCAAGGGAGAAGGTCACTGGAAGCGGAATTGCCCAAAGTACTTGGCGGATTTGAAGAACGATAACATCAAGAAGAAAGGTATATCCGATATACATGTTATTGATGTGTATCTCACTAGTACTCGTAGTAGTGCCTGGGTATTTGATACTGGTTCGGTTGCTCATATTTGTAACTCGAAACAGGTACTGCAGAATAAACGGAAGCTAGCGAAGAACGAGGTGATGATGCGTGTTGGAAATGGATCAAACGTTGATGTGATCGCGGTCGGCACGCTACCTCTTCATCTACCATCGGGATTAGTTTTATACTTAAATAATTGTTATTTGGTGCCTGCGTTGAGCATGAACATTATATCTAGATCATGTTTGTTGCGAGACGGTTACTTGTTTAAGTCCGAGAATAATGGTTGTTCGATTTATATGAGTAATATGTTTTATGCACATGCACCTTTGATAGATGGTCTATTCTTATTGAATCTCGATAGTGGAAATACACATATTAATAACATTGAAGCTAAACGTTTGAAATTGAGCGATAACTCGACCTATATGTGGCACTGTCGTCTTGGTCATATTGGAGTGAAGCGTATGAAGAAACTCCATTCCGATGGACTTCTTGAATCAATTGATTTTTAATCACTTGAAAGATGTGAAGCATGTCTAATGGGTAAAATGACTAAGACTCCATTTTCTGGGATCATGGAGCGAGCTACGGACTTATTGGAAATCATACATACCGATGTGTGTGGCCCAATGAGTATAGCATCGCGCAGTGGTTATCGTTATGTTCTTACCTTCACGGATGACTTGAGTAGATATGGGTATATCTATTTCATGAAACATAAGTCCGAAACTTTTGAGAAGTTTAAGGAATTTCAAAGTGAGGTAGAGAATCAACGTAACAAGAAGATTAAATTTCTACATTCTGATCGTGGAGGTGAATATCTAAGTTACGAGTTTGGCGAGCATTTAAAGAAATGCGGAATACTTTCACAATTGACACTACCGGGAACACCACAGCGTAATGGTGTGCCCGAACATCGTAATCGAACTCTCTTAGATATGGTTCGTTCTATGATGTCACTTATAGATTTACCGCTATCGTTTTGGGATTATGCATTAGAAACAGCCACATTCACTTTAAATAGGGCACCATCTAAATCCGTTGAAATGACACCGTATGAATTATGGTTTGGGAAGAAACCTAAATTGTCGTTCCTTAAAGTTTGGGGTTGCGAAGCCTATGTAAAGAAGTTACAGCCGGACAAGCTTGAACCCAAAGCGGAAAAATGCGTCTTCATAGGATATCCGAAGGAAACTATTGGGTATACCTTCTATCATAGATCCGAGGGCAAAATCTTCGTTGCCAAGAATGGATCCTTTCTAGAGAAGGAATTTCTCTCGAAAGAAGTGACTGGAAGGAAAGTAGAACTCGACGAGGTTGTTGAACCTTCTCTCGAACTTGCGAGTAGCGCAACACCGGAAGTAGTTCCTGTGGCGCCTACACCAATAAGAGAGGAAGCTAATGATGATGATCATGAAACTTCGGTTGAAGTTGCTACAGAACCTCGCAGGTCAACAAGAACTCGTACCACTCCTGATTAGTATGATCCCGTTATGAGTGTCATGTTGGTGGACAACACCGATGACCCTGCGACATATGAGGAAGTGATGATGTGACCAGATTCCAATAAATGGCAAGATGCCATGAAATCCGAGATTGGATCCATGTACGAAAACCAAGTATGGACTTTGGTGTACTTACCGGATGGCCGGAAGGCTGTCAAGAACAAATTGATTTTCAAGAAGAAAACATATGTTGATGGTAATGTTACTGTCTATAAAGCTCGACTTGTCACAAAAGGGTTTCGACAAATTCAAGGAGTTGACTACGATGAGACTTTCTCACCAGTAGCGAAGCTAAAGTCTATGAGGATTATGTTACCAATCGCTGCATATTACGATTATGAGATATGGCAGATGGATGTCAAAACGGCGTTCCTCAATGGAGACATTGATGAAGAGTTGTATATGATGCAACCCAAAGGTTTTGTCGATCCTAAAGATGCTAACAAGGTATGCAAACTTCAACGGTCCATATATGGATTGAAGCAAGCATCCCGAAGTTGGAATCAACGTTTTGATAAGGTAATCAAAAGTTTTGGTTTTATACAAACTTACGGAGAAGCTTGTATTTACACGAAAGTGAGTGGGAGCTCTATAGCATTCTTAATACTATATGTCGATGACATATTGTTGATTGGGAATGATGTAGACCTTCTTAATAGTGTCAAAGAATATTTGAATAATAGTTTTTCAATGAAAGATCTTAGCGAAGCAGCTTACATATTAGGCATAAAGATTTATAGAGATAGATCGAGACGCCTAATATCATTGTCACAAAGTACATATTTGGACTAAGTTCTAAAGAGGTTTGGAATGGAAGATAGCAAGAAAGGGTTCTTGCACATGTTGCCCAATACGACCTTGAGTAAAACTCAAAGTCCAGCAACGGCAGAAGATAGAGAAAGGATGAGTAAGACTCCCTATGCCTCAGCCATATGATCTCTAATGTATGCCATGCTATGTACAAGACCCGACATTGCATATGCTGTTAGTTTGACTTGCAGATATCAAAGTGATCCAGGAGTGGATCATTGGACAGCGGTCAAAAACATCCTTAAGTACTTGAGAAGAACTGAGGATATGGTTCTTCCTTATGGAGGTGATGAACAGCTCGTTGTTAATGGTTACACCGATGCTAGTTGGAACACCGATCCGGATGATTCTAAATCTCAATCTAGATACGTATTTACTTTGAATGGTGCAGAAGTTAGCTGGAGGAGTGCAAAGCAAAGCGTTGTGGCAAGATCTTCAACTGAATCGGAATACATGGCTGCTTCAGAGGCTTCACAAGAAGCGATATGGATGAAGGAGTTCATTATAGAGCTCGGTGTGGTTCCAAGTGCGCTGGACCCAATGTCTATCTACTGTGATAAAATGGGCGCCATAGCCAATGCGCAAGAACCAAGGTCACACAAGAAGCTGAAGCACATCAATCTATGTTTTCACGCTATTCGAGAACATGTCCAAGATGGTGACATAAAGATTTGCAAAGTATACACAGATCTGAATGTGGCGGATCCATTGACTAAACCTCTCCCGAGGGCAAAACATGACCAGCACCAAACCGCCATGGGTGTTCGGTATATTACCATGTAATCTAGATTAGTTGACTCTAGTGCAAGTGGGAGACTGTTGGAGATATGCCCTATATGCAATAATAAATGTAGTTATTATTATATCTTTGTGTTTATGATAAATGTTTACATTCATGCTATAATAGTATTAACCAGGAAACATTAATACTTGTGTGATTTGTAAACTAAATTAGAGTCCCTAGTAAAGCCTCTTCATAATACTAGCTTGTTTGTTAATAGATGATTGTGGTTTCCCTATCATGAACATTGAGATGTTGTTAACAACAAGATCATATCATTGGAAGAATGGTATGATGGACATACTCCTAGGGGTGGGCATAAAAAACCGAAACAGAATTAACCGGAACCGAAACCGAATACACCGAACCCGAATTAGCCGAAACTAATTTCGGTTAGTAAATATGATTAACCGAATTTATAAATATTAATTCGGTTTTGATTATCTGTTAATCGAAATAACCGTATAAATCGAAAAATATATGTGACAGAGCTAAATATATTTGTGATTATGTCTCAGGCGTTTATTACTGTACGTAGATACCAGCTCATACGACAAAAAGACATGCATGCAAAAGCTGTCGGGCAGCCCATGCATGTACGTATGTCTCCAGCCACATGCACGTACATGTTCGTGGTTTAACAGCTCATGCATGTACGTATGTCTCCAACCACATGCACGCACATGTTTATGGTTTAACTGTCAATTGTTTCTATGAATTTTGTTGGAAGCCTTCGAATTGTTTTTCTGTTTCAGATATAATCATGTATTTTAGCTGAACTCTCAACACATACAATTTGTTGAATGTATACGGTTTGGAAGATAGACATCATTTTTTTGAACGAGCAAGATATACATCATGCTTATTATGTTCTTTTTCTACACATGCGTTTAAGACATCAGCTAGCCATGTATTGCTTCAGGTACTCGCCGACCTGGAGGTTGCTTTCGGTGCACCGATGAGTGGTTTAGCTCGTATGGATCTACATAAATTATGGCACAGTGTTGTTATTTCCAGAAGTTCGGTTAAAAACCGAACACCGAACCGAATTGTCCACTAACCGAACTATCGATTAATTAGAAAACCAAAATAATTTCGGTGCCTATTTTGTAGAAACTGAATTATAGAAAAACCCAAAAAACCGAACCGAATTAAACGAAAAAACCGAATGCCCACCCCTACATACTCCTATAGATAAGCGTAGCATAAAGATCAAGTCATTTTAATAGTTCAATTGCTATAAGCTTTCTGATACATAGTAACCTAATTCCTTCGACCACGAGATCATGCTAATCACCATCACCGGAAGAATGCTTTGATGACATCAAACACCACACCGTAACTGGGTGGCTATAAAGGTGGCATTGAGTATTCGGAAAGTATGGGTTGAGGCACATGGATCAAGAGTGGGATTTGTCCATCCATATGACGGATAGATATACTCTAGGCCCTCTCGGTGGAATGTCATACAATTAGCTTGCAAGCATGTGACTGGATCACAAGGGATCACATATCACAGAATGAGAAAAGAGTACTTATCGGTAACGAGGTTGAACTAGGTATGCAGAGATACCGACGATCAAAACCTCGGATAAGTAAACTATCGTGAGACAAAGGGAAATTCGTATCGTATGTAAGTGGTTCATTCGATCGCAAAGTAATCATAGAAATATGTGGGAGTCATATGAATTTACAGATTCCTCTATTGGTAATTGATCGGAGAAGTGTCTCGATCATGTTCGCATAATTCACGAACCGTAGGGAGACACACTTAAGGATTCGATGTTGTTGAGTAGTTATGGAATGATGAGTAAGAGACCGAATGTTGTTCGGAGTCTCGGATGGGATCCGGGATATCACGAGGAGATCCGGAATGGTCCGTAGAATAAGATTCATATAAGGAAAGTCCTGTTTCGGAGTTGGGGAATGATTCTGGTGTTTTTATCGGGAATGTTCTAGAAGGGTCCGGAAGGTCCGACACTCTGAAGGGGAAGGGTACATGAATGTGTCATGACAATGTGAAATGGTTGCATCATGTACTAGGTAACATGGCTAGGCAAAATAAAGGGAGAAATCAAATCCTAGTTTAAAAGTCAAACGCCAATTTGAGAAAGCCAAACGGCAAGTTTGCTTGGTGGAGGGAGAGTAGGAAACCTACTTGGGGAGGAAGTCCTCCTCCCTCCACCCGCCGGCCAAGAGGCCGAATTGGGGGAGGACTCCCTCCTCCCAAGCCACGCCCTCCCACCTATATAAGGAGGGGTAGGGCTGCCCCTCTTCCCTACACCTCTCACACCCCAAACCCTAACCCTAAGCCGCCGGCGCCACCACCCCTGCTGCTGTCGCCGCCGCCTAGGGCACCACCAACTCACCGAGTTGGGGTGATCCCAAACCCTAGCCGCTGGCTACACTCTCCCCTTGGTGCCTTCTAAACCCTAGATCGCCAAGGCCTCTCTCATAGTCCACCATATTCGTTCCGGCTTAAGGCGAAGCCCTACAAGATCTCCCCTCTACTTCTGGTACCACGCCGTCATGCTGCTGGAATCGCGAGGAGAGTGCTACAACCTCCGCTGCCTGCTGGAACAAGGGAGAGGAAGATCTTCATTGATCTACGAGCGATGTGAAGCATTGCCGAGCCTTAACGCAGTAGGAAGGATCGTCTACGCGATCTTGAGATCGGCAAGAGTACGACTACATCACCCACGAGAATCTACTCTAGTTAACCGCTTTGGAATCTTCGAGGGTGAGTTCCTCTATAGACTCGTTGCTACAATCTAGTAGATAGATCTTGGCTTATTTGTTTGCATGCGGTAGAATTTTTTTATTTTCCATGCTACGAACCCCTACACAAGGGGTTGCGCGCGTGAGAGAGATCCAGAGGGAAAACGACACGGGTGGGCTAGATGGGTTGGATCTGGTGCTGGGCTCAAAGTGCAGCGCCAATGTTTATTTTTTTCTTTTAACCTTTTCTTTTTCTGTTTGATTTTCCAGGAATAAATTTGAATCCCTTTTCAAACTTTTTTGAATTCAAACCACTTCTGGATTTTTGCAATGTGATCCTTGCACTCAAAAGTGTGTCAAACACCACTGTTTACTCAATCACACTTTGGTCCTTTGAAAATAAAAATAAAACCATGCCTCATATGCAGGGCCGTCTCCAGAAAATTGGGGCCCCGGTGCGAAAACTTAATTAGAGTAATAAAATTTTAAATTTTTACTCAATTAATATAACTAAATCATACTCTCACTTTAGTATATAACTAAATCACAGGTCCTATGTCTAGAGTTATTGTTTTTTCTGTTTTATATGAACCGTACATAAATAAAAACGAATGAACTCAAACTCTACCTAAATAGCGAATCATAAATTTAATCAAAAAATAAAAGAATTGCGTACCAAATTTGCAACAAGAGTGCCTTAGGTGAATAGTGAATTGACAACACCAGGACAATGTACTCTTCCAAATATCTTTTTAGTCTTGGATTAAAATCACCACCAAGATGTCAGAATTATGAATTACCGACAACACTTTTACATGCTACAGTAGTAATTAATATGGCAAAACAATGAGTTGATTGTTTGATGAACAGGTTGACTAATTTGATTCGTATCAACTTACCAATTACCGTAGTGCAGACTGATTCAGGATGATTGTGGCTCAAGACCGAAGTGCATAACTGCAGAATTACCGTTGGGGCTAGATGGAAAGCCTCCCGTGACTCGCCGCATCAGGCACTAGGGCGTTGGTTAGGTCTGGTGTTGTGTCGCCTAGGATCGAGGGCATGAGGGCAGGTTTGCGGCGGGGCGAAGGTGTTGCCGATCGAACTGACAAAGAACATGCCTGCAATCGGGACATAGCAGTCAGGGATCGTTTTCTCAAGTATTGAATGGGCTTGCGATCTAGTTCATGGGATAGGCGTTAACTCATCACGATCTGGGCAGACAGAGCTCCAAGTCCAAAAGATGATCTCAGGAAGGATGAATTAATCGCTTTTTTCTGCTAAACACGTACATTGTACTTGCGATCTGGGGGCCCCAATTTCTCGGGGGCCCTGTTCCGTCGAGCACCTCGAACACCCTCATCAACGGGCCTGCTCATATGTTTAATAAAATGGGCATATTATTGGTTTTATTTGGAATTTTGGTTTGAAAATTTTGGTGCAAGACAAATATGCTATGCTTATATGAATGCAATGCATGGTTTTACAATTCATGAATTTTTGGATGTTACAAATCTAACCTCCTTTAGATAAATCTCGCCCTCGAGATTCGGATTGGCTAGCAAATAGGTGAGAGTGATCTTTCCGAAGGTCATCTTCTCTTTCCCAAGTTGCTTCTTCTTCGGAATGATGGTTCCACTGAACTTTGCAGAATTTGATAGTCTTGGTATGAGTAACTCTTTCCGCGGTCTCGAGGATTTTGATAGGTTTCTCCTCGTAGGTGAGATCACTCTCCAACGGAACCTCTTCCAAAGGTATAGTATCCTTCAAAGAAGTTTCTTCCATCTCCGGATGGCATTTCTTCAACTGACTCACATGAAACACATTGTGAACTGCTGATAGTGATTCAGGTAATTCAATCTCATAAGCCACTTCTCCTTTGCGGCTCAGAATCTTGAATGGTCCAACATACCTTGGTGCCAATTTTCCTTTGACTCCAAATCTCTTCACACCACGAAGTGGTGAGACTCTAAGATAAGCTCTATCACCTACCTCATAGGTGACTTCTCTATGCTTTGGATCTGCATAGCTCTTTTGCCGGGATTGGGCTATCTTCAATCTGTCCTTTACCAATTTGACTTTCTCTTCAGCTTCCTTGATCAATTCTGGTCCGAACAAATTTCTTTCTCCAACACCACTCCACAGCAATGGCGTAGTACACTTCCTTCCATAGAGAAACTCAAACGGTGCCATCTCAATGCTAGCTTGATAGCTGTTATTGTAAGAGAATTCTGCGCAAGGCATACTTTCATCCCAACTAGCACCATAGTCTAGGGCACATGCCCTCAGCATATCCTCCAAAATCTGATTGGTCCTTTCTGTTTGTCCATCAGTCTGGGGGTGAAAAGCTGTGCTGAACTCCAATCTTGTTCCCAATGATTCATGCAGTTGTCGCCAAAAATGCGAAGTGAACTGAGTTCCTCTATCAGACACAATACTCTTAGGTACTCCATGCATACATACAATCCTGTTCATATAGATTTTAGCTAACTTAGCACTTGTATAGGTAGTCTTCACGGGTATGAAATGAGCCATTTAGTTAGGCGATCTACAACAACCCATATAGAATCATATCCGGATCTAGTCCTTGGCAGTCCAGTGATGAAATCTATACCAATCTTATCCCACTTCCAATCAGGAATAGGTAGTGGTTGCAATAATCCTGCCGGTTTCTGATGTTCCGCTTTCACTCGGCTACATACGTCACATAACGCAATATGTTCTGCAATATCCTTCTTGAGATTGTTCCACCAAAATCTTTCATTCACATCCATGTACATTTTGTTGTAACCCGGATGAATATAATATGGTGAATTGTGTGCCTCGTGCAAAATCAACTTCCGAAGTTCCGGATCTTGTGGAATGCAGATAAGCTTTCCATACCACAAGGTACCTTATTCATCTTCATGGAATCCTTTAGCCTTTCCTTTGCTAATTTTACCTTTAATCTCTTCAATTTCTTTGTCCAACTTTTGAGCTTCTTTGATCTTGTCCAACAATGTGGGTTGAACATCAAATGACATGAGATATCCTTCAGGCACTACCTCCAATCTGAGATCTTTGAATTAAGCACATAGATCATCTGGCAATTCTCCTTTAGTAAGACCATTCACGTAAACCTTACGGCTTAAAGCGTACGCTACAACATTTGCTTTACCGGGATGGTATTGCAAACTCAAGTCATAGTCCTTGATAAGCTCTAGCCATCTTCTTTGTCTCATATTGATTTCCTTCTGAGTGAAGATATATTCCAATCTCTTGTGATCCGTGAACACTTCACAACGTTTTCCCAAAATACAATGTCTCCATGTTTTGAGTGCATGGACAATAGAGGCTAACTCCAAATCATGAGTAGGATAATTCACTTCATGAGTTTTGAGTTGTCTCGAGGCATAAGCCACAACTTTCCCATCTTGCATCAAAACTCCACCTAATACCCGGTGAGATGCATCACAATAAACTTGGAAATCCTTCTCCAAATCTGGCAGACATAAGACTGGTGCTGATACAAGTCTCTTCTTCAATTCCTGGAAACTGACTTCACAGCCTTCAGTCCAGTCAAACTTCTTATATTTCTTAAGTAACTCCGTCATTGGCTTGTCTACCTTTGAGAAATTCTCAATGAACCTTCTATAGTATCCTTCCAAGCCTAGGAAATTGCGAACTTCTTTTACTGACTTGGGAGATTCCCACTTAGTTACAGCTGACACCTTTGTGGGATCGACAGCTATACCATCTCCCGACATAATATGTCCGAGAAATCCAACTTCACTCAACCAAAATTCACACTTACTAAACTTAGCATACAGCTTGTGCTCCCTGAGCTTCTCAAGTATCAAACAAAAATGTAGATTAGAATGTCGTCGATGAACACGACAACAAACTTGTCAAGGAATTCCATGAACACCTTGTTCATCATGTTCATGAAATAAGCCGGTGCATTTGTCAATCCAAATGGCATCACGGTATACTCATATAACCCATACCTAGTGGTGAATGCAGTCTTAGGTATGTCTTGCTCTCTAATCTTTAGCTGAAAGTAGCCTGATCGTAGATCAATCTTTGAGAACACTCGGGCTCCTTCTAGCTGATCAAATAAATCGTTGAATCTAGGCAAAGGGTACTTGTTCTTTATAGTCACCTCATTGAGTGAACAGTAATCTATGCATAACCTTTGACTTATATCCTTCTTCTCAACAAACAGAACTGGTGCACCCCAAGACGAAGAACTTGGTTGAATAAATCCTTTCTGCAACTGTTCTCCAAGTTGTTTCTTGAGTTCTTTCAACTCATCAACTGACATCTTGTAGGGTCTCTTTGCTATTGGTCCTGATACTGGCAGCAAGTCAATCAGAAACTCCACATCTCTATCGGGTGGCATTCCTGGTAATTCTTTTAGAAACACATCCGGATATTCCTTCACAACTGGTACACCATCTATGCTAACCCCCTTAAGAGAATTTAGCTTACTCCCTTTTGATTCAAAGTTAGACTTGAACCTAATCCATTTCTTATCCAGGGTTGTGAGTGTAACAGTACGATTGGCACAATCTAGTACTCCTTCATACTTAGTCATCCAATCCATACCCAAAATTACATCCAATCCTTGGGAGTCTAGGATTATCAGACTAACTGGAAACTTATACTTTCCAAATTCTATCACTAGATCATGACATCCAAAATCCACTATCATCTCTCCACTGGGAGATCTTACTTTAATAGGACACCCAATAGTTTCAGTTGGAAGTCCATTTTTATCAACAAATGCTCTTGATATGAATGAATGTGATGCGCCGGTATCAAAAAGAACAAGTGCTGGAAAAGAATTAAGCTTGAACTTACCAGCCACAGCATCAGACTCTTCATATATTTCTTACACATTGATGTGGTTCACTTGTCCCTTCTGAAAAGGGTTGGGCTTGTTGGCTCCTTCAACTTTCTTTTCTGGGCATTCATTTGCATAGTGCCCAGTTTTCTTGCATTTGAAGCACTCAACCTGACTGATGTCTCTTTTTGCAGGCTGACTTCCATTGACATTCCCACTGTGGTGTCTCTTGTGTCCACTCTTGTGGCTCTTATATCTATCATTGTCATGGCTGCGGTGGTGCTTGTTGTCATGGTGACGGTTACTGTTGTGGTGGTTGTTATACTTCCCATGCTTGTGGGACCCAGAACCTCCACTATCATCAACATGGGAACGCTTGTGAGACGATCCCGAGCTGTGCTTGTCAAAGTGATGCTTCCTCTTCCTGTTCTCAACCTGCTTCATCTTGCTTTCCAAGATGGTGGCCTTGTCACATAGTGATTGATATGTTGGGACATAGGCAACAAATAGTTGCAGGTTCATCTCATCATTCAATCCCTCAAGGAACTTCTCCTTCCTCTTGGCATTAGTATCAACCTCATCTGGTGCATAGCGTGCCAGATTTTTGAACTCCTCAATGTATTCAGCCACACTGTCGTGACGCTGTTTCAGATTATGGAACTCCTTCTTCAAGTTCATCACTCCCGATGAGATATGGGCAATGCGGAAACCATCCTCAAATATTGCCCAAGTCACATCCTCGATAGGAGTGGTGATCTGGAAGTTATCCCACCATGTTGTTGCTGGCCCTTCAAGCAGATGTGCTACGAATCTAACCTTTTCCTCATCGATGCAGCCAACAGTGACTAAGTCATTGTTCACAGAATGTAACCAGTCATTGGCTACCATTGGATCAGTGGTTCCCAAGAACTTGGTTGGCCTCAACCTCAAAAACCTTGTAAGCATGTCAAAGGTTGTTGGGTTGTTGGGATTTTTGTTGTTGTTATTGTTCTGGTCTGATTTTGATTGGCCATGAACTGGGTCATCATCTGCATCAGTTGAGTTTGAGTTGTCATCAACTGCTGCATCTCGGGATTGACGTTATTGTTGTTGTTGGTTGGGTTGGGATTGACACGATGGGGAGGCATCTGTGGTTTTAATAAGGATAAGTAATGAGATATAGCCCATAGATGCCATGCACAATACATCACATAACAACAAACACAATAAACAATCACAAGATAAACATAGAGTTTAAACAACGTAAACAACAAGTTTTGGAAAAGTAAACATAATAGCAAGCCATCCACATGTTGGATGATCATTGCGACACGATAAATCAAAGGATGATAGAAAAATAGATAGCTGAATAATCAACTCTACTCCTCCATGTTGACCTCCACATCCACAAGAGTAAGTCCAGCTGTCTCCATGCTGGTGGTCAAAGCCTCGACCTTCGCACGAAGGGCTCTCTTCTGCGAGCGCAGCCTCTCTATCACTCCCTACTGGGTCTCTAGCTCAAAATCCTTGGCCTCTATTTCGGCCCTCATGTCCTTGATCTTCTTGTTTCTGTCCTGAACTCTCTTCTCCTGATTCTTGAACTTTTTGTCCTGGCTCTCGAATCTAGCCTCCATCTCCTTGACGATCTCGTCCTGCTCCGCGAAGAGCTTGTCCTTCTCCCTCAACTAAACCTGAAGCTCGTCATTGCTAAGCATGACGTTGGTCCTATCTGTGTCGAGGTGTCTAACGAGACTCTCTAGGTCCTGGAGGTAGAGACGTATAGGCTCAATCGTCTCTCTAGTAGCGTCATCGTACACTACAGCCTCACCCTGCTCGTCACGTCTCCCGAACGGGTGAAAGTAGAGACCCCTGAGCTCCGTGGAGTGTCGTCCAACCAGGCGTCCAAGTAACTCCTGCATGACTACGTCTAGTCCCTTCTCCTTGTCATCATGCATCAGCTTGAAGGTAATCTCCTCCGTGAGTGGATCCGTGTGGAGTCCCGGCTGTGAGACTCTAAAGCCCCAAAGATCGTTCCTCTCAAACTTGGTGAGCTGAAGTGCCTTAATGCTAGGAAGTGGGAGGTTGAGCACACTAGTGAGCTCCACAAGACGAGAACCGAAACGAGTTCCCTTGAACTCCTCGGCAGTACTGATAACAATGCTAGGCATCTATTCCAATATATAGAGAAAGATTAGAAACAATACAAGTAGATAAAATTCACAAGATAACAAAAGCACCAAAGCACATTTTCCACCATAAAAACATGCAAGTCATGGCATACAAAAATCCATTACAAATACTAAGGTTCAAACGTAACTTAGACAAAATTTTGCGAGAAAACAACAAGTGTGGTGGTCCAACTATTGGAATACGTCCCAACTCTCACTCATATGCTAAGTCTATGATATCTTACCCTAGACGTTTTATGGCGGTCTCTAAGTCTTGGGTATACTTCTTCTCCTCCTTGAGGTCATTTTGAGTGTTGAGCATTCTACACTTGAGTCTTTCACCAAGCTCCTTGATAGCATTCCAAGCTGCATTTCTTGCAGAGTCAAAGAATGACGTATACATTTTTGAGTTGGTGCCCATGTAGAATCCCGACTCTTTGTGGTTGTCTCCCTTGTTTTTGTACAAGTGAAGTTGCACCCACCAATATTCTTCTCCTTCATCCATCATTGGAAATCCCTTGTACACGGCCTCACCATGTATCCCCAAGCTAACCATAAGGTTTTTGAGTGCTTTGGGAAACTCCGTCTCACATTCCAAAGTCATGGTCATGAGTGGTCCCTTCTTGACGGCTTAGTTGATGGTGGCCATCTACAAATAGATATGAGAAAGAAGATTAGAAGAGGTTTATGATAAGAAAAAGACAAGTGTGGAATTTTGCAAAGAGTTGCATTTTTCCTTAGTGGTTTCCTTAGTCTAATCCAACTTAGGGTCATAATCCTACAGGCAACATAGTGCTCTAATACCATCTGTAAGACCCCACCTTTATAAGGTAAAGGTCCCTGTGATTGCAATGCTAGTCCCTAGATCAAATGCTAGCATCCATAGTTTAAGATGAAGTACACAGATACAAAGGTCGTTATTACATCGTCATTCGAAAGATAACATAGTATTTTACAACTCAATATCCAAAGGCTAGTACAAGAGTTCATAGCATAAAGTAAATAACTATAAGTCTTCATCTTCATGTGCCACAAGCAAGCATGTTGAGTGTAGACTCACAACCCTAATCCTCATCAGAATAACCTGCAACATCATAAGTTACAACCACAGTGGGTCAATACATTTGGAATTGTATTGGCAAGTGATACCATAGTAGAATAGTAGTATCTAACATCTATATGAATTTGGCTAAGTGTAGCTTAGGATTGCTTTGCTCAAAATAGGGTTTTTCCTATCAGTTGAAAACACTAAGTTTTTGTTTGTCAAAAAAAATCCCAAGGAACCACCAATAGACATTGGTGATCCTTTACCCTTGTTCAACCACAAGTTTAACTTAGAAATTGGGATGAGGAGATCCTTGATAGCTTCAATGTATTTGATGCTCAAATTGTCCGTTGTCGGGGACACGGCTAAGTACTTAGGTTTTACCCTCTAGAGAGGTGGTGCACTTTCCCCACAAGACTCGACATGCATCGAGACAAGACCTTTCAGAAGCCTTCCCTTAGACCACCATGGACGTGTTCCATCCTATCACCCTACCACCAACTATCCATCTGGCTAAGTTATTGCAACCTATATGATCAAGGCAGAGCCCATATGCCATGTGGTTGCACTAGAAGCTTCTCAACACTAAATATCTCAAATCCCTTTGTTCTTGGGTGGCTTTCCACATGTGAGATATACAAGGTAAACCATAGACATGGGCCTTGTGTAACCACTCAACATAAACCATCCTACCATTCCACCCAGGTGATTCATTCACTTAGTTGTTTTATTAAACAAAACATAAGTCAAAGACTTAGCAAAAATTTCATAGCATGAATATATTCCACCCTTGTTTGCTACTAGCTAGGCTAACAATGATAACATAACAAGTATCTTAACTTAGATAAAATTCTACCAAGACTAAAACTACTAGGATTTCCCAAGGCATAACATAGTATATAACTTAGAATATTTTCCATGTACCTATTCAAAATATCACTAGTGCATAGTCAAAATAATAGGACAAAATACATGAATCGCCACTTGCCTTGGTAGTTTGGGGAGTAGCAACAATCCTCACACTCACAATCACCACTATCACCAAAATCTACACTTAAAATGATAACACCAAATTCACATTCAAATATTCAAGAAAAAATAATATGAATGCATGCAAATGCAATGAAATGACTTTTCTATACTAAACAAGTCAAACTAAATAGTATTGAACACAAAGCCATCCATTTAAAGTCTAAACAAACTTAAATTTGCTTTAAAAACATTTTATATAGCCAAAATAGGCCTATAATGTGTTCTGCAAATAATCCTATTTTTCCAGAAGAAAATACAAATTTAAGCTCATATTAATGTATAGTTCAATTTTATGAATCCAATGGTATATTATTTGAATTTTTTGGATAAATAGAACAAAAGATATGAATTTTATAAGTTTGCAATTCTAATAGATTCAAAAACAGATTTTAAATCTAATTTCCAAACACGTGGGCGCTTCTGATTGGCCCGTACCGCTTCGTGCGGATCGACCAACACGAGCCGTTGGATCCAAGTGACAATGCACGGCCAGGTCTGTTGATACCGATTCGCATAAGTGATCTATTCTACGCCTTTAGATCTAGATCCAACGGTGCTTGATCAAGCGACCAAGGATGGGCGGCGCGTGTGGCTACTACGGCAGCGGCGCTACTGGAGGTGCTGCTCTGGCGATTCCAGAGGGGGCTAGGGCGGTGGTTATGCTTACCAGCGTCGCAAGGTCGCGAGGAAGCTCAACGTGGCCTTGGACGGACGGGTGAGCTGCTATGGAGCCGGAGCGATGTCGGGCGTTGGTCGTCTGAGGCAGACGGCAGGCGACAACCTGGGCCACCCTAGCGCAAACCAAAGGCATCAGGACATGCACACGGACCAGGCAAACAACATCGTTTGAACTAGAGGTTGGGGCAGTCGTATCTTACCGTGATTGCTCGTCGGAGATGAGGACGGCGTCGGGTGCTCACGGTGTTTGACGAAGCCGACGACCTAGGGGGTTATAGGATGAACCAGTGGTGTTAGCAGGTGCGCAAGGAGCAGAGGATCGTCATCGCATGAACGAGGGACGTGTGCGAGCACGGCACTCATCGGAATAGCTCGTTGGAGGCGCTCGGGCAGCGGTAGTGCAAGTCCAATTGCGAGCAGCCTGGCGGCGATTGGGCATGGGTGTTTGGGGGAAATGACCGCGGCGGTGTGGGTATTAAGTAGCCGGTGGGGGTAAGAGAATTACACAGAGAATCAATGGTAATTAAGCCTGAAATCAACGCAACAGTGATGGAGGAAACGGCGGTGATGTCGGGGTCTAGTCTTGAGGATTGGGGAAGGCAGTCGAGCGCAAGGCCCATGGTAGTGTCGGGGGTAGGGGTCATGGCGTGAGAGAGTGGCAGAGGGAAAACGACCCGGATGGGTTCGATTGGCTGGATCTGGTGCTGGGCTCAAAGTGCAGCGCCACTGTTTATTTTTTCTTTTAACCTTTTCTTTTTCTATTTGATTTTCCAGGAATGAATTTGAATCCCTTTTCAAACTTGTTTGAATTCAAACCACTTCTAGATTTTTGCAATGTGATCCTTGCACTCAAAAGTGTGTCAAACACCACTGTTTACTCAATCACACTTTGGTCCTTTGAAAATAAAAATAAAACCATGCCTCATATGTTTAATAAAATGGGCATATTAATGGTTTTATTTGGAATTTTGGTTTGAAAATTTTGGTTCAACACAAATATGCTATGCTTATATAAATGCAATGCATGCTTTTACAATTCATGAATTTTGGGATGTTACAAATCTAACCCCTTTCTTATTGATTCCTTTTTGGTTTTTTTTTGAGAAATTGAGCTTTTTGAGGGAATTGATACAGTAGCTTGTGTTTTTAGTGAAAGTTTTGATGTTCTAAAGCTAAACCCAAAGGTCTATTATCTTTTGAATAAACTAATGTTGCTAATGAAGATTGTGTGAAATTTTGTATGAAGGAAAATTTTCAGGTGCAGAGAAAGAATGATGTAATGAGATGAAGAATGGACAAAAAGCTCAAGCTTGGGGATGCCACCCCGGTGTCACCCCAAGAAATATCCAAAAAGTACAAGCGTCAAAGCTTGGGGATGCCCAAGGCATCCCCTTCTTCGTCAATAAAAAGCTCAGGTCTTTCTAGACACTTCATTTTTATTGTTTCATGCACAATTGTGTTGTTCTTAGAGCGTCTTAGTTTTTGTTTTTGGTTTTCGTTTTCTTAGTTTGCTTGAATAAGTTGGTTGATCACAACACACTTCTTTTGGAGAGACACACTCTGTTTTCATTGCCTAGAACACTCTAGTTTTCATTCTTATTGTTTAGTGAGTGTTCTCTTTTGCTAGCACTGTGTTTAGCCTTAGTTTTCTTGTGCTTTCAGCTTAGAACTTTTTAGTTCTTCTTTCTGTATTTGTGAGACAAGCTCACTGATCTTTATTGATTATTATCTTTGTGAGTTATTTCCAATAAGTCAATTGGTGTTAGAAAATAGTAGGAAGCTTCATGCTTATAGTGGTACAAAAGGGAGCTTGTTTTGACTGTGGCTTAGGCTTTATTATGTCATTAGGTGTTGTTTTAACCTTATGCTTAGTGATTATTTCCGTAGCATGACTTGTTCCAAACAATTAGGATTGCTTAGTGTGCCTTGAAAAAATTATGCGTTGTTTTATCATGCAAAAGCATAGTATTGTGGTATTCTCCTTTGATGCTTTGTTTGGGTTGACTTGGCACATGCTCACACCATGTTATGACTATGAACAAGTCACCATAGCCTCTATGATCATTTAGTACTTGATTTGTAGTAGCACTCTATGCTTTGATTAGTAATGTTTTGTCGATCTGCATGACTATGGCCATTATTGCTCTCTTAGTTGGTTGCTCCCAGTCTTTTGCTAGCCTCCACTTGTATGAGTAAGCTCTACTCATGCTTCCAACTCCCAAGAAACCAAGTTATTCCAAAGTGTCCACTATAAAGTCCTATGCATGGTGTTTTACACCATTCCAAGTATATTCTTGTTTTCATCTATCTTCCAATTAAAAAGTATTTTGTTATGTGAAAACTTAGTGATTAAAGCCCTCACAAACTTGATGGCACACTTTATATTCCTTGCCCCTAATAAACTTGAACCATTGTGTCATCTATGTTGTATATGCTTGCACTTATACGTTGGAATTAGCAGAACCATGTTGTCATGGGAAACGTTTTCAACATTGCACTTGTACTTTGTACACAGTTGATATCATGCTCTTTTGTCTATGGATGTCGCCGGTGTGAAATAAAGAGGAAGCTTGTAAGTCCATGGAGTTATGTATTTTGTGTTAGAGAAACGCCTGGGCCGCTAGCCTAAGCCATGCCTAATCATGGTGGAAACTTGCAGCATCACCATAATGAGCATTTTGTAAAGCATCCTCAATAAAAAGCTATGCACATAGTAAATAAAAAGATCACTGAGATGCTCATTGTCTGCTTGCCTTGTCATTTTGGTTATGGGATAGCTCCTGTACCATGTGCAAGGGGTACCCCGTTGGCGGTTCTCTATGATACACATGTACTTACTATGAAAAGAATTTACAGGTGACTGAAGTTGAGTAGCATGAGGTGTGGCCCTCGTATTCAAGGGACATGAGATTGCCAACTTATACTTTGTCAAGCATATACTCCATAGTTTGTTCACTTTAACCTTAATCACTTCAAGATGCTTATGATAGGGGCAATGAGGGTTGAAAGCTAACAAGTACCATAATTTTTGGAAGCTCTTTTTAAAACTTGAAATCCCTGCTTCCTTTGTGAAGGGCCTTTCTTCCACCATTATATTGAGTCTCCACCTTCTACCTTTAGGCACCATTAAGAGAGCATAGCTGCCATTCTTACTTCTATGTGCATTGTCCCAAAACTTATTGATTGATGCATATTGTTGATATTACTTGATCTTGTGCAATTTGTATCTAGTCACTCTTATGAACTTTGTAGGTGTCCTATGCATCTATTTGCTACTCTATGAGGGACAAGCTGATTGCCACTATGCTATGTTTTCTGTATGTGAAACAAACAAACGTTTTTCAATGCATGTTATTAATGATCCTTGTTTGTATCCTTTCATGTTGCATGCATAGTTACTTTGTCTTATTGTTAGAACTCCATCTTTCATGCTCATGTTTAGAGTTCTTTGATCCCAGCTTTCAATGCTTGCAAATAGTTTGATCTTGGTTTTGATGGTGCATGTCACCTCAAAAATCATTCTTTTATCACTTACCTACTCGAGAACGAGCAGGAGTTAAGCTTGGGGATGCTTGATACATCGGAAACGTATCTATAATTTTTGATGTCCCATGCTTGTTTAGTATCTACTTTGCTTTGCTTTGTCCACACTTTGAGGTGTTTTTATATGTTTTATGGTACTAACCTATTAACAAGTTGCCATAGTGCCAGTTGCATGTTTTCTGCTGTTTTTGGTTCTAGAAAAGCTAGTAAGGAAATATTCTCGGAATTGGACGGGACAAAAGCCAAAGTCAATATTTTATCGAGGAGAACACGGAGTCTAGAGGAGAGACGGAGGGGAGCCACAAGGCGGCCGCACCCCTTGGCGTGGGCCCACCCTAGGCCGTGCCTGGGTAGGGTGTGGGCCCCCTGGCCGCCTCCCAGCCTCGCCTCTTCGCCTATAAGAAGCCCCCGATGCCTAAACCCTAAGGACTCGATCAATATTCCACGAAACCGTCTGTAGCCGCCGCCACCATCGTCCCTAGATCGGGAGGGATCTGAAGCTCTTCTCGGCACCCTATCGGAGGGGAGATCATCCCGGAGGCCTTCTTCTTCATCATGCCAGCCTCCGGTATGAAGCGTGAGTAGTTCCACGTTGGACTACGGGTCCATGTAGTAGCTAGATGGTTGTATCTCCTTCTTTGTGCTTTCATGTCTAGATCTTGTAAGCTCCATTCATGATCAAGATCTCATCTATTTGTAATCATGCATGTTGTGTTTGCGGGGATCCGATGGATATTGAGATTACTATGTTAGATTGATTAATGGTTTTGTCTTATTGATTCTATCATGTCTGTGTTGTTTGTGATCTTGCATGCTCTCCGTTGTTAGTAGCTATCTTGGCCAAGTAGTTGCTAGTGACTCCAAGAGGGGGTATTTATGCTCGATAGTGGGTTCATGCCTCTATTTAATCAAGGAAAGTGACATAAATCTCTAAGGTTGTAGATGTGCTATTGCCACTAGGGAGAAAACAACGGTCTCTTGTTTATGGAACAAGTGGATTATTTACCTTACACACTTTGATTAAAGCAGTTGTCTGTTGCTTGCAACTTAATACTGGAGGGGGTTCGGATGATAACCCAAAGGTGGACTTCTACTCATAGATGCAGTTGGATGGCGGTCTATGTATCTTGTTGTATTCCCCAATCGAATCTCATAGGATCTTTATGTCTAGTATTGCATTGTTATGCCTTGCTCAGTCCTGTCAATTGCCCTGCTGTAATTTGTTTACCCAGCATGCCATATTTATTTATCTAAGGAGAACACCTCTAGTGAACTATGGACCTAGGTCCAATCTTTACCATTGATACATCTTCCACAGTTACTGTTTACTTTCTGTAAACCACTTTCACCTTCCACACCATACAGTTAATCTTTTGTTACAACAACCGGTGAGATTGATAACCTTACTGTTCATTAGGGCAAAGTCTTGAGTTTGTGTTGTGTAGGTTTCCAAGTTGCTTGCAACACCTTTAAGACGTTTTCTTCCTCCTACTGGTTCGATAACCTTGGTTTATTACCGAGGGAAGACTTGCTGATGTACTGCATCACACCTTGCTCTTGGGGTTTCCCGATGAAGCGCTCCCACGTTGACGCAACGCCATCAGTGCTAACCAAGTGAACACAAAAAAGTGAAAGTAAATTTAAAAAATTAAAAAAGAATGAAAAGGAAACAAACTTATATAAAATATAAAAAGTTAATTTTGGGGATCATAAAAATGTTATTTTTTGGAACAAGGTAAACGTTTTGAAGTGAAAAATAGGCACAAAAGTTTAGGAACTTCCATAAAAAATCACAATGTACATATATGTGTCCATAAATGTTTTGTGAGTTCTCTCCCATTTGTTTGTCTTCTCTTTAGCACAATTTTTTCCAGATTTGTTCCTTTCCAAGATACTTCTAAGTCTTCTAGTTTCATGAATGGTCCCATACACAACATCTTGTATATAATTTGGTAAAATTTCTAGAATATATATTTTCTTCTAATATTCTCATGTTTTACTTAACCTATACATATCTCTTAATTAAGTTAGTCTTTTAAGTTAAAAAAATTCTGAGGTGTACTTTCGTGTCCCCCCGTCCCCTCTGCTCCCAAACTTAGGAAACTGGAAACACAAGGACGGCCAGGATTGACCAACACCCCTTCGGTTCGGAGGCATGAAGGGTTATCGGCCAATTCTGACTGTCCTTGTGTTTTAAGTTTTCTATAAGTTTGGAAGGAGGGGACACCGAAGCAAACATGTATTTTATTTAACTTTAATCTAGTATATTTTTTCTTTTACTAGTCTTTTGGTCCTTTATTATGAAAAAACATGTTAAGAAGGCCGCCACATGTGTGAAACTACTACCACACCATCCATCAAACCGCAATAGTTGGATAAGGGACCAAATTTGTTTGGTTTCAAAAGTTGAGAAGCAAGGCTGTTTGGTGAATTGGTGTTAAGTTGATGAACCACACTCAAGAGTATAGATCCTGAAGTTCCTTTACTTCCAACAGGGAGTTTTACAGTTAATGAGTGGTACATAATTCCTGTTCCCTTTTTGTAACTTAATTGTTGCGTTGACCATGATCTCAGATAACAGGGAACATGACAATAGTATCAAACAAGTTTGACAAGAGGATTTTGATTATTTAAGGTAGCTCATCTACTTATACTTCAATTTGAAGAATTACTATCACATATCCACTTAATTCCACATAGCACATTCACTATCAGCATGAACTGGATATTTATGCGCCTAACATTTATTATTCATGAGTTTTCTCGTATTCGTTTGTCCTCTCTTTACCCGAGTTTTTTCTTCTGGATTTGTTATTTTCCAAGACACTTCTAAGTTTCTTAGTTTTATGAATGGTCCCATTCTACCTATAGAACACCTATTTTCTTATGCTTTATTTAACCTATATTTATCTCTTAATTAAATTCATATTTTCTTTAAAATTAATCTGGTATATTTTTCCTTTTGCTAATTTTGTGATGTTTATTCTAAAATGTGTTAATAAGTCCGCCACATGTGAAACTACCGCCACTCCATCCATCGGATGGCTTTAGTCGGATAAGGGACAAAATTTGCTGGTTTCGAAAGTTGAGAAGGAAGGTTGTTTGGTGATTGGTGTTAAGTTGAGGAACTAAAGTTTTACTCAGAGTATAGATCCTGATCGAAGTTCTCTTACTTCTAACAGGGAACTTTAACAGTTTAGTACATTTGTTACCTTTGTAACTTTAACTACACAAAAGTGCTCCAAGCAAACGCATAACGACAAAGCTAAAAGTGACATGATTTATCTAAACAATTCCAGTGCAATAATCAAACGATTATCTTTTCAAGCAGCGTCTCTTGTAAGCACTCAACGGGTCACTCTTCATTACGCCAGTTCGCTTATCAGTTGTTGTGTACGTGCACTACACCATGAGATGTGATATTTATAAGCTAATCACGCGCATCATGCGCTGGCTCTTGGCCTGGATGAAAAAGCTTAATCAGTTAATCGAGAGCACAAGTGGTTTGATACTGGGGGCACACTCCTTCCTTGAGCTGGATCGCTGCATTGTCCTGCTAGCTGATTAGTTTTGGCGACATGAGGCTGGCGTGATCTCATTTGCATACAGTACCCCATCTATGGTGACAGCGATGGAGAAAACAAAAAATCAATGTGGTGTTGTCGGGGGTCTCGACCGTTTTGTTTAACATAGCTTTGACTATAGTCCATAATTAATGGTTGGTTGATCGTCGCGTCAGCAAGCTGTGTGTTTGGATATGGACTGTGCATAGGCTAGCTACGTGGTAATGATCAGTTTGGTTGATATCTGATGTTTTTCCCCGGAAGCGTTGTCTAACCCGCAAAGTATGCAGTTTTGTTCGAAAATGGTGAAAAACGGCCAGAATAACACCACAGACCTAGTCAAAAAAGCATTTTTTTTTACGGTTTTCCGGATATCAACTCGCATGTATCTCATATATTCAGTTTTCTAGTCTTTTTGTAGCTTCCCGCAAAATAGTCAACACTCACGGGAGATAAAATTTCCGAATACGCTGCCGCTGAACTCGCTAGAGTCTGGTCAAATTCCGATGAGGTGGTTCGATTCCCGCGCCAATCTATAATTACCGGCAAGAAGATCCGATTCCCTATATCTATTGTTAATTAGCCGTAAATCATTTATTTCTTTTGGTCGCAATTGTTGAAGCCTGAGCAGCAGCTACACTACACACATCTCAGGGCAGTATGGACAAAAATAACCCAAAATCAAAAGGATTTCACAAAATGACGCATCTGGAAAACTATTTTTCTGGACTAACCCTTTGGATAACTCCTAACAGCTAGGCGCTACACTCTCTGCCCGCCATGTGGCACCGCTGGCCCTCCTCGCCCCACCCGCCGTGTGACGCCAGCGTGGCAAGTGAAAACTCTAAGTCAGAGTGTAGCGCATGTCTGATAGGCGCTACACCTCAGAGCATAGGCGGAAAACTGCAAAGGAAGAAAAATGAACAGCCCACCCGGCCTATCAGACAGGCGCTATGCTCTAAGGTGTAGCGCCTATCAGACAGGCCCTACACTCTGACTTAGAGTTTTCCTCCGCCAGCGCCTGGGCGTCACACGGCCGGGTGGGGCCAGGGAGGGCCAGGCGTCAATGGGGCATAGCTTAGTTGAAAGGCGCCACATCAGAGAGTGTAGCGTCTAGCTGTTAGGAGTTATCCAAAGGGTTAGTGCCAGTGAAATAGTTTTCTAGATGGGTCACTTTGTGAAATCCTTTTGATTTTAGGTTATTTTTGTCCATACTGCCACATCTCAGCGCATGTGCCTATGTCGCTAGTAGCCGGCCATAATTGTGCTCGTGCTAATCCGTGTGCCTTGCTAGCTAGCTAGTCGCTTCAGTCCATCCATACAGCAACCTTTTGGGTCTTCTCAGATGAATGAAAGATTTAGGTGGGGTTTCGCCCCCCCCCCTTGAAAATTCAAAAAAAAATTATAGCAACCTCTTTTTTTTTTTGCTTTTTTACAGCAACCTATTTGCTTTGGTCCGGCGATTCCTAGTGAAGCTGATAGGAAGGCCATAAGAGCATCTCCACTCGTTGGCCGAACCCAGGCCGAAATCCGGACCTTTTTCCGGCTGGACGGCGCAAGTTTTCAGCCTGGATACACCCAGTTTCCCACTCGGCTACCTAGACGAACACAAAACGGCTATATATTTGAATCTTTATCGTTTCCGTCGGCGAGTGCTCGGCCACAAGGTGTTCGACAGATACGTCCACAAGTTCGGCGACATATTTTTATTACATAACAGGGAAAACAACTCTCATTGCCGATGGGATGTGCTCTGGCGCGTGACGCGGCGTTGTCGTCCATCTCGCCGGTGAAGGCCCCCGGGTTGGAGGAAGTCGAAGCAGAGCTCGGCGTGGGAGCGTTCAGCGCAGGCACGTTAGGCATAGAGGAAGGGGAAGCCGTGATCATGCTCTGCAGGATGGCCTGACGTTGCGCCATGTACCAGGCCTTGACCGGCGAGCTCATCTTCGACGTGTCCTCGCCGCCCATGAGGAACTTGAGGTCCGTGTAGCACTTCTTGGCGGCGTAGTTGGCCTTCTTCTCGGTGAGGCTGGCTTTCTTCTCGGCGAGGTTGGCCTTGATGAGGGCCACCTTTTCCCCTTGTGTCTCGATCAGCTTCTTCCAGCGCTCCTCGCTCTTCTCAGCCCTCTTATCGGCCTGCGCCTTCGTGTCGGCGAGGCATTTCTCGATCGAAGCCTAGAGACGCTCGGCGGGAGGTCCGGCGGCCTTGAGCATCTTCGCCTTCTTCTGGCCGAGCTCAGGTCTTCCTTCGCTGGCAGCAGCGGTCGGGGCCTCGGGGTTGTAGACGCCGTCCTTGCTCTTGGAGAGACTCATGCGAGTGTCCCGCCACTTCTCGCAATGCTCGATTTTCTCGAAGACATGATGGAACTTGAACTCCATCTTCATGTCCTCTCGAAACAGAGCAAGTGCACGACGCAACTGCAAAATGGAAGTGTGTCAAAATGGAAAAGAGTGCATGACAAAGATAGTGTTCGCGAGTACCTTGTTGTCCATGTTCTCCCTACTGGCTTGTGTGCGGTCGACTTCTTCCACGCAGCTGTGCCACTTGCTGCACGCAGTTTGGATGATCGCCCAGTGGTTGGTTATTGCCTTCTCCCCTCGCTCCATGTGGATCTTGCGATACTTTGGGTCGCACATGCTTCACTCGTCGAATGCTGTCTTCACGCGCCGCCAATAATTGTCGGAATTTTGGTTCGCACTGGTGATCGGATCCATGCTCACCGTCTTCCAAGCTTCGGTGAGGCAGGTGTCCTCGGCCACTGTCCATTTGAGCCAAGCATCCGCCGAAGTGTCCGGCTTCTTCTTCCCCTTCTTGCCTTTCGCCTCAAGCTCGACGTCTCCTCGGCATCGATGTCGGCGAGGTCCTGGGACTCGATGTCGTGCTCGGCGTCGGCCCGGGTCTGCTCTTCCATGAAGAAGGAGGGGTGGTTCGTCGCGATCCTGTTGCGATCAGGTCCTCCATGTACGCCTCAGCCGTCATGCCGGCCGGAAGGGCGCCTGGCATTCCGCCAAACAGGTTGTGCGCGTCGGCCTCGCCGAAGGGCGCCGAGCTTCCGCCAAAAGGCAGCGGTCCGTGGCGCAGAGCGGGGCTTGCGTACGCCGGAGTGGCGGAGTAGGGGATGTTGATGTCGACGCCGAAGGCCGAAGGAGGGCGCGGCGTCGGGCAGGGGAAGAGCACATTGGGGTTGAAGCCGCCGTCGAACTCGGGCGACGAGGAGTACCTCTGCCGAGCAGCCGCCTGTCCCTCCTGGAAGCTGGCTGGAGAGATCGGCGAGAAGCCGGCGGGTGAGCCGACGCTAGCCTGGCTCCCCCAGTGTGGTGGGTACGACGCGGCCATCAACGCCGAACGCGTCGCCGCCGCCTGCTTCGCCTTCACCATCGCCTGTTCTTCCTCCGCCGCCTTCACCATCGCCTTCTCCTCCGCTTTGCTTTGCGAGCTTCGCCCTCTCCTTCCGCTCGGCCGACGAGATCTGCCTGGCGTGCTCCCTCTTCTCCCACTCGGCCGAGGACATGCCCTCCGGCTTGATCGACGGCGCTCTCGGCTTCCTCACCTTCTTCTCCGCCGGACCCTCGTCGAGGATCGATCTGGGTTGGACGAAACTCTTGGGCGGCATGTCGGGCGGGGTGATCGGCGGAGCGTCGGGGGTGGGGGAATGGGGAAGAAAGGCGGGAGGGGGGAAGAAAAGGGCGGGAGCTCGGCGAATTGGCGGGAGTGGTGCCTTCTCTCGCCGACAGAGCTGGCCTACGTCCGTTTTCGCTGAGTCCGGCGTTTCCAGGGCGTACCCGGGATCCTGGGTACGGCCTGAGTAGGCCGGACCAAAACACGCCGAAATCTGGACAAAAACATGTCCCTGGATACGCGACTGGGCCGATTTTCAGCGTCCGGACCGACGTCCTAGGTAGGTGAGTGAAGATGCTCTAACACAACAACAACTACTGGATGGTGCACAGGTCTGGCAAGAGCAGGGACAATCGAGCACAGGGTCGGATAGCGAGCAGGGGTCGAGACAACGCTTTAGTCATGAGGAAGACGACCAAATATTCGAGACTATATTCTATTTTATGGTATGCATATGCAGTATCTTTTCTGCGTCGATGGTTTTCACACAGAAAAACAGCTTTGCAGTACACCGCTATCCGCGTTTCCAATTCCGCAGGATACGCTATGTGCTAAAGATGATTTTAGAACGTTAAGATAAGTCCGTGGCACACTTGTTACTACCACGATCAAAATTCCCAAACACTATTGTATTGGGAGACACGACTCTTCGTGAGATGATCGTGAGAACTGGCAAATTTCCCTCCTAAATAAAAAGTTTCATAAAAATAATCTCTTTTCAAATCTTTACAAAATATTACTCTCTTCGATCCAAATTAATTGACTTGAGTTCGTTTATATATGGAAGTATCTAGCACTAAAATATGTCTCTCTAGACAACTTAAATCAATTAATTTGAATCGGAGGAAATACTACCATTTTGCGCATCGACGCTATCTAAGACATTAGCTATGTCAACGCCACATATCTAAGAGTTGGAGAAAACTTGGCGCTTGCCCGGACGAAATAGAGGGTTGACACCATAGCCGCATGCGTGGCTTTGAACTCTATCAGCTTGTTTCGCTTGCAAAAACGCCTAAGTTTTTCACTACACGAGGATACTAGCGTTGAGATAGACAAGTTCAACGCTATAGAGGATGGAGTTGAGCAAAATGCGCCACCCCTGCCATTGACCCCTCCATTTCGTCTCGATGTCGGCCTAATCGCCTTCTCTGCCACTCGTAGCCGACACTGCCTCGCCACCCCCCCCCCCCATGATTGAGCCGTTGCCTCCGCCTGTTCTCCACGACCTCGATTTCCCTCTGAACTTCCATGTCTCCGGCCCGGAAACCCTGAGATTCCGTTATGGGCGAGCTCCTTGCACCCTACGTTGTCTCTAAGTCCATTTCTCTCATATGCTACGTCACAACCAGTTAGGTCGTCCCCGTCTCCAACGAAGTTGATGTGGCGTCTTCATCTTCTCCGCAAGTCACCTTCTTCGTCCCCGACTGTCGTGCCGTATGCCGACAACCGGGCTGAGGTCCACAGCACTCGCGTGCGAGAATATTGACGCTACGAGTGTCAAAGGGGTTTGGCGGTTTTGCCATTGGGAGAGGCTAAGAAAAGATAGGCTAAGGTGATGCAAGCAACTAAGTGAGATTGTATGGGCCTGGCTGTATGGAACCCAACATAACGCTGCATTGGCATTCCGAAAACCAGCCCAAAATAGGCCCGCATTCACCAGGGAGCCCAACTGTTGAGCCCAGCTCCAAAGTTTTCCGATTAATTTTGGTCTGACATCTTCGATCTCCAGCTAGCGCGAGGGCGGAAACCCTCCCAACCTTTCAGTTTTCCCTCCCAAAATTCCCCAAAAATCCCCAAATCCACACTCCCCTCCCAGCCACTTCGACTTTCCCCAAATCTCCCCACCACCAACTCGCTCCTCGCCTCTTCGCCCGGTATACCTCGCCTCCGGTCCTGCCCAGGGAAAGCGGCGGCGGCGGTGGGGGAGATCTCCAGCCAGGTGAGTGCCGTCGTCTGGGTAGGGCGAAATCGCTGCGGCGGCGCTCGCGCTCCCGTCTCAAGCGGCCGCACTTTGAAATACTGAGATACCTCGGCGTCGTTCTTCCATGGAGACCTCGACGCCGCCGTCGCCTTCGCCGGCTAGTTCGCCGGGCAGACCGGCGAAGCCGCGGCTGTTCATACAGGAGATGGTTCTCCGCAACTTCAAGTCCTACGCCGGAGAGCAGCGCATCGGCCCGTTTCACAAGGTCTCTTTCTCTCCCCCGCAGGCGCGAGCCCTAGCTAGTCTCTACTTTGACGTGCTCGTATCCTCGACCCACGGGAAGGGAGTTAGGGCCGCCGGGGGTCGCCCGCACGGTGTTCCCCCTCTTCCGCTCTCAGACATTAACTTGTTTTGGAGCTGATTCGATGCCCTAGGAGCGTAATTTTGCATGCTAGAGTCACATTTCTCACCTGATCTGAAAAATCGTTGGAACCCTAGAAATTTCATTTGGATTACAGTTTTACTTAGGTTTTGACCTCTCAGTAGGAGTTCTGTATGGTTCAGTTAGAATTTTGCATCTCTGGTCTCCCGGTGCCTTCGAAATTTTAAATCACTCGTACCATTCGTTATCCCTTCAGTTTCTGAGTTTTGTTCTGGCTCGTCTGGTTGTGTCCACTGAAAATGTGAACTGGAATTTTTGTAGCCAACTACTAGCTTGCGGTGTTTCTGAAACCCTGGATTTGCACCAACACACCCATCAGTATTTTTCTTTTGTGGGGAACACACTCATCAGTACTTTGTTTGGTCATTTTGCTCAAGTTGCACAATCAGCACCATGAAGCATAAACACCTATTTCGATTGTGATATATTGAGCACATAAAAGTGCACGAACCATAGCTTATGCATTTGCATCCAATTTTCACTTTGTACATCATCTTAGATTTAAAGATGCTCAACTAAATCATATGGAAGAAACACCAAAAGTGACTTCTGTGCACTCTGTCGTACTTTCAGTTCTATCTCGTGATCCTTGTCCTCTAAGTCTGATCCCATTTTTTTTCTTAAGTATAGTTAACACTGGTGATTCTGTAACCATACGGTTTACTGTGTTTGCTTTTTTTGTTGAGAAAACTTGCTTTGTGTAGTTAAATTCAGTGTTTGTTGCCACTGAACATTTTAGTGCAGAACCTTTAATTTGCTAAGACAAGAAGGATCCAAGTGCAATTGACTGAAATAATAACATAAGCATCATTTAATCCCCCAAAATACACAAATATTCTCAGGATGCAGAACAGTTTATCGTAAGTCATAAAGCCACAACCCTAAGCAGCTATAATCTGATAAGCAGATATACCATCAAAGTGTAAACTAGAGTTCTAGCCTTCTAGCCTTTTGGGACACAGGACTACCATACAACAGATAGGATTCATGCACAATAGAATTTTCCTGATTGCATGTTTTTTTGTCTAACAGTGCTTGTTGAGTGACAATTCCTAGAAGCAAAACAAATTATGATAACGTTTTTCTTTGTTGCAGAGCTTTTCAGCTGTTGTTGGGCCAAATGGCAGTGGAAAGAGCAACGTGATTGATGCAATGCTCTTTGTGTTTGGGAAGCGAGCAAAGCAGGTGAACATTAGTGCTCCACAGTCCGCATCGTAAATGTTTTTAATATCATTGGAATATTTGCTTGTTTAATATTGGTAGTATGTATGTATTACATGTCAATGCATCATCTCATTTTGGCCTATCCAATGGTTAAAGGCCAGCACTGTCGTAGCAGTTTAAGCGACTCAATGATTTCAAAGGTTGAGAGTAGCAACTCATGGTTCCTCTGAGATTGTATAGCAGATAAGAGTAAGCTCATAGTTCCTTGCCTCAAGGTATCATGTAAGCATACTGGTACTTTGATGATACTAGCTTTTTGGTTGCTAAGTGCGTTATGTCCAATATTTTGACATGGTGTGACCCTTCTTTATGAAGTATTATGGAGTATTGTCCTATGTTTCATCGGCTATTTCCTGCAAAGGTTTCCTTTGGATGTTTTGATTAACACGGAAAAGTTCTAAAGTATGTCAAGCTCATGAAAGATGACCTTTTGCATTCACTAGATGTTATCTTAATATAGAACAATATATTAGTCTAGTTGTTGCGTTGCATATACTGTTTTCTGATTGGTTCTTCCCTAACTGCAGATGCGCCTAAACAAGGTCTCAGAGCTCATACACAACTCTTCCAACCACCAGAACCTAGACAGTGCTGGGGTTTCTGTCCATTTTCAAGAAATCATTGACATGGTACTGCCTGAGCCTTGTACCTATACTTTCTTATAGTTTCGTTAGTGCCAATAATTCTTTGTTGCTTTTTTACTTCGCCATATGCAGGATGATGGAAATTACAAGGTTGTTGAGGGCAGTGACTTTGCCATAACAAGAGTTGCATTCCGTGACAACACGTCTAAATATTACATAAATGACCGTGGAAGCAATTTTACTGAAGTAACTAAACTGTTGAAGGGCAAAGGAGTTGACCTTGATAACAATCGCTTTCTGATCCTTCAGGTTCTGTGCAGTTCTACATGTGAATTATGCTGATACTTTAAGATATCTCTTAGATTGGATTACCTTCATATTTCCACAAGTTGCATATTTCTTGATTTAAATTTACATGGAATGCTTTTCCAACTGTGTTTTGTTGGTATTGCATATGCGTAACTTCTGAGCTGACACTGTACAGGGCGAGGTTGAGCAAATCTCCCTGATGAAACCAAAATCTCAAAGTCCACATGATGAGGGTTTTCTAGAATATCTGGAAGACATCATTGGGACAAACCAATATGTTGAGAAAATTGAAGAAGCTAACAAACAGTGAGTTTCTTAACAAAAAATCCAATGCCTGTTGTCATGATAGTTTGTTCTGTCCATTTGGTGAGATGCCATCATTCTCATCTTCTGACACCTTTAGATTGGAAGAGCTCAATGAAAAGAGAACTGCATCAGTTCAAATGCTGAAATTGGCTGAGAAGGAAAGGGACAGTTTAGAGGTGCTGATCCGGATGTCACAAATTGGTTCTTTTGGTTGATTAACACTATTTTGACATAATTATATTCCTGTAGAATGCAAAAAATGAAGCTGAAACATACATGCTGAAGGAATTGTTGCTGTTGAAATGGCAAGAAAAGGCAACCACAATGGCTTCTGACGATGCTACCTCACATGTTACCCAGCTCCAAGACAATGTTACTGACCTTGAGAAGAACCTTACCTCTGAAAGGTGATTTATTGCCACGGTTGCTCTTGAATTTCAATGTCACTTGTTTAGAACTAATTGCTTTGTTATAATCCAGGGAACAAATTAAACAGAATACTCAAGATCTGAAGAAAATGGAGTCTGCTTACAACAAACATGTCAAAAGGCAAGAGGTATGGTCTTTAATTACAGTTTTCTGAAACCAATGTTCCGTGAATTTGAAATTGAATTATTCCTGCATATGCATTGACTCTACCATACTAAATGCCCCACTGTTATATTTGCTTTCTTTATACATGCAGGACCTTGAGAATAACATGAAAGCCTGCAAGGATCAGTTTAAGGAGTTTGAGAGGAAAGATGTAAAACATAGGGAAGATCTAAAGCATCTTAAGCAGAAGATTAAGAAGGTGGAGGACAAAGCCGAAAAGGTATGTTAGCATGATTTCAGATGTAATACAAGCAATAAATTCTAAGTTTCATGTTATTACAGGATGTTGCAAAAATTGAAGGATCAACAAAAGAGATTGAAGAATCATCCAATCTCATTCCACAGCTTGAGGAAGAGATACCAAAATTGCAAGAGCGATTTAACCAAGAAGAGAAAGTGCTGGAGCGAATCAAAGAAAGCTCTCGAGGTGATATTCTTTTTTCTTCAGCACTTGCCTATTTCTTCCCTTTTCATCAAACTGTTCTGTTTGATAGCCATGTTCATAATTACAGAGGAAACCGAGAGACTACGTGCTGAACTTACCCAAGTAAGGACTGAGCTTGAACCATGGGAAACTCAAATTATTGAGCATAAAGGAAGGCTGGATGTTGCTTCCGCAGAGAAAGAATTAATGAAACAGAAGGTTCCATCCTTGCCTTTCATTTCTTTATACAGTGAACAATAAACGATACCACCATCTATTTTCTTCAATATGTTTTCCCCTATCACGAGTCACTTGACTGCCAGTCTTGGGCACGTGTTTCATTGAGGGTACAAGAAATCATCACTATTAGAATCACATTGCAGTAGTCAGATTCTAGGCAAAAACTGTTTTCTGTTATTGTGGTCTGTAGGCTGGACAAGGTGAGACCTTTTGTCCTTGCAGTCTGTAGTTGCTGGCACCTCCTCACCTGGTTTGGTGAGGACGGTGATGTGTGTGGGTGTGTCCCTCCTGCAGTCCTGCGGGAGGTGTCCCACCTGTAATCGCTTCCTGTTCAATGAAATGAAACACATACTCTTTTGGGTTTTCTCGAAAAAAACTGTTTTTTGCAAATCAATGTATGTAATGTATAATGTTCTGACTTTTGTTAATTTACATGAACCTTATTACCTGTTTTCAGCATGATGGAGCTCGAGCAGAATTAACTGATGCTCAAAACCAGATGGAAGTTATCAAGGAAAAAATCAAAACAAAGGATACATATATTATGGAGCTCCAAGGAAAAATAGAGAAGCACCAGAGTGAAGCATCTGAAGCTCGTAAAGTTGAACAGGTAAATCACTTCCATGTCAATTTGAGTAATTTCTTCTCACTGGGGCTGTTAAGTTCTATCATTTTTTTGTGAGGTTCCTGGATCCTAACTTGGGATTTGTAATAGGAATGCCTTAAAGAAGAGGAGACCCTAATTCCTCTTGAACAAGCAGCTCGACAGAAAGTTGTGGAGATCAAATCCACACGGGATTCTGAGAAGAATCAAGGCACTGTTCTGAAAGCAATTTTACAAGCTAAGGAATCAAAAGAGATAGATGGCATACATGGAAGGCTAGGTGATCTTGGTGCAATTGATGGTAAGATATAATCTTAGCCACCAAAGAATGACTTCCAAATTCACAAAGCTAAACCATTCCGACCTTTTCTGGACTATGTTGATTTGCCACACCTGTGTCTGCTGAAGAGTTTTGCCTCTTTATTTGGTGCTTGTAACACATCTCAACTTTTTTGTTCAAGAAACAAATTCTCTGAACCAGGTCAGGGGGTTCAATGGGGATGCTACCCCCACACTTCCCACTTGGACCAATGGTATCTGATACTCCCTCCATTCCTGAGGATAGGGCGCAGTTTTGTTTTCAGATTTTCCCTCTGAAAGGAAGTCGGGGGCGACTCCCAAGTGCGGGAGTATCTCTGTACTCCCGAAAGTACCCCTTCTCACAACGGCTTCTCAAAAATCTCGTTACCTCCATCTACTCGTCTGATCTTGATCTGCACCGTGCGATTTGGGACTGATCTGCAGCAAACCAATCTCCCCAATGGATGGTGAATGGGTTCCACTCTGATTGGCCAAAAAATTTCACTGCGGATCGACAACTCCATTGAAGGTGCGTGCGTACGTGAGAGAAAGAGGGGGCACGCTGGAGGATGGAGAGAGAGGGCGACGCCGTGAGCGAGAAATCAAGAGTCCGTGTGAGTAATGACAGACAATTAAGGAGAGGTTTACTCTGTGCATGCAGGGGCAATATAGAAAGGTTTTGCGCTCCCGACCGCCTCCTTAATTGCTGCGCCAGAAGATTTGTGCCTTTTCCTCAGAAATGGAGGGAGTAGAACACATGATTGAGATGAGCACATTTGACATCAGAATTATTTCATATCGCGCATGCACCTTTTCTTTTCAATTGCATTGTAATAGTGAACTTTTATTGAAATTTAAAAGCTAATATTAGGTGAAATTTGCTTTTGACAAGTTCTGTACTTTTATTGTACTGAAATTGTGCATAACTTCTGCTGATACCCTTTGTCGATGAGAGCGATGGTCAACTCATGATCATTATATATCTATAAAATTTCTATTGTTATAATCTGAAGAGGACATTCTATACTATATAATATTTTGTGGAAACATTTATTAAGCTAAATATCCCTTTTATTCCCTGCAGCAAAATATGATGTCGCCATATCCACAGCGTGCAGTGGGCTTGATTATATTGTTGTTGAAACAACAAATTCAGCCCAAGCTTGTGTTGAACTATTACGCAGAAGAAATCTTGGGATTGCTACTTTTATGATACTGGTAATTTCTAGTTTATTTTCCTTTTGCTTCTGTGCTTACTTGTATATAAACCTTTTTACCTGTTGGCTTTATTGCTTTATGCATGATTTTGGTATTTAACCTTTACAGGAAAAGCAATCACATCATCTTCGTAAACTAAAAGAGAAAGTAAAAACACCTGAAGGAGTTCCACGTCTCTTTGATCTGGTAAAGGTTAAAGATGAGAAGCTGAAATTAGCTTTCTTTGCTGCCTTGGGAAATACTGTTGTTGCAAAAGATCTTGATCAGGTAAATCTTAAGTAACTTATTCTACTTGGTCTATTTGCATCTGTCTTAGCTGCTCGCAGTTACTGTGTGCCTTATTCATTTGTATCTCAAGTAGCTTCTAAATTAGTTTACTCTAGCATTTTCATGGAGCTGTTGTAATAAATTCTGAAAAATACTTTATTACGGGACATATCATATTCTGTTACCAAACAATACCACTCCTTTTTACGTTGAAACAGTAACATGAAACATCTATTTTTTCAGGCTACTCGAATTGCATATACTGCAGATAGTGAATTCCGCCGGGTAGTTACCCTTGATGGTGCACTTTTTGAGAAGTCTGGGACCATGAGTGGTGGTGGTGGCAAACCACGAGGTGGCAAGATGAGCACATCCATCCGAGAAAGCGTTTCAGAAGAGACAGTTAAAAATGCCGAAAATGATCTCAACAAACTTGTTGACCAACTCAACAGGTTGCGTGAACGTATTAATGATGCTAAAAAACGCTACCGGTCCCTGGAAGAAGCTAAATCTCGTCTCGAGATGGAACTGGCAAAAGCTAAAAAAGAGGTACCTGAACTACAAAATTTCTTCTTATCATCAAGTTGTTTGTTATAATGAGATCACCTTAGTTTTTTTTCTCCTGTAACAGGTGGAGAGTATGAATACCCAATACTGTTACAATGAAAAGCGCCTAGATTCCCTGAAAGATGCATCACATCCCAAAGATGATGAAGTCAGCAGAATGAAAGAGCTGGATGGCATCATATCTACTGAACAAGCTGAACTAAATAAACTTGCAAAGTGTTCCAGCAAGCTCAAAGATCAGGCAAGTGCCCATACAAAGTTACAAACCTTGAGCTTTCAGACCTCTCCCAGTTGAATGATGTGTCTACATCTACCAATTTGTTGTTGTAGTAGTTTAGTTACCAAATGCAGTCTCTACTTCATAACGTATCTTCATTCTCTAAATATACAACAGGCTTCAGAACTTCAGCAGAAAATTGAAAATGCAGGGGGGCAGGTGCTCAAGGATCAGAAAGCAAAAGTAGCAAAAATACAATCCGTAAGCACATCCTTGTGTGTTTGTTCCTTTTTCTGGTGTCTGTGTTAGCGTGTGTCTTTGACGTTTATGAATTTGTACTTTAAACATTAGGAACTTGACAAAGCAAGCTCAGACATCAACCGCCACAAAGTAAAGATAACTACATGTGAAAAGTTGATTAAAAAGTTAACCAAGGGCGTTGAAGAGTCGAGAAAAGAAACTGAAAATCTGGTTGCTCAAAAGGAAAAATTGATGTCAGTTTTCAAAGAGACCGAGAAGAAGGCCTTTCTTGTTCAAGAAGACTACAAGAAAACCCAAGAGGTAGTTTAGTTATGTCTTCTCTATGGTCTGGACGCTGACTGGCTTGTTGTGTGTTTGGAAGGTTAATGTTAGTCCGTTGAACTTGTAGATGATTGACAGCCATAAAGAGGAGCTTGACAAAACAAAGGAAGACTACAATAAAACAAAGAAAGTGGTGGATGAACTGAGAGCCTCCGAGGTTTCTTCCATTAATTTGCATTCTATTATATCTTATTAACTTGGCTAATGGTTCTTTTAGTGACCTGAACTTTTCTTGAAGCAAAATAACACAAGCTGTTTGTGTAAAAACAGGTTGATGCAGAGTACAAACTGCAAGACACAAAAAAGCTTGCCAAGGAGTGGGAAATGAAGGTGAAGGCATTTGGGAAAAGGCTTGTTGACATTCAGGCGAATCTTGCTAAACACATGGATCAGTATGTTCAAATGTTTTTTTCAGTTACTTTATGAATCATGTATGTTTTTATGCTTTTTAAATGGTATGCGTTTTCCTCACAGAATTCAAAAGGATGCTATTGATCCTGAGAAACTTAAAGAAGCATTAGGTGATGAGCATCTCAATGAAATGTCTGACCTGAAAAGAGCAATGGAGATGGTGGCATTGTTGGAAGCACAACTTAAAGACTTGAGTCCAAATCTGGATTCAATAGCAGAGTATGGATTAATGCCATATACCTATTGACAAAACCTTTTCTGTCAATGCCATCATTACTTATCTTGGTTGAACCAGGTACCGCACAAAGGCTCGTTTATATAGCGAACGCGTCGATGAGCTAAATGCTACCACTCAGGAGCGCGATGATCTTAAAAAGCTATATGATGGGCTGAGGAAGAGAAGGTATCTTCTTGCTTTCAGTTTTATTATTTGGATTGATTGATTTGTCTCCTTACATGCAATATATATTATTGCAGGTTAGATGAGTTCATGGCAGGATTCAACAAAATTTCTCTGAAACTGAAAGAGATGTATCAGGTATGACTATGTATAGGAAGCATGTAATATGACACTCCTTTCATAAATTAAGACCAACCACTCAGTTACCATGGAACAGACCAGGCCCAGAATGTAGAGTTAATTCAATTAGTCTGTGCTTACTCATATTAACTTTAATGGGCTCATAGGGGGTGGGAAAAATATAATATCTCTACTCATGCTTAGCCTGGTGACGTCAGCTCATTGTTGCAAAAATGATGTGTTCATTGCATTGTCTTCATCTGTTGTGCAAGTTCACTTGTGGATGAACTCTTGTTAGCTACAAAACATTATAATTTCACAATATTGTTAAAAAAACATGTGGGAAGCTGGTCGAATGTTAACCAACTACAATGAGTAAAAGAAAAAGTTCCTTGCAGAAAAGGAAATGTTTATTTCGAATCTGTTGTGAAATGATTTGACAATATTATCTTGTTGTATTAGATGATTACTCTTGGAGGCGATGCTGAGCTGGAACTTGTTGATTCACTGGATCCCTTCTCAGAAGGTGTTGTTTTCAGTGTAAGACCTCCTAAGAAAAGCTGGAAGAACATTGCCAATCTATCTGGTGGCGAGAAGGTATTTCTTTATCCATACTTGTAGAAGTGTCAGAAAACTAAGTTAACGTTATTTTATGCATACGTATGGCATGTCGAAAGTCAAATACCAGAACTTTCCATCTACATGGAATTTTACAATTTTAACTTTAATCAGTTATAGGTGCATATTCCCAAGAGCATAAATTATTTTTCTAATGCATAACAATGGGCTTTACGAATCATTGCATATGGAAAACTGAGAACACCATAAGGATCAGAAAAGTTGTACTGCATTATTGGCTATTGCTCATTTAATAATTAAGACATTTGTTTTTTCTCACATTTCATTTCAGATGGAAAAGATAAATATACTTGATTAAGTTGCATGCCTCATTTATGAGGCTAGAAATAGAAAGGAAGTGAATGTTTAATGTTAATCTTTGATTCCAAGCACTTAAGAGTTTATTTTGCGGGTCCAGGCACTTAAGAGTTGGCCTCCTTCAATCACAAACCTTATTTGAAAATGCACACTTGGATTTTTATTGGCAACGAAACTATCTACTTGTGTTTCCTGGTTAGAAAGGCTGTACATCTTAAGATATCACAGTGCATGAAGATTATTTGATTAGAGTCAAATACATCTCTTCAGAACCTGAAATAAGCATTTCAGGTCTGTTTGATATATGCAGTACACCTTTGTTCTTGTTTACTTTGTCTGGTGCAACACATGGAGTGCCAGATATTTCTCATCTTAATATTATCTGCTGGGTATGTACCAATTTAAACATTTTTGTTGCACAGACGCTTAGCTCCCTGGCTCTGGTGTTTGCTCTTCACCATTATAAACCGACTCCATTATATGTTATGGATGAGATAGATGCAGCGTTGGGTAAGCCTTTTGACCATTCTCTTTAACTAATACTATCTGACATTTCAGTAGACTAATCAAACTGCTGTTTATAGATTTTAAGAATGTATCCATTGTTGGGCATTATGTGAAAGATCGTACCAAAGATGCCCAGTTCATTATTATCAGGTATGTTTGTTTAAGCCCACTTTCTCACATTTTACTTCTCTTTGCTTCTTTATCTTGTATTTAAACTGGAAATTCTGTTTGGGTTGTTTGAATCCTTGGTAGGATTATTTGCCTCGGTCGCTTAAGATAAGCTGGAAAAATCATCTAAAATCTCTACATATCCAAACAAGTCTTCTAAAAACGTTGATATACACAAGTTTTCCAACTGTCTACATTAATTATTGTTTAGATAGAATACCTTTGCAAAACATGGAGGCAGCAATTCGGCTCATAGGTGCAAATGCACCAATTATGAGAAAACATATTTTGGAATGTCAAAAAATTCGACATATAAATTCGAACATTTTATTTCGGTTCACAAGTTTTAGGGATGAAAGTACATTTTATGTGTTGTGTACAAAAAAGACAAAAAATGTCTTGTGAATAGTCGTATTCCTGTGACACATTTTGTCTTTTATATAGACGACACAAAATGTTCTTTTTTTCCGAAAACTTGTGAACTAACATAAAATATTCTAATGTATATGCAGATTTTTTTTTTGATATTTCGAAATATGTTTTCTCACAATGGATGCATTTGCACCTGCGAGCCGAAGTGAATATCCTTTGCAAAACATGTCCAAATTTGATATACAAAGTGTGTAAAAGCAGATCTGGAATAGTATTGATGACACAGAAGCAAAGTGAAAATGTCATTTCACGTTTGATTGCTTATGTAACTCACTTCTGTCACCCTATCTGCAGTCTCAGGAACAACATGTTTGAACTTGCCGATAGGCTGGTTGGCATCTACAAGACAGATAATTGCACCAAGAGTATAACCATAAACCCTGGAAGCTTCTCTGAGAGCACGAAGGTCTAGTCTGTACTGGGCAGTTTCATCTGTGTATGTAATCTTAGGTGGTGCCCTCCTGGAACCGAGGTTCCTTAGGCATCAGGATTTATTGTACTGCTAAGATAGGTTTATGCCATGTAAAGGTACGATTGACAGAACGAGGCTAGTACATTTGGGGTTCAAAGCAACTAACTAGCTTATCTTCCTTGTTTTCATAATAAGGCAAGAGATACTGCAAATGTAGAGACTAGTTTCTTTTAGAAACAATTGACATGTGCATGATTTATTTATTCCACTTCGTTCTATAAAGCATCATAGTTATGAACGCTTTGGCTGACCAACAAAATATATAAACCTCTTATGCTCCCAGTGGAACATATTTGTTTGACCAAGTGACTGGATTTACGTCACTGAACCTTTTTGCTCCCACGTTGCTTTGGGGTTCAAAGCAACAATCTTATCTGCCTTCTTTTCATAACAAGGCAAAAGACATTTCATTGTAGAGACTGGTTTCTTTTAGAAACTATGTAGACGCGTACATGAATTATTTATTCCACTTCGTTCCATAAAGCAGCAGTATTATTAACGCTTTGGCCAACAATGAAAATACGCAAAACAACCTTGTAGTCCTGTGTTAAGTTCTGTCTAAGCCTACATCCTTAGGTTAAAACGACTCTGCAGTGGTGTTGCCTTTTATTTTGCTACCTCAGAAATCCTTCCATATTTGGGTTCCCTCAAGCTGTGAAAACTTTGTACTCCTTCCGTCTCAAAATAGATATGGTGGATCTGTCAAAACTTGGATGAATTTAAATTTAGTTATAGATTCATCCAATCTTGATAAACCTACGACATCTATTTGAAATAGAGAGTAACGTGGTTTTATTGCTGCAATGGAACCAGGGCCAGACCCTTTCCGTCTATAAAACACTATTTTCTGGAAGTTCAGCACATCTGGTAGGTTGAAAGAGTGACATGACGTTAAAAGACAATGTGAAAAAGGTCCGGCCTGGCTTAGAGCATCTCCAGCCACCTCCTCCCCTCCCTCCTTTTTTTTCTGTCAAAGGAAGGTTGTTCTCCCGGTCAGCCCCTCGCGAGCCTGATTTCGCTGGATTTGACTGAAAATTTATTCGACGTTCCTAGACCGAACCCGACACAGTAGGGGCAATTGGGGACGCTAGCGGAAGGAAGAAGGCAAGTGAGCTAGCTTTGTCGGTGAGACACCGCATATTCCCCACCAAGATTCCCCTTCCCGATCGACGCAAAGCTACTTCCCCCCTCGCCGACATGTCACTGTCGGCACCTCTTCTCTACCATTGGCCGCAAACACGCCGCTAGCAAAGTCGCCCTTCAGCGCACCAACCTCCATCTCCCTACTGGCCGAGTTTTCGTTTGTGATTCGGCGTCGCAAGAAGCTTCGCGCCCACCATGCCCACGAGGTGTTCGGTGATAGACTCCGTTGACAAGTAGATGTTCGCCGCTCTGATGGAAGAGGCGGTCTCCGCAGCCGCCGATGATGAAGAGCACTTGGAGATCCTAGCCTGTCTGGTCGGACTGTACGCGCGGCGCCAGGGTGCTGCAAGAGTAGGCCGAGGCCGCGGATGGAGGGGTTGCGGCATGCTGTACACCGACTACTTCATCGACATTTCATTGCACGCCGAGACGGTGTTTCAGTGCCGTTTCAGAAGGAGCCAGAAGCTCTTCCTCAAAATTGTGCATGCCATCCGGGACACCTATTTCGTCTGCAATCTCCCGGTGATACACAAGACTATCTACGCATGGACGAGTCCACCACCATTGAGTGCATGTACAGGTTCTATGGTGGTAGTGTTTGGACCAACATATTTGTGATCACCCAATAATGAAGACACTACTCGGATCCTAGCATAGAATGAAGCAAGAGGATTTGGTAGGATGCTTGAAAGCATCGACTACATGCATTGGGCATGGAAGTACTATCCATTTGCTTGGCAGGAAATATACAAATGCTACAAAGGAGTTTGCAATGTGATCACTGGATTTGACATGCTTTCTTCGGTATAGCAAGATCTTATGGTGACATCAATGTCATGCAATGCTTGAATGTCTTCGCTAAGCTTGTTAAAGTTCAATGCTCTTCCGATGGACTGTGTGATCAATGAGCATCACTACAACAAGGGGTACAACTGGTAGATGACATCTATCAAAGATGGTTAATATTTGTGAAGACTTACACTATCTCAAACCCTGTTGTACGCAAAAATACCAACTTCGCCAAGGAGCAAAAATCTTGCAGGAAGGATATTGAACGGGCGTTTCGTGTGCACCAAGATTGATTTACTGTTGTCCGGTAACCCATTCTGACTTGACCAAAATCTCAGATGTGGGAGATGTTGAATGCTTTTGTGATCTTGTACAACATGATCATTGTGATTGAGCATAAGGAGCTAGTAATTGACACTGAATCATATTTCAGACAGGGTCCTCTTGCAGCTTGATCAAAATCTCCGATTTGGCATGCCTCCCTCGTTATATGTTAGGAGACCTGAGAACCAAATATGCATCAACAACCGTAGCAAGATCTGGTGGAGCACCCGCAGAGACGCAAAGAAAACACCTAGTTTAATGTATGAGGTTGCTTTGTTAAACTATTTGCTTTGTCTTATTTTTTATGTCAAATTATGTGATAAAAATATGCCACATGACATTTGTGTTATTCCAGCGCCCCTCCCCTCGAAATCGTCTGTTTGGGACGCCAACAGCTGGAGATGCTTTTATGTTAGCCTGATGTGTTTTTGACGTGTTTAACGTGCACTGTTTCAATCGGTTGTGCTGAGTTTCAGTTAGTTCAGATTTTACCAAACATAGTAATAAACATAATAATATTGAAACTTGATAACATATCATGGCACGAATCTAAAAGCATGATATTGAAGGAAGAGACACTCAGACGGAAATATATCGTGCACGTCAAATTCGCTGCTCTCTCTTTTGCTCGCCCATTCCAATCGGACGTCATTGCGACAAGAACAATTAAAACAGGGGGACACCAGATACGTTCAGAGACTACACGATGACTTTGGTTAACAACCACTGTACGGCCAAAACTGGTGCGCACGTACGCCCCCCTGCGGCACATGCGACGAACCGTGTTCACATCGCACGAACACAAACCCTGTTCAGAAGCGGCAAAAACCGAATGACAGTCGCAGGAACACGAGATCGAGAAGGCCAAATTTTCTTAATGAGGCAGTTTATGTACACACGGAGCAGTGATCTCCGAATCACCTCCTCTACAACTACTACTACAACGACGATCCTACCACTAGAGAGCTCTACACACCCGTGCGCGCGCGCCCTCAGAGAGATCACGACCCGAACAGCAGGGACGGCGGCTCGTTGAGGTCGAACGCGGCGGGGACGCTGGGCCCGGTGCGGAGCTCGAGCACCGTGGACGGGAGCGACGGCGCGGGCTCCCTCTTGACCGGGAGCGGCTGCGCGAGGAAGTCCAGCACGGTGGACGACAGCCTGGACGGGAAGTAGACGCAGTGCCAGGGGGCCGGGTGCGCGTAGTCGTGGCCACCGCGGAAGAGGCCCTGCGGCGGCGGCGCCGGTCGCGGAGGCAGGCACTGCTGCTGCTGCTGCTGGTGGTGGTGGTGGTGGTACTGCAGGTGCGCGTGCGGGAGAGGGTGCTGGCCGTGGCCGCTGCCGAAGTTGGTCCTGGCCTTGGGCCCGCGGAGCGCGACGGCGGCGCGGTCGTAGGCGAGCGCGGCGTCGACGGGGGTGTCGTAGGTGCCGAGCCACACCCGCGTCTTCTTCCACGGGTCACGGATCTCCGCCGCGTACCTGCCCCACGGCCGCTTCCGCACCCCGCGGTAGTGCGTCTGCGCGTCCGCTCGCGGTCCGCCAGCACCGGCAGTACCGCCGCCGCCGCCGCCGCCACTGTTGCGCTCTCTGCTCATGCCTTGGATATGCATGCTATGCGTTCTCGCTGAGTACGGCACGTTGTGAGCTTGTTGTGCGAAGACAGATACTACTTTCTACTACTGCGATGCGCGGCCAAGTCGCTCGCCGAGGTGGTGGCTCTTATACGGGGAGGGAGCGCTGCCCCAGGGGGATGGGTTCGCTGCAGCAGCTCGCTGGCCACCCTTGCTGCTGCTGCTGCCTAACCTAGGAGGAGGCTATGGCGCGCCTCGTGAAGCGAGGAGGTAGCGGTAGTAGAATACTCCTACTCAGGTTTTATTTTATGGGTCTCCGTGGGTAGGCGTCGTGGGGCTTGAGGCTGTCGCTGACCAGGCCTAGCCTAGGCAGCTCGTGCGGATGCCACCACTGCCGCCGCGAGATTTGACACCCAGCGGGACCCTGCCGCCCCTGCCGTGGTGACGCAAGCCCTACACCATCCGTCCATCCATCCATGCGCTCCCTCCCGTCCCGTCCCGTCTTCTCCCACCGTCCGGCCGTACCGGCTAGGCGTAGTAGCGACTAGCCGCGCGCGCACTCATTGACCCAGCCGCTGCCGCAGCACTGCACTGCGCGGTGCCGTGCGCGGGCGGGCAAAACGACCTTGATGATGAGCCCGGCCTGCCCTGCCCTGCCCTGCCCTGCCCTGCCCTGCCCCCGTTACGTTGCGTCACGTACGTACGCCCGTGCCGCAGGTGGATGCCCGGCGTTGCCCAATGGGAAAAGGGATGGGGTACGAGACCATTTGACCTGTTGTGTGGCTGCCTCTGGCTGCCAGGAATCGTACGTGCGCCTCGCCCAGGCGCCGAGGTTCCGTGGGGGTGGGGCGACGTGCCGCGGCGCCATTCGGCGGTGGGGGTGGAGGCAGCACGGCTCCGGACAGGAGCCGCCGCGTGCGTGCGGCGCGGCGGGGCCCGCCCACCGGCGCCGTGGCCTGGGCGCGGGCCGCTGCCCGATTCGTTTTCTCGGGCCCGGACCGGCGGTGGTGGGGGCAGGCAGGCCATTCATTTCGGGTTTCTCGCGAGACGATTTGGGGAACGTGGCGAGCCTGCTGCTGCTGCTGCCGCGGCAGCAGGAGAGGCGTGCATCGGGAAGGCGCGAGCCGAGCCCTCTGCTCCTCCTTGACTGCCATCGTCGTGCCTGCCTTCCTCCTCCTCTCCTTCTGGCGAGCCCCTGCCGCTGTGTGCATGCCCCGGCGGGACAGTGCCACGCCTGTCGCCATGCGTTGGAAAGAGGCGCACATTCAATGGAATCCCTTCGCTGCACTGTTGGTGCACGCACCGCCACCGGCCGGCCCCGACGGGGGCGTATTCCTCCGATACACATCTTTCTGTGTTGTAGCTTTGCTCTACTCATAGCAGCTGCATCCGCCTTCGAGTTTAATTTTTCACCGCTGACAGACACTGACCACCGATGTAGTGGTAGTATTTGCTTCCCTGATTCCCTCCTCTGTGTGTGTAGGTGTACTGGTACGACTCCATAATTACTGTACTCGTCTACTACTCCCAGCTTGAATCCTTGATTTGACGAGTCCTGTGAATTTTTTGTATGCGTGCTGTATTGACGGAATGACAGCAGTGATGGCATCACACTGACTAATCAATTCTTGATTTTGCCTCACCTCGGATGCTCTACAGTCTACAACCACAATGCAAGCTAGTCCTAGCATCTACTACTACTACTTGGTCATGTAGTACTGTTAACGGCATGTCCCGGTTAATCGTGGATGTGTCGAGCCGAAAAGTCTAGGCATTAAACATGGTAACTCTCAAATTATCAAAGCAGTTTAAGGGTTGAGAAATAGCATTTTTTTTACACTTTTAAGGGTTAAAAAACAGGGATAAAGACTAAAATCCTCAAACCCTTAAAACTGAGGGTTGAGGACAGAGACTAGTGTTAGACTTTGTTTATATTTCTCCACCGTAACGTGGCATGTCACGTACGGATTAGAATAGTTCGGGAAGGTTCAGTTGTTGTAGCAAATGGCGATCACGTCCTGATTATAAGGGATAGGATCTATCTCTTTCCGAGATTATCTCTGTGTAACAAACTCTATTCTCATCGCCAAGTTACGGCATATATTTAACACGCAACCGATGGTAGATCCATCCATCGTTCCCAGAAGACAATAGCGTTGATATGGTATCAGAGCCATCTTCTTCCTAAAACGCATCTACATGTGCCTCTTGTCCCCATCCACCATGACCAATCCCCTAGCCGGACAAAGCGTCTCAGAGAAGCTGACCCAGGAGAACTATCTCATGTGGCAATCCTAGGTCCTTCCGCCTATCAGGGGAGCTCGCCTCATGAGCTTTCTTGACAGCGATGTGGTGGCGCCGCCCGAAACCACCGAGGTGGAGAAGGACGGCAAGAAGACGGAGGAACTGAACCCCGCGTACGACACGTGGCTGGAAAAGGACGAGCAGGTCCTGACGTTCCTCCTCAACTCTCTCTCCAGGGAGATCCTCGTCAACACCATCGGCATGGAGACATCAGCCGAGGTATGGGGGGCAATTAAAACAATGTTTGCCTCCCAGTCCAAGACGCGGATATCGAATCTGCGCGTCGCCCTCGCCGAGACGAGGAAGGAGAACATGACGACGCCTCAATTCTTCGCCAAGATGAAAAGCCTTGCCGACGAGCTTGCAGCGGCAGGCCGTGAGATCGAGGAGGAGGAACTCGTGGAGTATCTCCTGGCGGGCCTCGACGACAGCTACAACTCCCTCGTCGCTGCCATCGGCGTCAACGGCAGCGGAAAAGACCTCACCGTAAGTGATCTCTATGCCCATGTTGTTGCCTATGACAATTGCATGGAGCTCCTTCAGGACTACGGAGGTGGCTCCTCCGTCAATGGAGCTTTTCGCGGTGGACGAGGAGGGCAGCGGGGACGCGGCTATCGTGGAGGACGCCGTGGCGGAGGCCGCGGAAACGGACGCGGAAACGGCCGTGGTGGACGCGGCAACAGCAGCGGTGGTCGCCGCGGTGGAGGACGTGGCGGCGGCAAGGACCGTGATGCCATCACCTGCCAGATATGCGGCAAGCCAGGCCACGAAGCCTGGAAGTGCTGGCACCGCTACTCCGACGATGAAGATGAAGGAGAGGAGGAAAAGGGCGCTCATGTGGCGTCCTATGGAGTAGACACCAACTAGTGCTACGACACCGGTGCCACGGATCACATCACCAGTGAGCTCAACAAGCTCACCACGAAGGAGAAGTACCACGGACGTGAGCAAGTCCACACGGCCAATGGCCAAGGTATGAGCATTAGTCATGTTGGACATGCCATTGTTAATACTCCCTCCAAAAATTTACATCTTAAAAATGTTCTCCACATTCCACAAGCCACAAAAAATCTCGTTTCTGTTCATCAATTTACCAAAGATAATGATGTCTTTATTGAATTTCACTCATGGTATTTCTATGTCAAGGATCGAGCCACGACGAAGGTACTTTTTAAAGGTAGATGCTTCCAAGGCCTCTACCCCATGATTTCTTCATCATCCTCCAAGAATAAACGAGCTTTCGGTGCCATCAAGCCTTCAGCTTCGGAATGGCATAGCCGATTAGGACATCCTTCGTCTCGCATTGTTCAACAAATTATTAGTAAACATCAGCTTTCTTGTTCAAATAAATCTAGTAGTACATCTGTGTGTGACTCTTGTCAAAGAGCCAAAAGTCATCAATTGCCTTACGTAAGATCCACCAGTGTTTCCATTGCTCCATTGCAACTTGTATTCTCTGATGTTTGGGGACCCGCACCATCCTCTGTAGGAAGAAAAACCTACTATGTAAGCTTTATTGATGACTTTAGTAAATTTGTGTGGATTTACCTTCTCAAGAAAAAGTCTGATGTTTTTCAAGTCTTCCAAAATTTCTAAAATCTTGTTGAACGCCAATTCGATAAAAAAATCCTTGTTTTTCAATCTGATTGGGGTGGCGAATATGAAAAATTAAACTCCTTCAAACAAATAGGCATAGAACATCATGTATCTTGCCCTCATGCACACCAACAAAATGGATCAGCAGAACGCAAGCACCGACACATTGTAGAAGTAGGCTTGCACTCCTTGCCAACGCATCCATGCCACTAAAATTTTGGGATGAAGCTTTTTTGACTGCCACATATCTTATCAATATGCTGCCCTCCAAGGTCACAAATAATGAAACTCCTATGGAACGCCTTTTTCACAAAACTCCAGATTATGCATCTCTCCGCATCTTTGGTTGTGCCTGTTGGCCCAATCTTCGACCATATAACAAACACAAACTTGCTTTTCGATCCACAAGATGTGTCTTTCTTGGCTATAGCCATATGCATAAAGGCGTGAAAGGCCTTGATGTCAAATCTGGTCGAGTCTACATTTCCCGTGATGTTGTTTTTGATGAAATGGTGTTCCCCTTCGCTGATCTTCATCCAAATGCTGGCTCTCTCCTTCGGCAAGAGATTCTCCTTCTTCCTGAACATCTTCAGAATCCTTCGGTGTCATCTCAAGAGGGGGAGGAAAACACGGCTGATCTAACACCTAATGCTTCTGTAAATCCTGGTATTTATGATGTCCTTCGTGCACTGCAGAAGCGCAACGGCAAACGAACAAGATTCGGCTGCAGAATCATTGGGCAATCAGTCTACCCCGGGATCATCGCCGAACAAGACAAGCAGCCAGTCCCGGACGTGCGTGCCACAGCAACATGGTACGCCACGTGGGACCACGACAATGACCAGCGCCGGTAGCGCGCGACCTCTCCGAACTCCACGTGACATCGCCATTAATCAAGAATCTGTTGGAATTATGCCCTAGAGGCAATAATAAAGATGTTATTATTATAATTCTTGTTCATGATAAAGTTTATATTCCATGCTAGAATTGTATTAAGCGGAAACTTTAATACTTGTGTGGTTTGTGAACAACACCGTGTCCCTAGTACGCCTCTCTGGACTAGCTCATTGATCAATGATGGTTAAGGTTTCCTAACCATAGACATGAGTTGTCAATTGATAATGAGATCATATCATTGGAGAATGATATGATGGACAGACCCAAACTAAGCGAAGCAATTAGATCGTGTCATCGTGTTCGTCTTTGCGAAGCTTTTCTTATGTCAAATGTTGTATTCCTTAGACCATGAGATAATACAACTCCCTGGTATCGGAAGAAAGCTTTGAGGTCATCAAACGTCATCCTATGAGAGGGTGATCATAAAGGTGTCTCTCGTGTGATCGGAAAGTATCTTGGGTTGTATGTATCGAGATGGGATTTGTCCTCCCAAGTCGGAGAGATATACTTGGGCCCACTCGTAATCGATATCAACACCGCTTGCAAGCATGTGGTTAAGGAGTTAATCACAAAGTGATATCGGATTACGGAACGAGTAAAGTACTTGCCGTGAACGAGATTGAACTAGGTATGACGCAAGCGATCGAATCTCGCAAGTAAAATATCGCAGACGAAGGGAATATATATATGGGATTGATTGAATCTGGCATCGTGGTTCATCCGATATGATCATCGATGAATGTGGGAGTCAATATGGGTTTCGTGCCCCCGTTGATTATTGATAGAAGATCATGTTCCGCATATTCTCGAACCCGCAGGTCACACACTTAACGTGTCTCGAGGCTAGGATAGATTGGATAATTGGTTTATGAGTTTTTGTTGAGTCTCGGATGGGATCCGGGACATCACGAGAGGTTCGGAGTGGTCCGAGAATAAGATTCATATAAGGCAGCAGTTTTTGGAGTTCGAATTGTTGGTTAATCAGATTGTACCGAAGCTTCTAGAACCTTGGAAGGGGACCAACATGGCCCCACATTCCGGAGGGGGCATGGGCCTATGAGGGAGTGCCCTGGTCGCATTGGGCCAGGGGGCACATAGGGCCTAGCCCAGGGCCTAGAGGTTTAAACCCCAGATAGGGCTTCTAGAAGGGGGAGAGTCCTTGCCCCACTTCTCCTCCCTTGGCCGCCCAAGTCTTGGAGGAGGGGCAGGGCTGGCCCCCCTCTATATAAAGAGGGCTGGGCGCCTCCCACACACCTTCCCTCCAACCCTAGCGCCTCGCCTCCTCTCTCCCTCCCGATGTTTGTAGGCGAAGCCTGCCGCAGAAACTCTCCACCATATACACCGCCAAGGCTGTAGATCCAATCCGTCTCTCCACCATACTTGCTGGTCCGAGGAAGGAGGAGACGCCGAGGTGCTGTGCATCTCACGGAGGCACCGCCACTTGTGGTGCTAGATCGGATCGGATCGCGAGGAGGAGAAGCGAGCACGACTACATCACCCACGCTCGGATTTAACGCTCAACAGGCGAATCTTCAAGGGTATGAAGATCTAATCCAATCTCTCTCGTTGTTTGCATCTCCTAGATTAGATCTTGGCTTTCCCTCTGTTCGCATCCGTAGAAAATTTTGATTTACTATGCCGCGAAACCCTTCAGCAAGTGGGTCTAGGGAATCCACGCGTGCGGGTGCTACATCAAGCGGGGCTGCAACCTCGTCCTGGTGCGCGGGAACTGCACCGAGCCCGAGGCGTGGGACAGCGACCGCGTCTGGGACTTCCTCCCGCGACGAGCACGCCAATTCGGCGGCAGAATCACCTGCACAAGGTGACGAGAGGGAGGAACCTGGATCAGAAGAATCTTTTGCATCTTCTTCATCTGAAGCCCAAGCTGCACCACCATCTCCAATCTACCGAACAAGGGCCAAAACTGGTAACTCCAAACCAAAAATTTACAAGGATGGTACGGTACGTTACGGTTTGTCCTGTTCTACTAGTGAACCCGAAAATCTACAGCTAGCATTAAAGGATGAAAATTGGAAAATAGCAATGGATGATGAGTATAGGGCCTTAATGGAAAATAAAATATGGCACCTAGTCCCACCTCAACAAGGTAAAAATATCATAGACTGCAAATGGGTTTACAAAATTAAAAGGAAAGCTGATGGCACTATTAACAGATATAAAGCTAGATTGGTAGCAAAAGGATTTAAAAAACGATATGGCAAAGACTATGAAGATACTTTTAGTCCAGTTGTTAAAGCTGCCACTATCAGACTTGTTTTAGCTATTTCAGTCTCAAAGGGATGGAGTTTAAGGCAACTAGATGTGAAGAACGCGTTTCTCCATGGTGTTCTGGAAGAAGAGGTCTATATGAAGCAGCCACCTGGGTATGAGGATCTCAACAAACCATTACACATGTGCAAACTTGACAAGTCACTGTATGGACTCAAGCAGGCACCCAGAGCATGGTTCTCCAAGTTAAGCTCAAAGCTACAAGAGTTTGGATTCTTGGCATCCAAAGCAGACACGTCACTTTTTATATATAACAAGTCAGGTATAACCATTTATTTACTAGTGTATGTTGATGATATCATTGTCACTAGCTCATCAGACAAAGCAATTGTCGCACTCCTCCAAGATCTCAGTTCATCCTTTGCACTAAAGGACCTCGGTGATTTGAATTTCTTCTTGGGCATTGAGGTAAAGAAAATTAATGAAGGTATTGTGCTAACCCAAGAGAAATATGCCTCAGATTTGGTTAACAGAGTCGGTCTGAAAGGTTGCAAGTCTCTGCCTACACCACTCTCAGCATCAGAAAAACTCTCCCTCACAGAAGGAGAAGCCTTGGGACCAGAAGATGGTACAAGATACAGGAGCATAGTTGGAGCACTCCAGTATCGGACACTCACTAGACCAGACATTGCTTTCTCAGTCAACAAGGTATGTTAGTTCCTTCATGCACCCACAACTGTACATTGGACAGCTGTTAAAAGAATTCTGAGGTATATCAGTGGAACAGTAAGTCTTGGACTAACTTTTAGAAAGTCATCCTCTACTCTAGTAAGTGCCTTTTCAGATGCAGATTGGGCAGGCTGTGTGGATGACAGAAAGTCAACAGGAGGTTTTGCTGTATACTTTGGTCCTAACCTGATTTCTTGGAGTGCCAGAAAACAAGCAACAGTGTCAAGATCAAGTACAGAGGCAGAATATAAATCTCTAGCAAATGTCACTGCAGAAATTATATGGATTGAATCTCTATTAGGTGAACTTGGTGTTCACAAAGATCAAATTTCATGTTTATGGTGTGATACTATGGGAGCTACCTATCTTTCATCTAATCCTATATTTCATGCAAGAACTAAACACATTGAAATTGATTTTCATTTTGTGAGAGAAAGGGTGGCAAACAAGCTACTGGAGATCAGGTTTATTTCATCCAAGGATCAGGTTGCAGATGGTTTCACCAAGGCATTGCCAACAAGGAAACTTGAGGAATTTGAGCACAATCTCAACCTAAGAAAAAGTTCAGATTGAGGAGGGGTGTTAGAGTTTGTTTATATTTCTCCACCGTAACGTGGCATGTCACGTACGGATTAGAATAGTTCGGGAAGGTTCAGTTTTTGTAGCAAATAGCGATCACGTCCTGATTATAAGGGCTAGGATCTATCTCTTCCCGAGATTATCTTTGTGTAACAAACTCTGTTCTTATCGCCAAGTTACGGCATATATTTAACACGCAACCGATGGTAGATCCATCCATCGTTCCCAGAAGACAATAGCGTTGATAACTAGAACCCTTAAAACTGTCATTTGTCATATCACAATTTTCATCATCTCAATAATTTGGAGAAAACAATAATCATTCTAGTTATTATTACAACACGAAATAGTACTTTCAAGCACATAATAATCATTCAAGTTATTACAACAATGTTTTTGCAAATAACAATAATTGTTCGAATCAAATAGGACATACAAAAGTAAAACAAAGATAGATCATGGGCCTCGGGAGCGCTCGGGGCGGCATGCGGCTCGGGAGCACGCTTCTGAGGTGGCGGGAAAGGCAAGCAGGCTGACGAAGTGCGGAGGCGGCGGTGGCGGTCGAAATGGCGGCTGGCGGCTGCCGACGGCTCGGATGGGAGGAGGCGGGAGGAAGGAGGCGGTCAAATTTCTCTCCCGCGCGCGCGTGGTCGAGGAATTGGGGTTGGACGGGTTTGGGGCCTCTAACCCTCACTTGTACAGGTTGGGAGGGAGAGTAGGGGTTGGGTCTAATTTTTTTTGAGGGTTCGAGGGTTTAGGGTTTCTAATTTACGGGATTTTTCGATCACATAAAAAACGTTATTTTTAAGGATTTGAGGGTTTAGGGTTCTAATAATGATGCTCCGAGTACCTGGTAGTACTACTCCCTCGCCAAATTGCAGGTGCCAGTACGATAACAGCACGAGCGCCATTCTCAAATGTTTTAAGCTTGTTGTCTCGCACGCGTACGAACGCATGCTTCGTATAAACAGCTCCTAGCTCCCTCGCATCGCACGCAACCGCAACAAACGACTTGATTCTCCACGGAAACTCTACGCCCTTTGTATGTCCGTACCAAAGGTGCGGAGCCCCTGACCGGTCTCATCCGGTGACGCCCACCACACGTACGCGAGAGAGAGAGAGAGAGAGAGAGAGAGAGAGAGAGGGAGGGGTACGCTGGCCTGCCGCTCGCCCTGCCGTGCGCCGTGCACGATTCTGGCGCTGCGCTCTGCGGCGTGATTCCGTGGCGGGCCGTGCGGTGCCCCCCCCCGCGCGCCGAACAATAATTTCGTCGAGCCGTATGGGGTTCCGCTGCCGCCTCTGACACCGCATCGGCGCCGATGGCAGGGCCCGTGCGCGCGGCGGTGGCTTGGCGTGGCCCCGGCCCGGCCGATCGATCGACTGATCGCCGCTCACTGACTCACGTGAGCCCGCCTGCCACCACCGGCGATTCCCCGCCTGATGTCATTTACCGCATTGCCTGCTAGTAGCAGAACGACCTGTTCCTTCGCGTTCTAGGTTTCAAGGCCAGTGCGGCCTCGCCGCGTTCGGCGCCGATCGGCGCACGGCCAGCAGGCGCCGTGCAACAACCTTTCATTGCCGATGCCGATGGATCGATTGGTCGCACGGGCGTGACTGCGAGGCCATAACCGAGTGGTACGCCACGGAAAAAAAAGGCTTGGCCACGACACGAGAGGAGGAGAGGTAGTACCATATCAGCGACGCGTATGCTGGCCAATAAATCGGTCCGACGAGCGCTGCGTACGGGGCTAGCGGCATGGATAGACTGGGGGTGAGCGCACGTGTGACGTGTCGAGCGGGCAGAGGTGGAGGGCGCGGGATGGGGGGGGGGCCGTCGGCGAGGACGATCTATCGGGGAGGGAGGAGCCGCACGTGGGAGGGCAGATCGAGGCGTGGTGTCGCCGTGATGGGGGCACGGTCGGGGCCGGCGCGCACGTGGATCGGGGAGAAATTTTGGGTCGGAGCACGATCGGACCAGGCCCGCCCAGTCTGCTTTGCCCCCTTTTGACCGCGCTCCGGCCGGTGCAAGGGTTTCCCGTCATCCCGTGTGGTTGGCTGTACGCCTGTACGTACACGCATGGGCCGTCTCCGTCAGTAGTACAACACGTATTGAGCCGTTCAAATTATACTGATTTTTGCGCCAACCGCACCGGAAGCTGGAGTAGCACACACCTACCGGGCTATATATCGGCCTTGATGGGAGGAGATCCGCCTTAGGATGCTACGTACAAGACCCCAGCAGCAGCCCAGCGCTCATCTAAAAAAATCTCATGTACGTATATGTAAAACTAAAGTGCGTGACAGGACCTCACGGGATGATGGGCTTGACATCGGCTGACGCATCTCCATCCGTCCCACACGCATGCATCTCCTGGAGAAAGGCGGTCGTTGCCGTGTAACTATACCGGCCGTACCGCGCGCTCTGACCAGCCAGCGGCGCCGCACCTGCAGGTTTCACCTTTTACCGCCAGGAATCCACGACCGCGTGACGGAAGCAAGGACCAAAGGGGAGAACGTAGTACGTACAGGGGAATCAACGCGGGGAACAGTACCGCTGCTGCTGCTACTGGTAGCGGCAGCAGGGGCAGCGGTAGGGTAGGGCACTACTGTACAGGCGCTAGGCCAGGCGTAGACGGCACACGGTCATGGCGCCTACTGGAGCGTAGACAGGTGACCACGAAATGGGGGGAGCCTAGCGTAGCTGCTGCAGTCTGCTGCAGCGGCCTAGCTATCCGGTTTAGGCCTTGCGTGCCGTCTAGGGAGGGAAGGACAAAGCGTGCGCGTCTAGCGTTCGCCGCTCGCACGGTTGCCGCAGACCCGCCGCTCGTGCGGGTGTTACCTCCGGATTCCCGTGTCGAGTCCGTGATGGATAGTATTCCCTCTATCCATATTAATTGACTTTGATTTGTTAAAATTTGGATAAACCTATATACTAAATAGTGTCTACATTTATTTAAATCTAGATAAATTTAAGTCAATTAATATGGGCCGGAGGAAGTACTCACTCCTTCACGATTCGCAGGGCGCTCTATAAAAATCTCACGGACCTATGCGTGAACGTATTGGCTAAAAATTAGGCCTATTAATGAGCGGTTAAGGCGCATGCATTGGTGGGAGACTGTTGCATGCATAAGAAGTTTGAAGAAAAGGTGCCACATTAATTAACAATTAATTCTTATGCGCCTAGGAACATTGTAGTTTTGGAAAAAACCCAAATTTGATTAGGCGCCCTGCAAACCGTGAAGGAGGTAGTAGCATTTTCCGCTTTGAGGCCGTCTCCACCCGGGATGATCTATTCCGTCGATTTAAATGGTTTGTTTTTATCTGTTTAAGTCAGGCCATGGTCGCTTTTGGATCAGGTTTTGGACCGTCTCACCGGCCGTGTCCAGTGGTCTAAACCATCTGTCCCTCTCCTTCCGATGTCATCGTTGATATCCTCATGATGAGATGTTAACGATGACACGATGTTAGCGCCAGCGGCTTCCCGTGCGACAGGCGTTTTCCCGCAATCGTTTTCCGCGCGCGTCTCGTTTTCTGCGGCCAGAAAACTTTTCACGTCTTCTCGGTTGTTTCTCCCCTTCGCCGCGATGTATAAAAGACGTTGCTGGCCAGGCGCAGGTGTTGGCCTTCGAGGAGAAAGGCCATGTGGCGAGGCGACGTTAGAGCGGGTGGTGTAGGTGGCCTCCACGGTGGCCGCCCAAATGGGCGGGGCGCGACATACACCATGTCGCCGCCAAGGAGGTGGTGGCCATGGAGGACGCATCAACGGCTCTCCACGAGATCCACCACGAGGTGGCCATGGGCCATGGCCACGCTGGAGGAGGTGGCCCAGGAGGCCGCCAAGGTCGCCGTCTCCGAACTTCACCATGTCGCCAAAGCGCGCAGTGAGGCGGAAGCGGCGCAACGCGAGCACGTTGCCAACACGGCAGCGGAGGAGGAAGACGAGGAGGAGAGGGAAGAGGTGGATCAGCGGGAGCCTGAGGAGGACGAGGGGGAGTAGGCGATCGTCGTCCCCTGCAGATCACGCAGGCGCTGGGCTTCATCCCCAATGGTGCTCCGGCTTCGGCTCCGGCTCCAGCTCCTTCTTCGGCGGAGTTGCTCGCGGCTGAGACAAAAGCCCAACATAGAAAGTGTTTGAATTTGATTGACTAATCCAAAACCATTTTCTGTTTTCTAAAATATTTATTCTAACTATTAAAACTAGTAGGGACTAAAAATATTTCGAGGGCCATTAGTAAAGGATTGGAGCTTCCCGTCATGTTTTCCCGCCATTCTCAGAGTCGTTAAGCCACGTGTTATGTTTTCCCGCCATTTCCCCCCGCTTCCTACCATGTTTTCCCGCCCTTTCTCTCTATATCTAGGCCGAACGCCATGGCCATCCACAACTTCGTTCCCCTCTCACAATAATGGACACCGCATACTGGGCCATTCTGATCCTCGAGGAGACTGAGGCTCTATGCACGTCTAGCTACCCATGCTCGCCGGGCTACCGGCTGCCTGCCGACTGGATGCTGAGCGCTAGAGGGGTTCCTATCCCTCCTGTGCCCCAAGGTTCCGCACGCTAGGCGGCCATCAGGAACCACTTCTACCTCGAGCTCACGACAGAGCAGCGCATGGATCCCTATTGGTACCCGACAACTATGACACCTGAAATGCCTTCTTCGCTAACCGACAGGAAAGGGAGCTCGCCAGGTACGAGGATGACGGCCCTCCCCCGGTGAACCACAACGAAGCCGACCGCGCCTATGGTGGGCAAACCGTACTATCGTCGGAGTGATGCGCTACATCGCGCAGGGAGATCATCCTCGCCTGCGGTGCCCGCAGCCGCCGCAGAGCCATAAGAAGGGTGGTGGCGGGAAGGTCGCGGGTACAACGGCGTTTATTTTGATGATGTGGCTCAACCTGGTGTCTCTATTAGACATCCTTATAAACTTTTAGTATATAATAGATAGTTTAGTCTAGGTGTTTATTTCATATTTAAATGCTATCAAATTATACCGGTTATCAAAATGTACTTCAAACACGTGAAAATCTATGGGTTTGAATATCCTGTGGCTGTTCTTCATATACGTGAAATTTTTGCATGTACTATCATGGAACGATAGCAACGCACATGCATTTGTACTAGTTTTTCTAAAAGAATACGCAACAGGGAAACACTGATTGTGATGCAGCCCGTCCTATGGACGCACCTCCATCTACAACACCTAGTCCCCCAAGTGGACCAATGACTCGCGCCCGTGCCAAGCTCCTACAAGCCAAGATTAACTCGCTCCTTTCCTCATGTGATTTTGGCCTACCTTTGGATGGCTTGCTACTTTACGCATCTACGTTGTGTATCCTCAGATATGAAGCAACACCACCACACCAAGCCACCAAGGAAGGTGACTGGGAGAAGAAGCTGGAGCTCGCACACCGGAGTCTCGGTAGACCGGAGTCTCCGGTCTCCTACACCGGAGTCTCGGACCTTCCTCCGTCCAGACGGAGACTCAAGCCCGACACCGATACCCCTCCGGAGACGGGTCCGGAGATTGACCGGAGTCTCCGGCCCAGACCGGAGTCTCCGGACCACAGACCGGAGTCTCCGGACCGACCGACGCCAGGCATGTTAAAGCCTTTTGGGTCTGGCCCATGTAACCCCCAATTTCGCCCAAGCTTCCAGTTTTATTCCAGAACTACCCCTGTTTATGTGGTTGGCCTATATATAGCCCCACCCCTCATATGTAAACCCTAGACTTGGATAATGATAGATGAAGACACCCCTTGTGGATCTTTTAATCTATTGGTCTCATGCTCCTTGATAAGGAGCACCTATTGTCCACCCTCCTCTTGGATCTTGCTTAGCTGCCTGTTGTACAAGGCCTTGGGTTCTCGCTTTCGCCCCCAAGTCGTCAAGATCTCACCAAGCACCTCATCCCCCGTTGTTGGCGTGGAGAGCGAGCTTCGCCCAACACCGATCCTAGGGATTATGTTGGACCGGTTGCCACCGGTGTGAGGGATAGGCGTGTATCGTGTTTTGGGTTGCGTGTGTTCGTGGTTTTCATCTTCTCTCTCGATTTCATCCTCCGACCACCGCTTTCCCCCTCGTTCCTCGTGGAATTCGTGAAAGATCGGGCCGACCCCGGGGTTCCCCCATAACATCTTGGTATCAAGAGCAAGGTTGATCACGAATTTCCCCCCAATTTTTCTTCTATCCACCATAAATTCGAAAATTTCCCAAAAAACAGCCCCAATTTGCCTTTGGATCGATCTGTCGTTTTGGAGTGTTTTTGGTGGTTTTGATCCGACCAAATCTTGTCTAAGGTGTTGGTTCAGCTTTTGCCTGCGTTTCCCAGCCCAATTTTGGCCAAATTTTCGCGGATTTGAGGACTCTAGGCGTGGATTTCCGCTCAAGAACACGAGCAGTCATCCCACACCGGAGTCTCCGGCCTGAGCACCGGAGTCTCCGGCCCTAGACGCCAGTTTTGCCCATTTTTCCTCTTTTCTTGCATTGGCTAATATCTCCACTTGTTGTTTGTGTTCCGTGTGCGTGTCACCAACTAACAGATAGCTTCCGCAACATCGCCGCGCTCTTCGACACCACGGACCCCAAACTCTTCCCCGCCCCATCGACACAAGATCATCACCATCAACTAAGGTATAACTTGTGTCAACCCTTGTAGCCATATCTTCCTTTGTGTGTACCTATCCTATGAGAGCAACTCATTTTGTGTTTGTCTAAGCATTGTGCACTTGCCATTGGAAAGTGAGAGTGTGAGGGCAAATACAAAAGTTAACATAGTAGCATAGCAAGGGAGAAAAAGAAAAAAGAAAAAGAATAAAAAAAAGAGAAAAAGCAAAAGAAAAATAGAAAGATACGTAGTATCCCAATACAAAGAGAGAATCAAGCTTGTAAGAAAAAGAGAGAGGAAGAAGCGCATCAAGACAAGTGCACAAATCCGTTGCTTACCCTCTTTTGGCAAACGAGTTGTGGTCTCTCCTTGCGTTGGCACGACACCCGAGCGTAGTCTTTGTTAGGCCATTTCGTGCTCACTTTCATAGTCGTGCTAACCCCATTTTTCTCCACGCGTGTGTGTAGTCGTAGGTTCTCGTCACCTTTTGAGTTGACCATTTCCTTTTGACTTGCGTTTTGTTGGATTTTCTCCACTTTTGACTATCCTTTGCGTTCGGTTGGTTCTTTGGCTTTCCCACAATCCTACCCATCCACCAAAAGCTTTTGAGAATTGTAGCTCCTTTGTGTGTGAGTTTCTTTGCCATTTCACTTTGCACGCTGTTCGCTTCTTTGTGTGGCAATTGGTTTGATATAATCTCCAAGGTGAGGTAAAAGGCCAACTCCACGGACCTTTACTCCCCATATACAACCCTTGTCGGCTTTGCATCATGGACAGGAATGACGAGCCGTCCCAACCACCACCACAACCTCCGGAGGACGACAATCCATACATGACAAGATGGGACCATTGGAAGGTTCGAGGAGAATTCAACTACTGCTAGAAGCCCTTTGAGCGGGCGCCAAGATGAACAATTTAGCGAAGCCCGAGTGGAGTTCAAGAACATCGACAACCGCTTCGAGGAAGTCCGAGGCCAAATGCATGCCATGCAACACAACCTCGGTCATCAAAATGAAGCTCTTGGTCGTGCCCTCGCCTCAACGGATGAGAAGCTTCAACGCCTCATTGATGGGTTAGCAAGGCCACGCTCGCGCGACTCAAGCTCATCACGGCACTCCTCAAGTGAATCAAGTGCTCCTCGCCGTCACGTTTCAAGGCACCGGGATGGACCCGTCCTTCACTCCATGAGCTCTTCTCAAGCGGTACCATCGCCGAGACACGCCGCAACGTCAAGCTATAATGGTGACCTCTCCGCAAGACCTCCAAGACGTGAAGCGGACCGGCCACAACAAAGGGCACTTGTGCTTCAACAAGAACAACCTCACATGGACCACCATGCCCATCGCCATCGACATGTTCTTTCCACAGCAAGTGAAGCATCCGAAGTGGAAGAACAAGTTCGCCGGCAGCGTGAAGCACTCGAAGACCCACCAAGGCGTCCCCCTCGACATGAACGTCATCGCCGTCAACATGATCTAAACGACGAGCCTCCTACACAACAAGAAGAAAGAGAGCAGCCCATTGCGCATGCGGATCGACGTCCTCCTCGCCACATGGCGCAAGATAATGCTCCTCGGCATCAACCACGACAAGAACAAGAGCAAGCTCCCCAAGCTCACCGTGAGGACCAACAACCTCCTCCTCGTCCTCAACCGCGACAACAACAAGAGCAAGCTCCCCAAGCTCGTCGTCCAAACCAAGTTCCACCACCAAACGCGACACCTCAACAACCGCAAGAGCAACGCCACCATCAACAAGCAAGACATGAGAGCTCGGATGATGATGAGGGCCGCCAAAATCATGGCAACCGTCGCAACCGGAACCGCACTAAGGAAGAAACTTTCGGCAAGCTCAAGTTCACCATGCCCAAGTTCACCGGTTCCTATGATCCCGAAGAATACCTCTCATGGGAACTCAAGGTTGACAGGATCTTCCGCATGCACAACTTTAGCAATGAGAAGATGATGGCCATGGCATCCCTCGAGTTTGATGAATATGCCAACCTTTGGTGGGAAGAAGTCCAACTCGCTCGTGAATCAAAAGAAGAGCCTCCAATCTCAACTTGGCAAGATATGAAGGCTCATATGAGTTCCCGCTTTGTTCCTTCACACTACACGCGTGACCTCTTCAACAAGCTTCAAACGCTTAGTCAAGGAACAAAGACCGTGGAAGAGTACTTCAAGCAAATGGATCTCAACATGATCCGTGCCAACATTGAAGAGCGGGATGAACAAACAATGGCACGTTTCCTCAATGGCTTGAAACATCCTATCAAGCGCATCACCGAGTTCCAACGGTACAACAACATGGTTGAGCTTGTGCACATTGCATCAAAGGCCGAACGTCAAGTGCAAGAGGACATCAAGTTCAACAAGCCAAAGACATACTTCACATACAAGCAAGCTCCAACCACTACTTCGACAACACCAAGTGGAAGCTCCTCAAATACCACCAAGCTCCCCTTCAAGCCAACCCTTCCTCAAGGAAAACCGCCCCCAAGTGGAAAGTACACAAGTGATGAGCAACCATTCAATGGTGAGTGCTACAAGTGTGGAGGCAAAGGACACAAGTCGGCCGCATGTGGGAACAAGAAAGTTTTGTTCATCCATGACAACGGCGATGAAGAATACTTGAGTGAAGAAGAGTTTGATGCAAGGGTCAAGGAAGCCATGGCAAGGCAACATTTGGAAGAGGACCAAGAGCTACTCATGTGTGAGCATGACGCAAGTCCATCGCCAGGTCACAAGGGTCTTAACTACTCAAGCCAATGAGAATGAAGACCAACGATCAAACATCTTCCAAACTCGTGCCGGTATCAATGGGCGGTCCATCAAAGTTGTCATCGATGGAGGGAGTTGCCACAATCTTGCAAGCACGGAATTGTGTGAGAAACTCAACCTCACCCTCCATCCGCATAAACACCCCTACCATATCCAATGGCTAAGTGACCAAGGATCCGTCAAGATCAAGCACACCGTCTCGGTAACGTTTTCAATTGGGCCCTACAAGGACACGGTGGAATGTAACGTGGTCCCAATGACGGTTTGCCATATGTTGCTCGGAAGGCCGTGGCAATTTGACAAGCGTGCTTTGCATAATGGTCACTCAAACACTTATACCTTCAAATGGCTTGACAAAACTTGTGTGTTGCAACCAATGACTCCTAGCCAAATAATTGCAGACAATGCGAAGGCTTTAGCGAGGGCTCAATACACAAAAACCATCTTGTGAGAAGAGTGGTGAGTGAGAGAACCACACTATAGTGAGTGAGTGCCACAAGCAAACTCGAGTGGAAAAACTAAGAGTGTTCTTCTTGCCACCAAAAGTGAGATGAGAGAAGTGGAACAACCCATCCATTTTGCACTATGTCCTTGTATGCAAGGGACTAGCGCAAGGAACTAATGACTTGACAAATGTTCCTCCTTCTTTGATGGCTTTTGCAGAATTCCAAGATGTATTTCAAGAGCTTCCTCATGGACTACCTCCTCTTCGTGGAATCGAGCACCGATCGACCTCATACCCGGCGCCCACTCCCAAACCAAGGCCGCCAGATCGCATTTAACCCGAAGAGACGAAGGAGATAGAACGACAAATCAACCAACTCGCTCCAAAGGTTTGATCCAAGTAAGCACTAGTCCAAGCGCGGTTCCCATGATTCTAGTCCCAAAACGGATGATACGTTGCTATGTTATGCATGGACCGTCATTCAATCAATGCTATCACCGCGTTATCGACATCCTATACCGCGTCTTGATGACATGCTTGATGAGTTATGTGGAGCCACTATATTTTCGAAAATTGATCTTCGTAGTGGTTACCATCAAATTCGCATGGCCGAAGGTGATGAGTGGAAAACCGCCTTCAAGTCCAAGCTTGGTCTCTATGAATGGTTGGTTATGCCTTTTGGCTTATCAAATGCTCCATCTACCTTCATGCGCCTCATGAACCATATTTTGCGATCTCTCATTGAGAAGAGTGTAGTTGTTTACTTTGATGACATCCTTGTCTATAGCAAGTCACTAGAGGAGCATGTTACTCATGTTAAGGAGGTCCTTCAAATCCTTCGTCATGAAAAGCTTTACGCTAATCTCCCAAAGTGCACTTTTGCAAAAGACAAGCTGATTTTCCTTGGTTTTGTTGTGTCTTCCAATGGCATTGAAGTTGATGTCTCAAAAGTCAAGGACATACGAGATTGGCCCATACCTACAAATGTTAGTGAACTTCGAAGTTTTCATGGTTTGGCTGGCTTTTACCGTCGCTTTGTGAAAGACTTTTCTACCATTGCTTGCCCCCTCAACGAATTGACCAAGAAAAATGTCACGTTCGTTTGGGGAAAAGCACAACAAAAGGCTTTTGATGAGCTCAAAAAGAGGCTCACAGAAGCACCACTTCTTGCATTACCGGATTTCACAAAAACATTTGAGATTGAATGTGACGCTAGTGGTATTGGCATTGGTGGCTTCCTTATGCAAAATGGGCGTCCTATTGCTTACCATAGTGAGAAACTTGATGGCGCACGCCTCAACTATCCCATTTATGATAAAGAACTTTTTGCCTTGGTTCGAGTCCTTCAAGTGTGGCAACACTATCTTTGGCCCAAAGAATTTATCATCCATTCCGACCATGAGTCGTTGAAGTATCTTAAGGGCCAAGCCAACTTGAGTAAAAGGCACGCAAAATGGGTTGAGTTCATGGAGTCGTTTCCTTACATTGTCAAATACAAGAAGGGCAAAGAAAATGTGGTAGCGGACGCCTTGTCTCGCAAAAACACAAGCCTTCTTACACGACTCGAAGTAAATGTCTTGGGTCTCAATGACATCAAATCTTTGTACGCGTCCGACCCTTTCTTTGGACCAATATTTGCAACATGCTCAATACACAAAGGGATGGATGATTTCTATTTGCATAAGGGTTTTCTTTTCAAACAAAACAAACTTTGTATTCCGAAATCGTCTCTCCAACTTTTGCTTCTTCAAGAGTCCCATGGTGGAGGCCTTATGGGTCACTTTGGCCGTGACAAGACTTATGACATGCTCTCCACTCACTACTTTTGGCCAAAGATGAAGCGCGACGTGGAGCGCCACGTCCAACGATGCACTACATGTATCCAAGCTAAGTCTAAGTCTAACCCCTTTGGTCTTTATATGCCATTGCCTATTCCTCATGCACCTTGGTCGGACATTAGCATGGACTTTGTGTTAGGCTTGCCTAGATCTAAACATGGTCATGATTATATATTTGTAGTAGTGGATCGCTTTTCAAAAATGGCACATTTCATTCCGTGCCATAAGACCGATGATGCTTCACATGTAGCAAATTTGTTTTTCAGGGAAATAATTCTACACGGTGTACTAAGAACAATCGCTCCGATCGCGACGTAAAATTCATGAGCTACTCGAAGACTCTCATGGCCAAGCTCGATCAAGCTCCTCTTCTCGTCCCCGCCAAGATCCTCAAACCGATGGACAAACCGAGGTTGTCAATCGAAGTCTTGGCACACTCCTCCGGGTGTTGATAAAGAAGAACCTTAAAGACTGGGAGGAATGTATTCCACATGCCGAGTTCACCTATAACCGCGCCAAGCACTCCACCACTATGAGGAGCCCGTTCATGATCGTCTATGGCTTCGAGCCCCTCACCGCGCTCGATATTCTTCCTCTACCTCTTCATGAACGTGCCAATATGGACGTAGTCAAGCGTGCCCAAACAATGAAGAAACTCCATGAAGACACAAGAGCTACGATCGAGAAACAAGTCCTTCGCCAAGCATCAAAGCTAAACAAGAACAAGAAAGAGATGATCTTCGAAGAAGACGACCTTGTGTGGATACACTTGAGTAAAGACCGCTTCCCCAAGGACCGCGACTCCAAACTAAAGCCAAGAGGTGATGGACCCTTCAAAGTGCTAAAGAGGATCAACAACAACGCCTACATCATAGATATCCCAACATCCAAGTATCTTGTGAACCCGACATTCAATGTCAAGGACCTATCACCCTACCATGGCGAAGATGAAGTTGAGAAGGTTGAAGAGTCGAGGACGACTCTTTCCCAAGGGGGGGGAGCTGATGCAGCCCGTCCTATGGACGCACCTCCATCTACAACACCTAGTCCCCCAAGTGGACCAATGACTCGCGCCCGTGCCAAGCTCCTACAAGCCAAGGTTAACTCGCTCCTTTCCTCATGTGATTTTGGCCTACCTTTGGATGGCTTGCTACTTCACGCATCTACGTTGTGTATCCTCAGATATGAAGCAACACCACCACACCAAGCCACCAAGGAAGCAAGACCAGGAGAAGAAGCTCCTGGAGCTCTGCACACCGGAGTCTCCGGTATAGACCGGAGTCTCCGGTCTCCTACACCGGAGTCTCCGGACCTTCCTCCGGTCCAGACCGGAGACTCAAGCCCGGGACAGTCTGATACCCCCTCCGGAGACGGGTCCGGAGATCGACTGAGTCTCGCCAGACCGGAGTCTCCGGACCACAGACCGGAGTCTCCGGACCGACCGACGCCAGGCATGTTAAAGCCTTTTGGGCCTGGCCCATGTAACCCCCAATTTCGCCCAAGCTTCCAGTTTTATTCCAGAACTACCCCTGTTTATGTGGTTGGCCTATATATAGCCCCACCCCTCATATGTAAACCCTAGACTTGGATAATGATAGATTAAGACACCCCTTGTGGATCTTTTAATCTATTGGTCTCATGCTCCTTGATAAGGAGCACCTATTGTCCACCCTCCTCTTGGATCTTGCCTAGCTGCCTGTTGTACAAGGCCTTGGGTTTCTCGCCCCCAAGTCGTCAAGATCTCACCAAGCACCTCATCCCCCGTTGTTGGCGTGGAGAGCGAGCTTCGCCCAACACCGATCCTAGGGATTATGTTGGACCGGTTGCCACCGGTGTGAGGGATAGGCGTGTATCGTGTTTTGGTTTGCGTGTGTTCGTGGTTTTCATCTTCTCTCTCGATTTCATCCTCCGACCACCGCTTTTCCCCTCGTTTCTCGTGGAATTCGTGAAAGATCGGGCCGACCCCGGGGTTCCCCCATAACAGATTGAGAGGTCCAAGATTGCACACCTTGCTTTATTGTGATAAATTTATAGCTTTCTTATCCAACAAACTATATTTGGCAAATAATTTGAAGTTTCTTTATACCATTACCTATCTACATTCAGAAAATAATTAGGCAAAAAAGGCAAGCCTTCTTGAGTTGTGAAGGGTTGCATAATGTTGCATACGCAACTTTAAGAAAATAATTTTGAATATATTTATGTGATGGACGGGGCTTTGCCTGCACCCAAACCTGCCAATGGGCCAGGCTTTGGCGTGCCAGTGCCACGGACTTGGGCTCACGAGCCGCTCGGCACGTCCCGTGATTAATGGAAATAAGTGGAAAAAATAGTCACCCTAACAGATTGAGAGGTCCAAGATTGCACACCTTGCTTTATTGTGATAAATTTATAGCTTTCTTATCCAACAAACTATATTTGGCAAATAATTTGAAGTTTCTTTATACCATTACCTATCTACATTCAGAAAATAATTAGGCAAAAAAGGCAAGCCTTCTTGAGTTGTGAAGGGTTGCATAATGTTGCATACGCAACTTTAAGAAAATAATTTTGAATATATTTATGTGATGGACGGGGCTTTGCCTGCACCCAAACCTGCCAATGGGCCAGGCTTTGGCGTGCCAGTGCCACGGACTTGGGCTCACGAGCCGCTCGGCACGTCCCGTGATTAATGGAAATAAGTGGAAAAAATAGTCACCCTAGGGTTCGAACCAGAGACCTATGTCTTCTCCGTCTACCACTACACCACCGAATCCTACTTATAACAAGACCAGTTCGGCCCCTTTTGTAGTTTCTATCATGGGCCTGCAAGAACAGAGGCTCTCTGTGTCGATGGGCCGGCGTGTCCTGTGTGCCTGACGTGTCACGGGCCGGCCCGTCTAGCTTAGTGCCCGACACAGCATGCCAGCTAATGGGCCGCCACGTGCCATGCGATGCTAGGCCCATGATGGCGGTGCCGTGTCAAGTCGGCCCATTGGCTAGGTTTGCCTGCGCCCCATTTATGCTCCCATCAGTGCGCCCATGTAAGTGGCAAGCATTAGATGGATCTGTCGCCTCCAGCTATGGGCTATCGCGCTTGAGCTAATTGATGATGCTGCGCCACGGCGGAACCTCTTTCTCCAGATCTGGGCTTCTTTGCTCGAGCAGGGATGTGCCTACCACGGGATTCACCTCCTTCGGCCTGCCTCCATGCCTTGCTTGATCCATTGACAAGCTTCGCGTCCGACAGGAGAAGAAAGAGGATAGCGGCGAGAGAAGCCTCTGTGCGTGTGAGAGAGGAGGGTGACCGTGGAGGAGGTGGGCGTAGCGGAGGAGTTCATCGGAGCGATCTCATCCTCTCCGCCCTTCATTGCTCTCGTTGAAGCCGTGAGTTCTGACAAGAGAAGATAGATTAGGAAAGTATAATACATGGGTGTCCACTCGTAGGTACAGATCGATTCATATTGCCTTGTATTGTTCCTATAGTGTTTTTTTTTTGCAATAACAAACGGGAAGACTGGACGCTGGCCACGTGCAGGGACGGGACGCACCGATGGGAGCACGGTAGCAGGGCAGGCAAGCCCCGTCCTTTATGTGATAATAACATATCTTTAGGAATAAGTTAACGCAATAAGCATAACATTGGTCGAGCAGTCCAGGATTCCATCCCACTGCATACATGATTTATTGTGAGTAATTTCAAGTTTCCTTAGAAAAAACCATTGTTTGAAAAATAATTACGCGACATGAGCAAGACTGAGTGAGCCATCTAAGTTTAGGTAACATTGCATACAAACATATTTTCAATTAAAGTGTATACTATTTTTTAAATAATACGTTTTTTTCATAATTTTTATAAATAATACATAAATTGAAAGATTTGCAATTCTAGCGACCTGTCGGTATTTGAATACCGGCTATTCAAATGCCGATAGGTTATAGAGGCGGTGTGAAGAATAGGCGGGAAAAGCCGATAGGACTAATCGGCTTTTGAAAAGTTGATTAGTCAAAAGCCGATTAGTCATGTTGGCTATTCAAATACCGACACCGTGCTAGAATTGTAAATCTTTCAATTCGTATATTATTTATGGAAATTATTACAAAACATATTATTTTAAAAAATTAGGAAAGTGTATGTATGCGATATTGGTAGAGCGGTTTAGGATTACATGGAAATAAATAAAATAGACTATATATTTGATGAAAGTAAACAATGCACTTGGCCAATATCCAATTTTGCATAATCCACCCACCAATTCTTTGACTTGGGTCCTAAAATAAATCAATATACAATGACAAATGCCGATTCAAAATGCAATTCTATTTAGTAAACTAGGCTCCTTCCTGCGCCCCTCCTCCGGGGCGTGGCTCGTAGGCTTTCCGTTTGATGAGACTATTGTGTAGGGACGTATAGTGTAAGATAACTTCTCAAGATTTCTCTCTATGCGCGGCCAACAAACGATTTTGCATACATAAAAGCTATGTCATCTTGTGATAACAATCCGACCAAACCAAGCTATGGCTAGAAAGCCGTGCGTTCGAGACTATAAACTGTGTAACTCCTTCCCACCTCCCTCTCTCCTTCCCCGTCATTGACAGATGCCGGGCAAAGCCTGTATGGTGCCGGGCGGCGGAAGCAGCTGGTTCCTCCTGCTGGTGGCGGCTCACCCTGTTGAGTCCGGAGGGGCGGCGGCGGGACGACCTTGGCGCGCATGGCGGCTCTGCGCGGCGTGGCGGCGAGCAGGCCTGGTAGGGAGGGCGGCGGCTGGGGCTTTAGGTGCTCCCGGCGGCTGGGGCTTGAGGTCCTCCCGGCGGTGGATCCCTGCAGGGCTGGATCTTGGCCAGGTTGGGCCGGATCTGGGCCGTGCAGGCCCTGGCCGGGGCCCTTGGTCGCTGTGGCGGGTGGCAGGAGCCCTCTCCTGGCTGCGGTGTGGCCTGGACACTAGATCGGGGCCGGGCGGGCCGAGATCTTGTGGCGTCTAACCTGCTTGGATGGCCCATGGGAAGCACGGAGGTGCCGCGTGTGCCATGATCGCACCTCCTCACCCTGTCGGGCCCAGGTGTTGAACCTCAGACCGACGGCTGTTCGGTATACCCGGGTGATCACAGTGGCGATGGCGTTGCTGCTTGGTGGCGGGGATCTGCGGTGGCGGCGGATTCACTGGTGGACTAAGGAGTAGGGACTAACGCTACGGTTGGCGACGATGGTGACACCCTTGCTGCAGTGTGGCGGAGGGGCTTCACGGGTCCTTTTGGGCTCGGCCAGGCCAGAGAGGGCCTGGTTTACCCTTCCTGCTACATCCGGTCGGCTATCGTCCTTCGGCGGTGGAGGTAGTTCCCTCCCGCGTGTCACTGTACCGCCGACCTTCGCCAAAGTTGCTGCTTTTCGGCCGTACCAGTCTCACATTGTGTGTCTCGGTGAGACGACGAGGGTGGCCGCGTGTGCTGGTGGGCGACGAGTTTGGTGGAGCAATTCAAAGTGTCCGGGAGTGTGGTTTTTTGAGAGGTCAGGAGAAATCCTTGTCATCTTGACACCGACGTGGCGTCGCCTGCGGGTGTCGCCGTCCTTCCTGAAGGACGTCGGGTGTATCTCTTCCCTACCTCTTGTAACGTATCAGGGAAAACCCTAGGACCAGTCCGGGCAGCAGCGTCGTTGTCGTCGCTTTCCTTCTTGGAGGTGTTGCTTGTTACGTGACGCTTGAGAGCGCTAGGACTGTGGTGGAAATTCGTCGGAGGGCGCAGCGGTCGCGGGTCTTACTCGTTTTCGTCAAGCCACTGTTGTCGGCTTCATTTTCTCTTCTTTCTTTTCTTTTTTTTCTTTTTTTTTGGGGTTATGCTGTCTGGTCCAACAGTGGTTTCAAACGGCTGCTATATTAATATAGCTGGGCGAAAGCCTGATTCGAGGAACTATGTAACTCCCTATGCGCACGCTCCAATCGTTCACTATATATTTTTTATACGCGCCTATTGTTCACTATATATTTTTATTCAGTTTATAGACGGTCAGTCATTTTGTATCGAACGCGATCAGAATGAACAACAAAAAGGCATGTCTTGGGGCTTTCCCTTAGGACTCGGAGACTCTAAGGGGAAGACCAGCATATGGCTGACTCGAGAAGCATCTTTTGGTATCTTAGCCGGTCAAAACCGTTTTAAGTTGTCGAGTGGAGGTAAAATTCTAGCAGACAAAACAAGGGCAAAGCTGGTCGAGTCAAATATGATGGATACACCATACAATTTTTAGGATTATAAGCGGGGAATCGTGTGCCAGTCACGCGGTGGACACCGAAGATGGGAGAAATTGTCTACCATTCACTTAAGTCATACGCGTTTATTCGAAAATATGCCGCGGACATTCGTTTGATATAGGTGCATGAGACGCGAGTGTTCGGAGAAATGGAAAACATGTACTCTGACGTGACTCTTTAAGGCCTTGTTTGGCAGCCGTGTTTCTAACTAATTCCACCTGAATTTTACCAGCCCGGTCGGTTACCCGAAATTCCCCTCGCTGGGCCGTTTGGCAGCCCGGTTTGCAATCCGGTGAGCACGAGTAAATCCCTAGAAACCCGTCGGATCAACGAGTTTTCCAGACGCGAGGAGAGAGTCGCGTTTCTTCCACTTGTGTCGTCACAGCAAGCTCTCGCGGCGGAGAGTCCCTGCCGCCGCTTGATCCTGCCTCCTCGTCGCGTCCTCCTCCATCTCCGATTCGTCATCGCCTCCGTTTCCCCTTCGAGTCACGCCGCCGTCTCCTTTTCTTCCTCGCCTCCGCCGCCGTCTCAGCTTCACCGTCGCCTCCACCGTCTCTGCTTCTCCGGCAGTTCCGGCTGGCGTTCTCACCAGTACGTTTTCTTCTTGTACTAGGGTTCTTATTAGATCTGAAGAAAGGTTCACTTGTTGTAAGCATGCGAAATTCGTTCTCTACAAAACCTGCAAGATCTAATCTGTACCAGTCTGTGTTATAGAGCCTTTAAAAAGAAGTGAACTAGATGCGAGCGTTCCTTGGACTGATCCACATCTTGTTTAGTAGATCTTGCCTGTACTGATGCTGTAGAATAATGTCCGGAAGCATGGGATTTGTGTCCATGTTGTGAGCGTTCCTTGACTGAGCATCTGGAATCTGTGGCGATGTTTGTGAACTACAGTTAGCTATATGTGGTCATATACTAGCTTTAAATGACACACTGCAACCAATCAGCCATTCCCAAACTAATTAAGTAGGAATATTGCAATTTTTATACTGTATTTTTGTTTCCCGAGGCTCAAGGACAAACAAGGTGAAACGAGGAGAATATTGAAATGTTTTCATTTTTGCCAAATGGACAGCACAGATCAATTTCAAAAAAAAAAGTGGACAATGGCCATACCTGATTCACCTTGCAGACTATTGCAAACTTTGCCGCAGATGCGGCAATATTTATCTAGCTATTAATGCCACCAATATATAGCCAAACATTCTATCTGCCTTTACATTGAGGAAAGACTTTCTGATAAGATCCTTTCAAAACCATACGCCTGCTTGAACTTTTCCTCTGATTAGTGGAGTTCTTTTGTTTGAGAAAATTACACAGAGTACTAGTTGTTGAGTTGATAAATGTCTGGTCTGCTATAGAGATTTTAGTTTAGGTGGGGGCTCCCCCAGATTTAAGCACAATCTTGGTTCATAGTACTTACATTTCATGTTTGAGCTTCTTGGTAGCTGTTTTTTTTTATTTTCTTGATTTTGATCACGAGAGGAAGATCAGGAGATGGGTAACCTGCTAATGTAGTTAATCTAACCTTCACTATTTTGGTATATATTCTGCTAATGTAGATCAGGAGGTGGGAAGGAATATTCTGGGATACAATGTGTGAAGTGAATTAGAAAGTGAGGTATACATTCCTGTTGTGAAACAAATAGGCTGTTTCTCTGCCTGTCAAATGTGAGTATTACTAGATTCTAGTAGTATGATTGTATGTTGAAGTGTTCCTAAACTCTGATCTTCTATACATGAGTTGAATCACTAACGCTGTACCTCCTTGTTGGTAATATGCTGGTGCTTTTTGTGCAGGACCATTTGGTGTTGCAGTAACTTGATATAGAATTCTAGGCTGAAGCAAAGTGATAATGGGAAGGCCGAAAGGGAAATGCCTGCATATGAATCAAAAAAGAACAATGAATTTAAGGTTGATGAGAAGTTCTTATTCCTGTAATGCTATGTCACACGTTCTTGTTCCTGATAAAAACCACCTTTGTACTAAACCGATGATATGTTACTGTAGTGTAAGCAATCAAAATTGTCAATGCTTGAGATGTTCTTGTAGTGTGCTCGGGTGATATAAAGAATAGATTTTTATCGATGATATTCCTTGAATCAAAAGTCTTGCTGGAACTATGAGTTCATGTACTGTGGGAAAAGATCATGTTTTTTATTTATGATACACCTGTATGCAACACATGTGTTCCAAACAGCGTGTTTTAGTTCTAGGGGGCTTATTAGGGAGTGGATTGGGTGGGGGGAGTGGATTGGGTGGAGGAGGTGTTTTCACCGAATTTTCTAGGAATAATACACATGAAAACACAACAAAACACTGCTGCCAAACGAGGCCTTAAGGTGGTAACACAGAAAACGCTGCGGTGTAAAACAAAAGGAAGACATAGATTTCCGTGTATCTTTATTTCAATAACATAAACGGGAAAACAGTTTGCAAAGTATGATTGAAGTCTACTCTTGATGGTATCAACGTCCTTAAGGATGGCGAGGAGCATCCTCTTATTTTTCTTCACGTCTTTAAGGACAGTGTACTTAAACTCGTGGAGCAACCTAATAATGGCTTCGTCGATTCCTCTGCAAGAACTCTTATTCGGTTTGTTAGCGCCATGGCCAGGACGTTTCCTCCTTTTGCTCGCCAGAGAATCAAGAGGAGGCGGCGAGCAGAGAACACAATCGTCCGGGAAAAGAACTCGTCCAGCAGAAAAAAATTAAACAACATAGAAAGAGAAAGCGAAAAACTAACGTTAAAGCGATTTTGTGAAAAAAAGTCTTACAGAAAAATAGTGACGCGGGGGCATACCATGTTCCCTAGCGACGGCAGGCGGTTGTTCCTTCGTTGGCAGGCTAAAGACGATGCCAGGCGAGCATGGTTATACAGCAGAAGTCTGACACAGACAGGAATCCAAAGGCAATGATGGATTTGTAGCCTTGTCAGATAAAACACGAGCGACTTGAACAGAGGACCCTAGATAGCACACAAAGAAGAGTTATTATACACACGAAAAAATAAAATCGGCAAGAATAGGCGAAAAAACCTATTTGAATGGAAAAGATGCGAGAGAACGTACCATGAGAAGAAACATGTTCGAAGAGCAAGTCGCGTAAGACGTCAATGATGATCGCGTCCATCGCATTCTCTCCATGATCTTTCACGTCAACAAAAACCCTAGAGAGCATAAAAAGATAAGTTAGTACGTGCACATCACGGAAAAGGCATGAAAAGAAAGCGGAGAAAAATAAAGTTGAAATACAATAGAGGTGAGGCAACGTACTAGGATAAAACACCGACTCGCGTAAGATGTTAGCGATGAGCCCGTCGAAGAAGTAGAGTTCAGGCGTAATAGCCTTCAAACATTATCGTTTATCGGCAAGTTCTAAGATTAAAGAATCAAAAGTTAGGTATCAAATCCAAAGTTTGAGAACAAACACGCAGAGTGCGCAAGACCATTCAACCTAAGACGACATACCTTGCTTTATCCGAACATGAGACACCTCATCCTTCATTGGAAGCCATCGGAAAGGGAAGAGCTATCTGGCAACCGTAGTCAAACATGAGAGTCAAGGAAGACGCAGACAGTAGGAGGAGCCTAAAAGAAAAAACACACGATAAAACACACGCTAAACAACACAATGAAATAAAATTACACTGATCGCGAAATACATGTGCCTTTTTTTGAAGCGCGGATGTTAAAGCAAAGAACATGCAAGCGAACAAAAACACGAAGCTGAATGCCAAAAACCAAAATAAAGCGAAAAACATAGGGTAGTTAAAGCATACTTACCACGCGAAATCGCTTTATGGTCGAGAATAGAAAGATATCTACAAAAGAAGAAAGATAAACTGAGTACAGAAAGAGTGGAGGAGCCATGCACAGGACGTATGCAAGAGGGATATACCTTTCATGATGAAGAACTAAGAGGAAGTAGCTCCAGTGAGTAGAGCACCGTCTAGAAGCTAGAGAAGGGAGAAGATAAGACCGAAGAAGTAGTTCCGTGAGGAGAGTGACGTACAGAAGCCAGAGCAGGAAGAAAGGAAGAACGAAATAACAACGAAGGGTCTCGGCACCACAAGGAACATGAAGAAGAGTCCTAAATGACATAGCAGCATGGCTTCGCGTTAAACCTGTCCAAGAATGCGTCCCACAAAGGAACATCGGATCTGACTAACCCTGAGTTCGAGAGGGGGGATGAATCACGCGCTCGGAGCTTCTCAATGATGACGGTGATGGCGGGTCACGCACACGACATAGAGTGGACACGGGTTTTTTACATAGGTTCAGGACCCTCGTGAGGAGGTAAAGTCCCTACTCCTGCTTTGTTCTATTGCTCGCGGTGTCTCACTTGGGTACAATGGTGGATGAATGTCTAGAGTTTTAGATCCCTAGGATCCCCCTTCTGTAAGGTAGGATGATCCATCTTTTTATAGTGTCGTCGGGCCTCTTCCCCAAACTCCTAGGTGGGAAGGGTCACCACACTGCCGCCCCTCGAAGTCCTAGTCTACAAGACTACTTTGTATGGACTCGGTCATGCTCATCGGGGGCTCTCCGTTCCTGCATAAAGCTGGCTCCGCTGGTTTCACATTTCGTTACCCGACGCTACCTGCTCCCCTCCTTGCACCAAAACGGCAAAGGGTGGCGCTGCCAGTGCCGAGGTCATCCTCCCTACTTTTGCATCGAAGGGGCGGAACCGGCTTCTCTTTATTGAGGCAGCCCGTGTGGTCCGTAAAGTCATGGCGCCACTTGTCGGGTTGCGTTGTCCTTGACACCTTTGTTGCGAGATTACATGTGTGCCCCTGAGGCACGCTACGAGGTATCCAAGGCCCAGGGGCAAGCCAAGGGGACACACGAGACCCCTTCTCGTGTGGCAGTCCCTTGAAGTCGAGTCGGGTGGAGCTGAGGCTCACGAGGGACTACATCCAAACGTTTAGGCAATGGGCCGTCACTCAGGCGATGGCCCCTTTGATCGTCGGGGCATGGCAACCCCGCTGCCAGGACCCCGACAGTAGCCCCTGGGCGCTTGCGGCGCACATGTCCCTTGATGGACACGAAGGGGCAAGGGCCCAAACGGTCGATGGGCCCCGACACCCTCTTGGTCAACATGGAACTGTCACCGTGCTTATCCTGGCCATGCACATGAAGCGTCCGTGTGCCCTCCATTGTCGGACACGGTAACGCCTGCCCCGCCTTGGAAGTTGCTTCCATGATTTGATGGCGCGTGGGGGGGGGGGGGAGCTAGCGGTTAATGACGTACGCCCGGGGCAATGGTGCGACCTCCTGTCTTGTCTTGTTAAATTGGGGCACGGGCGCATTGCCTTCTTTTTTATGCCATTTCTCCCGCTCCTCCATCCTTTCCCCCCGTTGCACAGAGCCAAGACCCTGTTTTCCCCATGGCGCCCAAGCGCTTCTCTTCCACGAGAAGGGTAAGTCTGCGATGGTGGAGGTGGAGGATACCCCACCGGTGAAGTGTGGCTGCAGACGACCACGCGGGAGCCTCTACGACGCCTCCCTGGCTGCTGCTTCTTTCTCTAGAGCTGTCATGGAGGCTAAGGGGGATGTGCCGACAAAGCGCGGCCACGGTCGCCCTCGAGGTAGCTACTGGGGGCATCATAGAGGGCCATGCGACATCTCGGGGCCTGCATCGCTCCCACCTTCATCTCCCCTGCTGGTCGTGATTAAGGTCGAGGATGAACCTGGGCCCGTCTGGGTCACTGATTTATTCCTCATCCTCCAGAGCAATGTCTAGTCCACGAGGGTGAAGCTCCCTCGGTGCTTCACCCTCGTATCCTAGGGTGACATCCAGGAGAGCATGCGGCTAAAGCACTCCGATGGTGGCGATTGTCGTGGTATTGCCGACGAGTATGCCATGGAGGGGTCCTCATAGAGCATGTTTAGAGACGTGGGGTAAGGCGGAAGGTTGGCGGGTATGAGGTAACACCGCTTACCCAGGTTCATATCCCACAACGGTGGCGGAATCCTACTCCTACTATAAATCACTATAATGGCAATACGCCGAGTTACATGGATCGGTTCGTAGTGCACGATATGAGTTGAGTTATCCCTAAGGCTCCCATAGGTCCGGCTTATATAGTCGCCAGATCCTAGGGTTACAGGCAAAGTCCTAGCCGAACATGTTACAGAGTCCTACATGGTACACTACTAATCTAATGTGTCTTGCACTCCAAGGCTGCCGGTGACTCCTCCGTAGCCTTCCTTTATCGGCATGGGCCTCCCTTGTGGATCCATCTAACTGGGCCACCTAGCAGGCCAAGGGCCTTGCTACCAACTGTGGGCCACCCGGGTTATCCGGATTAGAGACATGCTATGGTGATACCCATTTAGCATATCCCCAACAGTAGCCCCCAGAGAACTCCGAGATCTTGCGCCGTCTTCAGGTTGTTTGCTCCGTCTAGATGAATGTTAGCAAATCGTCAAGCAATATCTTGTAGTCCTTCCAAGAACCCTGTAATGCTCTCCGTCTTCAATATGTAAGTCGCAAAACTGCTGAATCTTCCATCGTACTCTTCTCGTAGCCGGACAGGATCCGTCCATGCCGGAATATTCAGATGGGATGGTTCACCTGCCTATGTTAGTAGGGCGTCGTAGACCATAGGTCAGTGATGCCTCATAACTCACACATGCATATAACGCAATCATAGCCATTTTTCTCGCGAGAAGGATGCGAAACGTTGATGGTGGCGGTGGGAACATGGCGAAATTTCCGCGCACGCGCACGCACACGCTGTCCACACAGCAACCGTTCGATCAACTTGCACGAATCTTGACGCTGAGTACTATAAATTATAACCGTGGCAATTTCTATCTTTTCACCGCATTCTTCCTCACGTCATCTTCTTCCTCCAGCGAACGCCTCCTCGAGCTCTCCGCGCGCACCGCGAAAAACCCTAGCTTTCCCCAATCCCACAGTCACCTTTCTCCCCACACCAATGGTAAGCAGCAGCGCCACCCCATCCATGGTGGCGTCGAGCGATGCCACGGCCAAGCCGACGGGCTCATGTGCCACCAGAAGGCCTGGTGTTGCCATGCGCCGCGATGGTGGAATCCACCAGCGGCGACCATATTCCAGTGGGGCTAGAACCGCTAGAGGAGGAGGGCGACTCTCACAAAGGAGAGTGGTGCGGCTCCGATATAACAGAGAGTGATCTCAAAGATATGCTCATCAAGGGGTACCTCCCCGCGATGGAGGGGCTGGTCTAGCGGGCGGCGCTGGCCGGCAAGGTCATCCCTTCTCCCCAAGCCGGAGAAAAGGTGTTCCTCAAAGCCCAACTGGTACGCGGTGTCTCCCTCCTAATCTCCGACTTATTCATATAGGTCCTTAGTCACTACCGGGTTCAACCTCAGAACCTTCCTCCGAATAGCATCCTCGCGCTTGGCAACTATGCGACGCTTTGTGAGGGATACGCAGGAATTAGGCCTAGGTTAGATCTGTTTATATATTTCTCCACCGTCAAGAGGGAAGCAGGAGTGAGCAAGGATGAGCTCAGAAATTGTGGAACCATTAGCTTCAAGATCTGGCCTGGCCGGCGGTTCCCCGACATTGTAGGCCACGAGTCCTGCAAAAAATGGCAAATGACGTACTTCTACGGCCTAGTATCACTCTGACTAGCCGAGAAGCATCGTACCTAGACTTTGTCGACGGGGCCGCCGCTGAAGCCCCGACATGGAGATCCTAATCCCTCCTTCCCTTCGACGATGAAGCCTCCCACACTGTTAGGCGGATTGAGTGGTTCGTAGACACGGGTCTGACCGGGTTGGACGTAGCCATGTGCTGGTTCATCAGACGGATCCAGCCTCTGTAGCACCGCGCGAATCTGATGCACCAGTATACCAAGATAGTAAGGATATCCTCCGCATCTTCGAGGACAACTTCTCGAGTGATTCCATCAAGCTCCGCCTCAAAGACATCGTCAAGCTGAAGGATAGGAAGCGTGGCTTCACCATCACCTACGACATGTTCGAGGGCGGCACGTGCCCAGAGGTACCTGTTTATTTTCCATGTATGACATATACTCCAGTTCTTCCGTCTAGCCATTACCATTGCATCTAACACTTCGGGATTCACTTAACAGCTAAAGAGTATAGACGAGGATAGCATGGCTGTCCAAGTCTATGACCCCAATATGAAGGAAGTCAGCGTCGTGTCCGACGACGATGTTCCGTTGGCGCGTAAGCAGAAGAGCTCCACCTCTGACGCTGCCGACAGAGGCAAGAAGAAGAAGACGGAGGGTGGAGCCTCCAAGAGATCCACCGCCTCCCTGGAGGCGGAGAAAATAAGAATGATTGGCATCCCTTTGACCAAAGCACCAACCGTTGTGTAAGCTTCTTATCATCCAACATTGTCCCTTGCTCGTCTTGTTCTTGTAACTATACATTTGCACATTTTAGGAAGAAGGCCGGTATGAGTTTGAAGAAGACCTCCAAAACATCGGGGGCTTCTAAAAACATCAAAGAAATGTTTCACCAAGCATATCCCGCCATCGCCCCCACAACTCCAAGCGTCCAGCCTGCTGTCGCACCGACAAGCTCTTCAGATAAGCTAACATCTGAACCTTCCGCCATGGAAGTGGACCCAGGTGTTCCCACGGAACTTGCTGTTGTCGGCGAGTAGGCGACACAAGAAAGCACTACATCCAAAGTGGCTGAAGCTCCATCTAAGGATTCCACTGGTAGCGGTAAGGCGATGGTGGAAGGCGGAACTTCTGCCGCAGGCGGCGCCACTGCACCCAGGACACCAGCAGAATTTCCAAAGATCGTCTACCCGGTGATTACACCGAGTAGCTCAACTCTGGTTCCTGGTGCTGCATCGACTTCTCCGACATGCGGTCTTAAGGAGTTGCTCAAGCACACAGATATCCTTCATGGAAACAACCTTGCCTTCAGCAAGATACTTGCCGAGGGCGCCACCAACCTCAAGATCATTGCACTTGTAAGTTTTGTATGCCTTTTACATTTCATATGTTGTATCCCACTATAGCCCCTGAGGATTTAGACGGAAAACCATAGGTCTTTGTGTCTGAATGCTCTAAGAAAGACTAAGCTAGAAAACTTCGCACGGTAGCCCCCCAAGTATGTAGTTTGAATGAATTATTCCGACTAGATACTTTTAGAGTAGCATACGTAGTGTTTGTAAATTTCAATATTGTAACCCCCAAGCCTCTAGTTGAAACAAAATTAGTTCCGACTAGATGCTTAAAGAAAGACTAAGCATTTTGCCGAGTTAAAAACTCTCACTGTAGCCCCCAAGCCTCTAGGTGGATATTTATCCGGCTAGATGCTCCAAGTAGACTAAGTAACTTTGATCTTTTTCGCAGAATGAGAATGCTCGGAGAGGCGTAGCCAACGAGAAGTTCCACAAGATGCGTGCTGCCTTGGAAGCTGAAAAGGGTAAAACTGCCTTCTTGAAGAATCAAATCACCAAAAGCAAGAGTCTGTTTTTCTTTTCAATTTCGCACTCAAACTTGGTCTTGTGCCATCCCGCTCCGATTACTCATTGTGCACTATTATTTCTCCGACATGCAGAAACTATTGCCAAGGCGAAGGACATTGTCGAGCAATCCAAGCACATAGAACTGTTGGATAGCGAGAACAAGATCCTCAAGCAGGAAAGGGCTGACACTCTAAAGATGCATGAAGCATCCATGAAGGCTGTGCAGGAGTCTGCCAACACGGAGATCAACCGACTGAAGGAGGAAATTGCGATCATCAAGGAGCAGAAGAAAGCTGCCAAAGAGCAGAACAAACACAACCTTGAGGCTTATAAGTTCCTCTGACAAGAACGGGGCTCCATGGCGGAGACGCTCCAACAAGCCGAGGCGAGAATCTTTAGTAAGCAATCTCCGTCTTGTACTTTCTGTAAGCCAGGTACTCTGAACTTTTACGTTATTTGAACTCATGTACTCCATTGCTTGGTCGGAAACGCAAATCCTATTGGTTTAACCAATAATCCTCCTCTGCCAAAGGAATGCATGGTCCTCGCCGGCGACTTCATCAGTACCGCCATCAAGCAAGCCAAGGAGATTGCCAAGCCCCTGAACATCAACATCAAGGCGGTGGATTCCGTCATGAAGTACTCAGAGATTCTACGCCAAGCCCCCGTGCGTATCTTAAGATGGAAGTCTTCATGTACCCGGGCTGGCGCAAGAATGTCGCTGGCGATGGTCAAGGATCACTACGAAAATGCCGACATCGACACGGTGACCTCGGGTTTGCCTGACATAGACGATGACAGCCAGAATATTGATCACAAAGCTATCTAGGCATCACTCGCCGGATATGACACCAGGGTCGCCGAGTTGGTCGATCCAAACTCCTTTGTGCCTCATTGATGGCGACCATCACAGCTCCTCTGAGTCCCTCAAGACCACTAACTTCGAAGATGATCAGGATGACTCTCCTTCCGCCGATGATGTTACCTGAAAGTCTCATGCGCTAGAGGAATGAAAAATACTTATGTCATATTTGTTTCCTATGGTTGTATTTATGCAGAAAGACTACTGTTTTAATCTTAAGACGGAAAACAATAGCTATATGTTTCCTGCTACTTAAGTATTAGTTCCAGCATGTATATATTTTTTAAGCAAGTGCTGTCTTATCCATTACTTTGGTTTTTATGCTTGACTTTTCGTGAGTCGGAAGACTCGTAGTCGAAACCATGCGCTCGAGTGATGATGCCCAATGGCACCGTCAAAACCTAAGCACAAAATCGCCGACTTCAAGTGTCGAAAGTCTCTACTCCAGAATCCACATAAAAACAACAAAGAACGTGTAGACCAGAAAACTTAAGCTAACGCCCGTAGGCGGAATTTTCATAAGTGCAAATGCAAAAATTGCGCATGAAGGTTTTATACGATCCAAAAATGAACACTAAAGGAGGTAAAAGACTCAGGAGTATGAGTGAACTAAAGAGCTTAATTTCATTGATCATATAAGAGGTACACAGTAGATAAAAAATATGCTAAGTGTAAAAGGGACGTAGCTGTGCTATGTTCCATGGCCGATCAAGCTCCGGGTAGTCATCATCTGGGTCACGTTGCTTACGCTTATGATCATTGTTGGGTCTATCATCAAGTTCACGATTGTCAACGAGGTAGTAATACCCATTGAGTAGTGCCTTGCTTATGATGAATGGTCCTTCCCATGGTAGGGATAATTTGTGTGACTTCTTCTTCTTAAGTCGGAGCACCAGATCCCCCTCTTTAAATGAGCGATGCCAAACGCGACGACTATGGTAGCTGCGTATCTTCTGCTGGTAGATAGTGGATCTTTGGCATGCCAATACACGCTCTTCCTCGAGAAGGTCCACACCTAGGCGTCTGGATTCTTCAGTGTCATCTTCGTCATAGGCGGCAACTCTTGGTGAATCATGAAGGATGTCGGAAGGTAGGATGGCTTCTGCTCCATATACCATGAAATAAGGGGTGTAGCCGGTAGATCTGTTGGGTGTAGTTCGTAAACTCCACAAAACAGATGGTAACTCCTCCGCCCAGGCTCCAGCTGCTCTATGTAGCGGTGCCTCTAGACGTGGCTTGATTCTCTGCAGAATTAATCCATTGGCTCGCTCAACTTGCCCATTGGATTGTGGATGTGCCACAGATGCTAGGTCAAGTCGGATGCCCTTCTCCCAACAATAAGCTTCCACTTCTCCGAGTGACAAGTTGCTGCCATTGTCGGTGATAATGCTATGTGCGAGACCAAATCTCACCACTAGATCCCGGACAAATCTAAGGGCAGTTGTCCCATCAAGCTTTCTAATGGGTTTAGCTTCTTTCCATTTGGTGAATTTATCAACTGCCACTAGCAGATGTGTAAACCCACATGGTGTCGTCTGTAATGGACCAACCATGTCTAGCCCCCCATACTGCAAATGGCCAAGTTATTGGTATTATTCGCAATTCTTGAGCTGGAACATGTGGTTGTCGGGCATAGTACTGGCATCCCATGCATGTATCAACCAGCTTGTCGGCGTCCGCCTTGGCGGTCATCCAGTAGAATCCTTGCCGGAAGGCGTTGGAGACCAAAGATCGAGGAGCGACGTGATGCCCGCAATCTCCGAGATGGATCTCACGAAGGATTTCAATACCCTCTTGCCGGGAAACACACTTGAGATATACACCAGTGGTGCTTCTTTTATAGAGCTATCCATTGATTATGGTATAGCCCTTTGCTCGACGTACTATTTGCCGACTTTTAACGTCGTCGATGGGCAAAGTTCCGTGTACGAGATATTCCATGAACGGTTTTGTCCAAGCCGGAGGGACCTTTGCCACTGTGTGAAAAAAAGATTCAACTCTATCAGGGTTCTCGGGGTCCGCTCCCTTTATGGATGGTGTCCGTAGATGCTCCCGAAACACGCCAGGTAGAATTTGTTTGCGCCCTAATCGAAGCTTTGACAGCAGATCAGCCGCCTCATTTTCCTCCCTAGGGACATACTTGACCTCGTAGCCCAAGAAGCTCTTGGCTATCTCGTCCACTTTGTCTTGATATGCCGCCATCATAGGGTTCCGTGCGTCCAGGTGCCATCGACCTGCTGGGCAACCAAGTCGGAATCTCCATAGCAAACTATGCGCTTGATGCTAATATCCTTGGCTACGCGAAGTTCGTGAATGAGTGCTTCATATTCCTCCATGTTATTTGTAGCCTCGAAGTGGATCTGCAGAACGTACTGTAGCTTTTCCCCTGTTGGTGATTGTAGTAGTACACCAGCCCCCGAGCCGTTGAGTAGCTTTGATCCGTCAAAGTGCATCACCTAGTTTTCTGGCTCTGGTATAGGGGCAACATCTGGCATCTCTGTCCAATCTGCAATGAAATCCGCCAAGACCTATGATTTGATAGCGTCGCGTCTCTTGTAGGTGATCTCGAAGGCGGCAAGCTCAATTCCCCACTTCGCAACCCTTCATGTAGTGTCTATGTTGATGATGTCGGACAGTGGAACTTTGCTCACAACTGTGATAGGGTGCTCCTGGAAATAGTGCCTTAACTTCCGAGAAGCAAGGAACACTCCATAAGCTAGCTTCTGGTAGTGCGGGTAACGCTGCCTGGACTTCGCCAAGACCTCGCTTACATAGTAAACTGGTCGTTGCACTCCGTACTCATGCCCTGGTTATTTCCGCTCTACCACGACGACGATGCTGATTACCCGGTTGGTGGCCGCATGTAAATCAACAATGGCTCCATAGGCTCGGGTGCTGCAAGTACAGGTACCGAGGAAAGTATCTCCTTTAGCTTCTTGAGTGCAGCATCTGCTTTATCCGTCCATGTAAATTTGTCTGCCTTCTTCAGCAACTTGTACAGCGACAGAGCCATCTCTCCAAGTAGGCTGACGAACCGGCTTACTACTTCAAAGCAACCTTTTAGTCGTTGTATGTCCTTCAGGCATGTAGGACGGTTATGTTTAGGATGGCCTTGATTTTCTCTGGGTTGACCTCGATTCCGCGCTGGGAAACGATGAATCCCAACAATTTGCCGGCTGGAACCCCGAAGACACACTTCTTTGGGTTAAGCATCATGTTGTATTTCCAGAGATTATCAAAGGTTTCTTTTAAGTCAGAGATTAATTCATTTGACTTTTTAGACATCACCGCTATATCGTCCACATAGGCATGAACGTTCCGACAAATTTGATCGTGTAGGCAACGGTGCATAGTCCGTTGGTACGTAGCACCTGCGTTTTTCAACCCAAAGGGAATCATGACATAGCAAAATGTGTCGTAAGGATTGGTGAACGAAGTGTCCAATTGGTCCGACTTCCTCATTTTTACCTGGTGGTATCCTGAGTATGCATCAAGAAAACACAAAAGTTCCGAGCCAGCCGTCGAGTCAATGACTTGGTCAATGCGAGGCAAAGCAAACAGATCTTTGGGACATGCTTTGTTCAAGCCTGTGTAATCAACACACATTCTTAATTCTTTGATTCCCGTTTTGGGGACAAGTACAGGATTGGCCACTCATCGGATGTGAAGGACTTCTCGGATAAAACTAGCCTTAAGTAACCTAGCTATCTCTTTGCCTATGGTGCGTCTCTTCTCGTCTCCGAAGCGTCATAGAGGTTGTTTCACCCGTTTGCATTTTGGATCAATATTCAATCCGTGCTCGGCAAGTTCCCTAGGTACACCTTTCATGTCGACAGGTTGCCATGCAAAGATGTCCCTGTTGGAATTATGCCCTAGAGGCAATAATAAAGATGTTATTATTATAATTCTTGTTCATGATAAAGTTTATATTCCATGCTAGAATTGTATTAAGCGGAAACTTTAATACTTGTGTGGTTTGTGAACAACACCGTGTCCCTAGTACGCCTCTGTGGACTAGCTCATTGATCAATGATGGTTAAGGTTTCCTAACCATAGACATGAGTTGTCAATTGATAATGAGATCATATTATTGGGAGAATAATATGGTGGACAGACCCAAACTAAGCAAAGCTATTAGATCGTTTCATCGTGTTCGTCTTTGCGAAGCTTTTCTCATGTCAAATATTGTATTCCTTAGACCATGAGATAATACAACTCCCTGGTATCGGAAGAAAGCTTTGAGGTCATCAAACGTCATCCTATGAGAGGGTGATCATAAAGGTGTCTCTCAGGTGATCGGAAAGTATCTGTTGGGTTGTATGTATCGAGATGGAATTTGTACCTCCCAAGTCGGAGAGATATACTTCGGGCCCACTCGGTAATCGATATCAACACCGCTTGCAAGCATGTGGTTAAGGAGTTAATCACAAAGTGATATCGTGACACGGACAGTAAAGTACTTTGCCGTGAACGAGATTGAACTAGGTATGACGATACCGACGATCGAATCTCGGGCAAGTAAAATATCGCGAGACGAAGGGAATATATATATGGGATTGATTGAATCCTGGCATCGTGGTTCATCCGATATGATCATCGATGAATGTGGGAGTCAATATGGGTGCCTGCACCCGCTGTTGATTATTGATAGAAGATCATGTCGCATATTCTCGAACTCAGGTCACACACTTAACGTGTCTCGACGCTTAGGATAGATTGGATAATTGGTTTATGAATTTTTGTTCGAGTCTCGGATGGGATCCGGATATCACGAGAGGTTCGGAATGGTCCGAGAATAAGATTCATATAAGGCGGTGCAGTTTTGGAGTTGAATAGTTCCGGGTTAATAGGTATTGTCTAAGCTTCTAGAACCTTCGGAAGGGGCCAACATGGTCCCACCTTCCGGGAGGGGGAATGGGCCTATGAGGGAGTGTCCTGGCCGCATTGGGCCAGGGGCACAAGGCCCCATAGGGCCCAGCCGATCCTAGAGAGTTTAAATCGTTTAAACTAGAGATAAGATAAGATAGGATTTCTAGATAAGGGAGAGTTTAAATTGTTTAAACTAGAGATAGGCTTGGAGGAGAGGCTAGGGCTGGCCGCACCCCCCTCTATATATAGAGGGCTGGTGCACCCCCTCTCACACCCCTTACACATCTCCCTCCAAGCCCTAGTAGCCCTGCTGCCTTCCTCTCTCCCTCCCATCGCTTGCAGTGAAGCCCTCAGAAATTCTCCATCAAATACACCACGCCGTCGTGTTGTAGATCCAATCCATCTCTCCACCATACTTGCTGGTCCGAGGAAGGAGGAGACGTCGAGGTGCTGCACGTGTGCATCTCACGGAGGCACCGCCACTTTGTAAGATCCCTCCTTATTAAAGGAAAAGATCCCTGTGATTGCAATGCTAGTCCCTGGATCAATGCTAGCATCCACAGTTTAAGATGAAGTACACAGATACAAAGGTCGTTTATTACAGTCATTCCAGAGATAAAACATAGTCTTTTACAACTCATGGCCAAAGGCCTAGTACAAGAGTTTATGGAATAAGTAAATAAACATAAGTCTTCATCTTCATGTGCCACAGGCAAGCATGTTGAGTGTAGACTCATGACTCCTAATCATCATCGAGTAACTCGCAACATCATAAGTTACAGCCACGAGGGTCAATACTTTGGAATAGTATTGGCAAGTGATACCTTAGTATATATTTAAGTGGACTATAAGACTATATGCATTTGGCTGGAGCTTAGGCTTGCATTGCTCAAAATAGATTTTCCTTAACTTTTTGAAAACACTAAGTTTTTGCTTGACAAAGTCCATCCCAAGGTATCTACCAATCAGAGACTGAAGATCCACTCAGGGCATCTACCAATCAAAGACTGAAGATCCTTTAACCCTTGTTCACCCACAAGTTTTATTTAGAAATTTGAGTGATGAGATTCTTGAAGTTTCCATGTCTTGATGCTCAAATTGTCCTTTACCAGGGACATGGCTAAGTACTTAGGTTTTACACTCTGCAGAGGTGGTGCACTTTCCCCACAAGCCTTGGTTTCCCAAGACATGATCCTTCAGTAGCCTTTCCTTAGTCAAATGGACGCGCTCCAACCTATCAACCCATCTACCACCCACTGTCCAAGAGACTAAGTTCCAGCATCCTAAGATCATGGCAGAGCCCATATTACCAAGTGGTTGCACTTGAAGCTTCTCAACATTTGACAACTCAAATCTCTTTGTTCCTGGGTGGCCATCCACAAGTGAGATACACAAGGTTCACCAGTACCCCTGGCCTTGTGTAACCACTCAACATATCCCATTCTTTCCATTCCACCCAGGTGATTCATTAACTTAGTTGTTTTATTTTACAAAAACATAAGTCCTTAGACTTAGAAATTTTTCCATAGTGAATTTATAAACCACCCTTGTTTTCTAGTAGCTAGGCTAAGCATGATAGTAATAGGAATTTGGACTTAGGAAATTTTCACTAAGGCTTATTCTAATAGGTTTTCCCAAAGCATAGCTTGTACTTAGCTAAAAACCATGCAAGTCCTATACTTAGAAAAATAATACTAATGCATATATAAAAATATAGGAATGGAATATTCATGATGATATCACTTGCCTTGGTAGTGTGGAGAGTAGCACTCACAATCACAATCACTAGCAAAATCTACACACAAAGTTGTAGCATACAATTACACACAAATATAGACAAACAAAAGTATTATGAATGCATGCATGCATGAATCTACCAAGTGATGATTTTGAAAACTTCAACCAAGCAAGTGCATGTTTACAGAATCTAAACAAGTCACAAATATATCCAAGACAACTTAAATAACCCTAAAACAAAAATACTAAACTAAATCTATACTTAAAATGGCCTCAAACAAGTCTCTGCAATTTTAGCACATCTAATGGTTACTATATGCTAAACAAAAAGGATAGGCAGAAAGGTCTTGTTTTCTGAATCCAACGGTATAAAGTTTGCAAAATTCCAACGTGGCATTCAAAAGATATAGGCATTTGAATTTGGATCAAATTTCTGGTTTTAAATTCTATTCTCAGATCTAACCTAGCCACGCGTCTTATTCTTATTCGCGCATCGTTCGCGTTGGATCGAGCTCCGCAGCCGTAGGATCTAAAGGGGCAGGTGCGGCTCAGATCGCATCGCTCGGGTTTAAGTGATCTATCGTGGCGTTCGATCCAGATCTAACGGCCGCGCCGCTCAACCTCGAGATGGGCGGCGCTATGGCTATACCGTGGCGGAACCGTCGTCAACGATGTTGCCGATGATGCAGAGTAAGGAAGATCGAGGAGTAGCTCACCGGCTCGGAGGTCACGCGAAGCTCGTCGATTTGCGGTTGGTCAAGGGACGCTGTCATCCGCGATTCCTCACCGGAGTTCGCGCGGCGTCGGGTGCGTCGGGTGGTCGTCGGGACGTCGTGTGGATCACCCCAAGGCAAGTCGAGGACACGTTAGGTTCACGTGGTCAAGGCGAAGTAGTGAGCATGAACTAGGAGGCGCGGGCGGTCTGGACTTACCACTAGAGCTCGTCGGAGTTGATGTCGCCGGTGCTTTCGCGGTGTCAAGTGGAACCGGGCGACACTGGGCAAGACAGACTAGCGAGGTCGATGAGATGCGCAAGGATTCACCGAGCAGGATAGCAAGAACGAGAGGCGAGGGAACACCGGGCTCACCGGAATCGATCGCCGGAGAGGTTCTGTCATGGGCGGTGCAAAGCTGATTGAGGCGCCTGGTGGCGAGTGAGCGAGGTGTCCGGGGAAAAGATCGTGGAGCAGAGAGGATCTTATAGCCGGGAGTCGACAGGAAGCGCCGGGTTTAATGCCCATTTACGCAGCCATTGGTTTCATCGCTGCTGGGCACGTGGTCGCAGCGCCGGGTCTGGGAAGACGAGTGACGTGGACCGGGCCCGTTCGTCAGCGAGGTGCGCGGTGTGCAGGTGGGGTCTGCCTGTCAGCGGCTCAGCGCGTGCGCTTGCGCGTGAGAGAAGAAAAAGAAGATCCCGGGTGGGCTTCTTTGGATCTGCTTTGGGCAGATTCGGCCGCCGGCCCTTTCTTTTCCTTAGCCTTTTTCTTTTTCTAATTTCATTTTCTGGAATGAATTTGATATGAATTCAAATCCTTTTGAATTCAAACTTCTTTGGGGATTTTTGCAGGGTTCTTGTGGGTTCAAATGCAGTCAAATAACCATGTGGTCACCTTGCAAGGCTTGGTCAAGCTTGGGTCTTTGAAATAAACAGAGACTTTGTCTCTTTGTCTCTAGTTGCAAATATTTGGAATAGGGTTTAGAAAATATTTCTAAATTGGAATTTTGGGTTTAAATGCTTCTCCTATTCTTTCCAACCATGGAGGCAAGCAAACAAGTACCTAAGCATTCAAATCTCAAAGGGTGATGGCCAATTGAGATAAAATGCCCACATGAAATCATAGCTCAAACTTCTGCCTCTAAATGATTTTGAGAAAAACCCTATATGAATGCATGATGCAAGAATGATATGAATGAGTTTTAAAACATGATTTTTAGGGATGTTACACACTTGTGGTGCTAGATCGGATCGGATCGCGAGGAGGAGAAGCGAGTACGACTACATCACCCACGTTCCGACGAACGTTCCGCTGTGCGAATCTTCAAGGGTATGAAGATCTAATCCAATCTCTCTCGTTGTTTGCATATCCTAGATTAGATCTTGGCTTTCCCTCTGTTCCCTTCCGTAGAAAATTTTGATTTACTATGCTGCGAAACCCTTCAGTGGTATCAGAGCTAGATCTATGCGTAGATGTGTTTCCCGAGTAGAACGCAACATGGTTGTTGCGGGCGTTGATGTTTTCTGTTGCAAGCCTCTTGTTTGTGTTCTTCTTATGGCGCGGGATAGTGAGATTGAAGCGGTCCAGGCCAACCTTACGCGACGCCGTCATGAGACCGGCTCCGCACTTGACGTGTGGCTTGTACCACACATGCGGTTGGTGGATGTCAGTTTCTCTCACTATAGTTGTCATGGGATTAACACCGGAGTTTGGCAACCATAATATCACCGTTGTGGCTTTCCGTAGGTAAGAATCGTTCTTAGCATCTACTCCCATAAGCCACGTAAAACATGCAACAACAAAGTAGAGGCGTCTAACTTGTTTTTGCAGGGAGTGTTTTATGTGATATGGTATGGCCCAAGATGTGATGTGTATATTGTATGCGATGATCATGTTTTGTAATGTTTCACGACTTGCATGTCGATGAGTACACAACCGGCATGAGCCATATGGTTGTCTTTATAATTGTGTATGACCTGCGAGTCAACTTCTTATACGCCATGTAATAGCTTTACTTTATCGCTAAGTAGTTAGCAATAGTTGTAGTTGCTATTCGTGGTGGAGGCAATCATGGTGGAGTGATGGAGATCATGCCGGAACGCACAAGATGGAGATCATTGCGCGAAGATTGGCTATACCATGTCACATAAAGTTATATGCATGTGATGTTTATCCTTTTATGTATCTTATTATGCTTAGATCGCGATGGTAGCATTATAAGATGATTCCTCACTTAAAGATCAAGATAAAACTGTGTTCTCCCCATGTATGCACCGTTGTGAAAGTTCGTCGTGTCCAAGCATCACGTGATGATCGGGTGCTATAGACTCTACGCTCACATACAACGGGTGCAAGCCAGTTTTGCACACGCGGAAATACTTGGGTTTGACTTGACGAGCCTAGCATGTACAGACATGGCCTCGGAACACATGAACCGAAAGGTTAAGCATGAGTCATATGAATGATATGATCGACACTTCGTTGTCCACCATTGAAGCCACATCTCTTCTCGTGAAGATCGGATTAGGTGTGGTGAATTTGGATCGTGTTCACTAAGCAACTTGAGGGATGTTGAATTTAGTGGGAGTTCATCTAGTAATTTGATTAAGTTGAACTATTTATCATGAACATAGTCTAAATTGTACTTGCAAATACTGTAGATCACATGGCCAAGTCCAACTTCAACTTCAACGTTTTTGCTAAGAAAGAAAAGCTTAGAAACAATGGGTCTAACTTCACCAACTGGTTCCGCAATCTAAGAATCATTACATGGCGGACAAAAGGACTATGTCCTTGAGAAAGCGTTAGGTAACCCCTACTGCAATCAACTGGCTGATGAGAAAGCCGCCTATCATCGGCGCAAAAGATGATTATGGTGTGATTAAGAGCACCATGTTGTTTGCTATGGAACCGAACTTCAAAATCGTTTTGAAAACTATCCGGCCCTTTGAGATTCTCGAGGAGCTGAAAAACATGTTTCGACTCAGCCCGTTCGAGAGATATGAGATCTCCGAGAAGTTCTTTAACGCAAGATGGAGGAAGGGAGTTCCGTTAGTGAGCACGCCATTAAGATGTCGGGCTACACTCAACGCCTTTGAGCAACTGGATCAAGATTCCAGAGGAGCTCAAGATTGACAGTGGTTCTGCAATCACTCCCTCCCAGCTACAAAAGTTTTGTAGTGACTCATAATCAGATTGGTTCCATCGATACGATCACCGAGCTCTTCGCAAAGCTGAAGGCTGGAGGTGGACATCAAGAAGGATAATCATGTGTTGATGGTCAACAAGCCCTCCTTTAAGAAAGGTAAAGGTGCAAAGAAGCCCTTCAAGAAAGGAGGCGCAAGCGCTGCCCTCGCCGTGAAGAAGCTCAAGTCTGGACCCAAGCCAAACGAGTGCTTCTATTGCAAGGACAAGGGTCATCGAAGCGAATCGTCCAAGTACTTAGCGGACAAGAAGGCTGGCACCATCAAAGGTATATTTGATATACATGTTATTGATGTTTTCCTTACTAGCCCTCGTTGTAGTGCTCGGGTATTTGATACTGGTTCGGTTGCTAATATTTGTAACTCAAACAGAGCTACGGAATAGACGGCGGCTTGCGAGGGATGAGGTGACGATTGGCGCTGGCAGCGGATCAAGAGTTGATGTGATGGCGTCGACGCTCTCCTTAGTTTTACCTTCGGATTAGTTTTAAACCTTAATAAATGTTATTATGTGCTGCGTTGAGCATGAACATTATTTCTGGATCGTGTTTATTGCAAGACGGTTATTCATTTAAATCGGAGAATAATGGTTGTTCTATTTATATGAGTAACATCTTTATGGTCATGCACCTCTTGTGAATGGTTTATTTCTTCTAAATCTCGAAAGGGATGAAACACACATCCATAACATTGAGGCTAAGAGATGCAAAGTAGATAGTGATAATACTACTTATTTGTGGCAATCGCTGCTCAGGTCATATTGGTGTAAAGCGATGAAGAAACTCCATTCGATGGACTTTTGGAGTCTCTTGATTTTGAATCATTTGACACATGCGAACCATGCCTCATGGGCAAGATGATCAAAACCCGTTCTCCGTATGATGGAGCGAGCAACGGACTTGTTGGAAATCATACATACCGATGTATGCGGATCGATGAGTGTTTCGACGCGCGGTGGATATCGCTATTTTCTCACTTTTACCGATGACTTAAGTAGATATGGGTATATCTATTTAATGAAACATAAATCTAAAACGTTTGAAAAGTTCAAAGAATTTCAGAATGAAGTGGAGAACCATCGTAATGTAAAGATTAAGTTTCTACGATCCGATCGTGGGGCGAATATTTGAGTTATGATGTTCTCACGCATCTCAAAGCAAGTGGAATCGTTTCACAACTCACGCCACGGAACACCACAGCGCAATGGTGTGTCTGAACGCAGGAATCGAACCCTATTAGATATGGTCCGATCGATGATGTCTCTTACTGATTTGCCGTTATCATTTTGGGGTTATGCATTAGAAACCGCTGCATTCACTTTAAATAGGGCTCCATCTAAATCCGTTGAGACGACACCGTATGAACTGTGGTTTGGTGCTAAACCTAAGTTGTCGGTTCTTAAAGTTTGGGGATGCGAAGCTTACGCCAAGAAGTTGATGCGGACAAGCTCGAACCCAAAGCGAGAAATGCGTCTTCATAGGATACCCTAAGGAAACTATTGGGTATACCTTCTATCACGTAACCGAAGGCAAAGTGTTTGTCGCAAAGAACGGTTCCTTTCTTGAGAAGGAGTTTCTCTCGAAAGAAGTGAGTGGGAGGAAAGTAGAGCTAGACGAGGTTGTTGAACCTTCTCTTGAATTGGAGAGTAGCGCAGCACCTGAAATTGTTCCAGGTTACGCTGCGCCAACAATAGAGGAAGCTAATGACAAGGATCATGAAGCTTGGACGATGTTGCCATCGAACGTCGAGTCGACAAGGTCGCGTGCCCTCCCGAGTGGTACGCAAGAACCTGTCTTCGACTGTCTTGTTAGTAGAAGACAGCGAACCTACGAACTATGAGGAAGCGATGATGAGCCCAGACTCTGAGAAATGGCTAGAAGCCATGAAATCCGAATTGGGATCCATGAGCGAAAACCAAGTATGGACTTTGGTGGACCCTCCTAGCGACCGAAGGGCCGTTGAGTGCAAATGGATCTTCAAGAAGAAAACGGACCAGCGGATGGTAATGTTACCGCTATAAAGCACGGCATGTTGCGAAAGGTTTTCGACAAGTTCAAGGTGTTGACTACGATGAGACTTTCTCTCCCGTAGCGATGTTTAAGTCCATTCGGATTTTATTAGCAATTTCTGCTTATCATGATTATGAAATATGGCAGATGGATGTCAAGATCGCTTTCCTCAATGGCAACATTGATGAAGAGTTGTATATGATGCAACCCGAAGGTTTTGTCGATCCTAAGGATGCTGATAAAGTATGCAAACTTCAGCGTTCCATTTATGGACTGAAGCAAGCATCTCGGAGTTGGAACCTTCGTTTTGATCAAGTGATCAAGAGCTTTGGATTTGTTCCAAATTGCTACGAAGCTTGCATCTACAAGAAAGTGAGTGGGAGCTCGGTGACGTTTCTGGTACTATATGTGGATGACATATTGATTATTGGAAATGACATCAACATGCTTAACGATGTGAAGAGTTATTTGAACAAGTGTTTTTCAATGAAAGACCTAGGTGAAGCTGCTTATATATTGGGCATCAAGATCTATAGAGATAGACAAAGACGCATGATAGCTTTAAGCCAGAGTACATACCTAGACAAAGTTCTGAAAAGGTTTAGAATGGATAAGGCATTGAAAGGTTCAGTGCCTATGTTGTCAGGTAAGATATTGAGCAAGGCTCAGTGTCCAGCTACGGTAAATGATAGGGAAGCTATGAGCAAAGTGCCTTATGCCTCGGCCATAGGTTCCATCATGTATGCCATCCTGTGTACTATACAGGATGAGTCCAAAGCTATTAGTTTGACGAGCCGATATCAAAGTGATCCAGAGTGGAACATCGGACAGCCGTGAAGAACATCCTAAGGTACCTAAATAGGACTAAAGAAATGTTCTTAGTCTATGGGGTGATGAACAGCTCGTCAGAAAGGTTACGTCGATGCTAGTTTCGACACCGTCAAGGATGATGCTAAATCTCAGATATGATACTTGTATTTTTTGAATGGAGGAGCTGTGAGCTGAAGAAGCTGCAAGCAAAGCTTGGTCGCGGGATATACTGTATAAGCGGAATACATGGCTGCTGAAGCGTCAAGTGAAGGAGTTTGGATGGAACTTCATCACTGAGCTTGGCGTGGTTCCAAGTGCATTGGACCCACTGGAGATATTTTGTGACAACACTGGCGCCATAGCACTCGCTAAGGAACCAAGATATCATCCAAAGACCAAGCATATCAACCGCAAGTTTCATATAATCCGAGATTATATAGCAGATGGAGATCTGAAGATCAGCAAAAGTACATACAGATCTGAATGTCGCAGATCCATTGACTAAACCTCTTCCACGTGTAAAACATGATCAGCACCTCAGTGCCATGGGTGTGAGATTGTTGCCAAATGTAAACTAGATTATTGACTCTAGTGCAAGTGGGAGACTGTTGGAATTATGCCCTAGAGGCAATAATAAAGATGTTATTATTATAATTCTTGTTCATGATAAAGTTTATATTCCATGCTAGAATTGTATTAAGCGGAAACTTTAATACTTGTGTGGTTTGTGAACAACACCGTGTCCCTAGTACGCCTCTATGGACTAGCTCATTGATCAATGATGGTTAAGGTTTCCTAACCATAGACATGAGTTGTCAATTGATAATGAGATCATATCATTGGGAGAATAATATGGTGGATGACCCAACATAAGCAAAGCTATTAGATCGTTTCATCGTGTTCGTCTTTGCGAAGCTGTTCTCTTGTCAAATTTTGTCTTCCTAAGACCATGAGATAATACAACTCCATGGTATCGGAAGAAAGCTTTGAGGTCATCAAACGTCATCCTATGAGAGGGTGATCATAAAGGTGTCTCTCGGTGATCGGAAAATATCATTGGGTTGTATGTATCGAGATGGAATTTGTCCCTCCCAAGTCGGAGAGATATACTTGGGCCCACTCGTAATCGATATCAACACCGCTTGCAAGCATGTGGTTAAGGAGTTAATCACAAAGTGATATCGGATTATGGAGCAGTAAAGTACTTGCTATGAGCGAGATTGAACTAGGTATGACGATACGACGATCGAATCTCGGGCAAGTAAAATATCGCGAGACGAAGGGAATATATATATGGGATTGATTGAATCCTGGCATCGTGGTTCATCCGATATGATCATCGATGAATGTGTGGGAGTCAATATGGGTGCCCAGACCCCGCTGTTGATTATTGATAGAAGATCATGTCTGCATATTCTCGAACCCGCAGGGTCACACACTTAACGTGTCTCGACGCTAGGATAGATTGGATAATTGGTTTATGAATTTTTTGTTCGGAGTCTCGGATGGGATCTGGGATATCACGAGAGGTTCCGGAATGGTCCGGAGAATAAGATTCATATAAGGCAGTGCAGTTTTTGGAGTTCGGAATAGTTCCGGGTTAATCGGTATTGTACCGGAAGCTTCTAGAACCTTCCGGAAGGGGGCCAACGTGGTCCCACATTCCGGGAGGGGGCATGGGCCTATGAGGGAGTGTCCTGGCCGCATTGGGCCAGGGGCACAAGGCCCCATAGGGCCCAACCGATCCTAGAGAGTTTAAATCGTTTAAACTAGAGATAAGATAAGATAGGATTTCTAGATAAGGGAGAGTTTAAATTATTTAAACTAGAGATAGGCTTGGAGGAGAGGCTAGGGCTGGCCTCACCCCCTCTATATATAGAGGGCTGGTGCGCCCCCTCTCACACCCCTTACACATCTCCCTCCAAGCCCTAGTAGCCCTGCTGCCTTCCTCTCTCCCTCCCATTGCTTTGCGGTGAAGCCTGCTGCAGAAATTCTCCACCAAATACACCACGCCGTCGTGTTGTAGATCCAATCCATCTCTCCACCATACTTTCTGGTGCGAGGAAGGAGGAGACGTCGAGGTGCTGCACGTGTGCATCTCACGGAGGCACCGCCACTTGTGGTGCTAGATCGGATCGGATCGGATCGCGAGGAGGAGAAGCGAGTACGACTACATCACCCACGTTCCGACGAACGTTCCGCTGTGCGAATCTTCAAGGGTATGAAGATCTAATCCAATCTCTCTTGTTGTTTGCATCTCCTAGATTAGATCTTGGCTTTCCCTCTGTTCGCTTCCGTAGAAAATTTTGATTTACTATGCTGCGAAACCCTTCAGTCCCTATCCTCACGGAGGAACTCGATGAGCGCGCTTTCCTATTTAGGGTCGAGGTTCGTCCCAATAGCGGTGGTCTTGGAGGCATCACCTACCACAAGTTCCACCGGCTTGGTCTCGATGGCGGCCTTGAAGGCGGGATCAGAGTCAGAAATCTGCTTCTTCGATGTCGGCATCTCCGTGGCATCGACCTTGCTCTGGATCTCCTTGAATTCTTCGCTGTAGAGGAAAACTTCTACAAAGGCTGCTTCTCGAATCTCACAGTCCCTTGCCTTGGTAAAGCTTCCGGATATGGTGATGATGCCGTTTGGTCCGGGTATATTGAGCTTGTTGTAGACGAAGAATGGCTTGGCCATGAAGGCGTGGAAGATGTCACGTCCAAAGATGACGTGGTACACGCTCTTGAAGGGGACCACCTCGAAGGTCATGCATTCTTGGCGGTAATTATTAACATCTCCAAAAGCGACCTGAAGCGTGATGCACCCAAGGGACCGCACCTCGCGAACAGGAACTACGCCATGGAACATGGTGCTGGTCCGCCTTAGGTTGGCCTCCGTCAAGTTCATCTTGTGCAGCGTATCCAGGTACATGATGTTGATGCTGCTTCCACTGTCCACCATGCATTTGGTGAACTCATTGCCGTCAATCAGGGGGTTGATGATCATGGCGTACTGGTTCTCCGTAGGGATGAGGTCTGGGTGATCCTTCCTGTCCCAAGTGATTGGAATCTCCGACCAGCGTAGGTACTGGGGAAATGGGGGTAGGGCGGCCATCAATATCCTCATGGAGGTTTTCTGTTGCCGGACAGTAGGGGTGCTAAGGAAAGTGTGGTAGACGGCGGCCTTCTTCTCAAAGGGGTTCTTGCCTTTGCCATCGCCCTTGTCGGCATGCTTGGGGTTAACATCCTCTTCCATGTCACTTGAATCCTTGGACTCCTCTTCCTTCTTCTTCCCTTTGCCCTTGCCTCATGGTCCGTTCTTTCGGCTTCGCTTGTAACCGGACTCCGGGTCCTCCTTGAGGTCGTTGACGAACTTGCAATGGTGATTGGTGTGAGTGGACTTGCCGTTGGTGTCGAGGCGTATGAGGCACGGCATATCACGATACTCCTTGTATGTTTGGGGAATGCGGAGCGATCCCGGGGTAGTTTCACTACCTCACTACTGCCCACTACCAGCCCCCATCCTCGGCCATGCTGCCCGCCATCACCTCGTCCTACAAATGTCATGGCGACCATGTTGAAGGTTTGCTTTTCTTCTGGCGGGTTCTTCCGCTTGGTGCTCTTGTTCCTGTTAGCTTGGGTTGGAATGGCTGTTGCCGGCAAGGAGCCGCAAGCATCCTCGGCGGCGGCCGTGAACTCACTGGCCAGCTGGATCATCTGGTTGAGATCGAGCCTATGGTTGTCCTGCAGGCGCTTCAACTTATGTCGGAGCAACGTACCTTTCTCCAACCCATAGATGAAGGCGGCCATGGAGGTCTGAGCATGCACTCCTGCGCAGGAATTCTTCGTATCCAGCCAATGGGAGAGGTAGGCGCGAGATGACTCATCTTTCTCTTACACACACCGCTGTAGATCGCCAACGGTGCAGGGACACTTATATGTACCCTCGAAGTTTTTGGTCAACACTTCTTTCATGTCCAACCAGTTGCAGATGGACTTCTTCAGCAAGTCATCAATCCATTGGCGGGCCGTGCCCATCAACATCAGTGGGAGGTACTTGACAGCAACGTTGGGGTTACCCCCAGCAATCTCCATCGTGTTGCCGTAATCTAGCAACCACGTAGCTGGTTTGGCGGTGCCATCATAGGGCTTGATCGTCTTGTCAATCCAGAAACCCCTGGGGTAAGTTGCGGTCCGTATTATAGGTCCAAAGCAACGTGGTCCTAGGTATGGTCCTTCCCGGGCCTCGTGAATCTTGTCCAAACGTGAACGTGCATCGTATGGCTTCGGGCTTGCTTTTTTCTTCTTGCCGTCAGGGGATGGGCTGCGTAAATGATGCGAGCCTCCTCCGCCATGGTGGCTGCTAGGTGGCGACAGAGAAGGAGGTGGTGGTAGGTTAGCCTTTTTGCTGTTACCCTCCTGCGATGCCTCGCGCTTGTCGGACATGGAGGGTCATGGCGTGACCTGCTCTTGTTTCCTTGGTTGCGCTCTCCATCGTGACGGCGCTACTCCGTGTTGTCGCGTATGACGATGCCGCCCTGCCTTGGCGGAGGCATGCTTGCATGATGGTGAGCCTTTGGGTCTTTGCGATGTTGGGGAGACCGAGGAGGTGGATATGGGCGACAAGGATGAGCCTTGCCTCCATTGTCGGAGGATATGGGGATAGCGTCCTTACTGATGCGTGCATCCCTCCGACTTCGTTCTGATGAACCCGTCTGTGACCCGACATCCTGAGGAGATCTGTCCCTTGACGACATAGGATTGCTAGACTAGCAATATGCTGGGTCAGACTCAAGCCTCTGAGAGGTGGCCCTTTTCCTGCTGTTTGACCGCCTTTGCTACAAGGTCATAGACTTTTTCCACAGCTGCAGGTGATCTATCCTGCTCCAGAAGGGTCTTGGCAATGGCTAGGCTAAGAATAGGAGTGGTCATGACCTTCCTGCCCTCGCTGTCAATGTATGGCTTGTCTTGTGGTGGATTCGGGGGATCCCATCCTAGGTTTCGCCGTACACTAGGATCATTGATGACGTGAGCCGGAGCTTTCTTAGCCTTATGCTGCTTGAGCAGAGTCTTGTACTCGGCCTCCATGGCTCTAGCTTTCTCGATTGACTTCTGCGCCTTGGCCAGATCTTGATCCAGCTTTGCGCCTTGCTCCACGATGGCCTGCGCTGCCTCCAGCAGCTGCTGGTGCTTCTCATCAAGCTGGACTACATTCCTTATGTGAGCCACAATCATGGTCTCGACGAGCAAATTGCCGTACATCACTCTATCCGCTAGAATGATTTGGGCAGCAGCAGACGTAGATGCCGGAGGTGGCGGGTTTGCGATGTTTTTTTACTTGGACCGACGTTGAGTTCCTGCGGCTGCTGCACTGGGTTAGGCGGAGGGGGCATGGCCTTTGCGTGATCATCGTCGGCAGACCTTGGTGGTCCTTCCCTTGTCCAGACCTTGAGGCGAGCTTATGCAGGTTGATCTTCCTCCATCATGGTCCCAATGACGACGAACACCTCTCGGGATATGATGGCCTTGTTGGCCTGCTCGTCGCGTCTGATGTCCTCCTCCATCTCCTGCATAGCAGAGTCGAGTTCCTCCGGGCTGATGTCTATCTCCTCCAAGTCAGCACTAATGTCAACGTAGAGCGCATCCAAGACGGAGTCGGAGGGTGCCGGTGCCTCCTAGATGATGGGTGGTGGTGGTGCGGCTGCAGGTACGTTGACTGGAGGCGGTGGTGGCGAAGGCTGAGGCGGCGGGGGGGCCGGGTACGTCTGCGAGCATTGCCTGAGTGTCTGCTTCCGCAGCCGCGTAGTTGTTGATGGTGTGAACCATGCCCTCAAAAGTGAGGAGACCCATGATCTGTTGCCGTCTTACCATATGCCGGAGAAGTGTACCGTGGTCTAGTCCTTCCAGAAAGTGATACATGACATCATCATTGGGGTAATGCTCTAGATCGTCCCATATATGGAGCACCTGGATAGGTAATCAGGGGGGTTTTGACCCTCTCTCTGAACACAACACGCCATATCGAAGTTAGTCACCATGCCGACGAACTTGGATATCTGCTGTCCAGACGCACGGGCAAAGCCGACAGACTTGCAGCGATCTTCCACCATTATATCCTGCACAGGGGCGGTTTGGGTGGGCCTTGAATTTTCCCGATCTATGCCGGCAAACTCCAAAGAGAGATCCGACTTCGATCCTTCCACGAACGTATCCTGCCCGTAGGTGGTCCATGCGGGCCTTAACGATCCTCCGACTTCTAGGGAGCTAGTGCCCGAGTCGGTTTCGCCGATGAAGAGGTGGATGTCCCCGATTGGGACGATCGAGCACCGGGTGGGGTTTGTCTTCGCCGGGATCCAGAACTCGTCGGGAGGGACGACTGGAATGTTGCCGGAGAAGAAAACATGGTTGATGGCTACTATTTTGCCAATTCTAAAGCGCCTCTTGCCCCATGGTGGGCGCCAACTGTCGTGGTATTACCGATGAGTACATGGAGGGGTCCTCATAGAGCATGTTTAGAGATGTGGGGTAAGGCGGAAGGTTGGCGGGTACGAGGTAACACAGCTTACCCAGGTTCAGATCCCACGACGGTGACGGAATCCTACTCCTGCTATAAATCACTATAATGGCAATATGCCGAGTTACAGGGATCGGTTCGCTATGCGCAATATGAGTTGAGTTATCCCTAAGGCTCCCATAGGTCCGTCTTATATAGTCGCCAAATCCTAGGGTTACAGGAAAAGTCCTAGCCGGACAGGTTACAGAGTCCTACACGGTATACTACTAGTCTAACGTGTCTTGCACTCCAAGGCTCCGGGTACGCTGGTGACTCCTCCGTAACCTTCCTTTATCTGACATGGGCCTCTCTTCTGGATCCATCTAACTGGGCCGCCCAGCAGGCCATGGGCCTTGCTACCAACTGTGGGCCACCTGGGTTATCCAGATTAGAGACATGCTATGGTGATACCCATTTAGCATATCCTGTGATGGTGATAGCATTGTGCAGAGCCACTTGGGCGAGATGTACCTTACTTCTGGCTGGAAGCGCTTCATCTGCGATCACTGCATAGGGTGCGGCTCGGTGCTGCGGCTTTGCTACATCAGTGGGAGGACTTCACCATATCGGTATATGACCCATAGACATGCCACATAAACTACCCACGCCACCTCTATAGGATCTAGGTGGGGATCCTGCCGGGGCCGTAGTTGCATAGCAATCGATGTCATGAGTATTTTGCTGGCATGGATGTGACACCGTAGTGCTCTTTAGCCTTTTGTCCTAAAGGCATGACTATAATGAACATCTTTTAGCTGACTTCTCTGCTAGTTGTCTTCTTTTCCGTGTACTTTATTGAGGCGCCAGCCCCCGAGTGAGGCGAAAGCATTCTCCGCTGGGGACGGACAGATGGCGCCACATGCTGGGGAGCGTTGATGACTCTGAACCCCATAGTCATGGCATTCTCGGGCCACTCGAGGAGGTGAATTCTCTCGTGGGTTGTCTCACGCCTTTCTTCCATGGGACTCGCATTTTTTCTAGAAGCCTCTCGGGAAGACGACCGTAGGCCTTACGCGTCCTGCCCCATCGGTTCTCTCATGGAGAGGGTCGTAGGTCCCGTACTCACCCCACTGGCTTCCTTGAGAAGACAACCTTAGGTGTAGTATGCATAGGATTCTTCTAGAGAGCGTTGACCCTCAAGGGCTACCCCGCAAGTCCCTCATGGGGGCGGCCGTGCAGCTGATTGATCTCCACCGAGGCAGCTGCCTCTAAGGCCTAGCATGAAGAGGGTTCCTAAGGAGGGATATGGCACCACTTATCCACCGTAGACAACTCTCTTAGGAGTATTTTTAGGTGACACGTTGTCATGGTATTGCCGACGAGTACGCCATGGAGGGGTCCTCACAGAGCGTGTTAGATACATGGGGTAACGCTGAAGGTTGGTGGGTACAAGGTGACACAGCTTACCCAGGTTCAGATCCAATGACGGTGGTGGAATCCTACTCCTGCTATAAATCACTATAACGGTAATATGCTGGGTTACAGGGATCAGTTTGCTGTGCGTGATATGAGTTAAGTGTAGGGGTTCGTAGCATGGAAAACAAAAAATTTCTACCGCATACAAACAAACAAGCCAAGATCTATCTACTAGATTGTAGCAACGAGTCGATAGAATAACTCACCCTCGAAGATTCCAAAGTGTTTAACGAGAGCGGATTCTCGTGGGTGATGTAGTCGTACTCTTCCCGATCTCAAGATCGCGTAGACGATCCTTCCGGCTGCTCCGCCACGCTCCCTTGATCGACACGTTCGATTTGACGAAGACCTTCCTCTCCTTGTTCCAAAGAGCGGAGGTTGTAGCACTCTCCTCGCGATTCCGGCAGCACAACGACGTGGTACCAGAAGTAGAGGGGAGATCTCGCAGGGCTTCGCCTTAAGCCGGAGCGAGTATGGTGGAGTATGATAGAGTCCCTCGACGATCTAGGGTTTAGACACGCCGAGGAGGAGCAAGCCAGCGGCTAGGGTTTAGCTAGGCGGCGGCGGCGGTTTGCCCTAGGGCCGGTGGCGGCTATGGAGGCGGCGGCTTGGGGCTAGGGTTTGGAGGAGAGGATCTTGTGTGTGTCTAGGAGGGAGCTCTGCCCCTCCTTATATAGGTGGAGGGGCCGGCCGGCCAAGGGGAGGGAGGGGAGTCCCTCCCCAACTCGACTTGGTGGTGCACCGGCGGTCGGGAGGAGGGACTCCTCCCCAACTCGGTTTCCTCCTCCTTTTCCACTTCCCAAAAATAGCCGTTTGACTTTCAAACTAGCAGTTTGACTTTTCAAACTAGGATTTGAATAAACCCTCTATTTTGTTCAGCGATGACACTTAGTACATGATGCAATCATACCAACTTGATATAACACATTCATGTACCCTTCCCCTCCGGAGTGCCGGACATTCCGGAACCTTCTAGAACATTCCGATGAAAACACCTAACCATTCCCCAACTCAAACAGGACTTTCCTTATATGAATCTTATTCTGGACCATTCGGATTTCCTCGTGATATCCCGAATCCCATTCGAGACTCAACAACATTCGGTCTCTTTCTCATCATTCCATAACTACTCAAACAACGTCAATCCTTAAGTGTGTCTCCTACGGTTCGTGAATTATGCGGACATGATCGAGACACTTCTCGAACAATAACCTATTGAGGAATCTGGAAATTCATATGGCTCCCTCATATTTCTACGATTACTTTGCGATCGAATGAACCACTTACATACGATACCAATTTCCCTTTGTCTCACGATAGTTTACTTATCCAATGTTATGATCGTCGGTATCTCTGCATACCTAGTTCAACCTTGTTACCGATAAGTACTCTTTTCTCGTTCCCGTGATATGTGATCCCTTGTGAGCCAGTCACATGCTTGCAAGATAATTGGATGACATTCCACCAAGAGGGCCCAGAGTATATCTATCCGTCATATGGATGGACAAATCCCACTCTTGATCCATGTGTTTCAACCAATACTTTCCGAACACTCAATGCCACCTTTATAGCCACCCAGTTACGGTGTGGTGTTTGATGTCATCAAAGCATCCATCCAGTAAAGGTGATATGCATGATCTCATGGTCGAAGGAATTAGATTACTATGTATCAGAGCATATAGCAATTGAACTATTAAAATGACTTGATCTTCATGCTACGCTTATCTATAGGAGTGTGTCCACCATATCATTCTCCTAATGATATGATCTTGTTGTTAATAACATCTCAATGTTCATGATAGGGAAACCACAATCATCTATTAACCAACAAGCTAGTATTATATAGAGGCTTTACTAGGGACTCTTATTTTAGTCTACAAATCACACAAGTATTAATGTTTCCTTGTTAATACTATTATAGCATGAATGTAAACATTTATCATAAACACAAAGATATAATAATAACTACATTTATTATTGCCTCTAGGGCATATCTCCAACAGTCTCCCACTTGCACTAGAGTCATCTAATCTAGATTACATGGTAATACACCGAACACCCATGGCAGTTTGGTGTTGGTCATGTTTTGCCCTCGGGAGAGGTTTAGTCAACGGATTCGCCACATTCAGATCTGTGTGTACTTTGCAAATCTTTATATCCCCATCTTGGATATGTTCTCGAATAGCGTGAAAACGTAGCTTGATATGCTTCAGCTTCTTGTGTGACCTTGGTTCTTGCGCATTGGCTATGGCTCCCATGTTATCACAGTATATAGACATTGGGTCCAGCGCACTAGGAACCACACCCAGCTCTGTAATGAACTCTTTCGTCCATATCGCTTCTTGTGAAGCCTCCGAAGCAGCCATGTATTCCGATTCAGTTGAAGATCTCGCCACAATGCTTTGCTTTGCACTCCTCCAGCTAACTGCTGCACCATTCAAAATAAATACGTATCCAGATTGTGATTTAGAATCATCTGGATCGGTGTAACCATTAACAACGAGCTGTTCATCACCTCCATAAGAAAGAACCATATCCTTAGTTCTTCTCAAGTACTTAAGGATGTTTTTGACCGCTGTCCAATGATCCACTCCTGGATCACTTTGATATCTGCTAGTTAAACTAACAGCATATGCAATGTCGGGTCTAGTACATAGCATGGCATACATTAGAGATCCTATGGCTGAGGCATAGGGAGTCTTACTCATCCTTTCTCTATCTTCTGCCGATGTCGGACTTTGAGTTTTACTCAAGGTCGTATGGGGCAACATGAGCAAGAACCCTTTCTTGCTATCTTCCATTCCAAACCTCTTTAGAACTTTTTCCAAATATGTACTTTGTGACAATGATATTTGGCGTTTCGATCTATCTCTATGAATCTTTATGCCTAATATGTAAGCTGCTTCGCCAAGATCTTTCATTGAAAAACTATTATTCAAATATTCCTTGACACTATTAAGAAGGTCTACATCATTCCCAATCAACAATATGTCATCTACATATAGTATTAAAGAATGCTACAGAGCTCCCACTCACTTTCTTGTAAATACAAGCTTCTCCATAAGTTTGTATAAAACCAAAACTTTTGATCACCTTATCAAAATGTTGATTCCAACTTCGGGATGCTTGCTTCAATCCATAGATGGACCGTTGAAGTTTGCATACCTTGTTAGCATCTTTAGGATCGACAAAACCTTTGGGTTGCATCATATACAACTCTTCATCAATGTCTCCATTGAGGAATGCTGTTTTGACATCCATCTGCCATATCTCATAATCATAATATGCAGAGATTGCTAACATAATCCTCGCAGACTTTAGCTTCACTACTGGTGAGAAAGTCTCATCGTAGTCAACTCCTTGAATTTGTCGAAACCCCTTTGCGACAAGTCGAGCTTTATAGATAGTAACATTACCATCAGCATCTGTTTTCTTCTTGAAAATCCATTTGTTCTCGACAGCCTTCCGGCCATCCGGTAAGTCTACCAAAGTCCATACTTGGTTTTCGTACATGGATCCAATCTCGGATTTCATGGCTTCTTGCAATTTATTGGAATCTGGGCTCACCATCGCTTCCTCATATGTCTCGGGGTCATTGGTGTTGTCCACCAACATGACACTCATAACGGGATCATACCAATCTGGAGTGGTACGAGTTCTCGTTGACCTGCGAGGCTCTGTAGCAACTTCAACTGAAGTTTCATGATCATCATCATTAGCTTCTCTCTAATCGGTGCAGCACCACAGAACTTCTTCCGTGCTGTGCTACTCGCATAATTTCGAGAGAAGGTTCGACAACCTCCGAGTTCTACTTTCCTTCCAGTCACTTCTTTCGAGAGAAATTCCTTCTCTAGAAAGGATCCATTCTTAACGAAGATTTTGCCGATCTATGATAGAAGGTATACCCAATAGTTTCCTTCGGTATCCTATGAAGATGCATTTTCCGCTTTGGGTTCAAGCTTGTCCTATGTAACTTCTTTACATAGGCTTGGCATCCCCAAACTTTAAGGAACGACAATCTAGGTTTCTTCCCAAACCATAATTCATACGGTGTCGTTTCAACGGATTTAGATGGTGCCCTATTTAAAGTGAATGCGGCTGTTTCTAATGCATAACCCCAAAATGATAGCGGTAAATCTGTAAGTGACATCATAGAACGAACCATATCTAAGAGAGTTCGATTACGATGTTCGGACACACCATTACGCTGTGGTGTTCCCGACGGTGTCAATTGTGAAAGTATTCCGCATTTCTTCAAATGCTCGCCAAACTCATAACTTAGATATTCACCTCCACGATCAGAACGTAGAAATTTAATCTTCTTGTTACGTTGATTCTCTACCTCACTTTGAAATTCCTTGAACTTCTCGAAAGTTTCGGACTTATGTTTCATGAAATAGATATACCCATATCTACTCAAGTCATCCGTGAAGGTAAGAACATAACGATAACCACCGCGCGATGCTACACTCATTGGACCACACACATCGGTATGTATGATTTCCAACAAGTCCGTAGCTCGCTCCATCATACCAGAAAATGGAGTCTCAGTCATTTTACCCACCAGACATGCTTCGCATCTTTCAAGTGATTCAAAATCAAGTGATTTAAGAAGTCCATCGGAATGGAGTTTCTTCATACGCTTCACTCCAATGTGACCAAGACGACAGTGCCACATATAGGTCGAGTTATCGCTCGATTTCAAACGTTTAGCCTCAATGTTATTAATATGTGTATTTCCACTATCGAGATTCAATAAGAATAGACCATCTATCAAAGGTGCATGTGCACAAAACATATTACTCATATAAATCGAACAACCATTATTCTCGGACTTAAACAAGTAACCGTCTCGCAATAAACAAGATCCCGATATAATGTTCATGCTTAACGCAGGCACCAAATAACAATTATTTAAGTATAAAACTAGTCCCGATGGTAGATGAAGGGGTAGCGTGCCGACCGCGATCACATCAACCTTTGATCCGTTTCCAACGCGCATCGTCACCTCGTTCTTCGCTAGCTTCCGTTTATTCGCAAGACTTTTTGAGTTACAAATATGAGCAAGCGAACCAAGATCAAATACCCAGGCACTACTACGAGTACTAGTGAGATACACATCAATAACATGTATATCGGATATACCTTTCTTCTTGATGTTGTCGTTCTTCAAATCCGCCAAGTACTTTGGGCAATTCCGCTTCTAGTGACCTTCTCCCTTGCAGTAAAAGCACTCAGTATCAGGCTTAGGTCCAGCCTTGGTCTTCTTCGGCGTGGTAACTTTCTTACCACCCTTCTTGAAGTGTCCCTTACGCTTAGACTTGCCTTTCTTGAATTTGGTGGTCTTATTGACCAACAACACTTGGTGCTCTTTCTTGATCTCCACTTCGCAGATTTCAACATGGCAAAGAGTTCGCAACGTCTTGTTCATGTTTTGCATGTTGTAGTTCATCACAAAGTTCTTGTAACTTGGTGGTAGTGATTGGAGGACGGTAAATCCCAAAGCATTAGGAATCACTATACCCAAGCTTTGAAGTTTGTTTGCGTGCAGACATCTTAAGCACATGCTCCTTGTGGACGCCTCTTCCATCTTGCGCTTAAAGAACTTTTGAAGCCTCATAGCTTTCAATTGCCGCATGAGTCTCAAAGATCAATTTGAGATCCTCGACAATATCATATGGGTCTGAATTCTCAAACCTTTTTGAAGCTCGATTCTAAACCATACAAGATAGCACCTGAGCGTGGAGTCTTGAGTCTTCCGAGTGAGGTAAACATTCTTTACTTCATCGGCATCATTGCAGTGGGTCACCCAATGATGCATCCAGACATAGGTCAAATTACCAATGTGAGGACAATCCTCAAATTGCGGAACCAATCCATGAAGTTGCTTCCATTGTTTTTCAACTTTTCTTTCTCTAGGAACACATTAAAATTGATGGTAGGGGCTGCCATTGATCTACAACATATTTGCAATAGTTTAGACTAAGTTTATGACAAATTGAGTTCAAATTAATAATAAAATTAATCTAGATGAACTCCCACTCAAAACAATATCCCTCACATTGTTTTAGTGATCACACGAACCAAATCCACCACATCAACACCGATCATCACGAGAGTTGATATAGTTTCAATGGCGAACAATCGACATGTTCATCATATCTACTATATGATTCATGCTTTACCTTTTGGTGATCCGTGTTCCGAGACCATGTCTGTACATGCTAGGCTCGTCAAGATCAAACCTTAGTTTCCGCATGAGCAAATCTAGCTTGCTCACGTTGTATACACTTGCGGAATCTAACACATCCGATCATCACGTGGTGCTTCGAAACAACAAGCTTTAGCAACGGTGCTAACTAAGGGTGAACACTTTATGACTTGAAATTCATGTGCATGAGGGATCACCTTATAATGCTACCATCGTCTACTAAGCAATACAAGATGCATAAAGGATTAACATCACATGCAATTCATAATATGTGATATGATATGGCCTTTCTTCTTTGTGCTTCCGATCTCCATCTTCTAGCACGAACATGATCTCCATCATCACCGGCATTGCATCAAGGTCAATGACGCTTCTCCATGGTTGTCTTCCACCGGCTTCAACTATTACAACTACTTTGAATAGACACGCTGGTCTTAACATAAATTAAAGACAACCATATGGCTCCTTCCGGTTGCCAACTTACAATAAGGAACATTGCATACATCAAATATAATCACAATCATGGCCATATCACATCCTTTGACACCCTGCAAAACAAAGTTAGACGCCTCTACTTTCTTTGCATGTTTTACGTGGTTTGGGGCTTTCAATAAGTGTCGTTCTAACTTACGAACATGAACCACAACATTGATACTAGTATTGTTAATCACCCGTTGTAAATTGGATCTTAACTATGCTAGGAGAAACAGGCACCATAAGCCACTTATGCAATACAAGTTGCATGTCAAGCGTGGAGCAAGTCTCATGAGCGATGTCATGTAAGGTTAGCCGGGCGCTTCATCCCAACATCCCAAGATGCAAAGTACACAAGAATCAATCGACAATAAAAGCATCAACGCCCATAATGACCATTGTGTTCTACTCGGCAGCAGATCTACATATAGACACGGCTCACCTTTGTGAGGGGTTCGTAGCATGGAAAACAAAAAATTTCTACCGCATACAAACAAACAAGCCAAGATCTATCTACTAGATTGTAGCAACGAGTCGATAGAATAACTCACCCTCGAAGATTCCAAAGTGTTTAACGAGAGCGGATTCTCGTGGGTGATGTAGTCGTACTCTTCCCGATCTCAAGATCGCAGAGACGATCCTTCCGGCTATGCTCGGCAGCGCTCCCTTGATCGGTCACGTTCGATTGACGAAGACCTTCCTCTCCTTGTTCCAGCGTGGAGGTTGTAGCACTCTCCTCGCGATTCCGGCAGCACAACGGCGTGGTACCAGAAGTAGAGGGGAGATCTCGCAGGGCTTCGCCTTAAGCCGGAGCGAGTATGGTGGAGTATGAGAGAGTCCCTCGACGATCTAGGGTTTAGACACGCCGAGGAGGAGCAAGCCGGCGGCTAGGGTTTAGCTAGGCGGCGGCGGTTTGCCCTAGGGCCGGCGGCGGCTATGGAGGCGGCGGCGGCTTGGGGCTAGGGTTTGGAGGAGAGGATCTTGTGTGTGTCTAGGAGGGAGCCCTGCCCCTCCTTATATAGGTGGAGGACGGCCGCCAAGGGGAGGAGGAGTCCTCCCAACTTGGCTTGGTGGTGCACCGGCGGTCGGGAGGAGGGACTCCTCCCCAACTCGGTTTCCTCCTCCTTTTCCACTTCCCAAAAATAGCCGTTTGACTTTCAAACTAGCCGTTTGACTTTTCAAACTAGGATTTGAATAAACCCTCTATTTTGTTCAGCGATGACACTTAGTACATGATGCAATCATACCAACTTGATATAACACATTCATGTACCCTTCCCCTCCGGAGTGCCGGACATTCCGGAACCTTCTAGAACATTCCCGATGAAAACACCGGAACCATTCCCCAACTCAAAGCGGACTTTCCTTATATGAATCTTATTCTCCGGACCATTCCGGATCTCCTCGTGATATCCCGAATCCCATTCGAGACTCCGAACAACATTCGGTCTCTTTCTCATCATTCCATAACTACTCAAACAACGTCGAATCCTTAAGTGTGTCTCCCTACGGTTCGTGAATTATGCGGACATGATCGAGACACTTCTCCGAACAATAACCAATAGATGAATCTGGAAATTCATATGGCTCCCACATATTTCTACGATTACTTTGCGATCGAATGAACCACTTACATACGATATCAATTTCCCTTTGTCTCACGATAGTTTACTTATCCAAGGTTATGATCGTCGGTATCTCTGCATACCTAGTTCAACCTTGTTACCGATAAGTACTCTTTTCTCGTTCCCGTGATATGTGATCCCTTGTGAGCCAGTCACATGCTTGCAAGCTAATTGGATGACATTCCACCAAGAGGGCCTAGAGTATATCTATCCGTCATATGGATGGACAAATCCCACTCTTGATCCATGTGTTTCAACCAATACTTTCCGAACACTCAATGCCACCTTTATAGCCACCCAGTTACGGTGTGGTGTTTGATGTCATCAAAGCATCCATCCAGTAAAGGTGATATGCATGATCTCATGGTCGAAGGAATTAGATTACTATGTATCAGAAAACATATAGCAATTGAACTATTAAAATGACTTGATCTTCATGCTACGCTTATCTATAGTAGTGTGTCCACCATATCATTCTCCTAATGATATGATCTTGTTGTTAATAACATCTCAATGTTCATGATAGGGAAACCACAATCATCTATTAACCAACAAGCTGGTATTATATAGAGGCTTTACTAGGGACTCTTATTTTAGTCTACAAATCACACAAGTATTAATGTTTCCTTGTTAATACTATTATAGCATGAATGTAAACATTTATCATAAACACAAAGATATAATAATAACTACATTTATTATTGCCTCTAGGGCATATCTCCATGATCTCCCACTTGCACTAGAGTCATCTAATCTAGATTACATGGTAATATACCGAACACCCATGGCAGTTTGGTGTTGGTCATGTTTTGCCCTCGGGAGAGGTTTAGTCAACGGATCCGCCACATTCAGATCTGTGTGTACTTTGCAAATCTTTATATCCCCATCTTGGATATGTTCTCGAATAGCGTGAAAACGTAGCTTGATATGCTTCAGCTTCTTGTGTGACCTTGGTTCTTACGCATTGGCTATGGCTCCCATGTTATCACAGTAGATAGACATTGGGTCCAGCGCACTAGGAACCACACCCAGCTCTGTAATGAACTCTTTCATCCATATCGCTTCTTGTGAAGCCTCCGAAGCAGCCATGTATTCCGATTTAGTTGAAGATCTCGCCACAACGCTTTGCTTTGCACTCCTCCAGCTAACTGCTGCACCATTTAAAATAAATACGTATCCAGATTGTGATTTAGAATCATCCGGACCGGTGTTCCAACTAGCATCGGTGTAACCATTAACAACGAGCTGTTCATCACCTCCATAAGAAAGAACCATATCCTTAGTTCTTCTCAAGTACTTAAGGATGTTTTTGACCGCTGTCCAATGATCCACTCCTGGATCACTTTGATATCTGCTAGTTAAACTAACAGCATATGCAATGTCGGGTCTAGTACATAGCATGGCATACATTAGAGATCCTATGGCTGAGGCATAGGGAGTCTTACTCATCCTTTCTCTATCTTACGCGATGTCGGACTTTGAGTTTTACTCAAGGTCGTATTGGGCAACATGGGCAAGAACCCTTTCTTGCTATCTTCCATTCCAAACCTCTTTAGAACTTTGTCCAAATATGTACTTTGTGACAATGATATTTGGCGTTTCGATATATCTCTATGAATCTTTATGCCTAATATGTAAGCTGCTTCGCCAAGATCTTTCATTGAAAAACTATTATTCAAATATTCCTTGACACTATTAAGAAGGTCTACATCATTCCCAATCAACAATATGTCATCTACATATAGTATTAAGAATGCTACAGAGATCCCACTCACTTTCTTGTAAATACAAGATTCTCCATAAGTTTGTATAAAACCAAAACTTTTGATCACCTTATCAAAACATTGATTCCAACTTCGGGATGCTTGCTTCAATCCATAGATGGACCGTTGAAGTTTGCATACCTTGTTAGCATCTTTAGGATCGTCAAAACCTTTGGGTTGCATCATATACAACTCTTCATCAATGTCTCCATTGAGGAATGCTGTTTTGACATCCATCTGCCATATCTCATAATCATAATATGCAGCGATTGCTAACATAATCCTCGCAGACTTTAGCTTCGCTACTGGTGAGAAAGTCTCATCATAGTCAACTCCTTGAATTTTTCGAAACCCCTTTGCGACAAGTCGAGCTTTATAGACAGTAACATTACCATCAACATCTGTTTTCTTCTTGAAAATCCATTTGTTCTCGACAGCCTTCCGGCCATCCGGTCAGTCTACCAAAGTCCATACTTGGTTTTCGTACATGGATCCAATCTCGGATTTCATGGCTTCTTGCCATTTATTGGAATCTGGGCTCACCATCGCTTCCTCATATGTCTCGGGGTCATTGGTGTTGTCCACCAACATGACACTCATAACGGGATCATACCAATCTGGAGTGGTACGAGTTCTCGTTGACCTGCGAGGCTCTGTAGCAACTTCAACCGAAGTTTCATGATCATCATCATTAGCTTCGTCTCTAACTGGTGCAGGCACCACAGGAACTTCTTCCGGTGCTGCGCTACTCGCAATTTCGAGAGAAGGTTCGACAACCTCGTCGAGTTCTACTTTCCTTCCAGTCACTTCTTTCGAGAGAAATTCCTTCTCTAGAAAGGATCCATTCTTGGCAACAAAGATTTTGCCTTCGGATCTATGATAGAAGGTATACCCAATAGTTTCCTTCGGGTATCCTATGAAGACGCATTTTTCCGCTTTGGGTTCAAGCTTGTCCGGCTGTAACTTCTTTACATAGGCTTCGCAACCCCAAACTTTAAGGAACGACAATTTAGGTTTCTTCCCAAACCATAATTCATACGGTGTCATTTCAACGGATTTAGATGGTGCCCTATTTAAAGTGAATGCGGCTGTTTCTAATGCATAACCCCAAAATGATAGTGGTAAATCTGTAAGTGACATCATAGAACGAACCATATCTAAAAGAGTTCGATTATGACGTTCGGACACACCATTACGCTGTGGTGTTCCCGGCGGTGTCAATTGTGAAAGTATTCCGCATTTCTTCAAATGCTCGCCAAACTCATAACTTAGATATTCACCTCCACGATCAGAACGTAGAAATTTAATCTTCTTGTTACGTTGATTCTATACCTCACTTTGAAATTGTGTCTTTCTCATCATTCGGTCTCTTTCTCATCATTCCATAACTACTCATCATTCCATAACTACTCAAACAACGTCGAATCCTTAAGTGTGTCTCCCTACGGTTCGTGAATTATGCGGACATGATCGAGACACTTCTCCGAACAATAACCAATAGAGGAATCTGGAAATTCATATGGCTCCCACATATTTCTGCGATTACTTTGCGATCGAATGAACCACTTACATACGATATCAATTTCCCTTTGTCTCACGATAGTTTACTTATCCAAGGTTATGATCGTCGGTATCTCTGCATACCTAGTTGAACCTTGTTACGGATAAGTACTCTTTTCTCGTTCCCGTGATATGTGATCCCTTGTGAGCCAGTCACATGCTTGCAAGCTAATTGGATGACATTCCACCGAGAGGGCCCAGAGTATATCTATCCGTCATATGGATGGACAAATCCCACTCTTGATCCATGTGTTTCAACCAATACTTTCCGAACACTCAATGCCACCTTTATAGCCACCCAGTTACGGTGTGGTGTTTGATGTCATCAAAGCATCCATCCGGTAAAGGTGATATGCATGATCTCATGGTCGAAGGAATTAGATTACTATGTATTAGAAAGCATATATCAATTGAACTATTAAAATGACTTGATCTTCATGCTACGCTTATCTATAGGAGTGTGTCCACCATATCATTCTCCTAATGATATGATCTTGTTGTTAATAACATCTCAATGTTCATGATAGGGAAACCACAATCATCTATTAACCAATAAGCCAGTATTATATAGAGGCTTTACTAGGGACTCTTATTTTAGTCTACAAATCACACAAGTATTAATGTTTCCTTGTTAATACTATTATAGCATGAATGTAAACATTTATCATAAACACAAAGATATAATAATAACTACATTTATTATTGCCTCTAGGGCATATCTCCAACATTAAGTTATGCCCTAAAGGCTCCTCTAGGTCCGCCTTATATAGACGCCAGATCCTAGGGTTAAAGGGAAAGTCCTAGCTGGAAAGGTTACAGAGTCCTATACGGTATACAACTAGTCTAACGTATCTTGCACTCCAAGGCTCCGGGTACGTCAATGACTCCACCGTAGCCTTCCTTCATCTAGCATGGGCCTTCCTTCTGGATCCATCTAACTTGGCCGCCCAGCAGGCCATAGGCCTTGCTACCAACTATGGGCCACCCGGGTTATCCGGATTAGAGACATGCAATGGTGATACCCATTTAGCATATCCCCAACAATAGCCCCCGGAGAACTCCGAGATCTTGCGCCGTCTTGCTCTTCAAGTTGAATGCTCCGTCTACATGAATGTAGGCAAATCGTCAAGAAATATCTTGTAGTCCTCCCAAGAACCCTGCGATGCTCTCCATCTTCGATACGTAAGTCGAAGAATCACTGAGATTTCCATCGTACTCTTCTCGTAGCCGGACAAGATCCGTCCATGCCAAAATCTTCAGATGGGACTGTTCACCTGCCTGTGTCAGTAGGGTGTCATAGACCATAGGTCAGCGATGCCTCGTAACTCACACATGCAGAGAACATAATCATAGCCATTTTCCCGCGTGAAGGATACAAAACGTTGGCGGCTGTAGTGGGAACATGGAGAAATTTCCGCACGCGCTCGCGCACACGTTGTCCATGCATCAACCATTGGATCATCTTGCACGAATCTTGACACCAAGTACTATATATTATAACTGCGGTTACATTTATCTTTTCACCTCATTCTTCCTTGTGTCATCTTCTTCCTTTAGCCAAACCTCTCCTTGAGCTCTTCGCGCACACAGAGGAAAACCCTAGCCTTTTTCCAATCCTCAGTCAGCTTCCATCCACCCCAATGGCCAACAGCAGCAGTGCCCCGTCGATGGCGGCGTCAGGCGAGGCCACGGCCAAGCCATCTGGCTCTGTTCACGTCCCGCCGGAGCGCGTGGTGGTGCCGCATTCTGCGGTGGTCGAATCCACCGACATAAATTCCAGCGGGGCTGGAGCTGCTGGAGGAGGAAGATGACTCCCATAAAGGGGAGTGGCGAGGCTCGGACACCTTTGAGAGCGATATCAAGGAGATGCTCGCCAAAGGGTACCTCCCCGCGACGGTGGGCCTGGTCTGGCGAGCGGCACCGGCCGGCGAGGTCGTCCCTTCTCCCCTATTCGGAGAAAAGGTATAACTCAAGGCTCAGTTCGTGCGCGGCATCTCGCTCCCAATTTCCGACTTCTTCATCCAAGTCCATCAAAACTACCGGGTTTAACCTCATAACCTTTCTCCGAATAGCATCCTCGCGCTTAGAAACTACGCGGCGTTATATGAGGGATACTTAGGAATTAGGCCTAGGTTAGATATGTTCATTTATTTCTTCACCGTGAAGAGGGAAGCTGGGGTGAGCAAGGAGGAGCTCAGAAATTGTGGAACTGTTAGCTTCAATATCCGGCCTGGACGGCGGTTCCCCAACATCGTAGGACACGAGTCCTGCAAAAAATGGTAGATGATGTATTTCTATGGCCCAGATATCCCTCTGGCTGGCCGAGAAACATTGTACCTGGACTTTGTCGATGGGGCCACCGCTGAAGCCCCGACATGGAGATCACAAGCCCTCCTCCCCTCCGACGACGAAGCCTCTCGCGCCATAAGGCGGATTGACTGGTTCATAGAGACGGGTCTAACCGGCTTGGACCTAGCCATGTGCTGGTTCATCAGGCGGATCCAGCCTCTGCAGCACAACATGAAGCTTATGCATCAGTACACCAAGGATAGGAAAGATAGCCTCTGGATCTCCGAGGACAACTTCTCTAGTGACTCCGTCAAGCTTCGCCTTAAAGACATAGTCAAGTCGAAGGATCGAAAGCGTGGCTTCACCATCACCTACGACATGTTCGAGGGAGGTAGGTGCCCAGAGGTACTTGTTTTTCCGTGTATGACATATGCTCCAGTTCTTCCGTCTTGTATATACCCTTGCATCTAACACTTAGGATTCACTTAACAGTTGGGGAGTTTGGACAAAAGAAGCATGGCTTCCCAAGTCTATGACCCTAAGATGAAGAAATTCACTATCGTGTCCGACGACGAGGTCTCGTTGGCACGAAAGCGGAAGAGCTCCAGCTCTGACGCTGCCGACGGAGGCAATAAATAAAGACGGAGGGTGGAGCATCCAAGAGATACACCGCCTCCCTGGAGGCGGAGAAAATAAGAATGACTCGTATCCCGTTGAACAAGGCACCAACCATTGTGTAAGCTTCTTATCATCCAACATCGTCTTTTGCTCATCTTATTCCTATACTTATACTCTTGCATGTTTTAGGAAAAAGGCTAGTGTGAGTTTGAAGAAGACCTCCAAAATATTGGGGGCTTCTAAAAACATTAAAGAAATTTTTGTCCAGGTGTCTCCCGCCATCGCCCCTACTACTCCCAGCGTCCAGCCTTTTGCCGCACCCGCTGGATCTCCGGCAAAGGTAACATCTGAACCTTCCGCCATGGAAGTGGACCTAACTCCTTCTCAGGAGGTCTCAGATGCTACCGTGGAAATCCCCGTTGTTGGCGAACAGGCGACGCAGGAGAGTACGTCTTCCAAAGTGGCTGAAGCTCCGGCTAAGGATGCCACTAGTAGCGATAAGGCGGTGATGGAAGGCAGAACTTCTGCCGGAGACAAAGCTGTTGCACCCAAGAAGCCAGCTGAGCTTCCCAAGATTGTCTATCCGGTGCTCACACCGAGTGGCTCTCTCTGGCTCCTGGCGCTGCACCGACTTCTTCTACGTGCGGTCTTGAGGAGCTGCTCAAACAGGCCGATATTGTCCGAGTTAATACGCTTGCTTTTAGCAAGATATTTTTTGAGAGCGCCAGCAACCTCAAGATCATCACACTTGTAAGTTTTGCATGTCTTTTGCATTTTATATGTAGTATCCCACTGTATCGTCCGGGGATTTAGACGGAAAATCATAGGTCTTTGGGTCTGAATGCTCTAAAAGTGACTAATCTAGAAACTTTGCACTATAGCCCCCAAGTATTTAGTTTGAATGAATTATTCTGACTAGATACTTTTAGAGTAGCATACATAGTGTTTGTAAATTTCAATACTGTAGCCCCCAAGCCTCTAGTTGAAACAGAAATAGTTCCGACTAGATGCTTAAAGAAAGAATAAGTATAGATTTTGAGTTAAAAACTCATACTATAGCCCCCAAGCCTCTAGGCGGATACTTATCCAGATAGATGATCCAAGTAGATTAAGTAACTTTGTTATTTTTGCAGAATGAGAATACTCGGAGGACTTATGCTAATGATAAGTTCCACAATATGCGTGCGGACCTCGAAGCTGAAAATGGTAAAATCGCCTTCTTGAAGGGACATATCTCCAAGGGTAAGAGTCTTTTTTCTTTTCAGTTTCACGCTCAACTTGTTCTTGTGCTGTTAACTTCCGACCACTCATTGTGCTATGTCATTTCTCCAATTTGTAGATGCTATCGCCAAGGCCAAGGACATTGTTGAGTAATCCAAGCACATACAAGAGTTGGATAGCCAGGGATCCTGAAGAAGGAGAGGGCTAACACGCTGAAGATGCATGAAAAGTCTATGGCTGCCGTGCAAGAATCTGCAAACACGAAGATCAACCACCTTAAGGAGGAAATTTCCACCCTCAAGGAGCAGAACAAAGCTACCGACGAGAAAAATACTCGAAACCTTGAGGCGTACAAGACCCTCCGGAAGTAACGGGACTCCATGGAGGAAATTCTAAAGCAAGCTGAGGATAGCGTCTTTGGTAAGCATTCTCCATCTTGTACTTCTGTATACCAGGTACTTTGGTCTTATTGTGTTGAACTCATGTACTCAAACATTTTGGTCGGAAATGCAGCTCCTATTGGTTGGACCAATAATCCTCCTCTACCAAAGGAATGCATGGTTCTTGCTAGCAACTTCATCAACACTGCCATCACCCAGGCCAAAGAAATAGCCAAGCCCTTGGACATCAACATTAAGGCAGTTGATTCTATAATGAAATACTCGGAGATCCTGCGCCAAGCCCCCGAGTGTATCGTAAGCTAGAAGGCTTCATGTACCAGGGCTGGCACAAGGATGGCTCTAGCCATGGTCAAGGATCACTAAGACGATGCCGACATCTCCACGGTGATCTCTGGTTTGCCGGACGTAGAGAAAGACGGATAGAAGATCAATCACGATGCTATCTGGGCTTTGCTTGCAGGCTATGATACTAGGGTCACCCAGTTGGTTGATGCGAAAACCTTCGTGCCTCTTGAGGTAATCGACGCCGACCAAGCTAGCTCCTCCGAGTCCCTAAAAGCTGACTTTGTTGATGGGCCAGATGATTCTCCTACGGTTGATGACGTTACCTCAAAGTCTCCTGCACCAGAGAAGTGAAACACTATGTAATATTTGTCACCTCTGGATGTTGTATGTTTGCAGAAAACAATGTTGTTTAACTTAAGGGGGAAAACTCTGGCTATAAGCTTCCAACTGCTTTGGAACTAATTCCAGCATGTATATATTTTTGAAGCAAGTGCTGGCTTATCTATTACTCTGGTTTTTATGCTTGACTTTTTGTGAGTCGGAAGACCCTTAGTCAGAACTATGCGTTCAGGTGATGATACCCAATGGTACCGTCAAGAACCTAAGCACAAAATCGCCGACTTCGAGTGCCAAAAGTCACTTCTCCAGAATCCACATAAAAACAACAAAGAACGTGTAGACCAGAAAACCTAAGCTAACGCCCGTAGGCGGAATTTTCACAAGTGCAACTGCAAAACTTGCGCATAATGGCTTTATATGATCCAAAAATGAACACTAAAGGAGGTAAAAGACTCAGGCATATGAGTGAACCAAAGAGCTTTACTTCATTGATCATATAAGGGATACACAGTAGATAGTAAAATATGCTAAGTGTAGAAAGGACGTAGCTATGCTATGTTCCATGGCCGATCAATCTCGGGGTAGTCATCATCCGGGTCACGTCGCTTACGCTGATGATCCTCGTTTGGCCTATCCTCTAGTATACAATTTTCAATGAGGTAATAGGAACCATTGAGTAGAACCTTGCTTATGATAAACGGTCCTTCCCATGGCAGGGATATTTTGTGTGACTTCTTTTGCTTAAGTCGGAGCACTAGGTCCCCTCTTTAAACGAGCGATGCCAAATGCGGCGAATATGGTAGCTGCGTAGCTTCTGCTGGTAGATGGCGGATCTTTGGCATGCCAATACGCGCTCTTCCTCGAGAAGGTATACATCTAGGTGCCTGGATTGTTCAGCGTCATCCTCATCATAGGCGACAACTCTTGGTGAATCGTGGAGGATGTTGGATGGTAGAAATGCTTCTGCTCCATATACCATGAAATAAGGGGTGTAGCCGGTGGATCTGCTGGGAATAGTTCGTAAACTCCATAAAACAGATGGTAATTCCTTTGCCCAGGCTCCAGCTGGTCTATGTAGCGGTGCTTCTAGATGAGAATTTTAACATGCGGCCCGAAAGTTCAGACGCCAAGGCAACACGGGGTCCAAGTTACGTGTAATCTCGCAGAAGGGCTGTAGTAGCTTCACCAATTGTCGAGAGGCGCCAGATGGGGGCAAATACAAATCTAACGGCCAAACGATCATTAGAACCTGTCAAAAAACGGTTGAACTCAAATCCCGCTGTTAGGTTAACTCTTCTTGCATTGACCCGTCAGTATTTCCCGTTATACTTTGCGGTCGTGGACTGGTTTACCCCTACGAGGACTAGATCTTCTTCTCTACTTTGCTCTTCTCCCCTATTATTCCCCTCTCCATTACCTTGCTTAGCTCCGGCTACTAGTCTCTAGATCGGAGCTTGCCGTTGCTCTCCTTGCGTCCCCGCCATGGCCGGTCTACCTCACACGCCCTTAATCTAAGCTCACCGCCGTTGCCCTCGCCTCATTTTCCTAGTTGGCGTGTCGGAGCTTCGCTCCCCCAGCCTAGCCTCTCGCCGCTGCCTAGACCTTCTCGCACGGTGGAGCGTGTCCGGCCGAGCAATCTGGACCGGTGACTGGCCTCGGGCGGTTGCATGCTGTCGCGTACCTAGGCATGGTAGCCTTGGCAGGGGAGTTAAACGACAATGCTCTCATGACCATCGTCCTGGGCATGCGTCCCGTCGTGTCACCGGTAGACTTGCTGTCGGCTTTCAGGTCTCGTCTTGGGATCAGACGTAAAGTGGTCAGTATTGAGGTATGTGTGCCGCCATTTGATTTCTTCATCCGGTTTGACCACAGCTCAGACAGCAAGCGTGTTCTGCATTCTTCCCTTTTGAGTGCTCTGGGGAGAAAAAATGAGCTTCCTGCGATGTCATCACGCCTGTGGGTGGGACGATTGCTTGGGGCAGCTTCGGTTCTTCTTTAAACTCGTCTTTGATGGACTCCCTTTGCATGCTTGGGAACCGGAGGCCCTCAAGCAGGTCATCAGTAGCCTTGGCGGCGAGCTAGTGGAGATTGTGCCACCGAGTGACTGATGGATCATCGAGGTAAAGGCGTGGTTGAAAAATCTAGACACCGTTCCTAAGATGTACAATGTGGAGATTCCAAGCAGGGCAAGAGGACAGCTTTGCTGGAAGCACCCGGTGATCATCCACCTGCAGGAGTTTCTGGATCCGGTACATGGCATTTAGGACCCCGACGAGGCGGCCAGAAAGCGTCCTCGTCGCCTGCAGTGTTGACCTGGAAGGATCGACGGCACAGGACCACCACCGTTCTGCGACGAAGCGCACAGTTTTGGTATGGGGGGGACCGGTCGTGGACAGGCTGGTGGTTCTGATTTCCCTCGAGTGAAGACAGAGGTTGAGTGAATCTGAAAGATTGCTGACTTGAGAGTCGAGCACGTAGTACGCCTTATGTAATAGTTTGAACTGCTGTAGTATGTGTGGCTACTGAATTTGTAATATGTGGCTACTGAATTCATAGTATGTGTGGCTAATGATTTCGTAGTACGTGTGGCTAATGATTTGTAATTTGTGTGGCTAATGAATTTGTAGTATGTGTGGCTAATGAATTTGTGTGCATAACCAAGGTAAGCCTCCTGAAAAGAGGGTGGGCTAGCAATGATCAATGTCACCATTGCCGGAAAATGCTGCTGGTGAGCGATCCGAAAGGCATGAAATGCTGCTGGTTTGTATGCATGGAACAATTTTTACATATATTTGCTCGAGCTGGTGCGTGATTCTGCATGGAACTTGCATGAATAAACCATCCAAAATCAGTTCATAAAATGCTGTATGAATCTTGTCTGCCTCGGATAAGTATGACAGTAAACTGAATTCAACCGCCAGTAGTAATTGAATAAATATATACATCTTGATAGTATTTGGTTACTTCCAAACTTGTTCCATACTATAGTATGGGATAGCTGCACAAAATGGGGCTATTGCCTCTACAAAAGGCATTCTACAGAGTTAGTCTCTGAACTTAACTGTTCTACAATGAAGAAACTGCAGATCTCCACCATAAAAGTTGGCTAGCCAATTTCCTTGAGAGGACGTAAGTTCAGCGATCGTTCAACCACAACTGATCTTTTTCCTTCCTGCCAAACTTCAAGAGATCTGCAATTTTCATGCACTAGTTGACGCGCTTGAACCAGTCCCGGTTTAGTACGAATAGCCGTGCCGCCGCAACGATTTCTTCGAAAGTGAACTCCGGCTTCTCATGGCAGGGATCGTAGGTCCCTGTGAATCTAAACCTGAATTCCGGTGCTGAGCTGTTGCCCGTCGTTGGCTCCAGCTATCGAACACTCCAACAAGCTAAGTGTAGATGGATGCATGCCGCCGCGGTGTGGCCGCCGACGGTGCGTACGATGGATCGTCTTTGCCGCAGATGGCATGCACCCAGATTGCCCCACGGTAAGGTCGCCCGCACCGAGGCATGGAGGCGAGAGTTTGTTGACCTTGGAGCCGCCCTGTTCGGGGGTTTGTTTCCTCGGCGGCAAGCTCGCAGGAACGCTCGGAACATACCTTATTTCTCGTGCGCAAAGAACACGAAAATGCCGCTGCGCGCATTGTCTATGACGCTCGGTTGGCCCTTCTTGACACCGCGACAGCCTTTGCCGTTGCCACTGCCGCCGCTGCAGCTTCAGCACATTCTACTAAATCAACCGTCTCGGATGGCAATGGAAGATCGTCCTTGTAGTATAGCCGCATGGCCTGCCTTAGAGGGGCCAAATAGCCAAGCTTTGGCGGCAGCCAGGGCGGCGGCGGCTTATGCTTAGGCGGGGCCATAGATAAGCTTCCTAAGAGTGTATCTTCTTTATTCAAAACAAGTTCGACTAAATGCTGAATCTTTATTTCCCTTTCTCAGCATAAGAGTGCTAAGTTATTAAAAATACAGGTCGTGGCTAGCAACCGGATCGGGCAATGTACCAGGTCAGGGTTCCATTTTAAGTATATTTATGAGTGTGTCCTTAGTTGTGTCTAGAAATTTTGCATGTGCCACTACGATCGTACAATTGTAACAACACCATCGTAAAAGGGGGAAGATGAGCGTTTCTTTGGTGGGACCATAACCTCGACCGTCGACGGAGCGCATCCCAGGTTCGAGGATTAGTGCTCCCCATTATTCTGTGATTTTCCATATTCTGTCGCTCGCTCGCAGCTCCGCGCCACCACTCTAGTCTTGCATGCCGCCACTTCGTCCCCTCCGGAAACACTCTCGTCCTCCCCCTGGACTATCGTCCTCCCGTCATCCCCTACCCACCCTGCCTTGCCCCCTTGCCCTGTCTCCTTGCCTCCGTCGCTGCCCAGGCGCATCTGGGAATGAAAATCGTTTGGTGGGCGCTAGGTTCTCGCGCAACGGCAGTGGCTTTGATCTAGATCCCGCACGGAAATGGATCCTGCGTGGCTGGAGAACACGGAGATGGGTACTTCCCGGACAAAGAGCGAGGATACGTACCCTTCAAGGCTGAAGAACATGGAGGAGCACGAAACAAGGGAAGATGACGCGGGGTGTAAAGCTTTGGTGCTCTGGAGCCCATTGAACGTGTCGTACATCCTCCCTGAAGGGTAAGAATTGCAATTCCATCTCTGCATCTCCCAATTAGAGTTTCTAGTCCCGTGTTAATGGAGAGGATCTGTGTTTGTGACCGTAGGACATCTGCTTCATCCAGATTTCTTTTGAGGATTCGGCATGGGTGTCGGACTGAAACCTTGTCCGACGGTAGAATCGCAGTTACCAGTGGATTTGATCATCGACTGATAGTAGACGCGGAGGACATAACTCTAAGTGACTTGCACATGCAATTTGGGAAGTTTCCCATTGACCAGCATGATGAATTCGTAATCAGGTACTACAACACAAATTCGCAGACTTTCTGCGACGTTAGAGCTAAGGAGGCTCTGGCCATGATGTGGAGTAAACACCTCAGCACGAGGAATGATGTTTGTGCACATCATTAACAAAGATACTGGGGAAGAGACTGTCCTGAATGATACTGGGCCATGTGGAGCGCGAATAGAACATGCTCTGTTTTCGATACCGAGCGTGACCGACCAGCCTTTCATTGAGCATGAAGACATCGAAATGTGTGGCGGTCAGGGTGATTTTGTGCTCGAAGATGATGATGATGAGAAAGTATATCCAGATGTGACTGCTGGCCCTGATAGGATGGAGAGTAGGGAATATTTGGTTGATTCAAACTATGAGCCTGACTATGGGACTGATGAGGAAGAGGAATGTGAGGATGGGTAAATGGGATACAAATACGATGACGAAGACAAGGACAAGCCAGTGATACACTTTGACAGGGACAACCCTACAATTAATGAGGGGACTGTCTTTGATACCGTGGAGAAATGCAGACATGCCACTGCTACCTATGCAATAAGAGTTGGGTTCGAATTTATCATTGAAAAGAGCGATCAAAAGAGATTTAGGGTGCATTGTAGGGAAAGTAAGGTGTGTAAATGGAGATTGCATGCATCTCCAATGCGGGGTGGACACCCATTTCAGGTTGCAATAGGTTTCGGTCTTTCTCATATTTGTTCTGCTGATGAGTCCTCTGATTTATTTTTATTCCCATTGAATGCAGATCAAGGTAAACACGAAGAAACACAACTTCCCTAATACTTCTTTAAGTGATAAAGTTAGACCGGCGACAACCAAGTGGATTACTGCTAAGGTACTTGACTGGGTGATGCAGGATCGTAGCATTGGACCTGCTGAACTCAGGACTAATCTTAGAGAAAATTTTAATGTTCTAATTCCTTACCATAGAGTCTTTGATGAGAATGAGATGGCTCTAGACTTCATTCAGGGCAAGTGGACTGACAATTTTCACATGTTGTATAGTTTCAAAGATGAGGTAGAGAATAAATCACCTGGTAGTGTTGTTGACATTGATTACGAGGTTGTGAAAGGAAGAGAAAAGGTCTCAAGGGGGGTCAAGTATAAGTAGGCGGATAAGAAATGCTTCAGGAGATGTTTTGTCTGCCTGAAGGCATGATGGAAGGGGTTCCTAGACGGCTGCAGGCCATACTTGGAAACATATGCAACTTCTTTAACAGGGAAGTTCAGGGGATAGCTTGCCACCGCTTGTGCCGTGGACGCGCATAATTGGCTTTTTCCCGTAGCCTATGCTGTTCTTGAGGGTGAATCTATTGAAAGCTGGACATGGTTCATGCAGAGACTACGTGCAGTAATTAGTCACCCTGAAGGCTTGGTGATACACACTGGTGCATGGAAGGGGCTTCAGATTGCTGTTGATGCTGTGTTTCCTAGGGTTGAGCATAGGGAATGCATGCGGCACCTCGCTACTAGCTTCACGAAGAAGTTTAAAGGAAAGACCTTTGAAGACAAATTGTGGCGCTTAGCATACACGTACACCCCAAGAACGCATGCTACTTACATGCAGAACTTGTATACCATGCCAAAGATGAAAGAATACCTCGAAGAAGATCATAATAAGTTATGGGCCAGAAGCAAGTTTGCTGAGTTAAGCAAAGTGGATTTTGTTTGCAATAATCTGACAGAAAGGTTCAATGCTAAGATTAGGAGCATGAAGTCACTTGCAATTTTTATTTTGTTAGATGCAATAAGACAGTGTATAATGGTGAAGATAGATTTTAGGCAGAGAATTTGTGCGAGAAAATTTGTAGGCCATAAAATAATTCCAAAGGTGGTTTTATTACCGAATGCAAGAACCAGGACAATGAGAACGATAAAGACGAGGATGGTCAGAAGTTCAAATACATTGGCTGAGGTTTATGCAAAAGACAAGCACGGAACTGAACGGAGGTTTACTGTAGACATTGGTAACAAAACTTGTTCATGCAAGAAGTGGCAGGTTACTGGTCTGCCATGCCACCATGCACTATGCTTCATCTTAAAGCTGAGAGATAGAGGTGATGAAATAGAGAACTATGTTCATAACTATTTCTCCATGGACAAGTTTGCTGCAACTTATGCAGAAAACGTACCACCTATTGCTGATGAAAATGATTGGAAGATAGTCGATCCAGGGTTCAAACTCGAACCACTAGTTCTTAGGAGGCCACCTGGGAGGCCTAGAAAGGAAAGGACCGAAGCCTTCACCGCAAAAGGTTCGAGACTAGGAGCAAGGAAGCGGAAGTGCAAACGGTGTGGAGGGTTGGGCCATATCAAGAGGCTATGCAAAACCCCAGTTCCACATGATTTCGGAGATGCTGACCTTGTCCCCATTCACATTACGCAGGAACAAGATGAGGCTTCTCAGGCAGAACCAGAGGAAGCGCAGCGAGATGACATGGAGGAAGTGCTGCATGTGAAGGAAAACGGTGATGCACATGTTGAGGAAAACGTTGGTAAGCAGCAATTTGGCTGAGGACGTGGACGTGCTGGCGGGGATAGGGGAGAAAAGAAACAAAAGGGTAAGCGGGAGCGGATGGGAAACGATAATAATGGAGTTGAGTTTGAATATGAAGAAGTTGCTGGGGTGATTGAGGATGTTCTTGAGGATCTTTCGGCTAACTGCAGGAGAAACAATAAATCCCTATCAATTTTGTCTCTGTACGATTCTCCGGATGAAAGGTAAGCTTGAAACTAGTTTTACTTGGCATTTTGATCATTTTTGTTTCCGTCCTCATCAACTATTGTTTAGTGCAGTGCGGGATTGAACAGTAATAAGAGGAGCAGAGAGGAGGTGGCATAGTAACGCCGTTTCTTGAATTTTCATTAAAATTTATTTAAATATGGTACTTGTAACGGGTATGTTATGTGTGGTGTCAACCTGATTCGAGGTCGTTAGATTGTACATTAATTTTTAAACTGATCACCCATAAACAATAATCATGGATTTGTAACAATTCAACGACCAAAATTATGGCCATGCCATGTTGTTTCCTCGTCACCTGCAGTGTTGGCCTGGAAGGATTGATGGCATAGGACTAGCATGATGGAATTTTTTCATTCGCTCCCGCTAACCTATTCCGAACTTGATTGCACTGCCATTTAATCACGCATCTAGACCCACATGTCATCCTCTCATTAGAAGAAACATGTGTATGATGGATTTCGAAGTGAGCGATTCAGCAATACAGACACTGAAACACAATAGCAGTACAGATAGAACCAGTTCTTGCTTCATATCTTAAAACCTTGGTCGACTAGAATCAACATCAATACCTAATCCCAAATTTGAATTGCAGATCATCAGAATCAAGACCGTCATATCTGTCATCTACCACCTTGTAGATGCAGAATGAGTAATCTAGGATGAACCTATCATGTTTATTAATCAAAAAATTCCGTAAATCTTTAGTCATCCTGGCGGCAGCTAGCGACACGCTGCTCTTTGGCTCAAAAAATAGGCTATATTTGGAGAATTCCTCCTCGTCCCCTCCCATCATTGAAGGTTTATACAAGTGCAACTCCACCATGTACCATAGAAACTTGCATGCCGCCGACCTGACGCTCTCGACGGATATGGCGAGGCCAGAGTGGAGCATGTCAAATTGCACGATGAACACTGTACCATCATCCCTGGATCCGATGGTCTCTACTCTCCATGAGCATGGTGCCAGCAAAGGCTGAGAGATGTATCTTTTTCCACACCGTAGTGGAAACGGAGCACTTCCATCGAGTGGGATTTTTTGAGATGGGCGAGGAGCGCTGTGGGTGGGGTGGAGAACTCGCAGCCAGGCTTAGGGAAGTAGCACAGACAGTGCGGGCACACCATCTTGTGGTTAAGAAAGTCGTGGAAGGCGACCAATGTCCCGTAGCCGTTGTTGGGGCATCTGCTACCTTTTCCGCTAGCAACTTGGCGACGCAACTCCTTGGAGCATGCGGCCAGCCTGACGGCGCTGATAGTGTCCCTCCACATAGAGATTTCTCTGAAGGCGTCGTCCCTGAACTTGCTGCAGCCACTGTACCGAATCTTGTGCATCAAATCCGCTATTGATTCTGGATGAACTGGGGGCGAGGGCGGATTCATTATTGCTGGGGTTTCTTGGAGGAGAGTGATGGTGGCCTGCAAGAACCGATTCTGCGGGCGAGAACGAAGTGCACAGTAGATGGAGAATATGGGAGGCTCTTTGATCAAGGGTTGTTTGCATGTTGCCTCGTCTGTCTTCTGCAGTGCGCAGCTGTATCGAGGACGCCGACTGGACTAGCAAGCGGGGAGCAGATCTTTTGTGGATACGCGTGTCTCCTTCTCCTCTGACTATGCCATCAAGTGCTGTTAGAAGAGACAGCGTACCGTCCCATCGCATTGGCAATGTTAGGGGAATTGATGTTTTATAAGAGGAAAAATGGTAGACTCAAACAACGCTGGACACGCTCCTACAACTTGGCCATTCTATCCGAACATGTCATTAAAGCTACTGTACATAGATTAAATTTAGGCTCAAGCGACCCTAATCGACTATGCCGCTCCCGCTCACGAGTGCTGCACGACGAACAACATCGATAACGATGGAGGGCGTACGCCCATGCAATGCCCAGAAGCGCTGCCTCCCTTCGGGGTTGCGCAGATCCGGGTGGATATCCAAACGGCGAGCTCTGCAAATACAAATCAACACCTCCCGCTCCTTCTTGAAGCACCTTGGCCAGTACGCGCTGGTGCGCGCGTATCGGTCCATTGCCCTCTTCCGCTCTGGCAGCTGGCGGTGACGCTCCTCGATCTGCCTCGATAGCGCGATGGCGTGCAGGAGCGACGCCACGGGCACCCCGGCATAGCTGAGCTCGTAGCCGGCCGGTAGCCTCACAAGCGGCAGTTCGAGTATGTCGTACTGGTCGAACAACTCGGCCTTGTGCAAGCTGAAATGGGGCCTTTCCATGGCGAGGTGTCGTTTCTTCAGGAAGGATTCGATGCTTGAACTGACACGAGTTGCAGGGAATGAACGGGGTTTGAGCTTCGGCCACACGGCCACGTTTATAAAGTCAAGGAGCTAGGCCCACTGGTGGTTGCCAGGGCCAATCGGGACGCAGCAATGCCTACTCGTGGATCGCTATTGCAAAGGATGATCCTTATCGTTCATTCTCCCCAATGCAACAGTGCCTAACAATTGGGAAGCAGAATCAACCTGGCCCCATGGGGGGGGGGAGGGGCTTCTAGAAGGCCCTAATCTTACACCTCCTTTGGGAAAACGCCGGTTTTTTAGGTTGAGAAAATGGAAAGTTGGAATTTGTCCAAGGCACCACAAAATCTCTAGTTGGAGAAGTCGCTTGCGATGCCTAGATGGAGCTAGGTGCCAGGTTTGGGCTTAATCCATGGAGTGGTTCCATGTTCTGGGCAGCGAGGGGGGGGGATCTAGGATTGGAAGCCATGTTTACTCACACTCGATAGACATCCTGGTGGTGCCTTGGATGCCAAATGACCTGGTATGCCTTGCCTATGATTTTATGAGGGAAGTGGGTCACATGCAAGGGCTCCAGGAGCCGTTTTCATGTTTTTTATTTTTTTTAGATTTTGTTTGGTGCTGCCCAAGAAAACGGCAAAACCCGTCGACGGCCGCGGCAACACGACGGTCGGTGCAATCTTGGACCCAGGCATGCATCTAGCCTAGGTACCCCATGGGGCACCCCAAACCATTTTCCCCCGAAAATTGAGAGTGTCTTATAGGGTACATATAGTTAGAAACTGTATTTACCGGGCCGTAACTTGGAAAAAATACAGTACATACCTGCACCACGAGATAAATACCCGTCTCCCGGGAATGGCCATGCACCATGGTGTAGCATGCATGGAAATTGCCTCGGGCCCATGGGCGCGCCCTAATCTTGCACCTCCTTTGGGAAAACGCCGGTTTTTTGGGATCAGAAAATGGAAAGTCGAGATTTCACCAAAGCACCATGAAATCTCTAGTTGGAGAAGTAGCTTGCGATGCCAAGAGGGAGCTAGGTGCCGGGTCTTGGCTCAATCCATGGAGTGGTTCCATGTTCTGGGCAGTGAGGGGGGGTCTAGGGTTGGAAGCCATATTTACTCACACTCGATAGAGATCCTAGTGGTGCCTTGGGTGCCTAATGACCTGGTATGACCTGCCTATGATTTTATGAGGGTAGTGGGTCACATGTAAGGGCTCCAGGAGCCGTTTTCACGTTTTTTCTTGTTTTTTTAGATTTTGTTTGGTGCTGCCCAAGAAATCAGCGAAACCTGCCGGCGGCCGCGGCAACGCGACGGTTGGTGAAATCTTGGACCAAGGCTTGCATCCAGCCAAGGTACCCTATGGGGCACCCCAAACCATTTTCCCCGAAAATTGAGAGTGTCTTATAGGATACATACAATTAGAAACCACATTTACTGGGCCATAACTTGGAAAAAATATAGTACATTCCTACACCACGAGTTAAATACCCACCTCCCGGGAATGGCCATGCACCATGGTGTAGCATGCGTGGAAATTTCCTCGGGCCCATGGGCGCACCGTAATATTGCACCTCCTTTGGAAAAACGCCAGTTTTTCGGGTTCAGAAAATGGAAAGTAGAGATTTCTCCAAAGCACCAAGAAATCTCTAGTTGGATAAGTCGCTTGCGATGCCGAGAGGGAGCTAGGTGCCGGGTTTTGGATCAATCCATGGAGTGGTTCCATGTTCTAGGCAGCGAGGGGGGCGGGGATCTAGCATTGGAAACCATGTTTACTCACACTCGATAGACATCCTGGTGGTGCCTTGGGTGCAAAATGACCTGGTATGCCCTGCCTATGATTTTATGAGGGTAGTAGGTCACATGCAAGGGCTCTAGAAGCCATTTTTACGTTTTTATATATTTTTAGATTTTGTTTGGTGCTGCCCAAGAAAATGACAAAACCTGACGGCGGCTGTGGCAACGCGACGGTCGGTGCAATCTTGGACCTAGGCATGCATCCAGCCTAGGTACCCCATGGGGCACCCCAAACCATTTTCCCCGAAAATTGAGTGTCTTATAGGGTACATACAGTTAGAAACTGCATTTACCGGGCCGTAACTCAGAAAAATACAGTACATGCCTGCACCACGAGATAAATACCAACCTCCCGGGAATGGCCATGCACCATGGTGTAGCATGCGTGGAAATTTCCTCAGGCCCATGTGAGCGCCCTAATCTTGCACCTCCTTTGGGAAAACGCCAGTTTTTTGGGTTCAGAAAATGGAAAGTCAAGATTTCTCCAAAGCACCACGAAATATCTAGTTGGAGAAGTCGCTTGTGATACCGAGAGGGAGCTAGATACCGAGTTTTGGCTCAATCCATGGAGTGGTTCCATATTCTGGGCAGAGAGGGGGGGGGTGTAAGGTTGGAAGTCATGTTTACTCACACTCGATAGACATCCTGGTGGTGCCTTGGTGCCAAATGACCTGTTATGCCCTGCCTATGATTTTATGAGGGCAGTGGGTCACATGCAAGGGCTCCAGGAGCCATTTTCATGTTTTTATATTTTGTTTGGTGCTGCCCAAGAAAATGACGAAACCTGCCGGCGGCCGCGGCAACGCGACGGTTGGTGCAATCTTGGACCTAGACATGCATCCAGCCTAGGTACCCCATGGGGCACCCCTGATGGGGATGTGCCTACCGGGGTATACCCATGAGGACGTTCCGTGGCCGAAACCGTGAGTGGGCACGCAAGACGGCCCGATCGATCAAGGCCCGGTGTGGATCCAAGCGACTGGAAGCTGAAGGCCCAGGCGACTAGATAGGCCCAGTCGGATTAGGTTAAACGAGTACCGAAGCCTTAACTGATTCGGTTGAGATATGTAAACCCTAGGGGAGGTGAGCCTATATTAACCTCCCTGCAGGGCGTGTAGAGATACGTTCCATCATACACCCAAGCGACTCGCCTCCTAGCCTCCGAGCTCGCCCATTGTACCACCTTCATAATACAATCTAGCAGGAGTAGGTATTTACCCTCCGGGGGGCCGAACCTGGGTAAAACCCTGTGTCTCCGCCCTCATCTTGCACCGCAGATGGCTGGCCGCCCTTGCCCTTTGTTCTACTACTCGCTGCCGATTGCAGCATCTGCCGTGACCATTCCCACGACAGTGGCGCCCACCGTGGGGCCTGGCTGGTCTGGCCGGTGTTCTACGGCGAGATCCAATCTTCCCATCAACGAGACGGTCGCCACCGGACGCATGATAGCGATCGGCGAGATGCTCCAAATCTTGCCGAGCAGCTACGTCCGCAAGCGCGCCGTCACGCCTGGCGTGATCACGCGATCGGCACGATCAGCCTCTTCGTCGGCCTCACCGATGTCATCGTCTCGGAGGACTCGCTCGTATCATGAAGTCGCCGCCCGCGATCGGCTCTCGAGAGCCAGATCCGCACGATCCATCGCCGCCTCCGAGTACAACTTCGGCCCACAACAACGTGGCGAAAACTCCGGGCCACGGAAGACGCGGCCCTCAACGACGACGCCGATTGGCGACGGCGTCGTGCGGATCCATCACCGCGGCTTCACCCGCGGGCTCCATCACCCAGGTCTCTAACATGGGAGACTTCGAGGACCCCTCCATCCTTGGAATCTTCGACTTCGACTCCGGGTCGGAAAATTCCGGCGACCTCCATGACGGGACCGGTCGCCACGCCGCAATCTACATGGCGAACGGCATCGAACCGCCGGAGGACCCCTTCTCCACCCTGATCCCTCCTAACGCCACGGCAACGGAGGTCGAGGAACTCCGCCTGAAGCTGGCGGAGGCAGTACGCAAGGAGCAAGCCGAGCGCGAAAAATTTCGCCTCGAGCAGGTGACGGCGTAGGAGCTATCACGCTACCACCAACAGCGAACCAGGTCGCGCCTGAACCCCACCGTCCAGGGGCGCGCCCTGAACTTCGACGACGAAAACGACCTGGCCCGCATGGACGAGCGCGCGATCTGCGAGAACAGGCCACCAGGAGGAAGCGCTCGGCCCCCGCCAGGGTCGACGGTGATGGGAGCCCTACCTCCACCCAACCGCACACCCCCCAGGGACCAGCCGTGGATAGTAGTCTCCTCACGGGAGCGAGACGCAAACGGCCTCCCACTGTTCTCCATCCCGATGGACAACCTCGTGGCGGGCCGAGCAGCAGCCGACAACATCACGGCCACCGGCGACGATGCCCTACAGATCCAGTACGTCAGGGCCCTGCTCGCAAAGGCCGTCGAGCAGCAAAATGCAGGCGCCGACTCGCAGGGTCGAGTGTACTCGCGTTCTTTGGGAAGCAGAGCGGCCTCGAGCAGCCGACCAATGGCGGCAAACACCCTCAACTGCCCGCCACCAGAGCCACTGCAGCTCCAACACCGACCCACAAGCGGCACTCTCCTGCGACCCCAGCCAGCGACCAACCGTGCGCCAACGGTCAACCGACGCCCGCACCCACATCATCAACAACCAAAGCTGGCGCGCACGCCAGCCCGACGACCTGCGACACACCCTAACCAATCGCCGCGACGGCGAGCCAATGGGGTAGCTAAGTCGACTCGGCCCCAAGTGCTTCGGACCAAAGATCCGAGGCGAGAAGTACCCGCCAAACTTCAAGGCGCCGAAGGAGATAGAAAAGTACGACCCCTCGTATGACCCCGCCGTCTGGCTCGATACATACCTCAAGGCGATGGGGATCGCAGGCCACACCGACCTGCTAGCCGCCCGTTACCTCCCCCTGATGATGGAGGGGACGTGCAGGCAGTGGATCAACACCCTCCCCCAGGATAGTATCGACTCCTGGGAGGAGATGCACGACGCCTTTGTCAGGCACTTCGAGTGCTCCTACACCCGCGCCACCACCATCGAGGACCTGGAGCGATTCGTCCAGGGCCTCATGAAGTCGACTCCATGGCCGGTACATGGTGGCAAGAACTCTGTAGCGCGGTCGGCATCCACCCGGACACCGCGATCCATTGCTTCAAGACCTCGTGCCGCTACGAGCCTTTGGTCGCCAAGCTCAAGCGACACTCTCGCACACTCGACAACATACCGGACCTCCTCGAGATCGCCAAATGATACGCGGAGGAAGATCCAAACCAGGAAACCAACGACGAGTCGGGAGGACAACACCGCACGAGCGGCAACGACAGCGGATGACGGTCCGACCTACGCTACAGCAACACTCGCCTCACCGGCAAGCGCCATAGTGACGGGCGAGTCGACTTCGTCGCCAACGCCGGGCATGCACAACGCGAGCCCAAAAGCTTCCGCCACGATGGAGGACAACACCGCGACGGCGGCAACTACAAGGCCAAGCCAAGGTTCAACCCTGTGGCCCTCCTTAACCAACCTTGTGCGTTTCATAGCAGGGAAGGCAAACATGCAACGCACATGACTGCCAGACCCTCAGGGAGATTGAGAAGGCACGACGAACAAGGGAGGACCCCGACAACAACCCGCCAAACGGCGGAAAGTTTGGCAACGTGGCCGGCTCGCTCCACACCTTCACCGGCTTCAACACGAAGCGCGAGAAGAAGGTCATCGCCCGCGCCGTCGCCGTCAACGCGGTGGCTCAGCTGGACGTCCCCCAGTTCCTCAACTGGTCGGAGCAGCCCATCACCTGGAGCCGCCAGGACCACTCGCCACGCATCGAGTACCCAGGCCGAGTCGCCCTGGTGGTCAAGCCCAAGGTCGGCGACTACTGGCTCCCCAAGACATTGATGGACGGCGGCAGCTCCATCAACATCCTGTACCTGGACACCTTCAGGCGGCTGCGGCTCCTGCAGTCGATGATCGAGACAACCCACACCACGTTCCATGGCATCGTCCCCGATCGAAAGGCATACCCGATCGGCAAGGTCACGCTGCCAGTCACCTTCGGCACACCAGCAAACTTCCGCACCGAGCGGATCGTCTTCGAGCTGGTGCCCTTCGACAGCCCCTACCACTGCGTCCTGGGGCGCCAAGCATTCACCAAGTTTATGGCAACGCCACACTACGCGTACAACGCGATGAATCTCCCCGGGCCGTGCGGCGTCATCACCATCAACGGCGAACCCGACATGGCCGCCGAGTGCGAGGCCAAAGGAGCCGAACAAGCCGATGCCGTTATCGCGGCGAAAACCAATCACGCCGATGAGCTCGCCAAGTACGTGAGCGGGGTCAACAACGACGACCCCACCATACTCAAGAAGCCCAACTCGGAGGGCGCAAACACCTCAACCTTCGAGGCAACGATGCACACTCGCACCGTCGAGCTGGTCCCAGGCGACTACAGCCAGACGGTGATGATTGGGACGGGCATGAGCCCAACCCTACTTGAAGTCGGCGCGGCTCGGGTCGGTCGGCAGAGTACCGTGGGATCGCCACCTCGCCCTCCGGAGTCGCCTCAGTAACGTAGAACCATGAATTCTTCCATTGGATCGCCGCCTTGGCGGGCAGCATCGGATCAAAGAAAGAGGCCTTCGATTTAAGTTGGAACGTCAGGCCGCCTGCAGCAAGCATTGGGCCGCCCGCTTCCTCGCGACTGATCCGTCCATGGAACAGATCTTGCCACAGAGGGAAGTAGGGCCGGCAGCCCAGGTAGCACTCGCAGAACGCCACAAAGATGGCGAGCTGCTCGATGTTGTGCGGACCCAGATCCGACGGCTGGATCCCGTAAAAGGCGTAGAAGCACCGGAAGAATAGGGACGTAGGGAATCCCAGCCCCCGTTCTAGGTGGCTGGTGAAGCAGATGAATTCTCCAGCGGCGTTGAGTTGATCACCTCCCGGCGAGGATGCGCCACTGCCGGTCGCAGGATCGGCCTCCTCGAGGGCCTTGCGCCCTCGTACACTTAGATCTACCCCAAGGCTCGGTGGAGAGGGCCATGGCAGAAGGATTTGTGAGGGGTCGGAGGATTTCGGGTCGGCTGGATCGCGATGCGAAGGAAGGCGAGAATGCGTGCAATCGGAAGAAATGGCGAGAAGATGGTTCTCTGATGCTTTGCCATTCCCTTAAATAGCGGTTGTTACCGCCAAATCGAGGCCGTTACAACGCGGTGATTACGCCAAAAGTTACCGTTGGATTTCCAACGGCTAGTTTGACCACGTTTAACGGTCCAACAACTTTCATTTCGCCGACCCGATCACTACGACAATGTTTTGCCGACTCGACTGCCAAAGCTGCGATCGGGATGACTAGTTTTTCCTTTATACGAGAGCCATGACGATTCAACTGGTGTCTACTCAAGCCGTATACTCGATTGCGGCCAGCCACCTCATGTCGACGGCCTGGGGACTCTTGATGGGGATGTTCCTACGGGTATACCCGGCAGGGCGTTCGGCCTGAAAACCGGCGAGAGGGCACGCAAAGCATTGTTGGATCAAGGCCCGGTGTGGATCCAAGCGACTGGAAGCTGAAGGCCTAGGCGACTAGATAGGCCAGTCAGATTAGGTTAAACGAGTACCGAATCCTTAAGTGATTCGGTTGAGATATGTAAACCCTAGGGGAGGTGAGCCTATATAAACCTCCCTGCAGGGCGTGTAGAGATACGTTCCATCATACACCCAAGCGACTTCCGCCAGCCCCATGAGCTTGCCCATTGTACCACCTTCATAATACAATCTAGCAGGAGTAGGTCTTTACCCTCCGGGGGGCCGAACCTGGGTAAAACCCTGTGTCTCCGCCCTCATCTCGCACCGCAGATGGCTGGCCGCCCTTGCCCTTCGTTCTACTACTCGCTGCCGATTGCAGCATCTGCCGTGACCATTCCCACGACAACCCCAAACCATTTTTCCCCGAAAATTAAGAGTGTCTTATAGGGTACATACAGTCAGAAACCGCATATACCGGGCTGTAACTCAGAAAAAATACAGTACATGCCTGCACCACGAGATAAATACCCACCTCCCGGGAAAGGCCATGCACCATGGTGTAGCATGCGTGGAAATTTCCTCGGGCCCATGGGCGCGCCCTAATCTTTCACCTCCTTTGGGAAAACGCCGTTTTTTTGGGTTTAGAAAATGGAAAGTCAAGATTTCTCCAAAACACCACGAAATCTCTAGTTGTAGAAGTCGCTTGCGATGCCTAAAGGGAGCTAGGTGCCGGGTTTGGGCTCAATCCATGGAGTGGTTCCATGTTCTGGGAAGCAAGGGGGGGGATCTAGGGTTGGAAGCCATGTTTACTCACACTCGATATACATCCTGGTGGTGCCTTGGGTGCCAAATGACCTGGTATGCTCTGCCTATGATTTGATGAGCGCAATGAGTCACATGCAAGGGCTCGAGGAGCCGTTTTCACGTTTATTTTTTATTTTTTTAGATTTTGTTTGGTGCTGCCCAAGAAAACAGCGAAACCCACAGGCGGCCGCGGCAACGCGACAGTCGGTGCAATCTTGGACCCAGGAATGCATCCAGCCTAGGTACCCCATTGGGCAGCCCAAACCATTTCGCCCCAAAAAATGAGAGTGTCTTAAAGGGTACATAGAGTTAGAAACCGCATTTACCGGGCCGTAACTTGGAAAAATACAGTACATGCCTGCACACGAGATAAATACCCACCTCCCGGGAATGGCCATGCACCATGGTGTAGCATGTGTGGAAATTGCCTCGGGCCCATGAGCGCGCCCTAATCTGGCACCTCCTTTGGGAAAACACCGGGTTTTCGGGTTCAGAAAATGGAAAGTCGAGATTTCTCCAAAGCACAACGAAATCTCTAGTTGGACAAGTCGCTTGCGATGCCGAGAGGGAGCTAGGTGCCGGGTTTGGACTCAATCCATGGAGTGGTTCCATGTTCTAGGCAGCGAGGGGGGGGATCTAGGGTTGGAAGCCATGTTTACTCACACTCGATAGACATTTTGGTGGTACCTTGGGTGCCAAATGACATGGTAGCCTATGATTTTATGAGGGAAGTGGGTCACACGCAAGGGCTCCAGGAGCCGTTTTCACGTTTTTTTTATTTTTTTAGATTTTGTTTGGTGCTGCCCAAGAAAACAGCGAAACCCGTCGGCGGCCGTGGCAACATGACGGTCAGTGAAATCTTGGACCCAGGCATGCATCCATCCTAGATACCCCATGGGGCACCCCAAACCATTTTTCTTCGAAAATTGATAGTCTCTTATAGGGTACATACAGTTAGAAACCGCATTTATCGGGCCGTAACTCGGAAAAAATACAGTACATGCCTGCACCACGATATAAATACCCACATGCCGGGAATGTCCATGCACCATGGAGTAGCATGCGTGGAAATTGCCTCGGGCCCATGGGCGCTCCCTAATCTTGCACCTCCTTTGGGAAAACGCCAGTTTTTCGAGTTCAGAAAATGGAAAGTCGAGATTTCTCCAAAGTACCACGAAATCTCTAGTTGGAGAAGTCGCTTGCGGTGCCGAGAGGGAGCTAGGTGTCGGGTTTGGGCTCAATCCATGGAGTGGTTCCATGTTCTGGGAAGCGAGGGGGGCGATCTAGGATTGGAAGCCATGTTTACTCACACTCGATAGACATCCTGGTGGTGCCTTGGGTGCCAAATGACCTGGTATGCCCTGCCTATGATTTTATGAGTGCAGTGAGTCCCATGCAAGGGCTCGAGGAGCCGTTTTAACATTTTTTTTATTTTTTTTAGATTTTGTTTGGTGCTGCCCAAGAAAACGGCAAAACCCGTCGACGGCCGCGGCAACGCGATGGTCGGTGCAATCTTGGACCCAGGCATGGATCCAGCCTAGGTACCCCATGGGGCACCCCAAACCATTTTCCCCGAAAATTGAGAGTGTCTTATAGGGTACATATAGTTAGAAAATGCATTTACCGGGTCGTAACTCGAAAAAAATACAGTACATGCCTGCACCACGAGATAAATACCCACCTCCCAGGAATGGCCATGCACCATGGTGTAGCATGCGTGGAAATTGCCTCGGGCCCATGGGCGCACCTAATCTTGCACCTCCTTTGGGAAAACGCCGGTTTTTCGGCTTCAGAAAATGCAAAGACGAGATTTCTCCAAAGCACCACGAAATCTCTAGTTGGATAAGTCGCTTGCGATGCCGAGAGGGAGATAGGTTCCAGGTTTGGGTCAATCCATGGAGCGGTTCCATGTTCTGGGCAGCGGACGTGGGGGTCTAGGGTTGTAAGCAATGTTTACTCATACTCGATGATGGGGATGTGCCTACCGGGGTATACCCAGCAGGACATTTCCGATCGCCAGAATCGGCGAGTGGGCTGCAAGACGGATCGGATCAAAGCCCGTGGATCCAAGCGATCGAAGTCAAGGCCCAAAGTAGTAGATAGGCCTAGTCGGATTAGGCTAAACAAGTACCGAAGCCTTAACTGATTCGGTTGAGATATGTAAACTTAAGGGTTATGGGCATAGTAAATCAAAATTTTCTACGGATGCGAACAGAGGGACAGCCAAGATCTAATATAGGAGATGCAATCAACGAGAGAGATTGGATTAGATCTTCATACCCTTGAAGATTCGCACAGCGGAACGTTCGTCGGAACGTGGGTTATGTAGTCGTACTCGCTTCTCCTCCTCGCGATCCGATCCGATCTAGCACCACAAGTGGCGGTGCCTCCGTGAGATGCACACGTGCGGCACCTCGACGTCTCCTCCTTCCTCGGACCAGCAAGTATGGTGGAGAGACGGATTGGATCTACAACACGACAGCGTGGTGTATATGGTGGAGAATTTCTGCAGCAGGGCTTCGCCTACAAACAGTCGGGAGGGAGAGAGGAGGGCAGCAGGACGGCTAGCTCTTGGAGGGGAAGGTGTGTGTGTGTGTGGGGGGGGGGGTGGTGCGCCCCTAGCCCTCTTTATATAGAGGGGTGGGCGGCTGCAACCCTAGCCCCCTCCCCCAAGCCAAACCGGCGGCCCCAAGGAGGAGGAGTGGGGGGCAAGGAAACCCCCCTTCTAGAAGCTCTATCTAGAGTTTAAACCTCTCTTGGCCGGCTGGGCCCTATGGGGCCTTGTGACCCTGGCCCAATGCGGCCAGGGCACTCCCTCATAGGCCCATTCCCCCTCCCGGAAGGTGGGGCCACGTTGGTCCCCTTCCGGAAGGTTCTAGAAGCTTCCGGTACAATACCGATTAACCCGGAACAATTCAACTCCAAAACTGCACTACCTTATATGAATCTTATTCTCCTGACCATGAACCTCTCGTGATATCCCGGATCCCATCCGAGACCAACAAAAACTCATAAACCAATTATCCAATCTATCCTAGCCGAGACACGTTATGTGTGACCTCGGGTTCGAGAATATGCGCATATGATCTTCTATCAATAATCAACAGCGGGTCCGAAACCCATATTGACTCCACACATTCATCGATGATCATATCGGATGAACCACGATGCCAGGATTCAATCAATCCCATATATATATTCCCTTCGTCTCGCGATATTTTACTTGCACGAGATTCGATCGTCGATGGTCATACCTAGTTCAATCTCGTTCACAGCAAGTACTTTACTCGCTCAGAATCCGATATCACTTTGTGATTAACTCCTTAACCACATGCTTGCAAGCGTGTTGATATCGACCGAAAGTGGGCCCAAGTATATCTCTACGACTTGGGAGGGACAAATCCCATCTCGATACATACAACCCAATGTATACTTTCCGATCACCTAAGAGACACCTTTATGATCACCTCTCATAGGATGACGCTTGATGACCTCAAAGCTTTCTTCCGATACTGTGGAGTTGTATTATCTCATGGTCTAAGGAATACAATATTTGACATAAGAAAATCTTCAAAGACGAACACGATGACACGATCTAATTGCTTCGCTTAGTTTGGTCTCCACCATATCATTCTCCCAATGATATGATCTCATTATCAATTGACAACTCATGTCTATGGTTAGGAAACCTTAACCATCATTGATCAATGAGCTAGTCCATAGAGGCGTACTAGGGACACGGTGTTGTTCACAAACCACACAAGTATTAAAGTTTCCGCTTAATACAATTCTAGCATGGAATATAAACATTATCATGAACAAGAATTATAATAATAACATCTTTATTATTGCCTCTAGGGCATAATTCCAACATAAACCCTAGGGGAGGTGAGCCTATATAAACCTCCCTGCAGGGCGTGTAGAGATACGTTCCATCATACACCCAAGCGACTCGCCGCCTAGCCGCCGAGCTCGCCCATTGTACCACCATCATAATACAATCTAGCAGGAGTAGGTCTTTATACCTCGGGGTCAACCTGGGTAAAACCCTGTGTCTCCGCCCTCATCTCGCACCGCAGATGGCTGGCCGCCCTTGCCCCTCGTTCTACTACTCACTGCCGATTGCAGCATTTGCCATGACCATTCCCACGATAGTGGCGCCCACCGTGGGGCCTGGCCGGTCTAGCCGGTGTTCTACGGCGAGATCCAATCTGCCCATCAACGAGACAGTCGCTACCGGCCGCATGATAGCGATCGGCGAGATGCTCCAAATCTTGCCGAGCAGCTACGTCCCGACGGCGCGACCCGTCACGCACAGCGTGATCCTGCCGGTCGGCACGATCAGCCTCTTCGTCGGCCTCACCGACGTCATCGTCTCGGAGGACTCGGCTCGCATCCGCGAGTCGCCGCCACGCGATCGGCTCTCTGAGAGCCAGATCCGCACGATCCATCGCCTCGCCTCCGAGTACAACTCAGCCCACAGCAACGTGGCCGAAAACTCAGCGGCCGCAAAAGACGCGGCCCTCAACGACGACGACGTCTCGGCGACCCCGGCGTCACTCGCCGGATCCATCACCGCGGCTTCACCCGCGGGCTCCATCACCCAGGTCTCCAACGTGGGAGACTTCGAGGACCCCTCCATCCTCGGGATCTTCGACTTCGACTCCGGGTCGGAAAACTCCACCGACCTCCACGACGGTACTGGTTGCCACACCGCGACCTACATGGCGACTGGCACCGAGCCGCCGGAGGACCCCTTCTCCACCCCAATCCCTCCTAACGCCACGGCGATGGAGGTCGAAGAACTCCGCCTGAAACTGGCGGAGGCAGTGCGCAAGGAGCAAGCCGAGCGCGAAAAATTTCGCCTTGAGCAGGTGACGGCGCAGGAGCTATCACGCTACCACCAGCAGCGGATCAGGTCGCGCCTGAACCCCACCGTTCAGGGGCGCGCCCTGAACTTCGACGATGAAAACGACCCGGCCCGCAGGTCGAAAGCGCGATCTGCGAGAACGCGCCACCAGGAGGAAGCGCCCGACCCCCGCCAGGGTCAACGGCGATGGGCGCCCCACCTCCACCCAACCGCACACCTCCCAGGGACCAGCCGCGGATAGTAGTCTCCTCACGGGAGCGAGACGCAAACGGCCTCCCACTATTCTCCACCCCGATGGACAACCTCGTGGCAGGCCGAGCAGCAGCCGACAACATCACGGCCACCGGCGACGGCGCCCTACAGATCCAGTACGTCAGGGCCCTGCTCGCAAAGGCCGTCGAGCAGCAAAACGCGGGCGCCGACTCGCAGGGTCGAGTGTACTCGCGTTCTTCGGGAAGCAGAGCGGCCTCAAGCGGCCGCCCAATGGCGGCAAACACCCTCAACTGCCCGCCACCAGAGCCACTGCAGCTCCAACACCGACCCGCGAACGCGACACTCTCCACCAACGACCCCAGGCCAGCGACCAACTTCGTCGGCACCAACGGTCAACCCATTGACGCCCGCACCCACATCATCAACAACCAAAGCTGGCGCGCACGCCAGCCCGACGACCTGCGACACACCCTAACCAATCGCCGCGACGGCGAGCCCATGGGGTCGCTCAGTCGACTCGGCCCCAAGTGCTTCGGACCAATGATCCGAGGCGAGAAGTACCCGCCAAACTTCAAAGCGCCGAAGGAGATAGAAAAGTACGACCCCTCGTACGACCCCGCCGTCTAGATCGATACATACCTCATGGCGATGGGGATCGCAGGCCACACCGACCTGCTAGCCGCCCGTTACCTCCCCCTGATGATGGAGGGGACGTGCAGGCAGTGGATCAACACCCTCCCCCAGGATAGTATCGACTCCTGGGAGGAGATGCGCAACGCCTTCATCAGGAACTTCGAGTGCTCCTACACCCGCGCCACCACCATCGAGGACCTGGAGAGATGCGTCCAGGGACCCCGCGAGTCGACCCGCAACTGGGTCCAACGGTGGCAGGAACTCTGGTACAACGTGGTCGGCATCCACCCGGACACCGCGATCCATTGCTTCAATACCTCGTGCCGCTACGAGCCGCTGGTCGCCAAGCTCAGCTTACACTCGCACACTCGACAACATACCGGACCTCCTCGAGATCGCCAAACGATATGCGGAGGAAGATCCAAACCAGGAAACCGACGACGAGTCGGGAGGTCAACGCCGCACGAGCGGCAACGACAGCGGACAACGGTCCGACCTACGCTACAGCAACACTCTCCTAACCGGCAAGCGCCGCAGTGACGGGCGAGTCGACTTCGTCGCCAATGCCGGGCACGCACAACGCGAGCCCAAGAGCTTCCGCCGCGACGAAGGACAACGCCGTGACGGCGGCAACTACAAGGCCAAGCCAAGGTTCGACCCCGCGGCCCTCCTTAACCAACCTTGTGCGTTTCATAGCAGGGAAGGGAAGCCCGCAATGCACACAACCGCCGACTGCCACACCCTCAGGTAAATCGAGAAGGCACGGTGAGCACGGGAGGACCCCGACAATGACCCGCCAAACGGCGGAAAGTTCGGCAAAGTGGCCGGCTCGCTCCATACCTTCACAGGCTTCAACACGAAGTGCAAGAAGAAGGTCATCGCCCGCGCCGTCGCCGTCAACGCGGTGGCTCAGCTGGACGTCTCCCAGTTCCTCAACTGGTCGGAGCAGCCCATCACTTGGAGCCGCCAGGACCACTCGCCACGCATCGAGTACCCAGGCCGAGTCGCCCTGGTGGTCAAGCCCAAGGTCGGCGACTACTGGCTCCCCAAGACATTGATGGACGGCGGCAGCTCCATCAACATCCTACTCGACACCTTCAGCGGCCGCGCTCCTGCGCAATGATGATCGAGACAACCCACACCACGTTCCATGGCATCGTCCCCGGTCGAAAGGCATACCCGATCAACAAGGTCACGCTGCCAGTCACCTTCGGCACACCAGCAAACTTCCGCACCGAGCGGATCGTCTTCGAGCTGGTGCCCTTCGACAGCCCCTACCACTGCGTCCTGGGGCGCCAAGCATTCGCCAAGTTCATGGCAACACCACACTACGCGTACAACGCGATGAATCTCCCCGGGCCGTGCGGCGTCATCACCATCAACGGCGAACCCGACATGGCCGCCGAGTGCGAGGCCAAAGGACCCGAACTCGCCGATGCCGTTATCGCGGCGAAAACCAATCACGCGGATGAGCTCGCCAAGTACGTGAGCAGGGTCAACAACGACGACCCCACCATACTCAAGAAGCCTAACTCGGAGGACGCAAACACCTCAACCTTCAAGGCAACAACACACACCCGCACCGTCGAGCTGGTCCCAGGCGACTCCAGCCAGACGGTGATGATCGGGACAGGCATGAGCCCAGCCTAGGAAGGCGCGCTCATCGAGTTCCTCCGTGAGAACAGGGACATCTTCGCATGGAATCCCTCTGACATGCCTGGTGTCCCTAGGGAGCTCGCTGAGCACAAGCTAAACGCCGACCCCAAAGTGCGACTCACAAATGGGGCCGCGGCCCTTCAATGAAGAGCGCCGCCGAGCCATCGCCGAGGAGGTGCAGCGTCTACTCGTTGCAGGCTTCATCCGGCCAATCAAGTACTCCAAGTGGCTGGCAAACCCAGTCCTGGTCGAGAAGAAGAACGGGACCTGGAGGATGTGTATCGACTACACAAACTTGAACAGCGCCTGCCCAAAGGAGCAGTTCGTCCTCCCGTGGATCGACCAAATAATCGATTCCACCGCGGGCTCGGAATCGCTATGTTTCCTCGACGCCTACTCTGGGTATAAACAGATCAAAATGGCTGTCGAGGACGAGGAGAAGACGGCGTTCATCACGCCATTCGGAGCCTTCTGCTACACCGCCATGACCTTCGGCCTCAAGAACGCCAGGGCGACCTACCAGCGGTGCATGCATGAGTGCCTCGCGAGCCAAATTGGCCGCAACATCCACGTCTACATCGATGACGTGGTCGTAAACTCCGCTCGCCAGGGTGACCTACTCGCCGACCTGGCGGAAACGTTCGCCAACTTGAGAAAATACAAGATAAAGCTTAACCCAGGCAAATGCACCTTCGGTGTACCAGCAGGACAACTACTGGGGTACGTCGTCTCCAAGCGAGGGATCGAGGCGAACCCCACCAAGATCGACACAATCGCCCGACTCGGCAAACCCGAGTGCCTAAGCGACGTCCAGAAGCTGGCCGGGCGAGTAGCGGCTCTCAGTCGCTTCATCCCCCGCCTGGGTGAAAAGGCGATGCCCCTATACCGCCTGATGCGCAAGAACCCCACCTTCCAGTGTGACAAGGAGGCGGATGACGCGCTTCGCGACCTGAAGAAGGTGCTACTCGCTGCACCGTTACTCCCTGCCCCCGCTGACAAAGAACCCATGCTGGTTTACGTCGCGGCTTCCGAGCGCCCAGTACAGTGACCGGTGTACTACATCAGCGAGGTCCTCACCGAGTCGCGCCAACGATACCCGCAGTACCAGAAGCTGGTATACGCGGTCTTCAGAGCTCAGCGGCGCCTGCCGCACTACTTCCAGGAGCACCCGATCACGGTCGTGTCCTCAGCACCATTGCAGGACATCATCCGCAACCGCGAGGCGACCGGGCGGGTCGCCAAGTGGGCCGTCGAGATCGGCGTCCACGACATCAAATACGAGCACGAAAAGCAATCAAGTCGCAGGCCCTAGAAGACTTCATCGCCGACTGGGAGGAGGCCCAGCAGCCAGAGAAGCTGCCATACCTCCATTACTGCAGCCTGCACTTCGACGGCTCCAAGAACGCGGACGGCGCAGGCGCAGGGATCGTGCTAACTTCACCGAAGGGCGACAAGCTCCGCTACATCCTCTGCCTCGACTTCACACCCTGCGCCAACAACATCGCCGAGTACGAGGCCTTACTCCACGGCATGCGAGCTGCCAGGGAGATGAATGTCAACCGCCTACGCTGCTACGGAGACTCCGACCTCGTCGCTGGGCAAGTCGCTGGCACCTGCGAGGCCGTCTCCCCCACCATGGCGGCGTACCGCCAAGCAGTGGACTAGCTGGGCGGACACTTCGCAGGCTACTCCGTCGAGTGGATCGACAGGCGGAAGAACGAGGAGGCCGATGCACTCTCTCGCATTGGGTCGGCTCGACTCGCACCACCCGCCGGCGTCTTCCTGGACACAATCACCAAGCCATCAGTCTCTCCCCCGAGGGAGATCGACATCGTAGTCCCGTTACAACCAGAGGCAGCCCTGGCCGCACTCGTCACCGATCTAGACGACTGCACCAAGCCCTACATCGCCTACCTAGAGACCGGCTCCTTGCCGGCAGACGAGACAGACGCTCGGATGATCGCACGCCGATGCAAGTCCTACACCATCATCGACGGCGAGCTCCACAAGCACAGCGTCACCGGCGTGTTCCAACGCTGCGTCCAACCCGCCGAAGGACGCAAGATCCTCCACGACATCCACTCCGGTGATCGCGTTACCACGCCGGGCGCCGCTTCGGTCGCCAAGGCTATGCGGCATGGCTTTTACTGGCCCACCGCACACGCCGATGCCGTCGACATTGTCCAGCGGTGCGCCGGGTGCCAGAAGTACGCCAATAAGACGCATGTGCCGAGCTCAGCGCTCAAGACAATCCCCATCACCTGGCCATTCGCCGTATGGGGCATGGACATGGTAGGCCCCTTCAAGAATGCTCCCTCCGGCTACACCCACCTCCTGGTCGCGGTTGACAAATTCACAAAGTGGGTGGAGGCCAAGCCAGTCCAGAAGTGCGATGGGAAGACCGCCACAAAATTCCTGCGCGAGCTCATATATCGCTACGGGTTCCCAAACAGCATCATCACGGACAACGGCACCAACTTCGCCAAAGGAGCCATGGCCGAATTCTGTGAAGAGCACCACATCCGGCTCGACTTCGCGTCGGTCGCCCACCCGGAATCCAACGGCCAGGCGGAACAGGCCAATCAAAGCATCCTCCATGGCCTGAAGCCGCGACTCCAAGTACCACTCGAGCGCACTGCCGGGTGTTGGGTCGAGGAGCTGCCCTCCGTCATCTGGGGGATCCGCACCTCGGTCAACAGGTCGATAGGATTCACCCTCTTCTTCATAGTGTACGGCGCCGAGGCAGTCATGCCCACCGACCTCGAGCACGACTCGCCGCGGGTCGTCCACTACACGGAGGCTGCAAACGAAGTCGCCCGCCAGGACGGAGTCGATCAACTCGACGAGGCACGTGACCTTGCTCGGTCACGCACCGCCATCTACCAGCAGGGACTCCGCCGCTACCACAGCCGGTGGGTGAAAACTCGCACCTTCCAAGAAGGCGACCTGGTGTTGCGCCTCATCCAGGACAAGAAGGGCATGCACAAGCTCTCCCCTCCGTGGGAGGGACCATTCGCCATCGGGCGAGTACTCGGCAACGACGCCTACTACCTCATCGATGTCCGCGGGGACGGCGAACTCGACGTCAAGCGACCATGGAATGTAAACCTCCTACGGAAGTTCTACCCCTAGAACCCCACATATGTACTCTCCAGTCGCTATGAAATAAAAAGAATTGGTTACCGCAAATTGCGCCTACTCTCCGTGTCTTGTGCCACTCGCACTCGTAATAACAGCGTCAAGCTAACCGCAGAAGTCAACCTTTGGTACAGCGATCGGCACGGCTAAGTAGTGTGGTGCAAGAGCACTGAGTCACCTCAGGTCTTGCACCGTCCACGAAAAACGCTTACCCGGAGCCCCATTGGAGTCGCCTTCGACCGGGTTTCACGAGCCAAGACAACTGCCTTCGCTTCTTACAGCGACCATGATCCTTCGCATCCTCGACATAGCGACTCAAACGGCCAAGTACCACGCTCGGGGACTGACGACCAGTTCAGCACAAGCGGCTCGGGAAAACGCTAAGTATGAGAGCATGCCCAGGACTCGCCACACGACTGACCCAATGGGCCAGGCTGGAGTGACGCGCCAGAACCAACGCGCCAAGTCCTCACCCACCCTCGAGTCGCGCCTAGAACAACCAAGTACCACGCTCGGGGACTCGTCCACCCGACCCCGTTCGCGCAAGGGAAAACGGTGAAGTACAGAGCGCTCAAGGGAGTCGCCTAGCGACTGGCTCTTCGAGTCCAGGCGAGTCGACCACAATAACAAAACATTCAAAAACCACAAACAAATCACACACGAGGTAAACCCCACAAAAGGGCGGACGCGCTTGGGGACTCGTTCAAACCTCAATCACAAAACACATGACAAATCCCAAAACAGACACGATGTCTCATTCAAAAGCATGTCGCAGTGTCTCAAATTACAAAATATGCCTAAACGGCAGACCTGCTACTAACGCCCCAGGGCAAACTATCCTATTCTGCAGGCTTCGACGACGACTCGCCAGCACCCCGGCGATTGCAGATGAACGGCGTGTACGGGTTTGATGGGTACGTCGTCAGCTCACCCGCCATCGCCGTGCGGAAGGGCTGCTCGACCTTGAAGTCCCGGTGCTGCGGCTTGGGGTTGTTAGGTGCGACGACCGTCTCCTGGTACGGAAGGAGGTCGCCCATTGCCCAGACACGCTCGGAGAACATCGTGGCGTGGTCCGTCAACTTGAGCACCTCGGAGAGCTCCACTGCGCCAGTCGACAACGGGTAGCCACTCGTCACGTCATCGAGGTCGAAGTCCTCTGGGAAATGAGCAAGCCCAAGGCTAAGTGCCGTCGCCGCCCCGCGCGGGAACGCTGATCGAGTCATGAACTTAACGACCGAGGGCGCTTTCTCCAAGTACTTCCACACCTCGACGAGGTCGCTAGGAATTACTTCCGTGGGCGATATCTCTTGGAGGTAGGCTCGGATGCATGTCGCCGACAACGTCGCCGAGTCGACAAGCGTGGCCACACATTGCCACGCGTCGAACGAGCTCGCCTCTTCCGCGCTATCAAGGATGTGACCTGCGAATAGAAGATAACAGTGAGTACGTTGGACATCGCAAAAAGGCACGTGCAGGGGCAGATACACTTACCAATCAAGGGGCGGGAGAGGTCCGTGATGAAGCATTGAAGCGAAGTATAGTCGTCCTGAAGCCCAGCTACAAGGGCATCGGACACTTTATGTTCCTCTGCGGCGGCCGTAACGGCGGCCTTGGCTCGCCCATCCGCCGAGCTTGCTTCCTCCTTCGCCTCCCTCAGCTCGCGCTCGAGATCGGCGATCCGCTTCTCAGCCGAGCTCAACGCCGACTGCGCCGTCGCCAACTCAACCGCGGGGACAAGTCCCTAGCGAGCCTCCTCCGCCTTCACGGCAGCTGCCTGAAGCCCCTTATTTGCTTCTTGGACGGCGGCCAGTTCTTTCTCCGCGCGGTGTTTCGCTGCCAATCGGTCAGCTGACTCACGTTGCAGACCCTGCACACAATTCAAACACTTAATCAAGGCGAAATCCTAAGCGCGCACCCGCTGAAATTCAGCGAGTGCGCGCTCGGGGACTGGCAATCAAGAAATCCTAAGCGCCCACCCGCTGAAATTCAGCGAGTGCGCGCTCGGGGACTGGCAATCAAGAAATCCTAAGCGCCCACCCGCTGAAATTCAGCGAAAAGCGCTCGGGACCGCAATCAAGAAATCCTAAGCGCCCACCCGCTGAAATTCAGCGAGTGCGCGCTCGGGGACTGGACGCGAAAAATAATAACAAGACACTAAAAGAATCAGACCGCTGCAGCACACCGGCCTGATCCTCGAGGATTGGACATACCTGGATAGCTGCGCCAAGCATGCCGTGAAGTTGTATCGCATCCACGGACGCGAGGAGAGCCGGCGTGTGCCCACGACGCTGCTCGACCTCCGCATCGGCGACCCCAGGTGCACGGCTCGAGGGCGAAGTCCCACTCGCTGTAGCCGATCTGGCCATGAAGCGCGAGAACGTGGCGATGGAGGCACCGGCACCAAAGGAAACCAGCTCGGTCACTCCAGGCGAAGGAGCACCCTCCTTTGTGGGTACGGCCGCCTCCATTGCAGGTTCATTCGGCGCGACCGCCGTGTCATCGGAGATTGTGACGACATCGTCACCCTTGGCCTTCTTGGCGCCATCCGCTGGGACGATGACTTCGTCCGCCTTCCTCTTCCGGGAGGGATCCTCTTCACCGATGACGGGTGGCACATTAGCCACGGTCGGATGGCCTATCTTCTTCGCTCCGGTCCTACAAATCGATCGCGTGAGCAAGATAATTCAAGCTGTTATGAAAGACAAGGTAGGCGAGTGAACTCACTTGGCGACTGGAATGAAGCGTAGCCCGGTGTAGATGCCGGCCGGCTTCTCCAGTTCAGGGCCCAGTCGGCGGCTGACCCCCATCTCCAGGACGTCGCGTGCCCAAGACACGGACGGCTTCTTCGTTGTCGAGGCCGCAACGGGAGCCTCTGGGACATCTTCGGCAGGAGCTTCCCTACGAGGCGAAGCCGCCGCAGCCGGAGCATCCCCCATCCTAGAGACTGGGGCGAATGGCGGAGGCATCGAGGACAGTGGCACCTCGACAGTGGCCGTGTCCAGTGCGGCTGTCGTCGGTGGCGCCTCGTCCTTGGCCGGGCTGGGGGCGTCGGAGCTGCTCGCCGAGTGCGGTGGCGAGGCCGGCCTCATCGGCTTCGTCTTCTTCTTCGGAGGCGCCTTCGCCTCCTTCTCCTTCTTCTTCTTCTTCTTCTTCGACGGGGTAGCCTGGCGGCGCGAGGTGGTCTTCGGAAGTTCGTCATCGTCATCATGACGCTCGAGGATTTTGCTCGCCTCAAGCTCACGTTGACGCTGCCCGCGGGTCTTGCGGACCAGCGGGGCGACCTCCTCCTCGGACTTGTCGTCGCTCCCGGCGTCGCCCTTGGCGGGAGGCGACTCGCCCATGTCCTGGACAGACGAGCTCGAATTCTCGTCGTCTGAAGGCGGGAGCCATCCTTCCACCACTTGGAATAGCTGCAATGAACGCAAGATGAAATTAGAATGACCGCGACTGCAAAAACTGCGACTGCGAATGATGCGAGGTGATTACCGTTGGGGCTGGACGCTTTGCGGTGTAGGGGGCGACCCCAGCCTGTGCGTCCAGGTACACCGCCTGGGTGATCTTCTTCAGTGCTGCGGTGTAGTCCTCGAGCTTCCACTCGGCTAGGCTGGACTTCGTCGAGTCCTCCTGGCCCATGTATTGGTACATGTAGTGGTCGCGCCGAGCCAGAGGGACGAGCCGCCGCCCGAGCCAGCAGTTATATAAGTTGATCGACTGGAGGCCCTTCTTCTTCAAAACATGGATGGTTTGGAGCATTTCGTCCACGACCATCCGCTGGTCGCTGGGGAGCTTGCCGACTTGAAGACGGCGCGGTTTGGACCGGTTGGCGGAGTATCGTGGGATCGCCGTCTCGCCCTCCGGGGTCGCCTCGGCAACATAGAACCAAGACTTCTTCCAGTCGCTCGCCGCCTTGGCGGGTAGCATCAAGTCAAAGAACGAAGCCTTCGACTTCAGCTGGAATGTTAGGCCGCCCGCGGCAAGCATTGGGCCGCCCGCTTCAAGGGCTGATCCGTCGAACAGATCTTGCCATAGAGGGAAATAGGGCCGGCAGCCCAAGTAGCACTCGCAGAACGCCACGAAGATGGCGAGCTGCTCGCTGCTGTGAGGACCCAGGTCCGATGGCTGGATCCCGTCGTAGGTGCAGAAGCACCAGAAGAACAGGGACGTAGGGAATCCTAGCCCCCGTTCTAGGTGGCTGGTGAAGCAGATGAATTCCCCCTCGCGCGGGTTCGGGGTCACCTCTCCGGCCGCGGGGATGCGCCAACAGCCGGCGCGCAGGATCCCGGCCTCCTCGAAGGACGCCAGCTGCGCCCTCGTGCACTTAGATCTACCCCAAGGATCGGTGGAGAGGGCCATGGCGAAAGGATTTGTCGGGGGTCGGAGGATTTCGGGTCGGCTGGATCGCGATGCGAGGGAAGGCAAGAATGCGTGCAATCGGAGGAAATGGCGAGAAGATGGTTCTCTGATCGCCTGCCATTCCCCTTATATAGCGGTTGTTACCCGCCAAATCAGGAAGCCGTTACTGCGCGGTGATTACGCCAAAAGTTACCGTGGGATTACCCCAACGGCTAGTTTGACCACGTTTAACGGTCCAACTTCAGCCACTCGGCTCGCTGACCCGATCACTACGATAGTGTGTCGCCGACTCGACTCGCCAAAGCTGCCATCAGGATGACTAGTTTTCTCCTTTATACAGGAGCCCGCCGACGATTCGACTGGATGTCTACTCTGAAGTCAGATATCATCGCCAAAGAGCCACCTACGCCCAATCGACGACGGCCTCGGGGACTACTGATGGGGATGTGCCTACCGGGGTATACCCAGCAGGATGTTTCCGACTGGCCCAGAAATCGGCGAGTGGGCCTGCAAGACGGCGACTGGATCAAAGCCCGGCGTGGATCCAAGCGATCGAAGTCAAGGCCCAAAGTAGTAGATAGGCCCAGTCGGATTAGGTTAAACAAGTACCGAAGCCTTAACTGATTCGGTTGAGATATGTAAACCCTAGGGGAGGTGAGCCTATATAAACCTCCCTGCAGGGCGTGTAGAGATACGTTCCATCATACACCCAAGCGACTCGCCGCCTAGCCGCCGAGCTCGCCCATTGTACCACCATCATAATACAATCTAGCAGGAGTAGGTCTTTACCCTCCGGGGGGCCGAACCTGGGTAAAACCCTGTGTCTCCGCTCTCATCTCGCACCGCAGATGGCTGGCCGCCCTTGCCCCTCGTTCTACTACTCGCTGCCGATTGCAGCATCTGCCGTGACCATTCCCACGACACTCGATAGACATCGTGGTGGTGCCTTGTGTGCCAAATTACCTGGTATGCCTTGCCTATGATTTTCTGAGGGCATTGGGTCACATGCAAGGGCTCCAGGAGCCATTTTCATGTTTTTTTCATTTTTTCATTTTTTGTTTGGTGCTGCCCAAGAACACGGCAAAACCCGCCGGGGGCCGCGGAAATGCGACGGACGATGAAATCTTGGACCCAGGCATGCATCCAGCCTAGGTACCCCATGGGGCACCCCAAACCATTTTTCTCCGAAAATTGAGAGTGTCTTATAGGGTACATATGGTTAGAAACCGCATTTACCGGGCCATAACTCGAAAAAAATACAGTACATGCATGCACCACGAGATAAATACCCGCCTCTCGGGAATGTCCATGCACCATTGTGTATCATGCGTGGAAATTGCCTCGGGCCCATGGACGCGCCCTAATCTTGAACCTCCTTTGGGAAAACGCCGGTTTTTTGGGTTAAGAAAATGGAAAGTCAAGATTTCTCCAAAGCACCACGAAATCTCTAGTTGGAGAAGTCGCTTGCGATGCCGAGAGGGAGCTAGGTGCCGGTTTTGGGCTCAATCCATGGAGTGGTTCCATGTTCTAGGCAGCGAGGGGGGGGGATCTAGGGTTGGAAGCCATGTTTACTCACACTCGATAGACATACTGGTGGTGCCTTGGATGCCAAATGACCTGGTATGCCCTGCCTATGATTTTATGAGCGCAGTGGGTCACATGCACGGGCTCGAGGATCCATTTTCACGTTTTTATTTTTTTAGATTTTATTTGGTGTTGCCCAAGAAAACTGCGAAACCCGTCAGGGGCCGCCGCAATGTGAAGGTTGGTGCAATCTTGGACCCAGGCATGCATCCAGCCTAGGTACCCCATGGAGCACCCCAAACCATTTTCCCTGAAAATTGAGTGTCTTATAGGGTACATATAGTTACAAACCGCGTTTATCCGGCCGTAACTCGGAAAAAATACAGTACATGCCTGCACCACGAGATAAATACCTGCCTCCCGGGAATGTCCATGCACCATGGTGTAGCATGCTTGGAAATTTCCTCGGGCCCATGGGCGCGCCCTAATCTTGCACCTCCTTTGGGAAAACACCGGTTTTCCGAGTTCAAAAAATGGAAAGTCGAGATTTCTCCAAAGCACCACGAAATCTTTAGTTTGAGAAGTCGCTTGCGATGCCGAGAGGGATCTAGGTGCTAGGTTTGGGCTCAATCCATGGTGTGGTTCCATGTTCTAGGAAGCGAGGGGGCATCTAGGGTTGGAAGCCATGTTTACTCACACTCGATAGACATCCTGGTGGTGCCTTGGGTGCCAAATGACCTCGTATGCCCTGCCTATGATTTTATGAGGGCAATGGGTTACATGGAAGGGCTCCAGGAGCCGTTTTCACATTTTTTTAGATTTTGTTTGGTGCTTCCCAAGAAAACAACGAAATCCGCCGGTGGCCGCAGCAGCGCGACTTTCGGTGCAATATTGGACCCTGGCATGTATCCAGCCTAGGTACCCCATGGGGCACCCCAAACCATTTTTCCCCGAAAATTGAGAGTGTCTTATAGGGTACATAAGTTAGAAACCGCATTTACCGGGCCATAACTCGAAAAAATATAGTACATGACTGCACCACGCGATAAATACCCACCTCCTGGGAATGGCCATGCACCATGGTGTAGCATGCATGGAAATTGCCTCGAGCCCATGGGTGCGCCCTAATCTTGCACCTCCTTTGGGAAAACGCAGGCTTTTCGGGTTCAGAAAATGGGAAGTCAAGATTTCTCCAAAGCACCATGAAATCTCTAGTTGCAGAAGTCACTTGCGATGCCGAGAGGGAGCTAGGTGCCGGGTTTGGGCTTAATCCATAGAGTGGTTCCATGTTCTGGGAAGCGAGGGGGGGTCTAGGGTTGTACTCACACTCGATAGACATCCTGGTGGTGCCTTGGGTGCAAAATGACCTAGTATGCCCTTCCTATGATTTTATGAGGGCAGTGTTTCACATGCAAGGGCTCTAGGAGCCATTTTCACGTTTTTTTATTTTTTCTAAATTTCGTTTGGTGCTTCCCAAGAAAACGGCAAAACCCGGCGGCGGCCGCGACAATGCGACGGTCGGTGCAATCTTGGACCCATGAATGCATCTAGCCTAGGTACCCCATCGGGCACCCCAAATCATTTTCCCCGTAAATTGAGAGTGTATTATAGGGTACATACAGTTAGAAACCGCATTTACCAGGCCGTAACTTGGAAAAAATACAGTATATGCCTCGACCACGAGATAAATACCCACCTCCCGGAAATGGCCATGACCATGGTGTAGCATGCGTGGAAATTGCCTCGGGCCCATGGGCACGCCCTAATCTTGCACCTTCTTTGGGAAAACGCTAGTTTTTTAGGTTCATAAAATAGAAAGTCGAGATTTCTCCAAAGCACCACGAAATCTCTAGTTGGAGAAGTTGCTTGCGATGCCGAGAGGGAGCTAGGTGCTGGGTTTGGGCTCAATCCATGGAGTGGTTCCATGTTCTGGGCAGCGAGGGGGGATCTAGGTTTGGAAGCCATGTTTACTCACACTTGATAGACATCCTGGTGGTGCCTTGGGTGCCAAATGACCTGGTAGCCTATGATTTTATGAGGGCACTGGGTCACATGCAAGGGCTCCCGGAGCCGTTTTCATGTTTTTTTATTTTTTTTAGATTTTGTTTGGTGCTGCCCAAGAACACGGCGAATCCTGCCGGCGGCCGCGGCAACGCGACGGTCGGTGCAATCTTGGACCCAGTCTTGCATCCAGCCTAGGTACCCCATGGGGCACCCCAAACCATTTTCCCCGAAAATTGAGAGTGTCTTATAGGGTACATATAGTTAGAAACCGCATTTACCGGGCCGTAACTCGGAAAAAATATAGTACATGTCTGCACCACGAGATAAATACCCACCTCCCAGGAATGGCCATGCACCATGGTGTAGCATGCATGGAAATTGCCTCGGGCCCATGGGCGCGCCCTAATCTTGCACCTCCTTTGGGAAAACACCAGGTTTTCGGGTTCAGAAAATGGAAAGTCGAGATTTCTCCAAAGCACCACGAAATCTCTAGTTCGATAAGTCGCTTGCGATGCCGAGAGAGAGATAGGTGCCGGGTTTGGGCTTAATCCATGGAGTGGTTCCATGTTCTGGGCAGCAAGGGGAGGGGATCTAGGATTGGACGCCATGTTTACTCACACTCGATAGATATCCTGGTGGTGCCTTGGGTGCCAAATGACCTGATATGCCATGCCTATGATTTTATGAGGGCAGTGGTTCACATGCAAGGGATCTAGGAGCCGTTTTCACGTTTATTTATTTATTTATAGATATTTTTTGGTGCTGCCCAAGAAAACTTAGCAAGACTCAGTGTCCTTCGATAACTGATGAGCGAAGTCGGATGAGTGCGATTCCGTATGCTTCTGTAGTAGGATCCATCATGTATGCCATGATTTCTACCTGGCCGGATGTTTCCTATGCTCTAAGTGTTGTGAGTAGATACCCAGCTGATCCTGGAGAAATCCACTGGATAGTGGCTAAAAATATCCTAAAGTACTTGAGAAGGACTAAGGATATGTTCTTGGTTTATGGTGGTGAAGATGAACTCAGTGTAAAAGGTTACACGGATGCGAGTTATCTTACTGACTCTGATGATTCTCGTTCACAATCCAGATACGTGTTTATTATAAATGGAGGTGCTGTGAGCTGGAAGAGTTCCAAGCAAGAGACTGTTTCTGCATCTACAACAGAGGCTGAGTATATTGCCGCCTCGAAGGCAGCAAAGGAAGCTGTTTGGATGAGGAATTTCCTCATGGATCTTGGTGTGGTTCAGGGCTCGTCCAGTCTGTTAGACGTGTATTGTGACAACAATGGTCCTATCGCATAAGCCAAGGAACCTAGACAACACCAGAAGAACAAGCACATACTCATGCGATACCACCTGATTCGCCAGTTCGTGGATCAGGGTGATATCAAGTTATGCAAGGTACACACTGATGCAAATATTGCAGATCCGTTGACAAAGCCGTTACCACAACCGAAGAATGAGGCACACCTGAGAGCCATGGGCGTTAGATGCTTAGACATGTGATGTCAGAAGATTGACTCTAGTGCAAGTGGGAGACTGTTGGGAATATGCCCTAGAGGCAATCATGTATGATTATATTTCCCATTGTATTCATAAAGATATTAAGTTGTCCTTGTATAAACATCTGGTGTGTATCATTGAATATGTGATTCAGTTGTGGAACTATGCATTCATGTTGTTTGTACTAAATATCCTTGGTCATTGAGGTCGTGCTGGACACACAACTTAGACCAATGTGAAAGTCGGCTTGATGACTCGGTTCCACTTGTCATGTTCATGGTGATGCTATTCCGACTTACCGAGATTCGGCTAAAGAGTTTAGCTAGTCGGATTCACCCATATTGAGGTACAACGAACAAGTTGTCATTTGTATATCTCAATCAATGTAATCCTTAGACCTGAGGTTGTTGCATAGTCCGAGTTGAGGATCACCGACTTAGGTTTTGTCAAACACTGATCCGTAACTGGGCAGTTATAAAGGCAGAGTTCGGGTCGACTGAGAATCAAGCTGCGTGATGTGAATAACCAAGTTGGGATTTTGCCCCTCCATTTGGAGAGAGATTCTCTGACCCCTCTCGGATGATATGATTCAGAAATCATGGCCAAGCACGACTCGGTTAAGTGTTAACCGAGGTGATCGACTAAGAGTTAGTCAGGTGAATCACTTATCTCGGATCGATAAGAGAGTCGGACTATTTAAGGGATGAATATTATTCGCCTATAGTCTGACAAGTTATATCGTGAGGCAAAAGGGACTCGGACGCAAGTCGCATTGGAAAGGTAAGTCGTCATGACTAATTGGTACTTGGGATTCGGCATGTTCTGCTAGGAGCTGCTACCGACTGATCGATTGAGAGTCGGACTCTAATCGTGTCCAAGTAGCCATGAGCCTGCGGGGTCACACACTTAAGAGCGGGAGCAAGTTAGGTTTGGATCTGAACTGGAAATCTGGTTGGGTTGGACCCAAGCCGGATTAGGACTAAGTCAATGAGTCGGACTCACGGTGACTAGTGTTATATGGGATTTAGTGAATGGGCCACGTGAGGAGCCCACGTTCACTCCCTATATATAGTGGATCACAGTAACCCAGAAGGGTTAATCGTTGATCGGTTAGGTCATTCCATGGGTTGGAAACCCTAGCTCCATAGCAGTCCTGTCGTCGTAATGAACCTAGAAGTTCGCCGCCGGTGCTCCTCCTTGTACATGTGGATACCAGCAGAGGTGCTGTACGATCAGCACCAGGACGATCGGATCGAACAGGACTGCACTGCATCAACTGACGCGCTTCATCAGTAATCCACAACTACGCGTCTAGTGGTAAACCTCATGGCCTTCTACCTCAGCTGGATCTTGGGATCACTACATTAGAGGGAAAAAGTTTTGTTTTATCTCTACGTGGCAGAACAGTGGTATCAGAGCAATAGCTTCTGGTTTTAGGCTCGAGATCGCCGCATATGTGATATGCGGTTGGCTGTAGATGAGATCTATGTGCTGGTTTGGTGGTCGATCTATGAGATAGATCGGTTTTGTACGAGGTTGATTGGATCAACTGTACTTGGGGAATGGTAGAACTGATTTCCGTGATCATACTGCTGAGGTCGTGGAATGACATACCCCTACCGGTTGGCTTCCGCCATCGGGGTAGACTGTGACATGTAAATCCAGAGGCAGTGATCGAAGATCAAAAAGTTTGATCGAATCGGAACAATGGTCGGAATCCATGTCCGGATCGTAGATGAGATCGAAAAAATCGTCAGCGTTGCCCACACTGCCCTGCCCGCTGCCCTTCGCGATCCTCGCCCGCTATCCAGCTAACGGGACCGCCGGCTTCTCCCTGTCATAGCGCCTTAGATGTCGTTGCGAGTTTCACAACGTCGGAAGATAGCGTATCTATGCATAACTTTTTTTTGCAGGAAGTTGTGAATGGTATGGTTCATGTGCATGTGATGTATGTGTATAATCCATACGTGATCTGCGAATCACGGTTTTGTTAGCCGGATGGAGCCTAGGTGCTGTCATATTATTGTATAACGACCTACATGTCGGATTCTCCTTGTAATTTACTTTACTAAGCTAGTGTAGCTGTTTGGAGAACCCGGATGGCATGCAAGGCGTTGTACATGTTGGCGATATGGAGTAAGACGGCAAGTGATAAGAGTTGGCACGAGTCGGATTACATGCTTTGTGGAGATGGAGATCGCCATGAAGGGAGCCATACCATTTCACATTATAATTTCTTTATTTTGTGTTATTGTTATGTCTCTGTTTTACCTCTATTAGATAGTCAGTAAAATTTGATCCCTCAAAGAAGGTCTAGTCGGTTTTCCTGCCAGTGTTTGTACCATCACAAATCGGACATTTTTGGTAGTGAGCTCATAAAATTGAGGTGCTGCCAATTCTTTCCGACTAGGTGGGTTCGAGTTAGACTCTTACTGCGGAAACACTTAGTAAGTTAGATGGGTCTATCACAACGGTTGTGGGGCTTGGGAAAAAGTCGGATGGGAGCCGGGGCATATGATGCCACCCATCCAACAGGAGTCGTATGAGATACGATTGACAAGGAGTTGTCTACCTAGATCACTTGGCGGCTAGCGGTGATGCTAAAACTCACTAACCGACTTGATTATTTAGGGTCCTGAATCACTAAGTAACCATTAGAGGGGTGTTGGTTCTAGTGGGAGCATAAAATATTAAAGTGTTTAATATGCTTGCTCTTTTATGAATACATGTCTTAAGTGTTTTGCATATTTTCTATTGTAGATCATGGCACCAAGTAGAAGTCACTCTCAGATATCCGGTTTTGCGGTGAGAACCATTCTTGAGAAAGATAAACTGAATGACACTAATTTACCAACTGGTATCGAAATCTGAGAATTGTTCTCAAATAAGAAAAGAAGGACCATCTCCTAGACAACCCACTTCCAGATGAGCTGAATGAGAATGTGACTGTCGCTGCCACTAATGCCTACCGTCGGGCTAAGGATGATTCCACGGACATTAGCTGTCTTATGCTTGCTCACATGGAACCGGACTTGCAAAAGGACTTCTAGAATGTTGAGGCCTACGAAATGATCGAAAACCTCAAAAGTATGTTCCAGGCTCAGGCGAACACTGAGAGGTATCAAGTCTCTCAGGCTTTGTTGAGTTGCAAGCTTAAGGATGGAGATCCATTGAGTCCGCATGTGATCAAAATGGTTGGTTATGTCCAGTCTCTAGAGAGTCTTGGCTATCCCATTAGCGAAGAGTTCGCTACGGATATAATTCTGAACTCTCTTCCTAGTGCATATGGGCAGTTCATTTCGAACTACCACATGCATGGTATGGATAAGAAGCTCACTGAATTACATGGGATGCTCAAGCAGGCAGAGGCGGATGTCAAGAAGGGCGCCAGTCAAGTGTTGATGGTGAAGAATATGGCTAGGTTTAAGAAGAGTTCTTGGACTAAGAAGACGTCTAAGTCGGGAGGAAAGCAGGCTCAGGACCCGGTCCCAAGCGCTTCCTCAGGGACTAAGCCATTTACTTCAGCCGGATCCACTTGCTTCTATTGCAAGGCGGATGGCCACTGGAAGAGGAACTGCAGCAAGTATTTGGCTAATAAACCCAAGAGTGGAGGTATGACTTCCGACTCAGGTACACTTGTTTGCAATGTTATAGACATATATCTTGCTGATGCACCTAATAGTTCTTGGGTATATGATACCGGATCAGTTATTTACATCTGCAACTCGTTGCAGGGACTAGTAAGAACTAGGAGCGTAGCAAGAGGCGAGGTTGATATTCGAGTCAGCAACAAAGCATGAGTTTCTGTGTTGGAAGTCGGCACGATGCAGCTTCATTTACCTTCTGGATTCATTATGGAATTGAATAATTGTTATTATGTTCCAGTGCTCAGTCGAAACATTATTTCTGCTTCATGTTTGATGAGGATAGGCTATGAGTCGAATATCAATAATAATGGTTGTTCTTTGTATTTGAATGATATGTTTCACGGCTTTGCACCCGTCTAGGATGGGTTATTTATTTTGAATCTTGATGGTGAGTCGGTTTATAACATAAATGTTAAAAGGTTGAAACCAAATGATCTGAATATGACTTACTTTTGGCACTGTCGACTTGGTCATATAAGTTGGAAACGCATGAAGAAGCTCCATGATGATGGACTCCTAACTTCGTTCGACTTGGAGTCATTCGAGACATGTGAATCTTGCCTACTCGGCAAAATGACCAAGACACCTTTTTCAAAGAGTTGCGAAAGGGCATCCGACTTGTTGGGACTAGTACATAGTGATGTATGTGGACCAATGAGCATGACAGCCAGAGGTATCGTGGTATTGTCGACACGTTCGCCATAGGGGTATCCCAACGGCGAGTTTAGAGACGTGTGGGGAAGACGGAGAGCGTCCGTGTCGGCGTGACATAGTTTACCAAGGTTCAGATCTCACGACGGTGGCGAGATCCTACTCCTGCTATAAATCACTATAATGGCAATACGCCGAGTTACATGATTGGGGTTCGCTGTGTGCGAGTAGTGCTATGCACTTGTTGTTATGCCCTAAAGGCTCCCGTAGGCCGGCTTATAAGGACGCGGAGACCTAGGGTTACATGGAGAGTCCCAGCCGGATACGGTTACAAAGGCCTAGACTAACACTAACTAGTCTTCGTGTCCTCCAAGGCTCCGGCTTCCATCATAGGCGGTGGCACGTCGCCTTCCTTCATCCCTGCTGGACCTCCGGCCTACTATCAGCAACTGGGCCGCCTGTTTATGCCATAGGCCTAACAACCAACTGTGGGCCATCCGGGCTTGCCGGTATGAGACTATGCCGTAGGTATACCTATTTGGTATATCCACAATAGTAGCCCTCGGAGTTCTTCAAGATCCTCGTGTTCCTCCATCTAGCATTGAGCGTAAGTATCACGTCGTCTTCAATTTGTAGGCGTGCTTTGCGAAGAATCTTGGAGAGCTCCCATATCACATTCTCATCCGACTAAGCCTAGCCAGAGAGTTGCTTGTATGCTTCTACGAACGAATCCAAGGCGGAGAATTTTCTAACGAATCGTTAGTGATTCTTCCAAGCTCTAGGAACGTCTTCAATATCATCATCCATGCAGGACGATAGGTAAGCCGGAAAAAATCACGGCTACTAGGCCACGATCGTAAAGTCTGCCAAACTACTGACTTAGAGCCAGCAAAGTCACAAACATAAGATCTTGCCGAATTAAGGTCTCAGAGCCTCTCAAGTCATGGATGTTCAGGCCATCGAGCCGTGTAACCCAGGAAACTTGCGTGAAGGCAAAGTTAATGTCAAGCCCCCAAGTTTCGTTAGCCGGATTTTTCACCGTCTTGAAAGTTTTGTTGACATAACCATATGTAGCCCCCGAGCATTAAGTCGGCTTCGTCGAAGGCGGCTTGATGCTCAAAAGAACATGCATAATTGTACATCAAACTATTGTAGCCTCCCGAGCGCTAAGTCAGAGTTTCAAAATAAATTTGTCTTGGTGCTCTAAGAGTAGCTTTAGTAAAAATGTTAATAGTGTAGCCCCCGAGCGCCAAGTCAGAAATAATTTCGGCTTGGTGCTCCAGAGAGAACTTCACAAAAAATTCAGCATTGGTGTAGCCCCCGAGCGTCAAGGTGGAATTCACATGAATTTTCTGGCTTGATGCTTAAAGAGAACTAAACCATGTCTTGGAGATCATCGTACTGTAGCCCCCGAGGTTTGTTCTGGCTTGGACGCAAGGCGGGACAAAGCTCTTAAATTAGAGATGTCAATCCCCCAAGCATCGATCCAACATTCTCAAAGGCGGCTCAAATATTGGTCAACAATTGCAATTGCAGCCTCCGAGGTGTCAAGCCTAGTGAAGATCCAACTTAAAACACCTTACTTTGAGGAACACGGCAATGTCCAAGCGTTATATACCTGAAATATAAATATAAAAATACAAATGTATTAAATTGTTCCCTTAATCGTGTCAAAAAAACAAATGTAAGACGGAACAAACATGGCCTTTACATAAATGCTTTAAAGCTAAAACAATGCAGCAGTTGAACACATAAAACTGTTTAGCAGGAAAAAAACTCAACTAATTTAAACAGTTTATGTAAATTTTTGTTTAAGCAAGTGCTGGCCTATCCATTATTCTGGTTTTTACGCTTGACCTTTCATGAGACGGAAGACTCGCATCACAAACCATGTCCTTAGGTGATGATGCCTAATGGCACCGTCCAGAACCCAAGGCCAAAACGCCGGCTTTGAGTGCCGAAAAGTCACTACTTCGGAATCCACATAAAAACAACAGACAACATGTATCCAGAAAACTTAATCTAACGCCTGAAGGCGGGTTTTTTGCATGGTAGTGGGCCTTAAATGGCAAGCCAGTAAAAATTTATACTCACGAGCACAAGAAAAATCGTGGAAAAGTATGACCAAAATGAAAATGGTAAAATACTCAGAATATGAGTGAACCAATCATAATCTCATGATCATAAACAATTAAAATATAAATATAAATAGAAACTTAGCTGTTTGAGCGAAGTCGGGCGTCGTTCGTGACGATGACGAATCTGGCCGGGATGAAGCTGAGATGGCGAAACAGACGATGGTGTTTGTCAAACCTGATAGATGAAATTAAAACGTCTGCCAGGTACTCGCATAGGTATGTGTCATGCATCTTATTGCCGGCCTTGGTCTGAAATCGATGAAAATTTTGATCCATTAGCCAAACGCGTCCGGCTTCATGAAATGATCATGGGAGTTATATGCAAAATTTAGCACACTCACCAACAAATCCATGCATGTAATTAGTACTATGGTTTGGAAAATCCATACAACACAGCATGTTTTTTCACATGAATGCTGATTGGTTTCGTGCACGGAAGTAATATCTCCAAGCGTATACCGATCAGAATCGGAATTGGCCAGCTACCCGGCCACGCGATAGGCAAGGCGAGCGTGCTTTTCTGAGCGATCGAATATTTCGATTCAATCCGCAGCACGCGTAGATGACTATGATGTCAGTTCTCGTGCGACTAAGGTTGTCCGTTCCATCAACCTATCAGCGAGGAAAAACTAGACAAAACCGTCATCGTTTTGATGATGAAGATTTCCACGACACTGCCGATTTAGCCACACGCTCGAGAGGAGAGACGATAAATCGTCCTCATACTCTTAATAACGATGACGAAGTCGGAGTGCCGAGGGAGATGCGATTTGTCCTCCTTCGAAGAAGGCGAGGGATTCCGCCCGAATCCGTGCTGTAAGCGCCTCTTGCCCCACGGTTTGCGCCAACTGTCGTGGTATTGTCGACACGTACACCATAGGGGTATCCCAACGGCGAGTTTAGAGACGTGGGGGGGGGGGGGACGGAGAGCGTCTGGGTCGGCGTGACACAGTTTACCCAGGTTCAGATCTCACGACGGTGGCGAGATCCTACTCCTGCTATAAATCACTATAATGGCAATACGTCGAGTTATAGGATTAGAGTTCGCTGTGTGCGAGTAGTGCTATGCACTTGTTGTTATGCCCTAAAGGCTCCCGTAGGCCGTCTTATAAGGACGCCAGGACCTAGGGTTACATGGAGAGTCCCAGCCGGATACGGTTATAGAGTCATATACTAACACTAACTAGTCTTCGTGTCCTCCAAGGCTCCGACTTCCATCATAGGCGGTGACACGTCACCTTCCTTCATCCCTACTGGACCTCCGGCCTCCTATCAGCAACTGGGCCGCCCAATTATGCCATAGGCCTAACCACCAACTGTGGGCCACCCGGACTTGCCGGTATGAGACTATGCCGTAGGTATACCTATTTGGTATATCCACAACAAGAGGTGGTTATGAGTACTTCATTATCTTCACTGATGATTTGAGTAGGTATGGATATATCTATTTGATGAAACATAAGTCAGAAGCCTTTGAAAAGTTCAAATAATTCCAGAATGAAGCACAAAATCAACTCGGCAAGAAAATAAAGTTTTTTGGTCGGACCGAGGAGGCGAGTACATGAGCCATGAGTTTCATGACCATCTGAAAAGTTGTGGAATAGTTCCCCAACTTACTCCGCCAGGAACGCTGCAAAGGAATGGTGTTTCGGAAAGGAGGAATCAGACCTTGTTGAACATGGTACGATCAATGATGAGTCGAACATATCTGCCTTTATCATTTTGGGGTTATTGTCTAAAAACAGCGGCGTTCACACTAAACATAGTACCATCAACGTCGGTAGAGAAGACACCGCATGAGATGTGGACAGGCAAAAAGCCGAGTTTGTCTTTTCTTAATATTTGGGGCTGTGATGCATTTGTTAAGCGACTTTAGTCGGACAAGCTTACGGCCAAGTCGGATAAGTGTATTTTCGTGGGGTATCCGAGGGAAACCTTGGGTTACTACTTATACAACCGAGAAGAGGGCAAAGTGTCGCTCGGAACGGTGTCTTCCTTGAGAAAGAGTTTCTCAGTCGGGGAGTAAGTGGGAGTACGGTGCAGCTCGAAGAAATTCGATAGGAACCGGCTAGTAGCGAGTCGGAAAAAACCTTAGAGGTTGCACCGGTCGTGGTAGCTGAGCCGGCAGCAGCACCTATACTACGAAGATCGACAAGATTACGAAGTGTTCGTGATGTATTATTGTTAGACAGTGACGAGCCGGCAAATTATTCGGAAGCGATGGTGGGATCAGATTCCGAGTCATGGCTTGGAGCCATGAGATCCGAGCTAAAGTCCATGGATGAAAATCAAGTTTGGAACTTGGTTAATCTGCCAGACGGTGCAAGACCCGTCGAGTGCAAATGGGTCTTTAAGAAGAAAACTGATATGGATGGAAATGTTTCCGTCTATAAAGCACGTCTTGTCGCGAAGGGGTTCCGACAAGTTCAAGGAGTTGATTACGACGAGACTTTCTCGCCTGTAGCGATGCTTAAATCAGTTCGGATCATGTTAGCTATAGCAGCCTATTTCAACTATGAGATATGGCAGATGGATGTCAAACTGGCTATCCTTAACAGAAATTTAACCAAGGACGTGTATATGATACAACCTGAATGTTTTGTCGATCCGGCTAATGCTGACAAGGTATGTAAACTTCAGAAATCCATTTATGGGTTGAAGCAAGCATCTCGGAGTTGGAATATTCGCTTTGATGAGGTAGTCAAAATGTTTGTCTTCATCAAGGGTGATCATGATTCTTGTTTATACAAGAAGTTTAGTGGGAGCAAAGTAAACTTTCTAATCTTATATGTGGATGACATATTACTGATTGGAAATGATATCCAGATGTTTCAAGATACCAAGGAATTATTGGAAAGGAGTTTCTCAATGAAAGACTTGGGCGAGGCAACATATATTCTTGGAATCCGGATCTATAGAGATAGATCAAGACGGCTCATTGGATTGAGTCAGAGTACTTATTTGGACAAAGTGTTGAAGAAGTTCAACATGGAATCTTCTAAGAAGGGGTTCTTACTGATGTCCCATGGCGGAAAACTTAGCAAGACTCAGTGTCCTTCGATAACTGATGAGCGAAGTCGGATGAGTGCGATTCCGTATGCTTCTGCAGTCAGATCCATCATGTATGCCATGATTTACTAAGGATATGTTCTTGATTTATGGTGGTGAAGATGAACTCAGTGTAAAGGGTTACACAGATGCAATTTATATTACCGACTCTGATGATTCTCGTTCACAATCCGGATACATGTTTATTATAAACGAAGGTGCTGTGAGCTGGAAGAGTTCCAAGCAAGAGACTGTGTTTGCATCTACAACAGAGGCTGAGTATATTTCTGCCTCGGAGGCAGCAAAGGAAGATGTTTGGATGAGGAATTTCCTCATGGATCTTGGTGTGGTTCAGGGCTCGTCCAGTCCGTTAGACGTGTATTGTGAAAACAATGGTGCTATCGCACAAGCCAAGGAACCTAGACAACACCAGAAGAACAAGCACATACTCATGCGATACCACCTGATTCGCCAGTTCGTGGATCAAGGTGATATCAAGTTATGCAAGGTACACACTGATGCAAATATTGCAGATCCGTTGAGAAAGCCGTTACCACAACCGAAGAATGAGGCGCACCTGAGAGCCATGGGCGTTAGATGCTTAGACATGTGATGTCGGAAGATTGACTCTAGTGCAAGTGGGAGACTGTTAGAAATACGCCTTACAGGCAATCATGTATGATGATATTTCCCATTGTATTCATAAAGATATTAAGTTGTCCTTGTATAAACATCTGGTGTGTATCATTGAATATGTGATTCAGTTGTGGAACTATGCGTTCATGTTGTTTGTACTAAATATCCTTGGTCATTGAGGTTGTGCTAGACACACAACTTAGACCAATGTGAAAGTCGGCTTGATGACTCGGTTCCACTTGTCATGGGCATGGTGATGCTATTCCGACTTACATAGATTCGGCTAAAGAGTTTAGCGAGTCGGATTGACCCATATTGAGGTACAACGAACAAGTTGTCATTTGTATATCTCAATCAATGTAATCCTTAGACCTGAGGTTGTTGCACAGTCCGAGTTGAGGATCACCGACCTAGGTTCTGTCAAACGCTGATCCGTAACTAGTAGTTATAAAGGCAGAGGTCGGATCGACTGAGAATCAAGCTGCGTGATGTGAATAAACAAGATGGGATTTTGCCCGTCCATTTGGAGAGATATTCTCTAGGCCCTCTCGAATGATATGATTCGGAAAGCATGGCCATGCACGACTCGGTTAAGTGTTAACCGAAGCGATCGACTAAGAGTTAGTCGGGTGAATCACTTATCTCGGATCGAGACGAGAGTCAGACTATTTAAGGGATGACAATTATTCGCCTATAGTCTGATAAGGTATATCATGAGGCAAAAGGGACTCGGACGCAAGTCGCATTGGAAAGGCAAGTCGTCATGACTTATTGGTACTTGGGAGTCGACATGTTCTGCTAGGAGCCGCTACCGACTGATCGATTGAGAGTCGGACTCTAATCGTGTCCAAGTAGCCATGAGCCTACGGGGTCACACACTTAAGAGCGGGAGCAAGTTAGGATTGTATCTGAACTAGAAATCTAGTTGGGTTGGACCCAAGCCGAATTAGGACTATGTTAGTGAGTCGGACTCACGGTGACTAGTGTTATATGGGCTTTAGTGAATGGGCCACGTGAGGATCCCACGTTCACTCCCTATATATGGTGGAGCACAGTAACCCAGAAGGGTTAATCGTTGATCGGTTAGGTCATTCCATGTGTTGGAAACCCTAGCTCCACAGCACTCCTGCCGTCGTAACGAACCTAGCAGTTCGTTGCCGGTGCTTCTCCTTGTACGTGTGGATACCAGGAGAGGTGTTGTACGATCAGCACCAGGACGATCGGATCGCAAAGGACTGCACTACATCAATCGGCGCTTCATCGAATAATGTCATGCTGCCTAGTGGTAAACCTCGTGGCCTTTTACCTCAGCTGGATCTTGGGATCACCACGTTAGAGGGAAAAAGTTTTATTTTATCTCTACGTGGCACAACACACTATCCTCCGCTTCTGCCTCCAACTGCTCCATGAACGCCTCCTCGTTGCCCGAGTGAGAGTCGTCCTCGTCGTTGGCTCCTCTATTCCTCCTGCCCTTCTTCATGGTGGTCTCGCATGCTTTCCTCCAGCACTCCCCCATCTTGGCTGCTGCTAGACGCTCCTCCGTCTCTGGTGTGGCAGGTACGACAAGCTTCGACGTCGCGGTGTCCTCGAGTGCCAATGTCGATGGATCCAGGCGCGGCTGGACACATCGTTGTGCCTCAGATGGGTGCCGACATGCATGAACGATGCCGTGATGAGCAGGTGACACATGACGGTCAGCCACCGGCAAGTATCTGCCACTGCCACGACATGGTTCCATGTTGCGCGAGGAAGTTGTTCGAAAATGCACAATGGCGGGTACGCAGAGTTGGGTGCCGATCCTGGGGCGCCAGGAGCATATCATAGTCTAGTCATGTAAAAATTGTGCTATTAAGTATAGCAAACATCAAACAACGTAAGGCAAATTATGCTATTAAGTATAGCAAACTTAACAAATGGCCTAAGAGGCCTGAAGCATAACGATGGCATCCAATCCATAGATCCCAGACTACCGACTGTGAACTCCAAACTAGTCGTCGATGTCAATGTAGTGAAGAACTCATCTTCTATGGTAACACTTAATCTTCTGCAAAAGTATCAACGAAGCAAGGGTGAGTACAAGGTGTGCTCTGCAAGACTTATGGCTGGTGGAGTTATTTTGCACAAAGCCATCTTTTTTTGTAAAACAAGAGGGAGAAGAATCTCGACTAATCAGAATATTTTAAAAGGGGATAAGAGAGCGGTAACTCTAATTTTGATCATCTCTTGATATCCACCGAATCATCATCAGCTGAACCTATCTAGGATCACCCCCTTGATCCCTGAGGAAGCATCCTTAAGCACACGTTGATCAACTTGCCAAGTTTTACGATTAGGTTAAAGTTCTCTATGATCTCAGAATCTGGTCTCCAAGTTCGTCCATTACCGTGGACACGGCTTTTCGAAAAGATTAATACCCTGCAGGGGTGTACAACTTTACCCACACGTACCAACCGATTCTTAATGCCACTATAGATTAGCCCTATTCCTTGGAAGACTGGTAGAGAGTGGTTGGACACGACCTTTACCTTGCTTTCGCCCAGACCATGAGTCACGCACTAGGGAGATGCCGTCGTAATGGGTCGAGTCCCGAAGTCGGACCCTAATGATGTGAACAGGGTTCAAGATTACGGATGTCGAGCATCTCTTGTTCCCTGCCACGCTTACCTACCTGTATGAATGCACCTCCTTCACCTCCATTCAAGAAGAACTAGAATGCGTATGTCGAATGGAAAGCCCGAACTATGTGACTCATGGAATCTACTAGGTAAGTTAGTTGGTCGAGGGGGTTTCCAGGCTCCAGTGTGGCTGTACGCTCGTCTAGGACCATAGGCAAGAACTCAGGTCCTAGTAGTGGCAAGTATGGGACTGCAAAAACCATAACCCACCGTGGCCTCCCATACAAGCCTTAGCATGTTTAACTTTCATCTCTGATCATACCACGTCATCCTGTCAAACTTGGTTTATTCGCAACTCTGATTCATCAACCGGATGGACCATCGATAACAATTAAGCATGGCTAAGCACAACAGATGTAACAGCTCAAGCAACGCTTCACAAGCCAAACCCTAGTTATGCTAGGAGTAGTGGATCAGGGAATATAGGCTTCAAAGGTAACATGCATCAGATAGGATTACTCTATCTATCGATAAAAGACTTTAGAATCGTATGCACATGGCAAGAATGTAAATACTTTGAAAGCATAGGATTCATATGTATGTGTGTGTGTGTGGCTTCGCTTGCCTTTGCCAGTTGATAGCAGAAAGTAGAGCTCCGGACACGTGGTACTTGACTTGTTTGTAGTTGGTCAAGTATTGGTGTTCAAGCTTCGACGGTGTTGATCTCGATCTTCAATCTCAATCCCGATTCCGATATCGTATTCTACCAGAGAAGAACCAAACACCGGAAAGAGAGGGAAACAATCAACACATGGCATCGATGCAATGCTCAATCAGGAATGATGATATGAAAAGTTATTTTGTATTGAAATTGAAACCCTAAACATGCTCGACCATTTTAAACAGGGACCGAGAGGTGCAAACCCTAATTCGGAGAAACCCCGAATGTATATGGGAGGGTGCATTTAGTTCTTCTAACTAACTTGCAATTGAAGTTGTTTAACAATGCATTATTATAGTTTAATTAGGTATATCTCATTTTTCTGAACATTTTGATATATTATTTATATTTTTCTGATTTAAAATGAATTAGTTATGAATTTCTCCATTTTTAATTCATTTTAAATCATTTTTGGAATACTATAAAATAATTTTACATTTTGGAATTACTTCTAAATTTTTATTAATCAGAGAACATTTCTGAAAATATTTAAATAACTTAAAGATAGGGCCCACATGTCAGGTATTTGTTATTTACTGAAAACAATTACAGAAATTGATTTACTGAAAAATAAATAAATAAAAGAAAAAGGATTATGGCATCATGCTGATGTCACCCTGACATCAGCAAGACATTGTTGTAGATCGAGCGCGGCCACGGTGATTCTGAGCGCGCGGGACGACGCTGAGGCGCGCGTGGGAACAAGGAGAGAAAAGGGAGGCATATGGTGGCTGCGCCGCCGGTTTTGGTAACCGGAGGGCAGCCGACGACGAGCTACTGCGGCGGCGGCCTCGGATGGATGGCGGGAGCAAGCTATAGAGGGGGAGGAAGACGATTGGGAGGTGATGGAGCACCCGCGGCTCACCAGGAACGCGATGGAGGCCTCAGAAGGGCACGGGGAGGCCGAAATCAGTGGCGCGCACGGCGGCGGAGCTCGGGAGGGAGTTGTCGATTGCGGTGCCTAGGGATTCTCTGGCTCGCGTGGTTAGACAAGGTGAACGAGGATAGCACAGCAGTCACGACAGTGGCCTCAGAACGATGAGGGGTGGTTGGAAACTACGGGGCATCGGTGATGTATGGGGCAAGGGTTCATCAGCCATAGAGAAATTGGGGAGAGGAAGAGGAGAAATGAGGCACGACTATGGTTCTTCCGGCGACGAAATCGATCTTTATAGACACTGGGGGCGGCGGCGCATATCGTGGCGACGAAGAGGAGCATCGAGTGGCTGGGGAAGAGCCACCAGGCTGCTTCCCTCCGTCGGAGAGGAAGACGACAGAACAGAGGAGGTCGAAGAGGTACGGGCCACACTGGGCTGCTTTGGGCACCAGGTGGGCCTTGAACGGGCCGAGCCAGAAAGAGAGGGAGGGAGGGTTGGGGCCTGCTTAGAATAGAAACCCTTTTTTTCTGCCCAGATCTTTTTCTATTTGTGTTTTCCATTTTCTCTTATATTTTCATTTTGTAATATGTTTTGTATAGTTTAAAATTAGTAAACTGGTTCAAAATATTTTCAAATACACATGGCCCTCCTTAATATATTGAAAGGTTCATGTAGGCTTATTTGTTGAAGCATTGGTAACATTTCCGAATGCATTACTTAGAGAGGGAAAATTCCAAAGTAGGTTTTTTTAGGGTTTTGTTTTTCCAAACCTTTTCAATGCATTTTCTCTTAACAAAATATGCATGAATGCTCATGATGCACAATCAATTCCTAATTATATATTAATAAAAAATAGGGTTGTTACAATTCTATCCCCCTTAAAAGAATCTCTTCCCGAGATTCCTAGGTAGGAAGATAGAAGGAACAGGGTTACACTAAACTTCGACGATCTTCTCGAAGAGGTTGATCCATGCCACCATGACGAATGGACGAAACGCTTCGTAATCTTCGAGGTGGCTACTCACACAAAGGAAGAGAGAGAAAGACACATAACCACGAACTGAGTATCTCATGGTCAACTCATGGATAAATGTTTCACAAACGTCTCTAAAGCCAACAGACATGAAACACGCCAAGGTAACGGAGGAAACAAAAGGAGAAGGCTTAAAGGTAACATGTAATTGGTCTTCATAAGGATTGAAACCATGAAGCTTGCAGAAGAGTTTAACTTCTGAAGGAAGAAGACTTCCAACAGAAAGAACATGACCACATACTTCGAGAGATAAACCTCTACTAAACAACTTAAGTAGAGCTTCGCAGGTGAGAGAGAGATTGATATCAACAAAACCAAGCTGTTGAACTACTTTTGAAACAGAAGGGTCACTCTTTCATTCAACAGAAGGCCAAGACAGAAAAGTGTTTTGGTGGAGAGGATTCGTAAGAGTCACAAGGAACACGCATCGAAAGAACTATGGATTGTCAAAATCATGGTCGCTCTTCGAACATGTTTAGGAAAACGAGAAGGAATCTCTTTATTCATCCAGGACTACCAAAATCTTTGCCAACAATCTTGATATAACTTTACATCACCAAGATGAATAGTGGAGAATATTCCCGATGACATGAGAAGAAAGAAACTTCATTCTGGGACTCCAAGTACTTGGCATAACAAGATGATGGCCATCATAACAGGGTCTGGAGGATTGACCGAGAGACATTTAGCGACTCTACTTTAAATGTTCTCCTTGATGTTCGAAACACTGATATCAAGCTATTGATAAACCTTTAACCAGTCATCAAGTAAAGGCCGGACTTCGGATACAAAAGAAACCATAAGAACAACTCCTATAATAAAATATAGAAGAGGCCTCATGAGGAGTGATTGTTATTGCTGATTCAAGGAATATGGCAATAGATCTTACGACTGATTGTGCCAACCAATACATTAATCTTGCCATAGTTACAATAGGCCTACATCATAACCTTGAGGAACACCAATCATCATTGCTGCTTGAGATTCAGCTTTGGTTAGGTGCAGAGATGCTTCAGACTCAGCATGTCCAAATAGAAAGTGTGCAACATTTACGCTAAGGTAAAGTTACTAGATTCTCAAGACATGAACTTCAATGTCAAGCTCCAAAAGATGAGATAGATTGCGGAACCCATGTGATAGCAAGTTATCGAAAGATAATTGCATCTACATGAATTGTTTGCAACAAACACAACTGAATCCCGTTTAAGAAACTTTTAGGAGGATATCAAAGTTTTGTTGAACTTCTTATCTTCCATGATCAAATCAATTAGTGGCTTGGTGTACTTGGAGGTTCTTCTCGATATGTGAAGATATCAACCTACAATATCAAGAATACTTCGCACATGCTTGACTAATTTGAAATGAGTCTCGAAGAAAGAAAGATAACTCTACTCGAATCCACGGTGACATCTTTCAACAATTGCACGTGATCCAGAGTAGGTTACTTCTAACATCCAGAACACTTACTTCGAGATAACACGAAGATGGTTCTCAAAAGTTTTCCAACATTAATGCCAAATGTTTCATATGGATTTAATATTTCATGGAGAAGGTAATGATGTCATTGATGGGCTCAATAAAAAATTTATCTATGAACTCCAAGAAGACGGATCACATGTTGTATGAACAAAGCATAGACATTGGTCAGACCAGAGGACATGAAGATGTACTCAGGTGAAACATCACGAGTAGATACACCATCAAGGTTGTCCTTGGAACTGAGTTTGATTCGACGATAACCCGAATCAAATCAAAGGCATGGAAAGATAACATATCCACAAAGGACATACTATCTTACTTCAGCACGAACAAAACTAGACATCCCGTTAAGGAGGAACAGAGTTGGATAGAACTTTTGTCTTACAACTCTCCAAGTTGTTATTTAATCTCAACCAACTAGTTTAGGTTATCCAATATGGATCCTGTGGAGAAAGGAGCGGTTTAAAGAAACATCTTACTCAAGAACCTGACAACACGGTCATGTGGCAACATGGCGATACTTCTAGTAGACATCTAGAATATCACGAACCATTGATATGTCACTTAGTTCGAGAGGAATCTTGCTTGATAAGGCAGGAAGACATAGTCGTAGAGTGTTGGCACAAGCCTAACTCTTTGACCTAAGAAGGTGCACTAAAATGACGGACTTAGTAGCACAATCATCCTTTGCTTAGTGATAGGGTTAACCATCCCGCTAAGAATGATACAAATGTCCTTTGAGTTCAAAGCAGTATAAATTGCTAGGAATGTCGAATGGCCACATCATTACGCACACGCAACATTCCTGAGCGCGAACAGCTTAGAGGAAGGGTGAGTAAGGATGTATAAGAGCATCACTTCATTAAGAGGGCCATGAAACTGAGCACGAAATCTTAATATAAAGGATTGTGATACTCTATGGTAGAACAAAACATAAACTAATCAAGGCTTATTGGTCTGCGGATTACAACACTTTGACCTGGTCCTGGATATGACGAGGTACTGGAGTTTGTTTCTCCTGACATCCCGAACTGTTTTGTCATGATGGACCACAAGAGTATCTTGCATCGGAAGACACCAATGCACATTTACTACTTGGCTACCAACTGGTAGACAAAGGTCGAAAAGCAACAGCGAAGGAACATGCTCAGGATAGAATCCTAAGAAGTGGATGCATAAGTCAACAATCTTCCAAAGATAGATGCAAAAAAGAGAGGTGTGTCAGAGTCACGAGTATAGATGCGAGACTCTCGAGGAGTACTCTTATTGTGATATATTCGGTTCTATTAAAGAACATCTTCCATAACATGTGGTAGGGGAAGTCCTTTATCGTCACTATTCAATAGCGAAAATATCCACAACCATGAAGGCTATACTGGAAGGTACTAGCCATCCTGAAGTAATGTGTGAACATTAGCGACAGGGGTCAACAATGGATCTTGGGTTAAAGGTCAGCTTCATGTACAAGATTCACAATATCGGAATCTAGCACAATCGTGGATCTTAGGTTCAAGTCGGAAGGTTAAAACCCAGAGAAGGAGTAACTGCTACTTGAGTGACAAAGCGTACACTACAAAATAGTAATCATGAGGTAGCTTCCAAGAGAAGAAACAACTTCGAAAGTACCCAAACAAATGAAAAGGAGGCACATGAGGCGAAAGGAAACTTCGAGGCCTAGAACAGATCACTGTGGAACCATCAACATGATGTTGTGAACCCATAAAATAGAGAGATTATGATCGAAATAAATCTCTCAAGTGATACGGAACAAAGAGAATCAAGGAACACACACACAACTGACTCTAGAGAACTCAACACTAGGTCAAATGGTTGAGAACTGGCATGCCTGAAAAGGCACCTAAGATTTAAAGGAAGAGACGAGATAGCAAAAACTTTTACAAATCAACACAAGATAAGATGACCTAGAGTTAGAGAGAAACTGAATAAGAAGAAAAATAAGCATACCAGAGTTTTCAAACATAATTTTCATCTTAGAAAATAGTTTTCACAAATACTATACTCAACATCGACCAATAGAAAGGTTTCCTACAGTCGGTACTGCTCTGATACCAAAAACTGTGCCACCCCCGGGATTAAGGCTAGACAAATTCCAGACCATCGTTTGAACATAAGCCTAACCTAATCTCAAAAGCGTACAGAGAGAAAATCGGTAACACAACAGAGCATCTACGACACAAAAATTATTACAGCAAGCTCATAATTGAGCGAAGAACCAAAATATTACAAGCAGAGGTCACCGACCACAAACATCAAACAACGGATGGCAAATTATGTTATTAAGTATAGCAAACTTAACAAATGGCCTAAGAGGCCTGAAGCATAACGATGGCGTCCAATCCATAGATCCTACACTGCTGACTGGGAACTCCAAACTACTCGTCGATGTCAATGTAGTGAAGAACGCATCTTCTATGGTAACACTTAATCTGCTGCAAAAGTATCAACGAAGAAAGGGTGAGTACAGGGTGTACTCTGCAAGACTTATGGCTGGTGGAGTTATTTTGCACAAAGCCATCTTTGTTTGTAAAATGTATGATCCCAAAAATATTAAACTTAAATCATCAAACTCTAATCATCAAAATTAGGGTTAACAAAAACTTTTCTAATTAAAATTATGAAGGCATGCATATGTGTATGCATTTAATTTGAAATTCTTTTGAACCACCTTGTTTGTATGTTTCCTTGCTTGTAAAATGTTTCTTAGGTGAAATAAACATGATCTAAACATTTCCCAAACTTTTCCTAAAGACAAATAAATCAAAACCAATAAAATAAAGGAATGGTCATTTTGACCAATTTAACTCCCATGCCTACTTTGTCTGTCTCAAACTTTCATAACCTAATGGAAACTTTTCTGGATCTTTGCACCCCTTGAATGTACTCATAACAAGGTATCAAGGCCCACTTTGTGATCATCCAGAAACTTTCAAATGCATAGTTTAAATGCCAATTCAAAATTGAATCTTTATCATATGGGAAGATCCCACTTTTTCAAAAACCACAGAAACAAGCTCAACTTTCAAAACCCAAGCATCTGCAGACTCACTAGCACCAATCTAGCAAACCCACCAAAAATCTTTTCAAAATTCAAAACTTGATTTCATGCGGCCATTTCATCAAACAGGTTGCAGACACAAATCATACAAAATCTAAACACTATAGTGAGCAGTGATTGAAGCCTAACTTGTTCCCTCTCTGGACACCACTAGACTTAGTAGATCATATAACAACCTAAACTAACCCTTAGCATCACTGTAAGCTTGGCATTGCCATCAATGGTGAACAGCCGAGCACACCCATGTCACCCCCATGTCGACAGCAAGCTAGGAAGAAAAGAAAGCCTAGCCAGCATGTCTAGGAGGCAGCCCACCATCCACCGCCACTCACTGTCCCAGCCGCGAGCGTTGCCAATCCCTGGACCACACGCACGAACCATGCCAACCTCGCCACCAACCATGCCGAGCGTGCGCCAGAGCGCCACCCTCGACCAGTGCCCACAGACCGCGCGCCGCCCTCACCGCGTGCATACACAATCCCCACCGACCCAGGAGACCACCAGACATCCTCGTCCGCCCGTGACGCCTACCACCGCTACGTCGAAGACGCCGCAGAAGGCAGAGCGCCGCATGTTCTAGACCAAGCCGCACCGCCCCACGCCTCAAAACCATGTCATTGAGCATCTCCAGGGAACACCGCACCTCCCCTACCTTCGCCCATGCCAATAGCCGCCTGTAACATCGCCCCCGACGAGCTCACCGTGCGCCCCGTCGGTCCCCTCGCTCGACTATAAATAGAGGCCACCCCCGCTCGATTTCTTCACACCATATCACTCCCCTCTCCTCACTGATCGTGCCACACTGTTCCCAGAGCAAGGAGAGCACCACCACGCCAGAATTTCACTGGAGCCCGCCGCCTCTGGAGAAGAAGGGCGCCATCGATTTCGTCCACCCCAGGAGCTGCCGTGACCACCCCTGAGTTCGCCGTCGTCGACCTCGTCGTTCGCCCGCCTCGCCGACCCTCGCCTGCACCCCGGTGAGCCCCCAGCAACCCTCACTGGCCGCGCTAGGTTTCTTTCTCGCCGGTGTTGCTCAACATCGACGATGACTCTCAGCCGTTGGATTAGAACTAGATCGAACGATCCACATCGCCTCATCGGCCGCCTCCTGTCTCACCGACGAGTGGGGACACCCACTTAAGCAGCCATGGGAGCATCGCGCTAGCATCGACCCGTTAACTTTTCCCGCGCAGCCCAGTTATTTGAATTAAACCTTTTTCATTTTGTTTCAAACTCACTTCTGTACCCAACTTCAAAAATCAACCCAGATTGATTCAGTGCACCAAATTGAATGAAACCATTTTTTTTAGAAAGGGCTGAGAATGCTGAATCCAAGCCCGTTGGATTCAAGTCACTTGGATCTATAGATCACCCATGGTAAAAATAACAAGGCAGAAGCTTTTCTGCATTCAAACATTTTTCAAATCTAAAACATAATAGCTTTTGAGTTGATTACAACTCTCAAAAATCACATTTAACCATACCTTTCAGAATATATAAAAATATATAGGTTTACCTTCGGAAATAATGTTCAAGTAATAAAAGAATGCTACATAGGCATTTCTAGCCACTTTAAATAATTAAAATAAAAGGGTAAAACCTTATTAAATTGTGACACCACTTTAAATCATATTCCCATGGACTAAAATATGTGGTGATGACATGTGTCAACATGATCCCATGTTTGGTTTGGAGAATATTAAATCTTAAGTAGTTTTTCAATGAGTAGAAATTACATTTCTAAAAATAAAAAGAATTAAACCAAGCTTTAATATTGTAATGTTAGTGATGATGTTAGATCATCTATAGGACCCTTGTGTGTGATGATTGCAAGTAGTTAAGTATTGTTTGGTGATTTTGTGCCTCGTATTTATTTATAGACGCTAGTACCAACCAAGGATACGAGGAGGAAGGAGGATACTACGAAGAAGAAGCCGAGGAGAACTTCAACCACTGCTCTGCACAAGGCAAGCTATTAACCTTGCAAGCTAACACTTCAATTTAGCAAGCTAACACTTGCAATTTAGCAAGCTTATACTGATATTGTGCAAGCTTTATTAACTAAGTGGACCAATGCAAGCTAACCCTTGCAAGATACCCTACTGATGCCACAACCCACTACTTGTTACTCTGCCCACTATATGCCTTAAGCATATATGATCCAACCCACTTGACCAACCAATCCTAGTTTTTAGTTACAAGCTTTATACTTGGTGGAAAAATGGTTATGAAAACCTTGGAATGATGGATCATTCTATTGAAATGTTTTGGACATGTGTTTCCAAACACCTGATGATTTTCGTGATGAAAACGATGAGGCATGAGCCTTAGCCCTTTCTAGAACTGATGGTTGTCTAGATGAGATACCATTCCAATTTTATCGTACAACCACAATACCCAAAGATTGGGTAGGGCTTGACTGGAAACTTATATACCTTAGAATTAGTTCCCTCACGGCCAAGGTCTGAGCTGAGGCTACCTTGTGAAGATTTTCCACCTATGCAATACCCAAGATGACAGTTGGTCATGGTTGGGAGGCCAAACTCACAGGAGAGGTGCTTATACTAGGGCGTGTAATCGAAAGGTTAGGATTGATTATCCGCATACTGAGTATGGTGAATTCAGGATTTGTTCCTGACGGATGTATCGAATGTTGTGGTGAAAGTGTACAATCTCTGCAGAGTGTCAAACTATTCGAAACTTGGCGTCATGATTATGGACGATTGAGTGGCCATACTATTCCCCCGTCAGACTTTTCAAAATGACTTGTGAAATGATTTGAAACTTTGACTTGACCACAACAGAGTTGTGATATGAAATACAAGTTCCCACTTAGGAGTTATAAAATTGTGACGAGCATTCGTTGCCTCTAAACTTAGTAGGGATAAATCTGGCTTTTGCAAAACAACCCTAGAGCCTAGTGTCCTATTATCCAAAAACCCCTTTACCTGTTAGTATTAGTTTGCGAGTACTTAAAGAGTACTCATGGCTTTGTCCCTGGCTATTCCCATGGCCACACTATGAAGAGGAGTACCTAGAGGATGGACCCCAGGAAGGTTACGATAACTAGGATCATCTCCCATCACACATTGCTGTGACCTCAAGATGGAGCTTCGCCTATGCTACCGTTATTATTACGTATTCCGCTGCTTGATGTTGTATTAAGAACTGGATCATGAGATCCCTATTTGTGTAAGAACTTATGTATCGTTTGTAATGGATGATGTACTATGGTATCCCATTCTGTTATGTCTCGCAAAAATGGTAATCCTAGGATTGCGATGTATGGCATAACAGGCATCTGGGATTAAAAATCCGGGTGTTGACAAGTTGGTATCAGAGCCATCCTGACCATAGGAGACCCTAGTTAGACTGGACGTTTAAACCAAAAACTTATTTCCCAAAACCAAAGAAAAAAAATATTTACAAAAACTTATTCTCATTCTTATCCTTTTGATTCTTTCATGAAAATTCATGTTCCTCCAAAAGCTCTTGCAAAATACATAAAATTTGGACACACTTAATCACTCTACTAACTTACTCATCCTATATTCTTATAGATGGACGTGAAGTACAACAAGTTTTACAAACTGGGGAATGGAGGAGACCTGATCTTTGAGAGGGATTTGGACCAGCTTTCGGAACTTTTGGAGCGTCTGCACCCCGAGTTCTTCGGAGCTCAGCTCAATGATCAAGGAGGAGAAGATCTGCAGTGGCTAATTATTGCAAGTCTCCGAGGAAAGATTGAACCTCCCACTGGGGAGGGAATTCAGTTTACCTTGAGGGAAAACAACTGGCTCGATGGACTTGCCAGAGCCATGCAGGAAGCTCTTTCTCGTCTGTGTGGGAAGAGCATCAATCAGATCAAGGGTACTCGCTTTGAGTTTTGCCCAAGGCGTGATGCTAATGGACAACCACTTGAAGCCCCATACCACCCCGAGCTGAAGACCCAATTGGACCACCTTAGCTTCATGATGTACGATCGTCAGCAGGAGTTGGACAACTGCGGTGACTACTGCAACCACAAGTCTGCCATCATCAATACGAAGGACCAGACCATCGCCCTGCTAGCAAAGGATCGCAAGTCCCGCCGCCGTCAGCTCGACAAGAAGGAGCGCATTATTGCCCGTCTTCTCCACCGCATCTCATCTCTGGAGGAGACCATCCACGAGAGAGACATGCAGTTGGAGGAAAGGGAGAATGCCGGAGAGGATCTTCGTGGAGACCCCTAATCCTATCTCAGCGATGATGATGATTTTATGGAAGATCATGCTATGGATTTCTTCACCGATGAGGACGATTTCGCCTTCATCGATGATGAGGAAGATGACGAAGCCACAGATTCCGAGGAGTAGTAGCACTTGAGCACTAGTGTAGTGAATAGTATTCGGTCCCACTGTATCGTAGTTCTCAGAATGGTTCTTAAAACCATCTGCTTTTCTTTGTTGTGGTGTGTGTTGTATCGGGTACTGTGAATGAATGAATGAATGAAAAAGCAAGTTGCTAGAAAATCTGAGTCAAACTTTAAAAAAAAATTATAGACCCAAAACTTTAGAAATTTCCCTCTTTTCTCATGATCTATCTAAATCTTCAGATGCCACATGGAGGAAGTGGTTCAACCCCAGACCCGATGTTGCAGATTCTGCAAATGTTGACTTCTGACCGTTAAGCTGAAAGAGCGGAACGTCAAGCCAACCTAGCCACCCTTCAGCAGATAGCCCAGCTAGCCCACAACAACCAAGGCCACGGAAATCAGGACAACCATGGATCTAAGATCAAGAACTTCCAGAATACCAACCCACCTATTTTCACTAAGTCCAAAGAGCCCCTAGACGCCGATGATTGGCTGCAAACCATGGAAAATAACTTAGAAGTAGCCGGAGTGGAAGACAACAAGAAAGTACTGTTCTCCACCCACTATCTAGCCGAAGATGCCAGAGCATGGTGGAACAGTGTTCGCGCAATGACCGGAGGCCAGATGATGACCTGGGAGGAATTCAAGGTCAAGTTTAGCAGAACCCATGTGCCACCGGGTTTGATCAAGAGAATGAGAGACAAGTTCAGAGAGCTGAAGCAAGGAAGGATGACTGTAGTGGAATACCGTGACAAATTTTTGTCATTAGCTAGGTATGCCCCGGATGAAATAGACACTGAAGCCAAGAAGAAAGAAAGATTCCTGAATGGTCTGCATGATGAGATGCAGACGGTGTTAGGCAATATCCCCTTTGCGGATATTGAAGCCCTTGTCGACTCTGCTATCCAGATGGAAGGAAAGATCAACCAAGCCAATGAGAACCGCAAGCGTCGTATGATGCATCAGCCAGGAACCCATCAGACCCCAAAGTATCGCCCTAACCCATCTCCAGGATTTGCCCCAAGGACCAACTGACCCCTGATAAACCGTCCGACCTATCCCAACCATGGAAACCCTAGACCCGGAGGAAATCACAACAACCCCGGCAACTCTAGCAATTTCAATCGTGCCCCACCCAAGTTCAACAACAACAATGCTACCACCAACACCAACACTGCCCCAAGGACTGGAAGCAATGTTGTGCCTGTAGCAGCCAAGGACAAGTCGCAAGTGACCTGTTATGACTGTGGAAGTAAAGGCCACTATTCCAACGTGCCCCAACAAGAAGAATGCTACAGCCCCCAATACCAATGTCCCAGCTCAGCAGCAGCGTCGTGTTCAGCCAGGAAGAAGATTTGCCCCAGGGAATTCGCTCAACCGCAACGGCTGTCTTTTTCTCATGCATGCTGAAGAAGCTCAGGAAGCGCCAGACGTCGTGCTGGGTATGTTTTCTATTAATCCAGTACTTGCACGAGTGTTGTTTGATTCTGGTGCATCGCACTCATTTGTCACCGAATAATTTACCTACACTAGTAAAATTCAACCAACCAAACTGAAGCATGTTATGATTGTTCAAATTCCCAGATCAACCACCAAGGCTAGGCAAATTTGCAAAGCCGTCCCTATCCGAATCCATGGCATAGATTTTTATGCAAATCTGATAGTACTTGGAACTAAAGGTTTGGAAGTAGTACTAGGAATGGATTGGATGTCCAAACATAAAGGATTAATTGACTGTGCCAAGAAAGCCATAACCATGACCAGTACCGCTGGAATATCAGTCGAGCATATATCTGAAACCTTACCTCGCCAATTCAAATGCAACAAGAGTATAGCCCAACCTACCATTGACCAAGTCCGGATAGTCTGTGAATACCCCGATGTATTTCCAGATGTTTTGCCCGGTATGCCCCCAGATCGGGATATCGATTTTATCATTGAACTAGTTCCTGGAACCGGACCCATAGCCCAAAGACCATATAGTATGAACCCGTCAGAGCTCGCAGAACTGAAGAAGCAACTGGATTCCATGCTGGAAATTGGATTGATTCAACCAAGTGCATCACCTTGGAGATCACTTGTCTTGTTTGTGGACAAGAAGGATGGAGGTAACCATTTGTGTACGGATTATCGGAAATTGAATGATGTCACCATCAAGAACAAGTACCCCTTGCCCAAGATAGAAGATTTGTTTGATCAGTTGACCGGTGCCAAAGTGTTTTCTAAGATTGATCTTAGGACTGGCTATCATCAACTCAAAATTCGTGTAGAGGATATTCCAAAGACTGCCTTTACCACCAGATATGGATTGTATGAGTATACGGTCATGTCTTTCAGATTAACCAATGCCCCCGCTTATTTCATGAATCTCATGAATAAGATTTTTATGGACTTCCTGGATAAGTTTGTCATTGTTTTCATTGATGACATTATGATTTATTCAAAATTAGAAGAAGAACATGAGCTACACCTAAGGACCATTCTTGCAACCCTTAGAGATCATTAGCTGTATGCAAAGTTTAGCAAATGTGAATTCTAGTTACAGGAGGTAGGATTGCTCGGTCACATTGTATCAGCCGGAGAAATTGCCGTTGACCCTGCCAAAGTGAAAGACGTAGAAGATTGGCAAGACCCAACCACTCAAACCCAAGTTCGTGCATTTCTCGGATTGGCAGGATATTACCGCAAATTCATAGAAGGATTCTCGAGTATCGCCAGACCCATGACCCAATTGCTGAAGAAGGACAAGAAGTTTGAATGGACCGACAAGTGTGAAGCGAGTTTTCAAGAACTCAAGAGGAGATTGATTTCAGCCCCAATCTTGATCATGTCGGATATCACGAAGCCCTTCGATGTATATTGTGATGCATCCAAGATTGGTCTCGGATGTGTGCTAATGCAAGAAGGCAAAGTTATATCTTATCTATCTCGACAATTGAAGCAACATGAGCAAAACTACCCAACCCATGACCTCGAACTCGCAGCCGTAGTTCTAGCCTTGAAGACATGGAGAAATTACCTGATGGGAAACTGTTGTGAGATTTATTCGAATCACAAGAGCCTAAAGTATATATTCACTCAGAAGGAGCTGAATATGAGGCAGATAAGATGGATTGAGCTAATCAAGGATTACGATCCGGACATTCACTATCACCCTGGTAAAGCCAACGTAGTAGCCGATGCCCTTAGCAGATTGTCGTGCCGCTTGAACTCCATGATTTTGAAGGAGCAACCAAGTCTGCACAAAGAGATGGAAGATTTTCGGATGGAATTAGTAAGTAAAGGATTTCTGGCTAGGATAGAACTCCGGCCCACTTTGATCAGTCAGATTAAAGAGGTGCAGAAGGGAAATGCCAGTATTGACGGAATCAAGCGTCATATCGGTACAGGCAAAGTACCCGGATTCACCGAGGACGAAGAAGGAGTTTTGTGGTACAAAGGACGCCTTTGTGTACCAGCAGATTCTGAGTTGAAAGGAGTTATTTTTAAGGAGGCTCATGATACTCTTTATTCTATCCATCCCGGAGGAACTAAGATGTATCAAGATTTAAAAGAGCAATTTTGGTGGCATAAGATGAAGAGAGAAATCGGAAGCTATACCGCCAAGTGTGATATATGTCAGCGAGTCAAGGCAGGACATCAAAGACCTGCTGGATTGTTGCAACCCTTGCAGATTCTGGAATGGAAATGGGATTCTGTAGGAATGGACTTTATCACTGGACTACCTACTTCTAGTAGGGGAAATGACTCTATCTGGGTCATAGTGGACAGATTGTCCAAAGTCGCCCATTTCTTGCCCGTCAAGACCACA